>CM044870.1:20677499-21277499 GCA_024500155.1 Chenopodium formosanum | reverse complement strand
ATGAATACCTTAAAAATGTGAACCTCTCCTCCAAAAGAGGGGAATCTCCCTATTTATAGGGTCATTGGGAATTGTGCCCCTGATTAGGGTATCAAACCCTAATCATTGGTGGGCTGCGCCGTTCTACGGCTTTCTCGGGATTTGGGCCTGAAGGCCGACATTTTCCCAAATATCTGGGATGACACGTGTCAAGCGGGGAATGGTCCACTTTGGACTATCCTTGGACTGACACGTGTCGCCCTCCGATTAGGCCACATGGCGGGGTAAAAATACCCTAAACATTTGCCCCTCACAGATGTGACGTGGCAATCCGCGTGGCATCTGTGACACATGTCACTCGCTGAACGATGGTAAATTTACCGCCAAAAAATTACTGTTTAACTTCTGGGTAAATTACGGAGTTGCCCCTCCTTTCACCCTCTATATATAGCCGTTTACCCTCAGAATCTTGCCACACTTCACAAAAATTTCAGAGTAAACTTAGAATCTTGAAAGAGAGAACAGAAGTCATCCGTCTGAGTCAGGCGCATATTTGAAGAAACCCAGACGCACCAACACAGGCGGAACCGTCTACCTTCAGATATCAAATCTAAAGGTACCGTCTCTGACTCTTTCAGCTCTTTTTTCATTTTTCCGTTTGTATATATTCCTTACAATAAATGGATTCATCACCAACACACACGGCACAGCCTAGGATAGGATCCAGCCGTTCACCAGGGACGGCTGAGTCTAGGACTGGTAGTGCCGTCTCAGGGTGTTGGGACCACCCTCATGCTTGGATTCCGACCATCTGCGCGTCTGTGCAGGACACAATGGCTCGGACTATGCAGACGGCACGAGATCCAAATTATAGGAGCGACGACTCAGGCGCACAAGCGTCTGAGGGGGAGGCGTCTAGCTCTGGACACCAGACGGCTCCAGAAAGGTCCCCTCCGCGCGGTCCCCCAACTCCTCCTGATTCCTTTTTGGAGGAATGCGACCAAAGCGGGGAAGAGGACAATGACCAAGGCGGGGAATAGGCCGCCTCAGTTTCTCTTTCTTTATCAGGGGAGGAGACGAGAAGGGTTGTTGACGTCTCTTCCTCTGAAAGCAGTGACGATCTTCCCCCGCTTGAGGATAGTGAGGAAGAAGAGAGGAAGACGTGGAAGGAGAAAGATGATCCCTTCAAAATCCACGTCTCCTCAAAAGACATTGACCTGATGGAGAAAAATCTTCCAAATTTCCTGAAAGCCCACCCAATGGGAGACGGGTGGAGGATAAGGGTGCCTCCCCCAGACGGCACCATTTCTTGGGAGGACACTGAACGCAACGCAGACGGCTACTTCGGCTGTTACGAGGCGGCGTTCAGGGCAGGTCTTCGCTTCCCCCTTCACCAGGCGGTGAAGGCAATTTTGAGAGGCTACGGCCTCGGAGTCTGGCAACTTTCCCCCAATTCTTGGGCAAACATTCTGGGGTACGTTGCCGCCTGTGAATTCCAAGGGGTTCACCCCGGCTGGGAAGCGTTTGCCAAGATGCACTATCTCAGCCGCAACCCAGGCGGGTTCAGAGCGTGGTATACTCTGTCCACACTCCCCCAATACATGATGACCTTGGATAAGGTTTCCAAATTCGACGGCTGGAAACACAGGTTCTACCTGTGCACGGCTCCCACCAGACGGGAGAACCACGAGCTCCGTCTGTACAATAAGAAGCCTGACCTTATGGGTCGGAAGTGCTGTCTTCCTCGAATTCCGGATGAGGACTTCGACAAAATAATTGAGGCTGATCTCTTCGGCCTCACAGACGCAACCCTGTCAACCGGGGAAGTAATAAAGGTTCCAAAGAATTGGATCCCAAAGAGCGCCTGGTTCAGGGACGAGTGCTTCCTAGCCGCCTGCGGGCTAGGGCACATGTTTGATAGAAGTATGCGCCTGAATCATTTCCGTCTGGGGTACTTTTGTGTCGGAAATGAATTTCTTGTTAATGTTCTAACTGTTTTCCGTCTGACCTTGCAGGAGAAGCATTAAACATGTTGCCCGAAGAGAAGACACCCAGACGGTCCTCTGCCCAGATCCGCCGAGATTTGGCGGAAGCCCAGGCGCGTGAGCTCAGGGCCAAGGTAAACGCCTGACCTGCTTTTTGAGTTAACTTTCAAAGTTTCCTCACGTCGTCTGCTGACATTAAGTTGTTGTATTTTCAGGGAGGCAAGGTGGACAAGACGTTTGAGAGGAATCTCAAACGGGCTAGGGAGGAGACCCCCGTCTCAAACCCAAGCAAGTCCTCTAAAAAGGCCGCCTCCTCTGCTACTCCTACTGCCCCGCCTGGGAGGCAAATGAGAATAGGAGGGAGGAATGAGCAGGTGTCAGGCTCTCTTGGCCTAGACTTGGCCCAGCCTCTTCCTGCAACCGGGGGGCGCTCAACGGCTGCCAGCGGCTCCCGCCTGGCCGGCTCTGCAGGTAAGAACCCCTTTGAATCCCCGCCTGAGCTGGGATGGCCGCTGCGAGTGAAATCACACTCCCAGCAGACGTCATCTTCAGACGGTCGGAACCAGATAGGCGCTGCTTTAATAACTCAGTCTGACGCTGATTGTGATGCAGATCAATCGCCTCGCTGGCCAGACGTCCAGAGGCATGCTAGGGCCATGCTAGACGCTGTAGGCAAACGGGATAAGGATGCTATCCTAGGGATTGAGACGTTCAATCTTGAACGCATCGTCACCCTTCTGGCTGAGGTAGTACACTTAACCAATTTTTTTTTCAATGGCTATTTCTACACTCTTTCCCGTCTGCATCCTTGACCTTTATTTTTTGTAGGCCTTGCTGCGGGTAGACGGTCTCAAGCGCCCTTACACCCGCAAACGGGATGAGGTAAGACGGGCCAAGGAGTCCGCCTCCATTGCCAATGATGTTGCTTTACATTCAACCATAATTAACGACCTTGAAACTAAAGCAACCGAAATGACGCAGGCGGCCAAAATTCAAGAGCTGGAGGCGGCACTGCAGGCGGCCAACCAGAGGGCCGAGGCTGCAGAGGCGGCCTAGAAGCAGGCGGAGGTGGACCTCCCTAAGCTGAAGGAGGACCTCCAGAAGGCCCAAGATAACCTCCAGGCTCTTCAAGGAGCTTCTTCAGAGAATGCTGATCTGAAGAAGAAGATATCCCAGATGGAGGAGGCGGCGGCTAAAGCTCAGGAGAACTTCCGAGCAACCCTCCAGGCGGAGCAAGACCGTCTGGTTGCTGAGATGGCCGCCGATAATGAGGCCATGATGAAGATCGCCTGGGATGCCTTGAATCCTGGAAAGGATTACGGCGTCTGGGCCCTGGCTCACAAGTATGCTGACGAAGTCGTCTACTTGCGAGAGAGAGGTGAGCCAGAGCCTGAGTCCTTCCTCGCCTGGGCTGAGACGGAACAACCGGAGCCTGAAACTCCAGAAGCTCCAGACGTTGAAATCCTTGAGGAGGGCGAGAGGAACCAGGAAGGGCCGCCTGCAGGGCAGTGATTTAAGCGGCTGAGTGCCAAGTCTTCTTTTTTTTTTTTACTTTTTTCTGCGGCTGTATGCCAAACAATTTACTTTTCCGGCCTGCGTGCCAAGTATTCTTGTCTCTTTTCCGGCTGAGGAGCCGGGTTTATCAAACAATTGATCCATCCCAGCCGTTTGGCTGGGTGGAAAGTTCAATGAATGCAACCGACTGAGTCGGTTTTATAACTTTGCGCATGTGTTTGCACTTAAAAAATTTTTTCTGCCTAACTTATCAAAAGTATGCGGCTGCAATTTTCTCCGCCTAACTTATCAAAAGTATGCGGCTGGTCTTGCCCCTGGACGGCTGTGTGGTTGGTTTCAAGTGAAGCTGATTGATTGACTTGGGAACGTCTGATGCTGCAAAGAGCATGATACGTTTGTAAGTCAATCAATCACAGTAGTGATTGCCCCAAACCAAGTACACAGCCGTACATTAACAGGCGTTTCAGCTTCTAGCTAGAATTTAAATAGCCGTTGCACAACTCTTTTGTCCCAAATGAGGATGTGTACAATTTAAAAATAAAAACGATAAGTAAGAAATGCAGCCGGTCCCCGCCTGATGTCCTTAGACATCCGGGTTCCGGAACTTGCTCTTTCCTTAGACAGTTCAGGTCAGACGGCTATGGATGGCTGATTCAGCCGTCCAATTGTGGCCTTCTACATTGATAGGGTAGGGAGGCAAATAGAGCCGCCTGACCCTTCATGGAGCAGGAGGGCAAATGCCGCCTGGGGGCAGGAGGCTCATGGCCACCTGACCTTCATGGTGCAGGAAGACAAATGCCGCCTGGCGGTAGGAGGCAGATGGCCGCCTGACCCTTCATGGTGCAGGAAGACAAATGCCGCCTGGGGGCAGGAGGCAAATGGCCGCCTGACCCTTCATGGTGCAGGAAGGCAAATGCCGCCTGGGGGCAGGAGGCAAATGGCCGCCTGACCCTTCATGGTGCAGGAAGGCAAATGCCGCCTGGGGTGATTGTAATTCAATTATACTTTCAATGTCCTTCTACCCCATTGGGGGGACTTGTATAATTTCAAAAAGTAATCTAAGTAGGAACTTCAGTCGGTCATCGGCTGATGTCCTTTGGACATCCGGTGATCAAAACTTGGTCGTTCCTTAGATTGCTCAGGTCAGACGGCTATGGATGGCTGATTCAGCCATCCAATTGTGGTCGCCTGCATAGGTACGTAGAGTAAGCAGGTTGGCTTCTCTCTGCGACGATTGCACCCGGAGGGGTGTCGCCGGACGCCTTTGTCCATGTTGGGACAGGCGAATTTAGGTCGAAGTAGCCATCCGGCCATTGGCCTCTGGTCTTGTTATAGACCGGCTGTATAGCCACTAAGCGTTTCTATGCTTAGCTTACTTATCTGGCCATTGGCCTCTTCGTCAATCAGACGTTAACTTAATTTCCAAGTGTCAAACTCAGAAAAACAAACAAGTGACCCGTCTGGGTTCAGACGGGAAACAAAATATGATAACAAAAAGCAAATTCTCATTAATGTACTTTTTGCTTACAAAATTTACAAAATCTCAGCAGTAGTATTTTTTCAAATTATCTACATTCCAAGTTCTAGGCAGGCGCCTTCCGTCTGGGGTTTCCAGGCGGTAGGTGCCGTCTCTTACTTCTTCATAAATCCGGTAGGGGCCTTCCCAATTAGGAGTTAGCTTTCCAAGCTCATTGGCCCTACCGGTTGCCTCCATTTTCCGTAACACTAGGTCGTCCACTTTCAAGGGACGCCTGTGTACTCTCATGTTGTAGGCTCTTGTCATTCTCAGACGGTAAATCTCATGACGCAAGGCGGCGTTGCCCCTACGCTCTGGAAGTGAATCCAATGCCAGGCGCATTGCCTCCCAGTTTGCCTCTTCATCATATAACATGACTCTGAGAGTCTGCTCATAGTGTTCAATGGGCAAGACGGCTTCAGCACCGTAAACCATGAGAAATGGGGTTTCTCCGGTTGACCCCTTTGCTGTTGTCCGGATGGCCCATAGGACATGGGTTAATTCCTCAGCCCATAAGCCACCGGCTCTTTCAATTTTCTTCTTTAAGCCGTCTGAGATCAGCTTGTTGAAGGCTTCAACTTGGCCGTTTGCTTGGGGACGGCCGACTGATGCGAAACAGGTTGAGATCCCTTGATCTCCCAACCAAGTTTTTAGCTGAGGCGTCTCAAACTGAGGGCCATTATCAAACACCATGGACATAGGTACCCCATACCGGGTGATGACATTCTTCCAGATGAAGGAAATGACGTCTGATGTCTTGATATTCTTTACCGCCTCAGCCTCCACCCACTTGGTGAAGTAATCCACAGCCACCAAAATATAACGTTTTCCGCCTGGTGCAGGCGTGTAAGGGCCTAAAATGTCCATGCCCCATTTTGCAAACGGAATTGGGCTGTGGATGACCGTCAGATCAGTAGCCGGGCGGTGAATAAGTTTGCCAAATTTCTGGCACTTGTCACATTTTCTCACCAATTCCTTGGCGTCTGCCTCTAGAGTAGGCCAAAAGTATTGCCGCCTGGCTCTGACGGCTAGAGATCTGCCGCCTATGTGGGAGGCGCAGAACCCCGAGTGCAAGTCTTCGAGAACTTCCTTCCCCTTCTCTGGGTTACACACTTCAATAGAGGCTTAAGAAACCCCGCCTTGAAGAGTTCTCCATTTCTCAACTCAAAGCTTGCGGCTCGCTTTTTCAGAACGGCTGCCTCCTGTGGCGAGTCAGGGAGCGTGCCGTCTGAGAGGTACGCCCGGATGCCATCCATCCAGGTGGAGCTTCGGTCTAGGACTCTAATGGGATCTTCAAAGATGCTTCTTTTTTCAAGTACTTCCCAGAAGACTGACCGAGGCGTATCATTGCAGGCGGAAGATGCAAGCTTCGATAGCGCATCCGCCTGGTTATTGTCAGACCTGGGCACTTGATTCAGCCGGAACTCCTCAAGTGACCCAGCCTCTTCTTTGACCGCCTGAAGATATTTGATCATAGCCGGGTGAGTTGCCTCATATGTTCCCTGATATTGGCTAACGACCAACTGCGAATCTGAGTAGGCGTCAATTTTTGTTGCCCCTGCCGCCTTACACATACGGATTCCGGCTAGCAGGGCTTCATATTCCGCCTCATTGTTTGAGGCCTGAAAATTGAACCGTAGTGCATACTCATATCTGTCCCCTTCAGGAGACTAATAAATTACGCCTGCACCACAGCCGTTCTTCGTAGAACTCCCGTCTACATACACTTTCCAAACCTGATCAAGATTATCCGGAGCCACCGGACGGGTCATTTCCACAATGAAGTCGGCAAACGCCTGACCTTTCACTGCCTTTCTTGGTTCGAAAGTGATTTCAAGACTTTGCATTTCAATAGCCCATTTTAGCATTCTTCCGGATGACTCCAAGGTAGTCATTGGCCGCTTGAGTGGCTGGTCGGTGTAAATTACCACCGGATGAGCCAGAAAGTAAGGCTTCAATTTTTTGAATGCCATGTACAAAGCAAGGCCAAATTTTTCAACCAGGGGGTACCGGAGTTCAGCATTTTTAAGAACATGGCTAATGAAGTAAACCGGGAGCTGAACGCCGTCTCGCTCAGCAAGGAGAACGGCACTGAGAGCATGGTCTGAGACGGCCAAATACATATACAACGTCTCCCTAGGTAGAGGACTGACCAACCTAGGCAGAGAGTGCAAATGCTCTTTTAACTTCTGGAATGCCGTCTCAGCATCGTCTCCCCATTCAAACCTGGTCTTCTTCCTGATTGCTTGGAAGAAGTAAAGGCATTTGTCACCTGACTGGCTGAGGAACCTCCCCAAGGCGGCCAGGCAACCAGTCAGCCTCTGGACTTCCTTGACAGAACGGGGTGACTTCATGTCAATTACAGCCTGTATCTTTTCGGGGTTAGCCTCTATCCCCCTTTGATCAATCAGGAATCCGAGAAACTTCCCAGACTCAACACCAAAGACGCATTTCTTGGGGTTTAACATGACCTTATGCCGCCTGAGGGTGGTGAATGTTTCTCGGAGATCAGTAAGGTGATCCGCCTGTTGCTTGGATTTGACTATCATGTCATCAATGTACGCCTCCACATTCCTCCCAAGTTGATTGATGAAGACCGTATTAATCATTCGTTGGAAGGTGGCAGGCGCATTCTTCAAGCCAAACGGCATCACAGTATAACAGAATAACCCCAAATCAGTGACGAAGGCCGTCTTCTCTTGATCTTTTTTCCAGAGGGGTATCTGATGGAAGCCGGAGTAGGCATCCATGAAGCTCATCAAGGCGTGACCTGCTGTAGAGTCGACCAGACTGTCGATCTTTGGAAGCGGGTAACTGTCCTTTGGACACGCCTTGTTGAGGTCTGTCTAATCAACACACATGCGCCAGGTCCCATTCGGTTTCTTAACAAGGACCACATTGGCCACCCAGTCGGGGAAATTGCAGGGCCGAATGAACCTGGCGTCTAGCAGCCTTTTGATTTCGGCAGCTGCCGCCTGACTTCTTTCCTCGCCATGGTTTCTTTTCTTTTGCCGGATGGGCTTCTTTTTGGGATCCACGGCGAGTTTGTGGACAGCGAGATCCGGGCTGACGCCTGGCATCTCTTCCACTTCAAAGGCAAAGATGTCTTTGAATTCTTTCAGCAGAAGGTGCAAGTCTGCACCCAGAGCAGCTTTAGCAGCCGTCCCAACCTTCACCGTCCGCTCTGGACGGCTGTCGTCCAGAACGAGATCAATGTGTTCTCCAGCCGGTTGGGGACGGAACTCTTCTGACCGTTCGCCGGTCAGTGATTGCTATTTTTTCTCTTTTTTCACCTCCACCAGCAGAGGCGCTTTTCTCTTCTTACCAACGGCTGGTGGGGCATCCTTGACAGCGTCAAGGTCTATTGGTTCCTTCCCTTGGCCGTCTGAGGCCACAGTATCCTTAACGGCTGAGAGATAACACTCCCGAGCCGTCTTCTGATCCCCGTTCAGGGAACCAACAGAGCCATCATCCCGCTCATACTTGACAAGCATGAGAGACGGGATGATCACCGCCTTGGTTTCGTTGAGGGTTGGCCTACCAAGGATAATATTGTAGGCGGTCAACTCCTCCACGACCAAGAATCTGACGACAACATGTCGTCCCTGGCCTTTTTCTCCCAGCCGGATGGGCAAATCAATTCTGCCGGCTGGGTAGACCATCCCACCCCCAAAACCGACCAAGGGGTGGGTAACCGGGTGCATGCTGCTGGAGTTGTACTTCAGCTTCTGCAGGCACCGGAGGCTGATGATGTCCGACGAGCTGCCGGTGTCAATAAGGATCCGTCCAACCAGCTGGTTGGCAACCTTACATTCAATGACGACCGGGTCGTCATGCGGACGGCGGACGCTACCCCTGTCCTTCTCAGTTATGAGGACGTCTGGGAAGGTGGAGGAGGCAGACGCCTGCTCATCATCATCCTTGTCCATCTTTCGAAGATGGCTCTTGGTGCCCCGGATGGTAGGGCCACCACATGAAAATCCGCCTGCTATAGTGTAGACCGGATCCTTATCTGTATCCGAACTACTAGCCGGCTGGGTAGCCTTGGAGGACTGACCCTTGCTCTTCTTTTTTGCCCCGGCTGGGGACTTAGAAATGTAGGACTTTAAAAGCCCTTTGTCAGCCAGACGGTCCAACGTCCGCTGCAGACTAAAGCAGTCGTTGGTGTCATGGCCAACCTCCTCATGGAACTGGCAATATTTATTTTTGTTCCGTGACTGGACGGAGCTCTTCATTGGATTCGGCTTCTCAATGGACAGCCGGTCCTTTACCTCCATGAGGATGGAGTTGCAGTCTTTGTTAAACTCGTACTTGGGGACGTACGGTTTAAACTCTTTCTTCTTCTTCTGGGACGGCTGCTCAGAATCGCTGACCGCCCAGACTTCTTTTCTCTTTCCGCTCTTTTCTTTTTTATTACCCGGCTGAGCTGGCCGGCTGTCTCTCTGTTTGTCAGACTTCTTGGAGTCTGACTGGCCACCAGGCGTGCAGAGGTCGGTAGCCTGTATATAGCTTTCCGCCTCCCTCAGGGCCGCCTGTAGCGTAAATGCCCCTTTTCTGACAAGGTCGAACTTAAAAGCCGACCCGTCTCTCAGACCCTTGAAAAAGTCTGTGAATGCTACCTCGTCAGACAGCCCCTGGATCTGTATTCTAACCAGGTTGAACCGCCTGACATAGGCGCGTAGCCCTTCTCTCTCACCCTGCCTAACGGTGCTCAAATCAAGGCTCGTTTTCTTGGCAGGAATGTTCATTGAGAAGTTGGTTGCAAACAAGAAGGCTAGCCTCTTGAAGCTATCAACAAAACCGGCTGGCAGGTTGCCAAACCACTGCTGGGCAATGCCCTTCAGTGTAGCCGGGAAACAACGACACCAGGTGGCATCGTCCCACCCCTGTAAGCACATGAGGTTGGTATATGCCATCAGGTGGTCTTCCGGGTTGGTGGTACCATCATAGGTACCCACCAAAACATTCTTAACCTTGGTCGGCTGAGCCACCTCGGTTATATTGGCTGCAAAGGCAGACGGCTGTTCGCCTAGCCTCATTAGCCGAAGCTGCCAGTCCAGAGGCTGGGCAGGAGTATATGCCGCCTGACCTCCAAAAGGAGGTGGCTACATGAACTGGAGGCCATATTGCCCATACTGCGCCTGGGGTGCGTATGGTATAGACCCTATCATCAGCTGAGGTTCGGTGTTGACGGTTTTACCGCCTGTCCGACTCTCATGCAAGGACATAGAATTCCTTGCAGAAGCTTGCTTGAAGCTGTCTGGAAAGCTCGAAGTGGAAGCTGACTCAGACTGCTGCCGCCTCCTTCGATCGATGACTTGTCGTGCATCGAAGGTAGACGCATTTTGTGCCTCCGGCTGGGGTCGCCGGGGCATCAGAATCTTAGACCAGTCAAGTGTTGCGGCTGCCTTCTCCTTTGGATGAGGAGTTGGCTGCCTGTCCTTGACCGGCTTCTTCTTCTTTCCAGAAGTGGGAGTCTTTTTAGCCTGCTGACTCTTGCTAGAGCCTGCCTTGTTTTTGTTGATCATAGCCTTGATTTCACCTTTGAAAGAGGTCATGAATCTCATGAGCTCATCTCGGGTGACTGGGGCTTGACCTTTGGCCTTCTGGGTTTCCCCGTCTGGCCTTCCAGGTGGGCGCCTGCTTGGGCCCGCCTGGTCTTCATTTCGCTCCAGTTGATCCCTGGAACGAATGGATTTAGAGATAAGAGAGCCATCCTTAGATTTGTAAGTCTCAACATCATTGTCTTCCTCCTCATCCTCCTCCTCAGTGAATACCTCTGGCTGAGGCTGAGGTGGAGGCCGGGGGATTTCGAACCCGACCGGTTGAATAACCGGTTGCAAGTCATCCAAGTTACCCGTCTGGGTACCCGGACGTAGAGGGGTAGAATTGAGAATCGGTACAGAGTTTTGAACCATCTTGAGGTACTCTCCCCACAGACGGCGCCAAATGTTTTGGGGTTTTTTGTCCCTCGGGAGAGTTACAACTCGAAGACTGGTCCTGCCGGCTCTGTACCTGCAAAATTAACGGAGACACCGGTTGGATGGTGCTCCGCCTCCAACGCTCAAGTTAATAACTTGAAGTAGAGTAAAAGGTGCGGAAATTAAGGTGGGGATCTGCTTGGATTCCAAGCTCAGTTGTCTCTATCAAAGGGACGGTTTTCAATGAATACCTTAAAAATGTGAACCTCTCCTCCAAAAGAGGGGAATCTCCCTATTTATAGGGTCATTGGGAATTGTGCCCCTGATTAGGGTATCAAACCCTAATCATTGGTGGGCTGCGCCGTTCTACGGCTTTCTCGGGATTTGGGCCTGAAGGCCGACATTTTCCCAAATATCTGGGATGACACGTGTCAAGCGGGGAATGGTCCACTTTGGACTATCCTTGGGCTGACACGTGTCGCCCTCCGATTAGGCCACATGGCGGGGTAAAAATACCCTAAACAGAAAGTGTTTGACTTTCATTTGATTTTATTAGCTTTGTTGAATGCATTTGACTTTTATTTGATTCAAAAAGCTTTGTTTGAATGTGTTTGACTTTTATTTGACTCAATTAGCTTTGTTAAATGTGTATGACTTTCATTTGATTCAGAAAGCTTTATTTGAATGTATTTGACTTTCATTTGATTCAAAAAGATTTGTTGAAAGTGTTTGACTTTCATTTTACTCAATTAGTTTTGTTGAATGCATTTGACTTTCATTTGATTCAAAAAGCTTTGTTTGAATGTGTTTGACTTTCGTTCGACACAATTTGTTTTGTTGAATGCATTTGACTTTCATTTGAATCAAAAAGCTTTGTTGAAAGTGTTTGACTTTCATTTTACTCAATTAGCTTTGTTGAATGCATTTGACTTTCATTTGATGCAAAAAGCTTTGTTTGAATGTGTTTGACTTTCATTTGACTCAATTAGCTTTATTAAATGTGTTTGTCTTTCATTTGACTCAATTAGCATTGTGGAATGCAATTCACTTTCATTTGATTTAAAAAGCTTGAATGTATTTGACTTTCATTTAATTCAAAAAGCTTTGTTAAAAGTGTTTGACTTTCATTTGACTCAATTAGGTTTGTTTAATGCATTTGACTTTTACTTGATTCAAAAAGCTTTATTTGTATGTGTTTGACTATCATTTGATTCAATTAGCTTTGTTGAATGTGTTTAACTTTCATTTGACTCAATTATCTTTGTTGAATGTGTTTGACTTTTATTTGACTCAATTAGCATTGTGGAATGCAATTGACTTTCATTTGTTTCAAAAACCTTTGTTTGAATGTATTTGACTTTCATTTGATTCTGAAAGCTTTGTTGAAAGTGTTTGACTTTCGTTAGACACAATTTGTTTTGTTGAATGCATTTGACTTTCATTTGAATCAAAAAGCTTTGTTCAAAGTGTTTGACTTTCATTTTACTCAATTAGCTTTGTTGAATGCATTTGACTTTCATTTGATTCAAAAAGCTTTGTTTGAATGTGTTTGACTTTCATTTGACTCAATTAGCTTTATTGAATGTGTTTGACTTTCATTTGACTCAGTTAGCTTTGTTGAATGTGTTTGACTTTCATTAGATTCGAAAAACTTTGTTTGAATGTATTTGACTTTCATTTGATTCTAAAAGCTTTATTGAAAGTGTTTGACTTTCATTTGATTCAAAAAACTTAGTTTGAATGTGTTTGACTTTCAATTGACTCAATTAGCATTGTGGAATGCAATTGACTTTGATTTGTTTCAAAAAGCTTTGTTTGAATGTATTTTACTTTCATTTGATTCAAAAAGCTTTGTTGAAAGTATTTGACGTTCATTTGACTTAATTAGCTTTATTGAATGCATTTGACTTTCATAAGATTCAAAAAGCTTTGTTTAAATGTGTATGCCTTTCACTTGACTCAATTAGCTTTGTTGAATGTGTTTGACTTTCATTTGACTCAATTAGCATTGTGGAATGCAATTGACTTTCATTTGATTCAAAAAGCTTTGTTTGAATGTATTTGACTTTCATTTGATTCTAAAAGCTTCGTTGAAAGTGTTTGACTTTCATTTGACTTAATTAGCTTTGTTGAATGCATTTGACTTTCATTTGATTCAAAATAGTTTTGTTTGAATGTGTTTGACTTTCATTTGACTCAATTAGCTTTGTTGAATGTGTATGACTTTCATTTGATTCAAAAAGCTTTATATGAATGTATTTGACTTTCATTTGATTCTAAAAGCTTTGATGAAAATGTTTGACTTTCATTTGACTCAGTTAGCTTTGTTTGAATGTGTTTGTCTTTCACTTGACTCAATTAGCTTTGTTGAATGTGTTTGACTTTCATTTGACTCAATTGGCATTGTGGAATGCAATTGACTTTCATTTGATTCAAAAAGCTTTGTTTGAATGTATTTGACTTTCATTTGATTCTAAAAGCTTCGTTGAAAGTGTTTGACTTTCATTTGACTTTATTAGCTTTGTTGAATGCATTTGACTTTTATTTGATTCAAAAAGCTTTGTTTGAATGTGTTTGACTTTTATTTGACTCAATTAGCTTTGTTAAATGTGTAAGACTTTCATTTGATTCAGAAAGCTTTGTTTGAATGTATTTGACTTTCATTTGATTCAAAAAGATTTGTTGAAAGTGTTTGACTTTCATTTTACTCAATTAGTTTTGTTGAATGCATTTGACTTTCATTTGATTCAAAAAGCTTTGTTTGAATGTGTTTGACTTTCGTTCGACACAATTTGTTTTGTTGAATGCATTTGACTTTCATTTGAATCAAAAAGCTTTGTTGAAAGTGTTTGACTTTCATTTTACTCAATTAGCTTTGTTGAATGCATTTGACTTTCATTTGATGCAAAAAGCTTTGTTTGAATGTGTTTGACTTTCATTTGACTCAATTAGCTTTATTGAATGTGTTTGTCTTTCATTTGACTCAATTAGCATTGTGGAATGCAATTCACTTTCATTTGATTCAAAAAGCTTTGTTTGAATGTATTTGACTTTCATTTAATTCAAAAAGCTTTGTTAAAAGTGTTTGACTTTCATTTGACTCAATTAGGTTTGTTTAATGCATTTGACTTTTACTTGATTCAAAAAGCTTTATTTGTATGTGTTTGACTTTCATTTGATTCAATTAGCTTTGTTGAATGTGTTTAACTTTCATTTGACTCAATTATCTTTGTTGAATGTGTTTGACTTTTATTTGACTCAATTAGCATTGTGGAATGCAATTGACTTTCATTTGTTTCAAAAACCTTTGTTTGAATGTATTTGACTTTCATTTGATTCTGAAAGCTTTGTTGAAAGTGTTTGACTTTCGTTAGACACAATTTGTTTTGTTGAATGCATTTGACTTTCATTTGAATCAAAAAGTTTTGTTCAAAGTGTTTGACTTTCATTTTACTCAATTAGCTTTGTTGAATGCATTTGACTTTCATTTGATTCAAAAAGCTTTGTTTGAATGTGTTTGACTTTCATTTGACTCAATTAGCTTTATTGAATGTGTTTGACTTTCATTTGACTCAGTTAGCTTTGTTGAATGTGTTTGACTTTCATTAGATTCGAAAAACTTTGTTTGAATGTATTTGACTTTCATTTGATTCTAAAAGCTTTATTGAAAGTGTTTGACTTTCATTTGATTCAAAAAACTTAGTTTGAATGTGTTTGACTTTCAATTGACTCAATTAGCATTGTGGAATGCAATTGACTTTGATTTGTTTGAAAAAGCTTTGTTTGAATGTATTTTACTTTCATTTGATTCAAAAAGCTTTGTTGAAAGTATTTGACGTTCATTTGACTTAATTAGCTTTATTGAATGCATTTGACTTTCATAAGATACAAAAAGCTTTGTTTAAATGTGTATGCCTTTCACTTGACTCAATTAGCTTTGTTGAATGTGTTTGACTTTCATTTGACTCAATTAGCATTGTGGAATGCAATTGACTTTCATTTGATTCAAAAAGCTTTGTTTGAATGTATTTGACTTTCATTTGATTCTAAAAGCTTCGTTGAAAGTGTTTGACTTTCATTTGACTTAATTAGCTTTGTTGAATGCATTTGACTTTCATTTGATTCAAAAAAGTTTTGTTTGAATGTGTTTGACTTTCATTTGACTCAATTAGCTTTGTTGATTGTGTATGACTTTCATTTGATTCAAAAAGCTTTGTTTGAATGTATTTGACTTTCATTTGATTCTAAAAGCTTTGATGAAAATGTTTGACTTTCATTTGACTCAGTTAGCTTTGTTTGAATGTGTTTGTCTTTCACTTGACTCAATTAGCTTTGTTGAATGTGTTTGACTTTCATTTGACTCAATTGGCATTGTGGAATGCAATTGACTTTCATTTGATTCAAAAAGCTTTGTTTGAATGTATTTGACTTTC
Organism: Chenopodium formosanum; assembly: GCA_024500155.1. Taxonomy (NCBI): domain Eukaryota; kingdom Viridiplantae; phylum Streptophyta; class Magnoliopsida; order Caryophyllales; family Amaranthaceae; genus Chenopodium; species Chenopodium formosanum. The sequence continues at coordinate 21,262,150 of CM044870.1, read as the reverse complement.
ATTTGATTCTAAAAGCTTCGTTGAAAGTGTTTGACTTTCATTTGACTTTATTAGCTTTGTTGAATGCATTTGACTTTTATTTGATTCAAAAAGCTTTGTTTGAATGTGTTTGACTTTTATTTGACTCAATTAGCTTTGTTAAATGTGTATGACTTTCATTTGATTCAAAAAGCTTTGTTTGAATGTATTTGACTTTCATTTGATTCAAAAAGATTTGTTGAAATTGTTTGACTTTCATTTTACTCAATTAGTTTTGTTGAATGCATTTGACTTTCATTTGATTCAAAAAGCTTTGTTTGAATGTGTTTGACTTTCATTTGACTCAATTAGCTTTGTTGAATGTGTTTGACTTTCATTTGATTCAATTAGCATTGTGGAATGCAATTGACTTTCATTTGATTCAAAAAGCTTTGTTTGAATGTATTTGACTTTCATTTGATTCTAAAAGCTTCGTTGAAAGTGTTTGACTTTCATTTGACTCAGTTAGCTTTGTTTGAATGTGTTTGTCTTTCACTTGACTCAATTAGCTTTGTTGAATGTGTTTGACTTTCATTTGACTCAATTGGCATTGTGGAATGCAATTGACTTTCATTTGATTCAAAAAGCTTTGTTTGAATGTATTTGACTTTCATTTGATTCTAAAAGCTTCATTGAAAGTGTTTGACTTTCATTTGACTTTATTAGCTTTGTTGAATGCATTTGACTTTTATTTGATTCAAAAAGCTTTGTTTGAATGTGTTTGACTTTTATTTGACTCAATTAGCTTTGTTAAATGTGTATGACTTTCATTTGATTCAAAAAGCTTTGTTTGAATGTATTTGACTTTCATTTGATTCAAAAAGATTTGTTGAAATTGTTTGACTTTCATTTTACTCAATTAGTTTTGTTGAATGCATTTGACTTTCATTTGATTCAAATAGCTTTGTTTGAATGTGTTTGACTTTCATTTGACTCAATTAGCTTTGTTGAATGTGTATGAATTTTATTTGACTCAATTAGGATTGTGGAATACAATTGACTTTCATTTGATTCAAAAAGATTTGTTTGATTGTATTTGACTTTCATTTGATTCTAAAAGCTTTGTTTGAATGTGTTAGACTTTCAATTGACTCAATTAGCATTGTGGAATGTAATTGACTTTGATTTGATTCAAAAAGCTTTGTTTAAATGTATTTTACTTTCATTTGATTCAAAAAGCTTTGTTGAAAGTATTTGACGTTCATTTAACTCAATTAGCTATGGTGAATGTGTTTGACTTTCATTTGACTCAATTAGCATTGTGGAATGCAATTGACTTTCCTTTGATTTAAAAAGCTTTGTTTGAATGTATTTGACTTTCATTTGATTCTAAAAGCTTTGTTGAAAGTGTTTAACTTTCACTTTACTCAATTAGCTTTGTTGAATGCATTTAACTTTCATTTGATTCAAAAAGCTTTGTTTGAATGTGTTTAACTTTCATTTGACTCAATTAGCTTTGTTGAATGTGTTTGACTTTCATTTGACTAAATTAGCATTGTGGAATGCAATTGACTTTCATTTGATTTAAAAAGCTTTGTTTGAATGTATTTAACTTTCATTTGATTCTAAAAGCTTTGTTGAAAGTGTTTGTCTTTCATTTGACTCAATTAGCTTTGTTGAATGCATTTGACTTTCATTTGATTCAAAAAGCTTTGTTTAAATGAGTTTGAGTTTCATTTGACTCAATTAGCTTTGTTGAATGTATTTGACTTTCATTTGACTCAATTAGCATTGTGGAATGCAATTGACTTTCATTTAATTCAAATAGCTTTGTTTGAATGAATTTGACTTTCTTTTGATTCTAAAAGCTTTGTTGAAAGTGTTTGACTTTCGTTTGACTCAATTAGCTTTGTTGAATGTGTTTGACTTTCATTTAATTCTTAAATCTTTGTTTGAATGTGTTTGACTTTCATTTGACTCAATTAGCATTGTGGAATGCATTTGACTTTCATTTGATTTAAAAAGCTTTGTTTGAATGTGTTTGACTTTCATTTGACTCAATTAGCTTTGGTGAATGTGTTTGACTTTCATTTGATTCAATTAGCTTTGTTGAATGCATTTGACTTTCATTTGATTCAAAAAGCATTGTTTGAATGTGTTTGACTTTCATTTGAAGCAATTAGCTTTGTTGAATGTGTTTGACTTTCATTTGACTCAATTAGCATTGTGGAATGCAATTGACTATCATTTGACTAATTAGCTTTGTTGAATGTGTTTAACTTTCATTTGACTCAATTAGCATTGTGGAATGCAATTGACTTTCATTTGATTCAAAAAGCTTTATTTGAATGTATTTGAGTTTCATTTACTTCTAAAAGCTTTGTTGAAAGTGTTTGACTTTCATTTGACTCAATTACTTTGTTGAATGCATTTGACATTCATTTGATTCAAAAACTTTGTTTGAATGTGTTTGACTTTCATTTGACTCAATTAGCTTTGATGAATGTGTTTGACTATCATTTGACTCAATTAGCTTTGTTGAATGCATATGACTTTCACTTGATTCAATTAGCATTGTGGAATGCAATTGACTTTCATTTGATTCAAAAAGCTGTATTTGACACTCATTTGATTCTAAAAGCTTTGTTGAAGGTGTTTGACGTTCATTTGACTCAATTAGCTTTGTTGAATGCATTTGACTTTCATTTGATTCAAAAATCTTTGTTTTAATGTTTTTGACTTTCATTTGACTCAATTAGCTGTAGTGAATGTGTTTGACTTCCATTTGACTCAATTAGCCTTGTGGAATGCAATTGACTGTCATTTAATGCAAAAAGCTTTGTTTGAATGTATTTGACTTTCATTTGATTCTAAAAGCTTTGTTGAAAGTGTTTGACTTTCATTTGACTCAATTAGCTTTGTTGAATGCATTTGACTTTCATTTGATTCTAAAAGCTTTGTTGAAAGTGTTTGACTTTCATTTGACTCAATTAGCTTTGTAGAATGCATTTGACTTTCATTTGATTCAAAAAGCTTTATTTGAATGTGTTTGACTTTCATTTGACATATTTAGCTTTGTTGAATGTATTTGACTTTCGTTTGATTCAAAAAGCTTTGTTTGAATGTGATTGGCTTTCATTTGACTCAATTAGCTTTGGTGAATGTTTTTTACTTTCATTTGACTCAATTAGCATTGTGGAATGCAATTGACTTTCATTAGATTCAAAAAGCTTTGTTTGAATGTATTTGACTTTCATTTGATTCTAAAAGCTTTATTGAAAGTGTTTGACTTTCATTTGACTCAATTAGCTTTGTTGAATGCATATGACTTTCATTTGATTCAAAAAGCTTTGTTTAAATGTGTTTGACTTTCATTTGACTCGATTAGCTTTGGTAAATGTGTTTGACTTTCATTTGACTCAATTAGCATTGTGGAATGCAATTGACTTTTATTTGATTTAAAAAGCTTTGTTTGAATGTATTTGACATTCTTTGATTCTAAAAGCTTTGTTGAAAGTGTTTGACTTTCTTTGATTCAAAAAGCTTTGTTTGAATGTCTTTGACTTTCATTTGACTCAATTAGCTTTGGTGAATGTGTTTGACTTTCATTTGATTCAAAAAGCTTTATTTGAATGTATTTGACTTTCATTTGATTCTAAAAGCTATGTTGAAAGTGTTTGACTTTCATTTGACTTAATTAGCTTTGTTGAATGCATTTAACTTTCATTTGATTCAAAAAGCTTTGTTTGAATGTGTTTGACTTTCATTTGACTCAATTAGCTTTGTTGAAAGTGTTTGACTTTCATTTGACTCAAATAGCATTATGGAATGCAATTGACTATCTTTTGATTCAAAAAGATTTGTTTGAATGTATTTGACTTTTATTTGATTTTAAAAGCTTTGTTGAAAGTCTTTGACTTTCATTTGACTCAATTAGCTTTGTTGAATGCATTTAACTTTCATTTGATTCAAAAAGCTGTGTTTGACTGTGCTTGACTTTCATTTGACTCAATTAGCTTTGTTGAATGTGTTTGACTTTAATTTGACTCAATTAGCATTGTGGAATGCAATTGACTTTCATTTGATTCAAAAAGTTTTGTTTGAATGTATTTTGACTTTCATTTGATTCTAAAAGCTTTGTTGAAAGTGTTTAACTTTCATTTGACTCAATTAGCTTTGTTGAATGCATTTAACTTTCATTTGATTCAAAAAGATTTTTTCGAATGTGTTTGAGTTTCATTTGACTCAATTAGCTTTGTTGAATGTGTTTGACTTTCATTTGACTCAATTAGCATTGTGGAATGCAATTGTTTTTCATTTGATTCAAAAATCTTTGTTTGAATGTATTTGACTTTCATTTGATTCTAAAAGCTTTGTTGAAAGTGTTTGACTTTCATTTGACTCAATTAGCTTTGTTGAATGCATTTGACTTTCATTTGATTCAAAAAGATTTTTTCGAATGTGTTTGACTTTCATTTGACTCAATTAGCTTTGGTGAATGTGATAGACTTCTATTTGACTAAATTAGCATTGTGGAATGCAATTGACTTTCATTTGATTCAAAAAGCTTTGTTTGAATGTATTTGACTTTCATTTGATTCTTAAAACTTTGTTGAAATTGTTTGACTTTCATTTGACTCAATTAGCTTTGTTGAATGCATTTGACTTTCATTTGATTCAACAAGCTTTGTTTGAATGTATTTGACTTTCATTTGATTCTAAAAGCTTTGTTGAAAGTGTTTGACTTTCATTTGACTTAATTAGCTTTGTTGAATGCATTTGACTTTCATTTGATTCAACAAGTTTTGTTTGAATGTATTTTGACTTTCATTTGATTCTAAAAGGTTTGTTGAAAGTGTTTGACTTTCATTTGACTTAATTAGCTTTGTTGAATGCATTTAATTTTCATTTGATTCAAAAAGCTTTGTTTAAATGTGTTTGACTTTCATTTGACTCAGTTAGCTTTGTTGAATGTGTTTGACTTTCATTTGACTCAATTAGCATTGAGGAATGTGTTAGACTTTCATTTGACTCAATTAGCTTTGTTGAATGCATATGACTTTCATTTGATTCAAAAAGCTTTGTTTAAATGTGTTTGACTTTCATTTGACTCAATTAGCTTTGGTAAATGTGTTTGACTTTCATTTGACTCAATTAGCATTGTGGAATGCAATTGACTTTTATTTGATTCAAAAAGCTTTGTTTGAATGTATTTTACTTTCTTTGATTCTAAAAGCTTTGTTGAAAGTGTTTGACTTTTTTTGATTCAAAAAGCTTTGTTTGAATGTCTTTGACTTTCATTTGACTCAATTAGCTTTGGTGAATGTGTTTGACTTTCATTTGATTCAAAAAGCTTTATTTGAATGTATTTGACTTTCATTTGATTCTAAAAGCTTTGTTGAAAGTGTTTGACTTTCATTTGACTTAATTAGCTTTGTTGAATGCATTTAACTTTCATTTGATTCAAAAACCTTTGTTTGAATGTGATTGACTTTCATTTGACTCAATTAGCTTTGGTAAATGTGTTTGACTTTCATTTGACTCAATTAGCATTATGGAATGCAAATGACTTTGATTTTATTCAAAAAGGTTTGTTTGAATGTATTTGACTTTCATTTGATTCTAAAAGCTTTGTTGAAAGTTTTTGAATTTCATTTGACTCAATTAGCTTTGTTGAATGCATTTGACTTTCATTTGATTCAACAAGTTTTGTTTGAATGTATTTTGACTTTCATTTGATTCTAAAAGGTTTGTTGAAAGTGTTTGACTTTCATTTGACTTAATTAGCTTTGTTGAATGCATTTAACTTTCATTTGATTCAAAAAGCTTTGTTTAAATGTGTTTGACTTTCATTTGACTCAATTAGCTTTGTTGAATGTGTTTGACTTTCATTTGACTCAATTAGCATTGTGGAATGTCTTAGACTTTCATTTGACTCAATTAGCTTTGTTGAATGCATATGACTTTCATTTGATTCAAAAAGCTTTGTTTAAATGTGTTTGACTTTCATTTGACTCAATTAGCTTTGGTAAATGTGTTTGACTTTCATTTGACTCAATTAGCATTGTGGAATGCAATTGACTTTTATTTGATTCAAAAAGCTTTGTTTGAATGTATTTTACTTTCTTTGATTCTAAAAGCTTTGTTGAAAGTGTTTGACTTTTTTTTATTCAAAAAGCTTTGTTTGAATGTCTTTGACTTTCATTTGACTCAATTAGCTTTGGTGAATGTGTTTGACTTTCATTTGATTCAAAAAGCTTTATTTGAATGTATTTGACTTTCATTTGATTCTAAAAGCTTTGTTGAAAGTGTTTGACTTTCATTTGACTTAATTAGCTTTGTTGAATGCATTTAACTTTCATTTGATTCAAAAAGCTTTGTTTGAATGTGTTTGACTTTTATTTGACTCAATTAGCTTTGTTGAATGTGTTTGACTTTCATTTGACTCAATTAGCATTATGGAATGCAATTGACTTTGATTTTATTAAAAAAGCTTTGTTTGAATGTATTTGACTTTCATTTGATTATAAAAGCTTTGTTAAAAGTGTTTGACTTTCATTTGACTTAATTAGCTTTGTTGAATGCATTTAACTTTCATTTGATTCAAAAAGCTTTGTTTGAATGTGTTTGACTTTCATTTGACTCAATTAGCTTTGTTGAAAGTGTTTGACTTTCATTTGACTCAATTAGCATTATGGAATGCAATTGACTATCTTTTGATTCAAAAAGCTTTGTTTGAATGTATTTGACTTTTATTTGATTCTAAAAGCTTTGTTGAAAGTCTTTGACTTTCATTTGACTCAATTAGCTTTGTTGAATGCATTTAACTTTCATTTGATTCAAAAAGCTGTGTTTGACTGTGCTTTCATTTGACTCAATTAGCTTTGTTGAATGTGTTTGACTTTAATTTGACTCAATTAGCATTGTGGAATGCAATTGACTTTCATTTGATTTAAAAAGTTTTGTTTGAATGTATTTTGACTTTCATTTGATTCTAAAAGCTTTGTTGAAAGTGTTTGACTTTCATTTGACTCAATTAGCTTTGTTGAATGCATTTAACTTTCATTTGATTCAAAAAGATTTTTTCGAATGTGTTTGAGTTTCATTTGACTCAATTAGCTTTGTTGAATGTGTTTGACTTTCATTTGACTCAATTAGCATTGTGGAATGCAATTGACTTTCATTTGATTCAAAAATCTTTGTTTGAATGCATTTGACTTTCATTTGATTCTAAAAGGTTTGTTGAAAGTGTTTGACTTTCATTTGACTTAATTAGCTTTGTTGAATGCATTTAACTTTCATTTGATTCAAAAAGCTTTGTTTAAATGTGTTTGACTTTCATTTGACTCAATTAGCTTTGTTGAATGTGTTCGACTTTCATTTGACTCAATTAGCATTGGGGAATGTGTTAGACTTTCATTTGACTCAATTAGCTTTGTTGAATGCATATGACTTTCATTTGATTCAAAAAGCTTTGTTTAAATGTGTTTGACTTTCATTTGACTCAATTAGCTTTGGTAAATGTGTTTGACTTTCATTTGACTCAATTAGCATTGTGGAATGCAATTGACTTTTATTTGATTCAAAAAGCTTTGTTTGAATGTATTTTACTTTCTTTGATTCTAAAAGCTTTGTTGAAAGTGTTTGACTTTTTTTGATTCAAAAAGCTTTGTTTGAATGTCTTTGACTTTCATTTGACTCAATTAGCTTTGGTGAATGTGTTTGACTTTCATTTGATTCAAAAAGCTTTATTTGAATGTATTTGACTTTCATTTGATTCTAAAAGCTTTGTTGAAAGTGTTTGACTTTCATTTGACTTAATTAGCTTTGTTGAATGCATTTAACTTTCATTTGATTCTAAAAGCTTTGTTTGAATGTGTTTGACTTTTATTTGACTCAATTAGCTTTGTTGAATGTGTTTGACTTTCATTTGACTCAATTAGCATTATGGAATGCAATTGACTTTGATTTTATTCAAAAAGCTTTGTTTGAATGTATTTGACTTTCATTTGATTCTAAAAGCTTTGTTGAAAGTGTTTGAATTTCATTTGACTCAATTAGCTTTGTTGAATGCATTTGAATTTCATTTGATTCAACAAGTTTTGTTTGAATGTATTTTGACTTTCATTTGATTTTAAAAGGTTTGTTGAAAGTGTTTGAGTTTCATTTGACTCAATTAGCTTTGTTGAATGTGTTTGACTTTCATTTAACTCAATTAGCTTTGTTGAATGTGTCTGACTTTCATTTGTCTCAATTAGCTTTGTTGAATGTGTTTGACTTTCATTTGACTCAATTAGCATTGTGGAATGTGTTAGACTTTCATTTGACTCAATTAGCTTTGTTGAATGCATATGACTTTCATTTGCTTCAAAAAGCTTTGTTTAAATGTGTTTGACTTTCATTTGACTCAATTAGCTTTGGTAAATGTGTTTGACTTTCATTTGACTCAATTAGCATTATGGAATGCAATTGACTTTGATTTTATTCAAAAAGCTTTGTTTGAATGTATTTGACTTTCATTTGATTCTAAAAGCTTTGTTGAAAGTGTTTGAATTTCATTTGACTTAATTAGCTTTGTTGAATGCATTTGACTTTCATTTGATTCAACAAGTTTTGTTTGAATGTATTTTGACTTTCATTTGATTCTAAAAGGTTTGTTGAAAGTGTTTGACTTTCATTTGACTCAATTAGCTTTGTTGAATGTGTTTGACTTTCATTTGACTCAATTAGCATTGTGGAATGCAATTAACTTTCATTTGACTCAATTAGCTTTGTTGAATGTGATTGACTTTCTTTTGACTCAATTAGCATTGTGGAAAGTGTTAGACTTTCATTTGACTCAATTAGCTTTGTTGAATGCATATGACTTTCATTTGCTTCAAAAAGCTTTGTTTAAATGTGTTTGACTTTCATTTGACTCAATTAGCTTTGGTAAATGTGTTTGACTTTCATTTGACTCAATTAGCATTGTGGAATGCAATTGACTTTCATTTGATTCAAAAAGCTTTGTTTGAATGTATTTGACTTTCTTTGATTCTAAAAGCTTTGTTGAAAGTGTTTGACTTTCATTTGATTCAAATAGCTTTGCTTGAATGTTTTTGACTTTCATTTTACTCAATTAGCTTTGTTGAATGTGTTAGCCTTCCATTTGACTCAATAAGCATTGTGGAATGCAATTGACTTTCATTTGATTCTTAAAGGTTTGTTGAAAGTGTTTGACTTTCATTTGACTCAATTAGCTTTGTTGAATGCATTTAACTTTCATTTGATTCAAAAAGCTGTGTATAAATGTGTTTGACTTTCATTTGACTCAATTAGCTTTGTTGAATGTGTTTGACTTTCATTTGACTCAATTATCATTGTGGAATGCAATTGACTTTCATTTGATTCAAAAAGCTTTGTTTGAATGTATTTGACTTTCATTTGATTCTAAAAGCTTTGTTGAAAGTGTTTGACTTTCATTTGACTCAATTAGCTTTGTTGAATGCATTTAACATTCATTTGATTCAAAAAGCTGTGTATGAATGTGTTTGACTTTCATTTGACTCAATTAGCTTTGTTGAATGTGTTTGACTTTCATTTGACTCAATTATCATTGTGGAATGCAATTGACTTTCATTTGATTCAAAAAGCTTTGTTTGAATGTATTTGACTTTCATTTGATTCTAAAAGCTTTGTTGAACGTGTTTCACTTTCATTTGACTTAATTAGCTTTGTTGAATGCATTTAACTTTCATTTGATTCAACAAGCTTTGTTTTTATGTGATTGACTTTCATTTGCCTCAATTAGCTTTGGTGAATGTGTTTGACTTTATTTGACTCAGTTAGCATTGTGGAATGCAATTGACTTTCATTTGATTCAACAAGCTTTGTTTGAATGTGTTAGACTTTCATTTGACTCTAAAAGCTTTGTTGAATGTGTTTGCCTTTCATTTGACTCAATTAGCTTTGGTGAATGTGTTAGACTTCTATTTGACTCAATTAGCATTGTGGAATGCAATTGACTTTCATTTGATTCAAAAAGCTTTGTTTGAATGTATTTGACTTTCATTTGATTCTTAAAGCTTTGTTGAAAGTGTTTCACTTTCATTTGACTCAATTAGCTTTGTTGAATGCATTTGACTTTCATTTGATTCAACAAGCTTTGTTTGAATGTATTTGACTTTCATTTGATTCTAAAAGCTTTGTTGAAAGTGTTTGACTTTCATTTGACTTAATTAGCTTTGTTGAATGCATTTGACTTTCATTTGATTCAAAAAGCTTTGTTTGAATGTGATTGACTTTCATTTGACTCAATTAGCTTTGGTGAATGTGTTTGACTTTCATTTGACTCAATTAGAATTGTGTAATGCTATTGACTTTCATTAGATTCAAAAAGCATTGTTTGAATGTATTTGACTTTCATTTGATTCTAAAAGCTTTGTTGAAAGTGTTTGACTTTCATTTGACTCAATTAGCATTGTGGAATGCAATTGACTTTCATTAGATTCAAAAAGCATTGTTTGAATGTATTTGACTTTCATTTGATTCTTAAAGCTTTGTTGAAAGTGTTTGACTTTCACTTGACTCAATTAGCTTTGTTGAATGCATTTGACTTTCATTTGATTCAACAAGCTTTGTTGGAATGTATTTGACTTTCATTTGATTCTAAAAGCTTTGTTGAAAGTGTTTGACTTTCATTTGACTTAATTAGCTTTGTTGAATGCATATGACTTTCATTTGATTCAAAAAGCTTTGTTTAAATGTGTTTGAATTTCATTTGACTCAGATAGCTTTGGTAAATGTGTTTGACTTTCATTTGACTCAATTAGCATTGTGGAATGCAATTGACTTTTATTTGATTCAAAAAGCTTTGTTTGAATGTATTTGACTTTCTTTGATTCTAAAAGCTTTGTTGAAAGTGTTTGACTTTCTTTAATTCAAAAAGCTTTGTTGAATGTGTTTGACTTTCATTTGACTCAATTAGCATTGTGGAATGCAATTGACTTTCATTTGATTCAAAAATCTTTGTTTGAATGTATTTAACTATCATTTGATTCTAAAAGCTTTGTTGAAAGTGTTTGACTTTCATTTGACTCAATTAGCTTTGTTGAATGCATTTGACTTTCATTTGATTCAAAAAGTTTTGTTTGAATGTGTTTGACTTTCATTGGACTCAATTAGCTTTGTTGAATGTGTTTGACTTTCATTTGACTCAATTAGCATTATGGAATGCAATTGACTGTCTTTTGATTCAAAAAGCTTTGTTTGAATGTGTTTGACTTTCATTTGACTCAATTAGCTTTGTTGAATGTGTTTGACTTTCATTTGACTCAATTAGCATTGTGGAATGTGTTAGACTTTCATTTGACTCAATTAGCTTTGTTGAATGCATATGACTTTCATTTGCTTCAAAAAGCTTTGTTTAAATGTGTTTGACTTTCATTTGACTCAATTAGCTTTGGTAAATGTGTTTGACTTTCATTTGACTCAATTAGCATTATGGAATGCAATTGACTTTGATTTTATTCAAAAAGCTTTGTTTGAATGTATTTGACTTTCATTTGATTCTAAAAGCTTTGTTGAAAGTGTTTGACTTTCATTTGACTCAATTAGCTTTGTTGAATGCATTTGACTTTCATTTGATTCAACAAGTTTTGTTTGAATGTATTTTGACTTTCATTTGATTCTAAAAGGTTTGTTGAAAGTGTTTGACTTTCATTTGACTCAATTAGCTTTGTTGAATGTGTTTGACTTTCATTTGACTCAATTAGCATTGTGGAATGCAATTGACTTTCATTTGACTCAATTAGCTTTGTTGAATGTGATTGACTTTCATTTGACTCAATTAGCATTGTGGAAAGTGTTAGACTTTCATTTGACTCAATTAGCTTTGTTGAATGCATATGACTTTCATTTGCTTCAAAAAGCTTTGTTTAAATGTGTTTGACTTTCATTTGACTCAATTAGCTTTGGTAAATGTGTTTGACTTTCATTTGACTCAATTAGCATTGTGGAATGCAATTGACTTTCATTTGATTCAAAAAGCTTTGTTTGAATGTATTTGACTTTCTTTGATTCTAAAAGCTTTGTTGAAAGTGTTTGACTTTCATTTGATTCAAAAAGCTTTGCTTGAATGTGTTTGACGACTTTCATTTGACTCAATTAGCTTTGTTGAATGTGTTTGACTTTCATTTGACTCAATTAGCATTGTGGAATGGAATTGTCTTTCATTTGATTCAAAAATCTTTGTTTGAATGTATTTGACTTTCATTTGATTCTAAAAGCTTTGTTGAAAGTGTTTGACTTTCATTTGACTCAATTAGCTTTGTTGAATGCATTTGACTTTCATTTGATTCAAAAAGTTTTGTTTGAATGTGTTTGACTTTCATTGGACTCAATTAGCTTTGTTGAATGTGTTTGACTTTCATTTGACTCAATTAGCATTATGGAATGCAATTGACTGTCTTTTGATTCAAAAAGCTTTGTTTGAATGTGTTTGACTTTCATTTGATTCAATTAGCTTTGTTGAATGTGTTTGACTTTCATTTGACTCAATTTGCATTGTGGAATGTGTTAGACTTTCATTTGACTCAATTAGCTTTGTTGAATGCATATGACTTTCATTTGCTTCAAAAAGCTTTGTTTAAATGTGTTTGACTTTCATTTGACTCAATTAGCTTTGGTAAATGTGTTTGACTTTCATTTGACTCAATTAGCATTGTGGAATGCAATTGACTTTCATTTGATTAAAAAAGCTTTGTTTGAATGTATTTGACTTTCTTTGATTCTAAAAGCTTTGTTGAAAGTGTTTGACTTTTATTTGATTCAAAAAGCTTTGCTTGAATGTTTTTGACTTTCATTTGACTCAATTAGCTTTGTTGAATGTGTTAGACTTCCATTTGACTCAATTAGCATTGTGGAATGCAATTGACTTTCATTTGATTCAAAAAGCTTTGTTTGAATGTATTTGACTTTCATTTGATTCTAAAAGGTTTGTTGAAAGTGTTTGACTTTCATTTGACTCAATTAGCTTTGTTGAATGCATTTAACTTTCATTTGATTAAAAAAGCTGTGTATAAATGTGTTTGACTTTCATTTGACTCAATTAGCTTTGTTGAATGTGTTTGACTTTCATTTGACTCAATTATCATTGTGGAATGCAATTGACTTTCATTTGATTCAAAATGTTTTGTTTGAATGTATTTTGACTTTCATTTGATTCTAAAAGGTTTGTTGAAAGTGTTTGACTTTCATTTGACTCAATTAGCTTTGTTGAATGTGTTTGACTTTCATTGGACTCAATTAGCATTATGGAATGCAATTGACTTTCATTTGATTCAAAAAGCTTTGTTTGAACGTATTTGACTTTCATTTGATTCTAAAAGCTTTGTTGAAAGTGTTTGACATTCATTTGACTCAATTAGCTTTGTTGAATGCATTTGACTTTCATTTGATTCAAAAAGCGTTGTTTGAATGTGTTTGACTTTCATTTGACTCAATTAGCTTTGTTGAATGTGTTTGACTTTCATTTGACTCAATTAGTATTATGGAATGCAATTGACTTTCATTTTATTCAAAAAGCTTTGTTTGAATGTATTTGACTTTCATTTGATTCTTAAAGCTTTGTTGAAAGTGTTTGACTTTCATTTGACTCAATTAGCTTTGTTGAATGCATTTGACTTTCATTTGATTCAACAAGCTTTGTTTGAATGTATTTGACTTTCATTTGATTCTAAAAGCTTTGTTGAAAGTGTTTGACTTTCATTTGACTTAATTAGCTTTGTTGAATGCATTTGACTTTCATTTGATTCAAAAAGATTTGTTTGAATGTGATTGACTTTCATTTGACTCAATTAGCTTTGGTGAATGTGTTTGACTTTCATTTGACTCAATTAGCATTGTGGAATGCAATTGACTTTCATTAGATTCAAAAAGCTTTATTTGAATGTATTTGACTTTCATTTGATTCTAAAAGCTTTATTGAAAGTGTTTGACTTTCATTTGATTCAAAAAGCTTTGTTTAAATGTGTTTGACATTCATTTGACTCAATTAGCTTTGGTAAATGTGTTTGACTTTCATTTGACTCAATTAGCATTGTGGAATGCAATTTACTTTTATTTGATTCAAAAAGCTTTGTTTGAATGTATTTGACTTTCTTTGATTCTAAAAGCTTTGTTGAATGTGTTTGACTTTCTTTGATTCAAAAAGCTTTGTTTGAATGTCTTTGACTTTCATTTGACTCAATTAGCTTTGGTGAATGTGTTTGACCTTCATTTGATTCAAAAAGCTTTATTTGAATGTATTTGACTTTCATTTGATTCTAAAAGCTTTGTTGAAAGTGTTTCACTTTCATTTGACTTAATTAGCTTTGTTGAATGCATTTAACTTTCATTTGATTCAAAAAGCTTTGTTTGAATGTGTTTGACTTTCATTTGACTCAATTAGCTTTGTTGAATGTGTTTGACTTTCATTTGACTCAATTAGCATTATGGAATGCAATTGACTTTCATTTTATTCAAAAAGCTTTGTTTGAATGTATTTGACTTTCATTTGATTCTTAAAGCTTTGTTGAAAGTGTTTGACTTTCATTTGACTCAATTAGCTTTGTTGAATGCATTTGACTTTCATTTGATTCAACAAGCTTTGTTTGAATGTATTTGACTTTCATTTGATTCTAAAAGCTTTGTTGAAAGTGTTTGACTTTCATTTGACTTAATTAGCTTTGTTGAATGCATTTGACTTTCATTTGATTCAAAAAGATTTGTTTGAATGTGATTGACTTTCATTTGACTCAATTAGCTTTGGTGAATGTGTTTGACTTTCATTTGACTCAATTAGCATTGTGGAATGCAATTGACTTTCATTAGATTCAAAAAGCTTTATTTGAATGTATTTGACTTTCATTTGATTCTAAAAGCTTTATTGAAAGTGTTTGACTTTCATTTGATTCAAAAAGCTTTGTTTAAATGTGTTTGACATTCATTTGACTCAATTAGCTTTGGTAAATGTGTTTGACTTTCATTTGACTCAATTAGCATTGTGGAATGCAATTTACTTTTATTTGATTCAAAAAGCTTTGTTTCAATGTATTTGACTTTCTTTGATTCTAAAAGCTTTGTTGAATGTGTTTGACTTTCTTTGATTCAAAAAGCTTTGTTTGAATGTCTTTGACTTTCATTTGACTCAATTAGCTTTGGTGAATGTGTTTGACCTTCATTTGATTCAAAAAGCTTTATTTGAATGTATTTGACTTTCATTTGATTCTAAAATCTTTGTTGAAAGTGTTTCACTTTCATTTGACTTAATTAGCTTTGTTGAATGCATTTAACTTTCATTTGATTCAAAAAGCTTTGTTTGAATGTGTTTGACTTTCATTTGACTCAATTAGCTTTGTTGAATGTGTTTGACTTTCATTTGACTCAATTAGCATTATGGAATGCAATTGACTTTCATTTTATTCAAAAAGCTTTGTTTGAATGTATTTGACTTTCATTTGATTCTTAAAGCTTTGTTGAAAGTGTTTGACTTTCATTTGACTCAATTAGCTTTGTTGAATGCATTTGACTTTCATTTGATTCAACAAGCTTTGTTTGAATGTATTTGACTTTCATTTGATTCTAAAAGCTTTGTTGAAAGTGTTTGACTTTCATTTGACTTAATTAGCTTTGTTGAATGCATTTGACTTTCATTTGATTCAAAAAGATTTGTTTGAATGTGATTGACTTTCATTTGACTCAATTAGCTTTGGTGAATGTGTTTGACTTTCATTTGACTCAATTAGCATTGTGGAATGCAATTGACTTTCATTAGATTCAAAAAGCTTTATTTGAATGTATTTGACTTTCATTTGATTCTAAAAGCTTTATTGAAAGTGTTTGACTTTCATTTGATTCAAAAAGCTTTGTTTAAATGTGTTTGACATTCATTTGACTCAATTAGCTTTGGTAAATGTGTTTGACTTTCATTTGACTCAATTAGCATTGTGGAATGCAATTTACTTTTATTTGATTCAAAAAGCTTTGTTTGAATGTATTTGACTTTCTTTGATTCTAAAAGCTTTGTTGAATGTGTTTGACTTTCTTTGATTCAAAAAGCTTTGTTTGAATGTCTTTGACTTTCATTTGACTCAATTAGCTTTGGTGAATGTGTTTGACCTTCATTTGATTCAAAAAGCTTTATTTGAATGTATTTGACTTTCATTTGATTCTAAAAGCTTTGTTGAAAGTGTTTCACTTTCATTTGACTTAATTAGCTTTGTTGAATGCATTTAACTTTCATTTGATTCAAAAAGCTTTGTTTGAATGTGTTTGACTTTCATTTGACTCAATTAGCTTTGTTGAATGTGTTTGACTTTCATTTGACTCAATTAGCATTATGGAATGCAATTGACTTTCATTTTATTCAAAAAGCTTTGTTTGAATGTATTTGACTTTCATTTGATTCTTAAAGCTTTGTTGAAAGTGTTTGACTTTCATTTGACTCAATTAGCTTTGTTGAATGCATTTGACTTTCATTTGATTCAACAAGCTTTGTTTGAATGTATTTGACTTTCATTTGATTCTAAAAGCTTTGTTGAAAGTGTTTGACTTTCATTTGACTTAATTAGCTTTGTTGAATGCATTTGACTTTCATTTGATTCAAAAAGATTTGTTTGAATGTGATTGACTTTCATTTGACTCAATTAGCTTTAATGAATGTGTTTGACTTTCATTTGACTCAATTAGCATTGTGGAATGCAATTGACTTTCATTAGATTCAAAAAGCTTTATTTGAATGTATTTGACTTTCATTTGATTCTAAAAGCTTTATTGAAAGTGTTTGACTTTCATTTGATTCAAAAAGCTTTGTTTAAATGTGTTTGACATTCATTTGACTCAATTAGCTTTGGTAAATGTGTTTGACTTCATTTGACTCAATTAGCATTGTGGAATGCAATTGACTTTTATTTGATTCAAAAAGCTTTGTTTGAATGTATTTGACTTTCTTTGATTCAAAAAGCTTTGTTGAATGTGTTTGACTTTCTTTGATGCAAAAAGCTTTGTTTGAATGTCTTTGACTTTCATTTGACTCAATTAGCTTTGGTGAATGTGTTTGACTTTCATTTGATTCAAAAAGCTTTATTTGAATGTATTTGACTTTCATTTGATTCTAAAAGCTTTGTTGAAAGTGTTAGACTTTCATTTGACTTAATTAGCTTTGTTGAATGCATTTAACTTTCATTTGATTCAAAAAGCTTTGTTTGAATGTGTTTGACTTTCATTTGACTCAATTAGCTTTGTTGAATGTGTTTGACTTTCATTTGACTTAATTAGCATTGTGGAATGTGTTAGACTTTCATTTGACTCAATTAGCTTTGTTGAATGCATATGACTTTCATTTGCTTCAAAAAGCTTTGTTTAAATGTGTTTGACTTTCATTTGACTCAATTAGCTTTGGTAAATGTGTTTGACTTTCATTTGACTCAATCAGCATTGTGGAATGCAATTGACTTTCATTTGATTCAAAAAGCTTTGCTTGAATGTATTTGACTTTCTTTGATTCTAAAAGCTTTGTTGAAAGTGTTTGACTTTCATTTGATTCAAAAAGCTTTGCTTGAATGTTTTTGACTTTCATTTGACTCAATTAGCTTTGTTGAATGTGTTAGACTTCCATTTGACTCAATTAGCATTGTGGAATGCAATTGACTTTCATTTGATTCAAAAAGCTTTGTTTGAATGCATTTGACTTTCATTTGATTCTAAAAGGTTTGTTGAAAGTGTTTGACTTTCATTTGACTCATTTAGCTTTGTTGAATGCATTTAACTTTCATTTGATTCAAAAAGCTGTGGTTGAATGTGTTTGACTTTCATTTGACTCAATTAGCTTTGTTGAATGTGTTTGACTTTTATTTGATTCAATTAGCATTGTGGAATGCAATTGACTTTCATTTAATTCAAAAAGCTTTGTTTGAATGTATTTGACTTTCATTTGATTCTAAAAGCTTTGGTGAAAGTGTTTGACTTTCATTTGACTCAATTAGCTTTGTTGAATGCATTTGACTTTCATTTGATTCAAAAAGCGTTGTTTGAATGTGTTTGACTTTCATTTGACTCAATTAGCTTTGTTGAATGTGTTTGACTTTCATTTGACTCAATTTTCATTGTGGAATGCAATTGACTTTCATTTGATTCAAAAAGCTTTGTTTGAATGTATTTGACTTTCATTTGATTCTAAAAGCTTTGTTGAAAGTGTTTGACTTTCATTAGACTCAATTAGCTTTGTTGAATGCATTTAACTTTCATTTGATTCAAAAAGCTGTGTTTCAATGTGCTTGACTTTCATTTGACTCAATTAGCTTTGTTGAATGTGTTTGACTTTAATTTGACTCAATTAGCATTGTGGAATGCAATTGACTTTCATTTGATTCAAAAAGTTTTGTTTGAATGTATTTTGACTTTCATTTGATTCTAAAAGGTTTGTTGAAAGTGTTTGACTTTCATTAGACTCAATTAGCTTTGTTGAATGTGTTTGACTTTCATTTGACTCAATTAGCATTGTGGAATGCAATTGACTTTCATTTGACTTAAAAATCTTTGTTTGAATGTATTTGACTTTCATTTGATTCGAAAAGCTTTGTTGAAAGTGTTTGACTTTCATTAGAATCAATTAGCTTTGTTGAATGCATTTGACTTTCATTTGATTCAAAAAGATTTGTTCGAATGTGTTTGACTTTCATTTGACTTAATTAGCTTTGGTGAATGTGTTAGACTTCTATTTGACTCAATTAGCATTGTGGAATGCAATTGACTTTCATTTGATTCAAAAAGCTTTGTTTGAATGTATTTGACTTTCATTTGATTCTTAAAGCTTTATAGAAAGTGTTTGACTTTCATTTGACTCAATTAGCTTTGTTGAATGCATTTAACTTTCATTTGATTCAAAAAGCTGTGTATGAATGTGTTTGACTTTCATTTGACTCAATTAGCTTTGTTGAATGTGTTTGACTTTCATTTGACTCAATGAGCATTGTGGAATGCAATTGACATTCATTTGATTCAAAAAGCTTTGTTTGAATGTATTTGATTTTCATTTGATTCTAAAAGCTTTGTTGAAAGTGTTTGACTTTCATTTGACTCAATTAGCTTTGTTGAATGCATATGACTTTCATTTGATTCTAAAAGCTTTGTTTAAATGTTTTTGACTTTCATTTGACTCAATTAGCTTTGTTGAATGCATATGACTTTCATTTGATTCAAAAAGCTTTGTTTAAATGTTTTTGACTTTCATTTGACTCAATTAGCTTTGTTGAATGTGTTTTACTTTCATTTGACTCAATTAGCATTGTGGAATGCAATTGACTTTCATTTGATTCAAAAAGCTTTGTTTGAATGTATTTGACTTTCATTTGATTCTAAAAGCTTTGTTGAAAGTGTTTGACTTTCATTTGACTCAATTAGCTTTGTTGAATGCATTTAACTTTCTTTTGATTCAAAAAGCTGTGTATGAATGTGTTTGACTTTCATTTGACTCAATTAGCTTTTTTGAATGTGTTTGACTTTCATTTGACTCAATTAGCATTGTGGAATGCAATTGACTTTCATTTGATTCAAAAAGCTTTGTTTGAATGTATTTGACTTTCATTTGATTCTAAAAGCTTTGTTGAAAGTGTTTGACTTTCATTTGACTCAATTAGCTTTGTTGAATGCATATGACTTTCATTTGATTCAAAAAGCTTTGTTTGAATTTATTTGACTTTCATTTTATTCTAAAAGGTTTGTAGAAAGTGTTTGACTTTCATTTGACTCAATTAGCTTTGTTGAATGCATTTAACTTTCATTTGATTCAAAAAGCTGTGTATGAATGTGTTTGACTTTCATTTGACTCAATTAGCTTTGTTAAATGTGTTTGACTTTCATTTGACTCAATTAGCATTGTGGAATGCAATTGACTTCCTTTTAATTCAAAAAGCTTTGTTTGAATGTATTTGACTTTTATTTGATTCTAAAAGCTTTGTTGAAAGTGTTTGACTTTCATTTGACTCAATTAGCTTTGTTGAATGCATATGACTTTCATTTGATTCAAAAAGCTTTGTTTAAATGTTTTTGACTTTCATTTGACTCAATTAGCTTTGTTAAATGTGTTTGACTTTCATTTGACCCAATTAGCATTATGGAATGCAATTGACTTTCATTTGATTCAAAAAGCTTTGTTTGAACGTATTTGACTTTCATTTGATTCTAAAAGCTTTGTTGAAAGTGTTTGACTTTCATTTGACTCAATTAGCTTTGTTGAATGCATTTGACTTTCATTTGATTCAAAAGGCGTTGTTTGAATGTGTTTGACTTTCATTTGACTCAATTAGCTTTGTTGAATGTGTTTAACTTTCATTTGACTCAATTATCATTGTGGAATGCAATTGACTTTCATTTGATTCAAAAAGCTTTGTTTGAATGTATTTGACTTTCATTTAATTCTAAAAGCTTTTTTGTAAGTGTTTGACCTTCATTTGATTCAAAAAGCTTTATTTGAATGTATTTGACTTTCATTTGATTCTAAAAGCTTTGTTGAAAGTGTTTCACTTTCATTTGACTTAATTAGCTTTGTTGAATGCATTTAACTTTCATTTGATTCAAAAAGCTTTGTTTGAATTTGATTGACTTTCATTTGACTCAATTAGCTTTGGTGAATGTGTTTGACTTTCATTTGACTCAGTTAGCATTATGGAATGCAATTGACTGACTTTTGATTCAAAAAGCTTTGTTTGAATGTATTTGACTTTCATTTGATTCTAAAAGCTTTGTTGAAAGTGTTTGACTTTCATTTGACTCAATTAGCTTTGTTGAATGCATTTAACTTTCATTTGATTCAAAAAGCTGTGTTTGAATGTGCTTGACTTTCATTTGACTCAATTAGCTTTGTTGAATGTGTTTGACTTTAATTTGACTCAATTAGCATTGTGGAATGCAATTGACTTTCATTTGATTCAAAAAGTTTTGTTTGAATGTATTTTGACTTTCATTTGATTCTAAAAGGTTTGTTGAAAGTGTTTGACTTTCATTTGACTCAATTAGCTTTGTTGAATGTGTTTGACTTTCATTTGACTCAATTAGCATTGTGGAATGCAATTGACTTTCATTTGATTCAAAAATCTTTGTTTGAATGTATTTGACTTTCATTTGATTATAAAAGCTTTGTTGAAAGTGTTTGACTTTCATTAGACTCAATCAGCTTTGTTGAATGCATTTGACTTTCATTTGATTCAAAAAGATTTGTTCGAATGTGTTTGACTTTCATTTGACTCAATTAGCTTTGGTGAATGTGTTAGACTTCTATTTGACTCAATTAGCATTGTGGAATGCAATTGACTTTCATTTGATTCAAAAAGCTTTGTTTGAATGTATTTGACTTTCATTTGATTCTTAAAGCTTTGTTGAAAGTGTTTGACTTTCATTTGACTCAATTAGCTTTGTTGAATGCATTTAACTTTCATTTGATTCAAAAAGCTATGTATGAATGTGTTTGACTTTCATTTGACTCAATTAGCTTTGTTGAATGTGTTTGACTTTCATTTGACTCAATTAGCATTGTGGAATGCAATTGACTTTCATTTGATTCAAAAAGCTTTGTTTGAATGTATTTGACTTTCATCTGATTCTAAAAGCTTTGTTGAAAGTGTTTGACTTTCATTTGACTCAATTAGCTTTGTTGAATGCATATGACTTTCATTTGATTCAAAAAGCTTTGTTTAAATGTTTTTGACTTTCATTTGACTCAATTAGCTTTGTTGAATGTGTTTGACTTTCATTTGACTCAATTAGCATTATGGAATGCAATTGACTTTCATCTTATTCAAAAAGCTTTGTTTGAACGTATTTGACTTTCATTTGATTCTAAAAGCTTTGTTGAAAGTGTTTGACTTTCATTTGACTCAATTAGCTTTGTTGAATGCATTTCACTTTCATTTGATTCAAAAAGCGTTGTTTGAATGTGTTTGACTTTCATTTGACTCAATTAGCTTCGTTGAATGTGTTTGACTTTCATTTGACTCAATTATCATTGTGGAATGCAATTGACTTTCATTTGATTCAAAAAGCTTTGTTTGAATGTATTTGACTTTCATTTAATTCTAAAAGCTTTTTTGTAAGTGTTGACTTTCTTTTGACTTAATTAGCTTTGTTGAATGCATTTAACTTTCATTTGATTCAAAAAGCTTTGTTTGAATGTGATTGACTTTCATTTGACTGAATTAGCTTTAATGAATGTGTTTGACTTTCATTTGACTCAGTTAGCATTATGGAATGCAATTGACTGTCTTTTGATTCAAAAAGCTTTGTTTGAATGTATTTGACTTTCATTTGATTCTAAAAGCTTTGTTGAAAGTGTTTGACTTTCCTTTGACTCAATTAGCTTTGTTGAATGCATTTAACTTTCATTTGATTCAAAAAGTTGTGTTTGAATGTGCTTGACTTTCACTTGACTCAATTAGCTTTGTTGAATGTGTTTGACTTTCATTTAACTCAATTATCATTGTGGAATGCAATTGACTTTCATTTGATTCAAAAAGCTTTGTTTGAATGTATTTGACTTTCATTTGATTCTAAAAGGTTTGTTGAAAGTGTTTGACTTTCATTTGACTCAATTAGCTTTGTTGAATGCATTTGACTTTCATTTGATTCAAAAAGCGTTGTTTGAATGTGTTTGACTTTCATTTGACTTGATGCAAGTCTAAGCATGGAGAACTTCGAAGATTTGCTTATCATGCATCAAGATAGTTTGTCCTTAAACATTGATTCAAGCCAAGCATTGCATGGACATTTTCTTGGATATCAAAGCAAAGCTACAGTTTGCTTAGTAGCGTTTCTTGGAGTCTAGTATACTTTCTTTACTTAGATTTTGCTTACAAGTTTTTACCTTTCACTTGAAAGGGTTTTTCTTGTTTTAAGCACATTAGGATTTATTTTTCTGTTATTTTAAGATTGGTTAGACGTCCTTAGTTATTAGGAAAGATATTAGTTTGTTAGAGTTTGTTTAGAACTAGGTTTTCTAGTAGTTTCGTAGCAGTTTTTAAGAGGTCCAAAGAACTGCAGAAACGGACTTGAAGCTCAAGGAAAACATATGTCGTATAATATGTTTTTGGAAACGCCAGGAAGTCAGCTAACCAATGAAGGTGGTGTCATGAGAATCGGAGTTCATTTGGTCAGTCAACGAAGACAAAAACTAAAACCGCGCAAAGCTGGAGGTAGGTCGGTTTGGTTAGTTTCCTTATCTAAGTCGGTTTAGTATTCCTATTCCACTTAGGTTACTTGGAGCTAAAGGCTAGGGATTTTTCCTAGTCCTATTAGGTTTCTAATACTTAGTTTAAGTCTATAAATAATCATGTAATTCGTGAGTTTTGGGTCATAAAAATTAATATTCAGATTTACTTCTTAAGTTGCATACTTGAGTTTTTGTTGATTGCAATCAATTGCTGTTTTGCTTGTTTTAGTTAAAACATTCGTTTAGGGTTAATTAATTAGGTGGATTCTTATTTAATTACTCTTAGTTTTTGTTTAATTCTTGGTGGATTTCCTGTATAGAATTAAGCTTAAACATATCTCATGTGTTTGTTGGTTTTCGGATCAATAATTCACATCATCTTGGTATCAGAGCGAGGTTCGGGAAAAATTAAACTGGGAACAATTGGCTGGGAATTTTTACGTGATTCTTTTTGCATTGAACTCTAAAAACGTCCTGCTATCACCATATAAAATTTCATAATTTTTAGTTGAGTAACGCGTTCTACACAGCCTCAAACGTTTGGTGTTTGTGCACTGATTTGCGGTTGGGAGTCCGGTTTTTGTGTTGCCTAATTTTCCTTCAAGATTCGATCTTTTAATCAAGATTTTTGCATGAACTGACTTGTTTTGTGTAGGAATCATGAGTGACGAGGAGGTTCCACAGGTTCCAAGGGGATTAACCTTAGAACAGGCTCAAAATCTTAGAAGAGATAGGCGAATTGACGAGTTGGCAGCAAGGATGGATGAGATGTTAAAAAGGCTTGATACTCTTGCTGGAGATTCTTCAAGGAAAGGGAATTCTAACCCTAATTCTGGTTCAAGTGAGGAAGAACAACCAAGGAGGAACCCAAGGAGGCCACGAAATAATTATTCTTCAAGTGATGAATCACCAAGGCCTAGGAGAAGAGACCGACCAAAGGAAGATGATAGGAACCTTAGATTAGATCTTCCCGAATTCAATGGGAGTATGAATGAACCTGAAAAATACTTTGAGTGGATTAGAAGGGCCGAGACACTCTTTGATTACAAGGAGTATGATGAAAGGAAAAGATGCAAATTGGCTGAATTAAAACTGACCGGTTATGCTAGTCTTTGGTATGATAATCTAAAGAAGAAGAGGCATAAGCAGGGGCGTGAAAAGATCTCAACTTGGGAGCAACTCAAGAAGCACATGAAAAAAAGGTTCGTACCTAGTGATTATGTTCAAGATATTTACCTTAAGATGCAAACTTTTAAACAAAATTCTATGACTGTTGAGAATTACATTGTTGAATTTGAAAAGTTATGCATGCTATGTGGTTTAGAAGAGATTGTTGAGCATAAGATTGCTAGATTTATTTCGGGGTTGATTGATAATATTGCTGAAAAAGTTGAATTGCAACAATATTGGTCCTTTGAGGATGTTTGCAAGGTAGCTTTGAAAGTTGAAAAACAGATAAAGGGGAAGAAAGGGACGTACACTAAGTCCTTTGTAAAAGATTTCACTAAACCTTTTGAGAAGAATAGCTTGGAGAAAAGTGGTTCTAGTTCGAACTACAAGGAGACTAAATCAAAATTTGAAGCTCCTAAAAAGTTTGTTGAAGATAGGAAGTGCTTCAAGTGTGGTAGTGTTGGTCACATTGCAACTAATTGTCCATCAAAAAGAGTAATGACTGCTCAAGAGTGGGAACAAGAACAAGCTAAGTGTGAGCAAGGTAGTGACTATGAAGAAAAGAACGAAGAGGAAAACTTTGAAGAAGAGGAGGGGCATATTGACGAAATTGATCCCGAGACTCATGGTCAAAGTTTGGTTCTAAGAAGGGCACTACACTCTAAAACCGTACCTATGGAAAACAATCAAAGGGAGAAAATCTTTCTTACAAGGTGCAAGGTAGAAGATAGGTTGTGTGATATGATCATAGACACCGGGAGTTGCACTAATGTGGTATCTACTACTTTGGTAGACAAATTGAAGTGGCCAACTACTGAACATCCAAGCCCTTATAAGCTTCATTGGCTTAATAATTTGAGTGATGTTAAGGTAACTAAACAAGCTTTAATCTCCTTTTCAATTGGTAAATTTCATGATAAAGTTTTGTGTGATGTTTGTCCTATGGATGCTTGTCATATACTGTTAGGCCGTCCTTGGCAATATGATAGATTTGTGAAGTTTGATGGAAGGACTAATGTGTATGTTGTGAGAAAAGGAGAAAAAGAGAGACCGGTTGCTTTAAAACCTTTGATAAGCAACAAGCCTTCTAATGTTACCTCTAATTCGAAGAGTTCTTATTTGATTAGTGAGAGGGAATTAGAAAAAGAGATTTGCAGCAACAATGTGGTATATATACTTGTTTCTAATGAGATTCGAATTGATCAAAATAAGCAAGCAAAGAGGCCGTATGAATTGGAATCTGTTTTAGAAGAATTCAAGGATGTCTTTCCTAAGGAATTACCTCCGGGACTACCTCCTATTCGTGGGATAGAGCATCAAATTGACTTGATTCCGGGAGCACCATTACCTAATAAGGCAGCCTATAGAAGTAATCCGGAAGAAACAAAGGAGATGCAAAGGCAAATTGAAGAGCTTATGACTAGAGGATACGTGAGGGAAAGTATGAGCCCTTGTGCCGTGCCTACTTTACTTGTCCCAAAAAAAGATGGGAGTTGGCGCATGTGTATTGTAGGAGTGTGAATAACATCACTATCAAATACCGATTTCCTATTCCAAGATTAGATGATCTACTTGATGAACTACATGGTTCAAAGTTGTTTTCTAAGATTGATCTTATGAGTGGTTATCATCAAATTCGAATGAGAGAAGGAGATGAGTGGAAAACAGCATTCAAGACTAAGTTAGGGTTGTATGAATGGTTGGTGATGCCGTTTGGACTCACTAATGCACCTAGCACTTTCATGAGGTTGATGCATGAGGTACTTAAACCTTTCCTTGGCAAGTTTGTTGTTGTTTATTTAGATGATATTCTGATATACTCTAAAAATTTGCATGATCATTTAAATCATCTAACAAGTGTGTTTGAAGTGTTAAGAGAGAAGAAACTCTATGCTAAGCATGAAAAATGCTACTTCTTAGTGCCTAGTGTTACTTTTCTTGGTTATGTTGTGTCAAAAGATGGAGTTTCAGTTGATCATTCGAAAGTAGAGGCTATTAAAACTTGGCCTATTCCTACTAATATGAGTGACGTAAGGTCTTTTCATGGTCTAGCTTCGTTCTATAGAAGATTTGTCAAGAATTTCTCAAGTATTGTGGCGCCTATGACCGAATGTTTGAAGAAGGACAAGGGTAAATTCGAATGGACTAAAGAAGCTCAAAGTGCGTTTGAGTTGGTTAAAAAGAAGCTATGTGAAGCACCTATACTGGCGTTACCATATTTCTCAAGTCCTTTTGAAGTTGAAACCGATGCTAGTGGAGTTGGAATTGGAGCAGTTTTACTCCAAAAGAAGAGGCCTATTGCATATTTCAGTGAGAAATTGGGAGGAGCTCGATTGAACTATTCTACTTATGATAAAGAGTTCTATGCCATTGTTAGAGCTTTAGATCATTGGAGTCATTATCTCCGACCTAATCACTTTGTGTTGCATTCTGATCATGAAGCATTGAAGTACATACATGGACAACAAAAGCTCAATCCTAGACATGCTACGTGGGTTGAATTTTTACAATCATTTAACTTTTCTTCAAGGTACAAAGAAGGTAAATCGAATGTTGTGGCTGATGCATTATCTAGAAGATACACTTTGATTGGAATTCTAAATAGCAAGCTACTTGGTTTTGAATTGATCAAAGAATACTACAAAGGTGATGATGATTTTGCTACATTGATTGAAGAGTGTTCTAAAGGAGCCGTTGGTTCTTATTTGCTGCAAGATGGTTTTCTTTTCAAAGGAAATCGACTTTGTCTTCCTAAGTGTTCTATTAGAGAGCTAGTTGTTAGAGAAGCTCATGGGGGAGGAATTGCTGGTCACTTTGGCATTACAAAGACCTTGAGTATGTTACAAGAACACTTCTATTGGCCTAAGATGCTCACGGATGTGCAACTAGTTATTTCTAGGTGTGCAACTTGTCAAAAAGCGAAGGCTACTTTTCATTAAGGCTTGTATACTCCTTTACCTGTTCCAGATTCACCTTGGGAAGATATTTCTATGGATTTTATCGTGGGATTGCCGAGAACACAACGGGGGAAAGACTCTATTATGGTTGTTGTGGATAGGTTCTCTAAGATGGCTCATTTTGTTCCTTGTCACAAAGTGGATGATGCTATGAAAGTGGCGGAATTATACTTCAAAGAGATTGTTAGATTGCATGGAATTCCGAAAACTATTGTGAGTGATCGAGATACAAAGTTCATGAGTTTCTTTTGGAAGTCTTTATGGAAGCTTGTGGGAACTAAATTGCTCTTTAGTACATCTTACCATCCACAAACTGATGGACAAACCGAGGTTACTAATCGTACTCTTGGTGCGCTTTTGCGTGGGTTAGTGAGTAAGACACAAAATGATTGGGACATCAAGTTAGCTCATGCGGAGTTTGCTTATAATAGATCACCTACATATGCTACCAAACATAGTCCTTTTGAGGTAGTCTATGGAATCAATCCGAAACTTCCAATTGATCTTGTTCCATTGCCTAAAGGTGAGTTAATTCACAAAGATGCCGAGTCTAAGTTGAAAAGTATGCTGAAATTACATGCTCAAGTTCGAACAAGAATAGAGAAAGTAAATGACATGTACAAAGCTAGAGCAAACAAGCATAGAAAGCAACAAGGTTACAATGTTGGAGACTTGGTATGGTTACATTTAAGAAAGGAAAGATTTCCAGGAAAACGCAAGAATAAGTTGATGCCTAGAGGTGAAGGTCCTTTCAAGATTGTTGAGAAGATCAATGACAATGCTTATAAGTTGGAACTTCCGGGAGAGTATGGAGTTAGTGCTACATTCAATGTTGGTGATTTGGCTAAGTACATCCCTGATGAAGAACTTCGAGATTTGAGGACAAATTCTTTTGAAGAAGAGGAGGATGATGCAAGTCTAAGCATGGAGAACTTCGAAGATTTGCTTATCATGCATCAAGATAGTTTGTCCTTAAACATTGATTCAAGCCAAGCATTGCATGGACATTTTCTTGGATATCAAAGCAAAGCTACAGTTTGCTTAGTAGCGTTTCTTGGAGTCTAGTATACTTTCTTTACTTAGATTTTGCTTACAAGTTTTTACCTTTCACTTGAAAGGGTTTTTCTTGTTTTAAGCACATTAGGATTTATTTTTCTGTTATTTTAAGATTGGTTAGACGTCCTTAGTTATTAGGAAAGATATTAGTTTGTTAGAGTTTGTTTAGAACTAGGTTTTCTAGTAGTTTCGTAGCAGTTTTGAAGAGGTCCAAAGAACTGCAGAAACGGACTTGAAGCTCAAGGAAAACATATGTCGTATAATATGTTTTTGGAAACGCCAGGAAGTCAGCTAACCAATGAAGGTGGTGTCATGAGAATCGGAGTTCATTTGGTCAGTCAACGAAGACAAAAACTAAAACCGCGCAAAGCTGGAGGTAGGTCGGTTTGGTTAGTTTCCTTATCTAAGTCGGTTTAGTATTCCTATTCCACTTAGGTTACTAGGAGCTAAAGGCTAGGGATTTTTCCTAGTCCTATTAGGTTTCTAATACTTAGTTTAAGTCTATAAATAATCATGTAATTCGTGAGTTTTGGGTCATAAAAATTAATATTCAGATTTACTTCTTAAGTTGCATACTTGAGTTTTTGTTGATTGCGATCAATTGTTATTTTGCTTGTTTTAGTTAAAACATTCGTTTAGGGTTAATTAATTAGGTGGATTCTTAGTTAATTACTCTTAGTTTTTGTTTAATTCTTGGTGGATTTCCTGTATAGAATTAAGCTTAAACATATCTCATGTGTTTGTTGGTTTTCGGATCAATAATTCACATCATGACTCAATTAGCTTTGTTGAATGCATTTAACTTTCATTTGATTCAAAAAGCTGTGTATGAATGTGTTTGACTTTCATTTGACTCAATTAGCTTTGTTGAATGTGTTTGACTTTAATTTGACTCAATTAGCATTGTGGAATGCAATTGACTTTCATTTGATTCAAAAAGCTTTGTTTGAATGTATTTGACTTTCATTTGATTCTAAAAGCTTTGTTGAAAGTGTTTGACTTTCATTTGACTCAATTAGCTTTGTTGAATGCATATGACTTTCATTTGATTCAAAAAGTGATGCAAGTCTAAGCATGTTTTCGGATCAATAATTCACATCACATTCCACAATGCTAATTGAGTCAAATGAAAGTGAAACACATTCAACAAAACTTTTAGAATCAAATGAAAGTCAAATATATTAAAACAAAGCTTTTTGAATCAAATGAAAGTCAATTGTATTCCACAATGCTAATTGAGTCAAATGAAAGTCAAACACAATCAACAAAGCTAATTGAGTCAAATGAAAGTCAAACACATTCAACAAAGCTAATTGAGTTAAATGAAAGTCAAACACATTCAACAAAGCTATTTTAGTCAAATGAAAGTCAAACACATTCAATCAAAGCATTTTGAATCAAATGAAAGTCAAATGCATTCAACAAAGCTAATTGAGTCAAATGAAAGTAAAAAACATTCAAACAACGCCTTTTGAATCAAATGAAAGTGAAATGCATTCAACAAAGCTAATTGAGTCAGATGAAAGTCAAACACTTTTAACAGAGCTTTTAGAATTAAATGAAAGTCAAATACATTCAAACAAAGCTTTTTGAATCAAATGAAAGTCAAACACATTCAACAAAGCTAATTGAATTAAATGAAAGTCAAACACATTTAAACAAAGCTTTTTGAATCAAATGAAAGTCAAATGCATTCAACAAAGCTAATTGAGTCAAATGAAAGTCAAACACTTTCAACAAAGCTTTTAGAATCAAATGAAAGTCAAATACATTCAAACAAAGCTTTTTGAATCAAATGAAAGTCAATTGCATTCCACAATGCTAATTGAGTCAAATGAAAGTCAAACCCATTCAACAAAGCTAATTGAGTCAAATGAAAGTTAAACACATTCAAAGAAAGCTTTTTGAATCAAATGAAAGTCAAATGCATTCAACAAAGCTAATTGAGTATAATGAAAGTTAAACACTTTCAACAAAGCTTTTAAAATCAAATGAAAGTCAAATACATTCAAACAAAGCTTTTTGAATCAAATGAAAGTCAATTGCATTCCACAATGCTAATTGAGTCAAATGAAAGTCAAACACATTCAACAAACCTAATTGAGTCAAATGAAAGTCAAACACATTCAAACAAAGCTTTGTGAATCAAATGAAAGTTAAATGCTTTCAAAAAAGCTAATTGAGTTAAATAAAAGTCAAACCCTTTCAATAAAGTTTTTAGAATAAAATGAAAGTCAAATTCATTCAAACAAAGCTTTTTGGACCAAATGAAAGTCAATTGCATTCCACAATGCTAATTGAGTCAAATGAAAGTCAAACACATTCAACAAACCTAATTGAGTCAAATGAAAGTCAAACACATTCAAACAAAGCTTTTTGAATCAAATAAAAGTCAAATGCATTCAACCAAGCATTTAAAATCAAATGAAAGTCTAAGAATTTCAACAAAATTTTTAGAATCAAATGAAAGCCAAATAAATTCAAACAAAGTTTTTTTAATCAAATGCAAGTCAATTGCATTCCACAATGCTAATTGAGTCAAATGAAAGTGAAACACATTCAACAAAGCTTTGAGAATCAAATGAAAGTCAAATACATTAAAACAAAGCTTTTTGAATCAAATGAAAGTCAATTGTATTCAACAATGCTAATTGAGTCAAATGAAAGTCAAACACATTCCACAAAGCTAATTAAGTCAAATGAAAGTCAAACACATTCAAACAAAGCTTTTTTTATCAAATGAAAGTCAAATGCATTCAACAAAGCTAATTGAGTCAAATGAAAGTCAAACAGTTTCAACAAAGCTTTTAGAATCAAATGAAAGTCAAATACATTCAACAAAGCTTTTTGAATCAAATGAAAGTCAATTGCATTCCACAATGCTATAGGGTCAAATGAAAGTCAAACACATTCAACAAAGCTAATTGAGTCAAATGAAAGTCAAACACATTTAAACAAAGCTTTTTGAATCAAATGAAAGTCAAATGCATTCAACAAAGCTAATTGAGTCAAATGAAAGTCAAACACTTTCAACAAAGCTTTTAGAATCAAATGAAAGTCAAACACATTCAAACAAAGCTTTTTGAATCAAATAAAAGTCCATTGCATTCCACAATGCTAATTGAGTCAAATGAAAGTCAAACACATTCAACAAAGCTAATTAAGTCAAATGAAAGTCAAATGCATTAAACAAAGCTAATTGAGTATAATGAAAGTTAAACACTTTCAACAAAGCTTTTCAAATCAATTGAAAGTCAAATACATTCAAACAAAGCTTTTTGAATGAAATGAAAGTCAATTGTATTCCACAATGCTAATTGAGTCAAATGAAAGTCAAACACATTCAACAAACCTAATTGAGTCAAATGAAAGTCAAACACATTCAAAAAAAGCTTTTTGAATCAAATGAAAGTCAAATGCATTCAACCAAGCATTTAAAATCAAATGAAAGTCAAAGACTTTCAACAAAGCTTTTAGAATCAAATGAAAGTCAAATAAATTCAAACAAAGTTTTTTTAATCAAATGCAAGTCAATTGCATTCCACAATGCTAATTGATTCAAATGAAAGTGAAACACATTCAACAAAGCTTTTAGAATCAAATGAATGTCAAATACATTAAAACAAAGCTTTTTGAATCAAATGAAAGTCAATTGTATTCCGCAATGCTAATTGAGTCAAATGAAAGTCAAACACATTCAACAAAGCTAATTGAGTCAAATGAAAGTCAAACACATTTAAACAAAGCTTTTTGAATCAAATGAAAGTCAAATACATTCAACAAAGCTAATTGAGAATAATGAAAGTTAAAACACTTTCAACAAAGCTTTTAAATTAAATGAAAGTCAAATACATTCAAACAAATCTTTTTAAATCAAATGAAAGTCAATTGCATTCCACAATGCTAATTGAGTCAAATGAAAGTCAAACACATTCAACAAAGCTAATTGAGTCAAATGAAAGTCAAACACATTCAAACAAAGCTAATTGAGTTAAATGAAAGTAAAACACATTTAACAAAGCTAATTGAGTCAAATGAAAGTAAAAAACATTAAAACAAAGCTTTTTGAATCAAATGAAAGTGAAATGCATTCAACAAAGCTAATTGAGTCAGATGAAAGTCAAACACTTTTAACAAAGCTTTTAGAATTAAATGAAAGTCAAATACATTCAAACAAAGCTTTTTGAATCAAATGAAAGTCAAACACATTCAACAAAGCTAATTGAGTTAAATGAAAGTCAAACACATTTAAACAAAGCTTTTTGAATCAAATGAAAGTCAAATGCATTCAACAAAGCTAATTGAGTCAAATGAAAGTCAAACACTTTCAACAAAGCTTTTAAAATCAAATGAAAGTCAAATACATTCAAACAAAGCTTTTTGAATCAAATGAAAGTCAATTGCATTCCACAATGCTAATTGAGTCAAATGAAAGTCAAACACATTCAACAAACCTAATTGAGTCAAATGAAAGTCAAACACATTCAAACAAAGCTTTGTGAATCAAATGAAAGTCAAATGCTTTCAAAAAAGCTAATTGAGTTAAATAAAAGTAAAACACTTTCAATAAAGTTTTAAGAATAAATTGAAAGTCAAATTCATTCAAACAAAGCTTTTTGAATCAAATAAAAGTCCATTGCATTCCACAATGCTAATTGAGTCAAATGAAAGTCAAACACATTCAACAAAGCTAATTAAGACAAATGAAAGTCAAGTGCATTACAAAGCTAATTGAGTATAATGAAAGTTAAACACTTTCAACAAAGCTTTTCAAATCAATTGAAATTCAAATACATTCAAACAAAGCTTTTTGAATGAAATGAAAGTCAATTGTATTCCACAATGCTAATTGAGTCAAATGAAAGTCAAACACATTCTACAAACCTAATTGAGTCAAATGAAAGTCAAACACATTCAAACAAAGCTTTTTGAATCAAATGAAAGTCAAATGCATTCAACCAAGCATTTAAAATCAAATGAAAGTCAAAGACTTTCAACAAAGCTTTTAGAATCAAATGAAAGTCAAATAAATTTAAACAAAGTTTTTTTAATCAAATGCAAGTCAATTGCATTCCACAATGCTAATTGAGTCAAATGAAAGTGAAACACATTCAACAAAGCTTTTAGAATCAAATGAAAGTCAAATACATTAAAACAAAGCTTTTTGAATCAAATGAAAGTCAATTGTATTCCACAATGCTAATTGAGTCAAATGAAAGTCAAACACATTCAACAAAGCTAATTGAGTCAAATGAAAGTCAAACACATTCAAACAAAGCTTTTTTAATCAAATGAAAGTCAAATGCATTCAACAAAGCTAATTGAGTCAAATGAAAGTCAAACACTTTCAACAAAGCTTTGAGAATCAAACGAAAGTCAAATACATTCAAACAAATCTTTTTGAATCAAATGAAAGTCAATTACATTCCACAATGCTAATTGAGTCAAATGAAAGTCAAACACATTCAACAAAGCTAATTGAGTCAAATGAAAGTCAAACACATTTAAACAAAGCTTTTTGAACTAAATGAAAGTCAAATGCATTTAATAAAGCTAATTGAGTCAAATGAAAGTCAAACACTTTCAAACAAAGCTTTATGAATCAAATGAATGTCAATTGCATTCCACAATGCTAATTGAGTCAAATGAAAGTCAAACACATTCAACAAAGCTAATTGAGACAAATGAAAGTCAGACACATTCAACAAAGCTAATTGAGGTAAATGAAAGTCAAACACATTCAACAAAGCTAATTGAGTCAAATGAAAGTCAAACGCATTCAAACAAAGCATTTTGAATCAAATGAAAGTCAAATGCATTCAACAAAGCTAATTGAGTCAAATAAAACTAAAAAACATTCAAACAAAGCTTTTTGAATCAAATGAAAGTAAAATGCATTCAACAAAGCTAATTGAGTCAAATGAAAGTCAAACACTTTTAAAAAAGCTTTTAGAATTAAATGAAAGTCAAACACATTCAAACAAAGCTTTTTGAATCAAATGAAAGTCAAACACATTCAACAAAGCTAATTGAGTTAAATGAAAGTCAAACACATTTAAAGAAAGCTTTTTGAATCAAATGAAAGTCAAATGCATTCAACAAAGCTAATTGAGAATAATGAAAGTTAAAACACTTTCAACAGAGCTTTTAAATTAAATGAAAGTCAAATACATTCAAACAAATCTTTTTAAATCAAATGAAATTCAATTGCATTCCACAATGCTAATTGAGTCAAATGAAAGTCAAACACATTCAACAAAGCTAATTGAGACATGAAAGTCAAACACATTCAACAAAGCTAATTGAGTTAAATGAAAGTCAAACACATTTAACAAAGCTAATTGAGTCAAATGAAAGTAAAAAACATTAAAACAAAGCTTTTTGAATCAAATGAAAGTGAAATGCATTCAACAAAGCTAATTGAGTCAGATGAAAGTCAAACACTTTTAACAAAGCTTTTAGAATTAAATGAAAGTCAAATACATTCAAACAAAGCTTTTTGAATCAAATGAAAGTCAAACACATTCAACAAAGGTAATTAAGTTAAATGAAAGTCAAACACATTTAAACAAAGCTTTTTGAATCAAATGAAAGTCAAAAGCATTCAACAAAGCTAATTGAGTCAAATGAAAGTCAAACACATTCAACAAAGCTAATTGAGACAAATGAAAGTCAAACACATTCAACAAACCTAATTGAGTAAAATGAAAGTCAAACACATTCAAACAAAGCTTTTTGAATCAAATGAAAGTCAATTGCATTCAACCAAGCATTTAAAATCAAATGAAAGTCAAAGACTTTCAACAAAGCTTTTAGAATCAAATGAAAGTCAAATAAATTCAAACAATGTTTTTTTAATCAAATGCAAGTCAATTGCATTCCACAAAGCTAATTGAGTCAAATGAAAGTCAAACACATTCAACAAAGCTAATTAAGTTAAATGAAAGTCAAACACATTCAAACAAAGCTTTTTTTATCAAATGAAATTCAAATGCATTCAACAAAGCTAATTGAATCAAATGAAAGTCAAATACATTCAACAAAGCTTTTTGAATCAAATGAAAGTCAATTGCATTCCACAATGCTAATAGGGTCAAATGAAAGTCAAACACATTCAAACAAAGCTTTTTGAATCAAATGAAAGTCAAATGCATTCAACAAAGCTAATTGAGTCAAATAAAAGTCAAGCACTTTCAACAAAGCTTTTAGAATCAAATGAAAGTCAAATTCTTTCAAACAAAGCTTTTTGAATCAAATGAAAGTCAAACACATTCAACAAAGATAATTGAGTCAAATGAAAGTCAAACACATTTAAACAAAGCTTTTTGAATCAAGTGAAAGTCAAATGCATTCAACAAAGCTAATTGAGTCAAATGAAAGTCAAACACTTTCAACAAAGCTTTTAGAATCAAATGAAAGTCAAACACATTCAAACAAAGCTTTTTGAATCAAATAAAAGTCCATTGCATTCCACAATGCTAATTGAGTCAAATGAAAGTCAAACACATTCAACAAAGCTAATTAAGACAAATGAAAGTCAAGTGCATTAAACAAAGCTAATTGAGTATAATGAAAGTTAAACACTTTCAGCAAAGCTTTTCAAATCAATTGAAAGTCAAATACATTCAAACAAAGCTTTTTGAATGAAATGAAAGTCAATTGTATTCCACAATGCTAATTGAGTCAAATGAAAGTCAAACACATTCAACAAACCTAATTGAGTCAAATGAAAGTCAAACACATTCAAACAAAGCTTTTTGAATCAAATGAAAGTCAAATGCATTCAACCAAGCATTTAAAATCAAATGAAAGTCAAAGACTTTCAACAAAGCTTTTAGAATCAAATGAAAGTCAAATAAATTCAAACAAAGTTTTTTTAATCAAATGCAAGTCAATTGCATTCCACAATGCTAATTGATTCAAATGAAAGTGAAACACATTCAACAAAGCTTTTAGAATCAAATGAATGTCAAATACATTAAAACAAAGCTTTTTGAATCAAATGAAAGTCAATTGTATTCCGCAATGCTAATTGAGTCAAATGAAAGTCAAACACATTCAACGAAGCTAATTGAGTCAAATGAAAGTCAAACACATTCAAACAAAGCTTTTTTAATCAAATGAAAGTCAAATGCATTCAACAAAGCTAATTGAATCAAATGAAAGTCAAACACTTTCAACAAAGCTTTGAGAATCAAACGAAAGTCAAATACATTCAAACAAATCTTTTTGAATCAAATGAAAGTCAATTACATTCCACAATGCTAATTGAGTCAAATGAAAGTCAAACACATTCAACAAAGCTAATTGAGTCAAATAAAAGTCAAACACATTTAAACAAAGCTTTTTGAACTAAATGAAAGTCAAATGCATTTAATAAAGCTAATTGAGTCAAATGAAAGTCAAACACTTTCAAACAAAGCTTTTTAAATCAAATGAATGTCAATTGCATTCCACAATGCTAATTGAGTCAAATGAAAGTCAAACACATTCAACAAAGCTAATTGAGACAAATGAAAGTCAGACACATTCAACAAAGCTAATTGAGTTAAATGAAATTCAAACACATTCAACAAAGCTAATTGAGTCAAATGAAAGTCAAACACATTCAAACAAAGCATTTTGAATCAAATGAAAGTCAAATGCATTCAACAAAGCTAATTGAGTCAAATGAAAGTAAAAAATATTCAAACAAAGCTTTTTGAATCAAATGAAAGTAAAATGCATTCAACAAAGCTAATTGAGTCAAATGAAAGTCAAACACTTTTAAAAAAGCTTTTAGAATTAAATGAAAGTCAAATACATTCAAACAAAGCTTTTTGAATCAAATGAAAGTCAAACACATTCAACAAAGCTAATTGAGTTAAATGAAAGTCAAACACATTTAAACAAAGCTTTTTGAATCAAATGAAAGTCAAATGCATTCAACAAAGCTAATTGAGAATAATGAAAGTTAAAACACTTTCAACAAAGCTTTTAAATTAAATGAAAGTCAAATACATTCAAACAAATCTTTTTAAATCAAATGAAAGTCAATTGCATTCCACAATGCTAATTGAGTCAAATGAAAGTCAAACACATTCAACAAAGCTAATTGAGTCAAATGAAAGTCAAACACATTCAAACAAAGCTAATTGAGTTAAATGAAAGTCAAACACATTTAACAAAGCTAATTGAGTCAAATGAAAATAAAAAACATTAAAACAAAGCTTTTTGAATCAAATGAAAGTGAAATGCATTCAACAAAGCTAATTGAGTCAGATGAAAGTCAAACACTTTTAACAAAGCTTTTAGAATTAAATGAAAGTCAAATACATTCAAACAAAGCTTTTTGAATCAAATGAAAGACAAACACATTCAACAAAGCTAATTGAGTTAAATGAAAGTCAAACACATTTAAACAAAGCTTTTTGAATCAAATGAAAGTCAAATGCATTCAACAAAGCTAATTGAGTCAAATGAAAGTCAAACACTTTCAACAAAGCTTTTAGAATCAAATGAAAGTCAAATTCATTCAAACAAAGCTTTTTGAATCAAATGAAAGTCAAACACATTCAACAAAGATAATTGAGTCAAATGAAAGTCAAACACATTTAAACAAAGCTTTTTGAATCAAGTGAAAGTCAAATGCATTCAACAAAGCTAATTGAGTCAAATGAAAGTCAAACACTTTCAACAAAGCTTTTAGAATCAAATGAAAGTAAACACATTCAAACAAAGCTTTTTGAATCAAATAAAAGTCCATTGCATTCCACAATGCTAATTGAGTCAAATGAAAGTCAAACACATTCAACAAAGCTAATTAAGACAAATGAAAGTCAAGTGCATTAAACAAAGCTAATTGAGTATAATGAAAGTTAAACACTTTCAACAAAGCTTTTCAAATCAATTGAAAGACAAATACATTCAAACAAAGCTTTTTGAATGAAATGAAAGTCAATTGTATTCCACAATGCTAATTGAGTCAAATGAAAGTCAAACACATTCAACAAACCTAATTGAGTCAAATGAAAGTCAAACACATTCAAACAAAGCTTTTTGAATCAAATGAAAGTCAAATGCATTCAACCAAGCATTTAAAATCAAATGAAAGTCAAAGACTTTCAACAAAGCTTTTAGAATCAAATGAAAGTCAAATAAATTCAAACAAAGTTTTTTTAATCAAATGCAAGTCAATTGCATTCCACAATGCTAATTGATTCAAATGAAAGTGAAACACATTCAACAAATCTTTTAGAATCAAATGAATGTCAAATACATTAAAACAAAGCTTTTTTTATCAAATGAAAGTCAAATGCATTCAACAAAGCTAATTGAATCAAATGAAAGTCAAATACATTCAACAAAGCTTTTTGAATCAAATGAAAGTCAATTGCATTCCACAATGCTAATAGGGTCAAATGAAAGTCAAACACATTCAAACAAAGCTTTTTGAATCAAATGAAAGTCAAATGCATTCAACAAAGCTAATTGAGTCAAATAAAAGTCAAACACTTTCAACAAAGCTTTTAGAATCAAATGAAAGTCAAATTCATTCAAACAAAGCTTTTTGAATCAAATGAAAGTCAAACACATTCAACAAAGATAATTGAGTCAAATGAAAGTCAAACACATTTAAACAAAGCTTTTTGAATCAAGTGAAAGTCAAATGCATTCAACAAAGCTAATTGAGTCAAATGAAAGTCAAACACTTTCAACAAAGCTTTTAGAATCAAATGAAAGTCAAACACATTCAAACTAAGCTTTTTGAATCAAATAAAAGTCCATTGCATTCCACAATGCTAATTGAGTCAAATGAAAGTCAAACACATTCAACAAAGCTAATTAAGACAAATGAAAGTCAAGTGCATTAAACAAAGCTAATTGAGTATCATGAAAGTTAAACACTTTCAACAAAGCTTTTCAAATCAATTGAAAGTCAAATACATTCAAACAAAGCTTTTTGAATGAAATGAAAGTCAATTGTATTCCACAATGCTAATTGAGTCAAATGAAAGTCAAACACATTCAACAAACCTAATTGAGTCAAATGAAAGTCAAACACATTCAAACAAAGCTTTTTGAATCAAATGAAAGTCAAATGCATTCAACCAAGCATTTAAAATCAAATGAAAGTCAAAGACTTTCAACAAAGCTTTTAGAATCAAATGAAAGTCAAATAAATTCAAACAAAGTTTTTTTATTCAAATGCAAGTCAATTGCATTCCACAATGCTAATTGATTCAAATGAAAGTGAAACACATTCAACAAAGCTTTTAGAATCAAATGAATGTCAAATACATTAAAACAAAGCTTTTTGAATCAAATGAAAGTCAATTGTATTCCGCAATGCTAATTGAGTCAAATGAAAGTCAAACACATTCAACAAAGCTAATTGAGTCAAATGAAAGTCAAACACATTCAAACAATGCTTTTTTAATCAAATGAAAGTCAAATGCATTCACCAAAGCTAATTGAATCAAATGAAAGTCAAACACTTTCAACAAAGCTTTGAGAATCAAACGAAAGTCAAATACATTCAAACAAATCTTTTTGAATCAAATGAAAGTCAATTACATTCCACAATGCTAATTGAGTCAAATGAAAGTCAAACACATTCAACAAAGCTAATTGAGTCAAATAAAAGTTAAACACATTTAAACAAAGCTTTTTGAACTAAATGAAAGTCAAATGCATTTAATAAAGCTAATTGAGTCAAATGAAAGTCAAACACTTTCAAACAAAGCTTTTTAAATCAAATGAATGTCAATTGCATTCCACAATGCTAATTGAGTCAAATGAAAGTCAAACACATTCAACAAAGCTAATTGAAACAAATAAAAGTCAGATACATTCAACAAAGCTAATTGAGTTAAATGAAATTCAAACACATTCAACAAAGCTAATTGAGTCAAATGAAAGTCAAACACATTCAAACAAAGCATTTTGAATCAAATGAAAGTCAAATGCATTCAACAAAGCTAATTGAGTCAAATGAAAGTAAAAAACATTCAAACAAAGCTTTTTGAATCAAATGAAAGTAAAATGCATTCAACAAAGCTAATTGAGTCAAATGAAAGTCAAACACTTTTAAAAAAGCTTTTAGAATTAAATGAAAGTCAAATACATTCAAACAAAGCTTTTTGAATCAAATGAAAGTCAAACACATTCAACAAAGCTAATTGAGTTAAATGAAAGTCAAACACATTTAAACAAAGCTTTTTGAATCAAATGAAAGTCAAATGCATTCAACAAAGCTAATTGAGAATAATGAAAGTTAAAACACTTTCAACAAAGCTTTTAAATTAAATGAAAGTCAAATACATTCAAACAAATCTTTTTAAATCAAAAGAAAGTCAATTGCATTCCACAATGCTAATTGAGTCAAATGAAAGTCAAACACATTCAACAAAGCTAATTGAGTCAAATGAAAGTCAAACACATTCAAACAAAGCTAATTGAGTTAAATGAAAGTCAAACACATTTAACAAAGCTAATTGAGTCAAATGAAAGTAAAAAACATTAAAACAAAGCTTTTTGAATCAAATGAAAGTGAAATGCATTCAACAAAGCTAATTGAGTCAGATGAAAGTCAAACACTTTTAACAAAGCTTTTAGAATTAAATGAAAGTCAAATACATTCAAACAAAGCTTTTTGAATCAAATGAAAGTCAAACACATTCAACAAAGCTAATTGAGTTAAATGAAAGTCAAACACATTTAAACAAAGCTTTTTGAATCAAATGAAAGTCAAATGCATTCAACAAAGCTAATTGAGTCAAATGAAAGTCAAACACTTTCAACAAAGCTTTTAGAATCAAATGAAAGTCAAATTCATTCAAACAAAGCTTTTTGAATCAAATGAAAGTCAAACACATTCAACAAAGATAATTGAGTCAAATGAAAGTCAAACACATTTAAACAAAGCTTTTTGAATCAAGTGAAAGTCAAATGCATTCAACAAAGCTAATTGAGTCAAATGAAAGTCAAACACTTTCAACAAAGCTTTTAGAATCAAATGAAAGTCAAACACATTCAAACAAAGCTTTTTGAATCAAATAAAAGTCCATTGCATTCCACAATGCTAATTGAGTCAAATGAAAGTCAAACACA
This sequence comes from Chenopodium formosanum, assembly GCA_024500155.1. Lineage (NCBI taxonomy): Eukaryota > Viridiplantae > Streptophyta > Magnoliopsida > Caryophyllales > Amaranthaceae > Chenopodium > Chenopodium formosanum. The sequence goes on along the minus strand of CM044870.1, from coordinate 21,220,699 downwards.
TTCAACAAAGCTAATTAAGACAAATGAAAGTCAAGTGCATTAAACAAAGCTAATTGAGTATAATGAAAGTTAAACACTTTCAACAAAGCTTTTCAAATCAATTGAAAGACAAATACATTCAAACAAAGCTTTTTGAATGAAATGAAAGTCAATTGTATTCCACAATGCTAATTGAGTCAAATGAAAGTCAAACACATTCAACAAACCTAATTGAGTCAAATGAAAGTCAAACACATTCAAACAAAGCTTTTTGAATCAAATGAAAGTCAAATGCATTCAACCAAGCATTTAAAATCAAATGAAAGTCAAAGACTTTCAACAAAGCTTTTAGAATCAAATGAAAGTCAAATAAATTCAAACAAAGTTTTTTTAATCAAATGCAAGTCAATTGCATTCCACAATGCTAATTGATTCAAATGAAAGTGAAACACATTCAACAAAGCTTTTAGAATCAAATGAATGTCAAATACATTAAAACAAAACTTTTTGAATCAAATGAAAGTCAATTGTATTCCGCAATGCTAATTGAGTCAAATGAAAGTCAAACACATTCAACAAAGCTAATTGAGTCAAATGAAAGTCAAACACATTCAAACAAAGCTTTTTTAATCAAATGAAAGTCAAATGCATTCAACAAAGCTAATTGAATCAAATGAAAGTCAAACACTTTCAACAAAGCTTTGAGAATCAAACGAAAGTCAAATACATTCAAACAAATCTTTTTGAATCAAATGAAAGTCAATTACATTCCACAATGCTAATTGAGTCAAATGAAAGTCAAACACATTCAACAAAGCTAATTGAGTCAAATAAAAGTCAAACACATTTAAACAAAGCTTTTTGAACTAAATGAAAGTCAAATGCATTTAATAAAGCTAATTGAGTCAAATGAAAGTCAAACACTTTCAAACAAAGCTTTTTAAATCAAATGAATGTCAATTGCATTCCACAATGCTAATTGAGTCAAATGAAAGTCAAACACATTCAACAAAGCTAATTGAGACAAATGAAAGTCAGACACATTCAACAAAGCTAATTGAGTTAAATGAAATTCAAACACATTCAACAAAGCTAATTGAGTCAAATGAAAGTCAAACACATTCAAACAAAGAATTTTGAATCAAATGAAAGTCAAATGCATTCAACAAAGCTAATTGAGTCAAATGAAAGTAAAAAACATTCAAACAAAGCTTTTTGAATCAAATGAAAGTAAAATGCATTCAACAAAGCTAATTGAGTCAAATGAAAGTCAAACACTTTTAAAAAAGATTTTAGAATTAAATGAAAGTCAAATACATTCAAACAAAGCTTTTTGAATCAAATGAAAGTCAAACACATTCAACAAAGCTAATTGAGTTAAATGAAAGTCAAACACATTTAAACAAAGCTTTTTGAATCAAATGAAAGTCAAATGCTTTCAACAAAGCTAATTGAGAATAATGAAAGTTAAAACACTTTCAACAAAGCTTTTAAATTAAATGAAAGTCAAATACATTCAAACAAATCTTTTTAAATCAAATGAAAGTCAATTACATTCCACAATGCTAATTGAGTCAAATGAAAGTCAAACACATTCAACAAAGCTAATTGAGTCAAATGAAAGTCAAACACATTCAAACAAAGCTAATTGAGTTAAATGAAAGTCAAATACATTTAACAAAGCTAATTGAGTCAAATGAAAGTAAAAAACATTAAAACAAAGCTTTTTGAATCAAATGAAAGTGAAATGCATTCAACAAAGCTAATTGAGTCAGATGAAAGTCAAACACTTTTAACAAAGCTTTTAGAATTAAATGAAAGTCAAATACATTCAAACAAAGCTTTTTGAATCAAATGAAAGTCAAACACATTCAACAAAGCTAATTGAGTTAAATGAAAGTCAAACACATTTAAACAAAGCTTTTTGAATCAAATGAAAGTCAAATGCATTCAACAAAGCTAATTGAGTCAAATGAAAGTCAAACACTTTCAACAAAGCTTTTAAAATCAAATGAAAGTCAAATACATTCAAACAAAGCTTTTTGAATCAAATGAAAGTCAATTGCATTCCACAATGCTAATTGAGTCAAATGAAAGTCAAACACATTCAACAAACCTAATTGAGTCAAATGAAAGTCAAACACATTCAAACAAAGATTTGTGAATCAAATGAAAGTCAAATGCTTTCAAAAAAGCTAATTGAGTTAAATAAAAGTAAAACACTTTCAATAAAGTTTTAAGAATAAAATGAAAGTCAAATTCATTCAAACAAAGCTTTTTGAATCAAATAAAAGTCCATTGCATTCCACAATGCTGATTGAGTCAAATGAAAGTCAAACACATTCAACAAAGCTAATTAAGACAAATGAAAGTCAAGTGCATTACAAAGCTAATTGAGTATAATGAAAGTTAAACACTTTCAACAAAGCTTTTCAAATCAATTGAAATTCAAATACATTCAAACAAAGCTTTTTGAATGAAATGAAAGTCAATTGTATTCCACAATGCTAATTGAGTCAAATGAATGTCAAACACATTCTACAAACTTAATTGAGTCAAATGAAAGTCAAACACATTCAAACAAAGCTTTTTGAATCAAATGAAAGTCAAATGCATTCAACCAAGCATTTAAAATCAAATGAAAGTCAAAGACTTTCAACAAAGCTTTTAGAATCAAATGAAAGTCAAATAAATTTAAACAAAGTTTTTTTAATCAAATGCAAGTCAATTGCATTCCACAATGCTAATTGATTCAAATGAAAGTGAAACACATTCAACAAAGCTTTTAGAATCAAATGAATGTCAAATACATTAAAACAAAGCTTTTTGAATCAAATGAAAGTCAATTGTATTCCGCAATGCTAATTGAGTCAAATGAAAGTCAAACACATTCAACAAAGCTAATTGAGTCAAATGAAAGTCAAACACATTTAAACAAAGCTTTTTGAATCAAATGAAAGTCAAATGCATTCAACAAAGCTAATTGAGAATAATGAAAGTTAAAACACTTTCAACAAAGCTTTTAAATTAAATGAAAGTCAAATACATTCAAACAAATCTTTTTAAATCAAATGAAAGTCAATTGCATTCCACAATGCTAATTGAGTCAAATGAAAGTCAAACACATTCAACAAAGCTAATTGAGTCAAATGAAAGTCAAACACATTCAAACAAAGCTAATTGAGTTAAATGAAAGTCAAACACATTTAACAAAGCTAATTGAGTCAAATGAAAGTAAAAAACATTAAAACAAAGCTTTTTGAATCAAATGAAAGTGAAATGCATTCAACAAAGCTAATTGAGTCAGATGAAAGTCAAACACTTTTAACAAAGCTTTTAGAATTAAATGAAAGTCAAATACATTCAAACAAAGCTTTTTGAATCAAATGAAAGTCAAACACATTCAACAAAGCTAATTGAGTTAAATGAAAGTCAAACACATTTAAACAAAGCTTTTTGAATCAAATGAAAGTCAAATGCATTCAACAAAGCTAATTGAGTCAAATGAAAGTCAAACACTTTCAACAAAGCTTTTAAAATCAAATGAAAGTCAAATACATTCAAACAAAGCTTTTTGAATCAAATGAAAGTCAATTGCATTCCACAATGCTAATTGAGTCAAATGAAAGTCAAACACATTCAACAAACCTAATTGAGTCAAATGAAAGTCAAACACATTCAAACAAAGCTTTGTGAATCAAATGAAAGTCAAATGCTTTCAAAAAAGCTAATTGAGTTAAATTAAAGTAAAACACTTTCAATAAAGTTTTAAGAATAAAATGAAAGTCAAATTCATTCAAACAAAGCTTTTTGAATTAAATAAAAGTCCATTGCATTCCACAATGCTAATTGAGTCAAATGAAAGTCAAACACATTCAACAAAGCTAATTAAGACAAATGAAAGTCAAGTGCATTACAAAGCTAATTGAGTATAATGAAAGTTAAACACTTTCAACAAAGCTTTTCAAATCAATTGAAATTCAAATACATTCAAACAAAGCTTTTTGAATGAAATGAAAGTCAATTGTATTCCACAATGCTAATTGAGTCAAATGAAAGTCAAACACATTCTACAAACCTAATTGAGTCAAATGAAAGTCAAACACATTCAAACAAAGCTTTTTGAATCAAATGAAAGTCAAATGCACTCAACCAAGCATTTAAAATCAAATGAAAGTCAAAGACTTTCAACAAAGCTTTTAGAATCAAATGAAAGTCAAATAAATTTAAACAAAGTTTTTTTAATCAAATGCAAGTCAATTGCATTCCACAATGCTAATTGAGTCAAATGAAAGTGAAACACATTCAACAAAGCTTTTAGAATCAAATGAAAGTCAAATACATTAAAACAAAGCTTTTTGAATCAAATGAAAGTCAATTGTATTCCACAATGCTAATTAAGTCAAATGAAAGTCAAACACATTCAACAAAGCTAATTGAGTCAAATGAAAGTCAAACACATTCAAACAAAGCTTTTTTAATCAAATGAAAGTCAAATGCATTCAACAAAGCTAATTGAGTCAAATGAAAGTCAAACACTTTCAACAAAACTTTGAGAATCAAACGAAAGTGAAATACATTCAAACAAATCTTTTTGAATCAAATGAAAGTCAATTACATTCCACAATGCTAATTGAGTCAAATGAAAGTCAAACACATTCAACAAAGCTAATTGAGTCAAATGAAAGTCAAACACATTTAAACAAAGCTTTTTGAACTAAATGAAAGTCAAATGCATTTAATAAAGCTAATTGAGTCAAATGAAAGTCAAACACTTTCAAAAAAAGCTTTATGAATCAAATGAATGTCAATTGCATTCCACAATGCTAATTGAGTCAAATGAAAGTCAAACACATTCAACAAAGCTAATTGAGACAAATGAAAGTCAGACACATTCAACAAAGCTAATTGAGGTAAATGAAAGTCAAACACATTCAACAAAGCTAATTGAGTCAAATGAAAGTCAAACGCATTCAAACAAAGCATTTTGAATCAAATGAAAGTCAAATGCATTCAACAAAGCTAATTGAGTCAAATAAAACTAAAAAACATTCAAACAAAGCTTTTTGAATCAAATGAAAGTAAAATGCATTCAACAAAGCTAATTGAGTCAAATGAAAGTCAAACACTTTTAAAAAAGCTTTTAGAATTAAATGAAAGTCAAATACATTCAAAAAAAACTTTTTGAATCAAATGAAAGTCAAACACATTCAACAAAGCTAATTGAGTTAAATGAAAGTCAAACACATTTAAACAAAGCTTTTTGAATCAAATGAAAGTCAAATGCATTCAACAAAGCTAATTGAGAATAATGAAAGTTAAAACACTTTCAACAAAGCTTTTAAATTAAATGAAAGTCAAATACATTCAAACAAATCTTTTTAAATCAAATGAAATTCAATTGCATTCCACAATGCTAATTGAGTCAAATGAAAGTCAAACACATTCAACAAAGCTAATTGAGACATGAAAGTCAAACACATTCAACAAAGCTAATTGAGTTAAATGAAAGTCAAACACATTTAACAAAGCTAATTGAGTCAAATGAAAGTAAAAAATATTAAAACAAAGCTTTTTGAATCAAATGAAAGTGAAATGCATTCAACAAAGCTAATTGAGTCAGATGAAAGTCAAACACTTTTAACAAAGCTTTTAGAATTAAATGAAAGTCAAATACATTCAAACAAAGCTTTTTGAATCAAATGAAAGTCAAACACATTCAACAAAGGTAATTGAGTTAAATGAAAGTCAAACACATTTAAACAAAGCTTTTTGATTCAAATGAAAGTCAAAAGCATTCAACAAAGCTAATTGAGTCAAATGAAAGTCAAACACATTCAACAAAGCTAATTGAGACAAATGAAAGTCAAACACATTCAACAAATCTAATTGAGTAAAATGAAAGTCAAACACATTCAAACAAAGCTTTTTGAATCAAATGAAAGTCAATTGCATTCAACCAAGCATTTAAAATCAAATGAAAGTCAAAGACTTTCAACAAAGCTTTTAGAATCAAATGAAAGTCAAATAAATTCAAACAATGTTTTTTTAATCAGATGCAAGTCAATTGCATTCCACAAAGCTAATTGAGTCAAATGAAAGTCAAACACATTCAACAAAGCTAATTAAGTTAAATGAAAGTCAAACACATTCAAGCAAAGCTTTTTTTATCAAATGAAATTCAAATGCATTCAACAAAGCTAATTGAATCAAATGAAAGTCAAATACATTCAACAAAGCTTTTTGAATCAAATGAAAGTCAAATGCATTCAACAAAGCTAATTGAGTCAAATAAAAGTCAAACACTTTCAACAAAGCTTTTAGAATCAAATGAAAGTCAAATTCATTCAAACAAAGCTTTTTGAATCAAATGAAAGTCAAACACATTCAACAAAGATAATTGAGTCAAATGAAAGTCAAACACATTTAAACAAAGCTTTTTGAATCAAGTGAAAGTCAAATGCATTCAACAAAGCTAATTGAGTCAAATGAAAGTCAAACACTTTCAACAAAGCTTTTAGAATCAAATGAAAGTCAAACACATTCAAACAAAGCTTTTTGAATCAAATAAAAGTCCATTGCATTCCACAATGCTAATTGAGTCAAATGAAAGTCAAACACATTCAACAAAGCTAATTAAGTCAAATGAAAGTCAAATGCATTAAACAAAGCTAATTGAGTATAATGAAAGTTAAACACTTTCAACAAAGCTTTTCAAATCAATTGAAAGTCAAATACATTCAAACAAAGCTTTTTGAATGAAATGAAAGTCAATTGTATTCCACAATGCTAATTGAGTCAAATGAAAGTCAAACACATTCAACAAACCTAATTGAGTCAAATGAAAGTCAAACACATTCAAACAAAGCTTTTTGAATCAAATGAAAGTCCAATGCATTCAACCAAGCATTTAAAATCAAATGAAAGTCAAAGACTTTCAACAAAGCTTTTAGAATCAAATGAAAGTCAAATAAATTCAAACAAAGTTTTTTTAATCAAATGCAAGTCAATTGCATTCCACAATGCTAATTGAGTCAAATGAAAGTGAAACACATTCAACAAAGCTTTTAGAATCAAATGAATGTCAAATACATTAAAACAAAGCTTTTTGAATCAAATGAAAGTCAATTGTATCCCACAATGCTAATTGAGTCAAATGAAAGTCAAACACATTCAACAAAGCTAATTGAGTCAAATGAAAGTCAAACACATTCAAACAAAGCTTTTTTAATCAAATGAAAGTCAAATGCATTCAACAAAGCTAATTGAGTCAAATGAAAGTCAAACACTTTCAACAAAGCTTTGAGAATCAAACGAAAGTCAAATACATTCAAACAAATCTTTTTGAATCAAATGAAAGTCAATTACATTCCACAATGCTAATTGAGTCAAATGAAAGTCAAACACATTCAACAAAGCTAATTGAGTCAAATAAAAGTCAAACACATTTAAACAAAGCTTTTTGAACTAAATGAAAGTCAAATGCATTTAATAAAGCTAATTGAGTCAAATGAAAGTCAAACACTTTCAAACAAAGCTTTTTGAATCAAATGAATGTCAATTGCATTCCACAATGCTAATTGAGTCAAATGAAAGTCAAACACATTCAACAAAGCTAATTGAGACAAATAAAAGTCAGACACATTTAACAAAGCTAATTGAGTCAAATGAAAGTCAAACACATTCAAACAAAGCATTTTGAATCAAATGAAAGTCAAATGCATTCAACAATGCTAATTGTGTCAAATGAAAGTAAAAAACATTCAAACAAAGCTTTTTGAATCAAATGAAAGTGAAATGCATTCAACAAAGCTAATTGAGACAGATAAAAGTCAAACACTTTTAACAAAGCTTTTAGAATTAAATGAAAGTCAAATACATTCAAACAAAGCTTTTTGAATCAAATGAAAGTCAAACACATTCAACAAAGCTAATTGAGTTAAATGAAAGTCAAACACATTTAAACAAAGCTTTTTGAATCAAGTGAAAGTCAAATGCATTCAACAAAGCTAATTGAGTCAAATGAAAGTCAAACACTTTCAACAAAGCTTTTAGAATCAAATTAAAGTCAAATACATTCAAACAAAGCTTTTTAAATCAAATGAAAGTTAATTGCATTCCACAATGCTAATTGAGTCAAATGAAAGTCAAACCCATTCAACAAAGCTAATTGAGTCAAATGAAAGTTAAACACATTCAAAGAAAGCTTTTAGAATCAAATGAAAGTGAAACACATATAAACAAAGCTTTTTGAATCAAATGAAAGTCAAATGCATTTAACAAAGCTAATTGAATCAAATGAAAGTCAAACACATATAAACAAAGCTTTTTGAATCAAATGAAAGTCAAATGCATTTAACAAAGCTAATAGAGTCAAATGAAAGTCAAACACATATAAACAAAGCATTTTGAATCAAATGAAATTCAAATGCATTCACCAAAGCTAATTGAGTCAAATAAAAGTAAAACACTTTCAACAACACTAATTGAGACTAATGAAAGTCAAACACAATCAAACAAAGCTTTTTGAATCAAATCAAAGTCAATTGTATTCCACAATGCTAATTGAGTCAAATGAAAGTCAAACACATTCAACAAACCTAATTGAGTCAAATGAAAGTAAAAAACATTCAAACAAAGCTTTTTGAATCAAATGAAAGTCAAATGCATTCAACATAGCTAATTGAGTCAAATGAAAGTCAAAAACATTCAAACAAAGCTTTTTGAATCAAATGAAAGTCAAATTCATTCAAACAAAGCTTTTAGAATCAAATGTAAGTTAAACACATTCAACAAAGCTAATTGAGTCAAATGAAAGTCAAACACATTTAAACAAAGCGTTTTGAATCAAATGAAAGTCAAATGCATTCAACAAAGCTAATCGAGTCAATTGAAAGTCAAACACATTCAACAAAGCTTTTAGAATCAAATGAAGGTCAAATACATTCAACAAAGCTTTTTGAATCAAATGAAAGTCAATTGCATTCCACAATGCTAATTGGGTCAAATGAAAGTTAAACACATTCAACAAAGGTAATTGAGTCAAATGAAAGTCAAACACATATAAACAAAGTTTTTTGAATCAAATGAAAGTTAAACACTTTCAAACAAAGTTTTTTGAATCAAATGAAAGTCAATTGCATTCCACAATGCTAATTGAGTCAAATGAAAGTCAAACACATTCAACAAAGCTAATTGAGTCAAATGAAAGTCAAACACATTCAAACAAAGAATTTTGAATCAAATGAAATTCAAATGCATTCACCAAAGCTAATTGAGTCAAGTAAAAGTCAAACACTTTCAACAACACTAATTGAGACTAATGAAAGTCAAACACATTCAAACAAAGCTTTTTGAATCAAATGAAAGTCAAATGCATTCAACAAAGCTAATTGAGTATAATGAAAGTTAAACACTTTCAACAAAGCTTTTAAAATCAATTGACAGTCAAATACATTCAAACAAAGGTTTTTGAATCAAATCAAAGTCAATTGCATTCCACAATGCTAATTGAGTCAAATGAAAGTCAAACACATTCAACAAACCTAATTGAGTCAAATGAAAGTCAAACACATTCAAACAAAGCTTTTTGAATCATATGAAAGTCAAAGGCATTCAACCAAGCATTTAAAATCAAATGAAAGTCAAAGACTTTCAACAAAGCTTTTACAATCAAATGAAAGTAAAAAAAATTCAAACAAAGTTTTTTTAATCAAATGCAAGTCAATTGCATTTTACAATGCTAATTGAGTCTAATGTAAGTCAAACACATTCAACAAAGCTTTTAGAATCAAATGAAAGTCAAATACATTAAAACTAAGCTTTTTGAATCAAATGAAAGTCAATTGTATTCCACAATGCTAATTGAGTCAAATGAAAGTCAAACACATTCAACAAAGATAATTGAGTCAAATGAAAGTCGAAGACATTCAAACAAAGCTTTTTTAATCAAATGAAAGTCAAATGCATTCAACAAAGCTAATTGAGTCAAATGAAAGTCAAACACTTTCTACAAAGCTTTGAGAATCAAACGAAAGTCAAATACATTCAAACAAATATTTTTGAATCAAATGAAAGTCAATTGCATTCCACAATGCTAATTGAGTCAAATGAAAGTCAAACACATTCAACAAAGCTAATTGAGTCAAATGAAAGTCAAAGACATTCAAACAAAGCTTTTTGAATCAAATGAAAGTCAAATGCATTCCACAAAGCTAATTGAGTATAATGAAAGTTAAACACTTTCAACAAAGCCTTTAATATCAAATGAAAGTCAAATACATTCAAACAAAGCTTTTTGAATCAAATGAAAGTCAATTGCATTCCACAATGCTAATTGAGTCAAATGAAAGTCAAACACATTCAACAAACCTTACTGAGTCAAATGAAAGTCAAACACATTCAAACAAAGCTTTGTGAATCAAATGAAAGTCAAATGCATACAACAAAGCTAATTGAGTTAAAAAAAGTCAAACACTTTCAACAAAGCTTTTAGAATCAAATGAAAGTCAAATTCATTCAAACAAAGCTTTTTGAATCAAATGAAAGTCAATTGCATTTCACAATGCTAATTGAGTCAAATTAAAGTCAAACACATTCAACAAAGCTAATTGAGTCAAATGAAAGTCAAACACATTCAAACAAAGCTTTTTGAATCAAATGAAAGTCAAATGCATTCAACAAAGCTAATTGAGTTAAATAAAAGTCAAACACTTTCAACAAAGCTTTTAGAATCAAATGAAAGTTAAATTCATTCAAACAAAGCTTTTTGAATCAAATGAAAGTTAAACACATTCAACAAAGCTAATTGAGTCAAATGAAAGTCAAACACATTTAAACAAAGCTTTTTGATTCAAATGAACGTCAAAGCATTCAACAAAGCTAATTGAGTCAAATGAAAGTCAAAAACTTTCAACAAAGCTTTTAGATTCAAATGAAAATCAAATACTTCAAACAAACCTTTTTGAATCAAATGAAAGTCAATTGCATTCCACAATGCTAATTGAGTCAAATGAAAATCAAACACATTCAACAAAGCTAATTGAGTCAAATGAAAGTCAACCACTTTCAACAAAGCTAATTGAGTCAAATAAAAGTCAAACACTTTCGACAAAGCTAATTGAGTCAAATGAAAGTCAAACACATTCAAACAAAGCATTTTAAATCAAATGAAAGTCAAATGCATTCAACAAAGCTAATTGAGTCAAATGAAAGTCAAACACTTTCAACAAAACTAATTGAGACAAATGAAAGTCAAACACATTCAGACAAAGCTTTTTGAATCAAATGAAAATCAAATGCATTCAACAAAGCTAATTGAGTATAATGAAAGTTAAACACTTTCAACAAAGCGTTTAAAATCAATTGAAAGTCAAATACATTCAAACAAAGCTTTTAAATCAAATGAAAGTCAATTGCATTCCACAATGCTAATTGAGTCAAATGAAAGTCAAACACATTCAACAAACCTAATTGAGTCAAATGAAAGTCAAACATATTCAAACAAAGCTTTTTGAATCAAATGAAAGTCAAATGCATTCAACAAAGCTAATTTTGTATAATGAAAATTAAACACTTTTAACAAAGCTTTAAAAACAAATGGAAGTCAAACACATTCAAACAAAGCTTTTTGAATCAAATGATAGTCAATTAAATACAACAAAGCTAATTGAGTCAAATAAAAGTCAAACACTTTCAACAAAGCTTTTAGAATCAAATGAAAGTTAAATTCATTCAAACAAAGCTTTTTGAATCAAATGAAAGTCAAACACATTCAACATAGCTAATTGAGTCAAATGAAAGTCAAACACATTTAAACAAAGCTTTTTGAATCAAATGAACGTCAAATGCATTCGACAAAGCGAATTGAGTCAAATGAAAGTCAACCACTTTCAGCAAAGCTAATTGAGTCAAATAAAAGTCAAACACTTTCAACAAAGCTTTTAGAATCAAATGAAAGTCAAATTCATTCAAACAAAGCTTTTTGAATCAAAAGAAAATCAAACACATTCACCAAAGGTAATTGAGTCAATTGAAAGTCAAACACATTCAAACAAAGGTTTTTGAATCAAATGAAAGTTAAAAGCATTCAACCAAGCTAATTTAGTCAAATGAAAGTCAAACACTTTCAACAAATCTTTTAGAATCATGAAAAGCAAATACATTGAAACAAAGCTAATTGAGTCAAATGAAAGTCAATTGCATTCCACAAAGCTAATTGAGTTAAATGACATTCAAACACATTCAATATAGCTAATTGAGTCAAATGAATGTCAAACACATGCAAACAAGTCTTTTTGAATCAAATGAAAGTCAAATGCATTCAATAAAGCTAATTAAGTCAAATGAAAGTCAAACACTTTTAAAAAAGCTTTTAGAATCAAATGAAAGTCAAATACATTCAAACAAAGCTTTTTGAATTAAATGAAAGTCAATTGCATTCCACAATGCTAATTTAGTCAAATGAAAGTCAAACACATTCAACAAACCTAATTTAGTCAAATGAAAGTCAAACACATTCAAACAAAGCTTTTTAAATCAAATGAAATTCAAATGCTTTCAACAAAGCTAATTGAGTCAAATAAAAGTCAAACACTTTCAACAAAGCTTTTAGAATCAAATGAAAGTCAAATTCAATCAAACAAAGCTTTTTGAATCAAATGAAAGTCAAACACATTCAACAAAGCTTTTAAAATCAAATGAAAGTCAAACACTTTCAAACAAAGCTTTTTAAATCAAATGAAAGCCAAACACATTCAATAAAGCTTTTAAAATAAAATGAAAGTCAAACACTTTCAAACAAAGCTTTTTGAATCAAATGAAAGTCAATTGCATTCCACAATGCTAGTTGAGTTAAATGAAAGTCAAACACATTCAACAAAGCTAATTGAGTCAAATGAAAGTCAAACACATTCAAACAAAGCATTTTGAATCAAATGAAAGTCAAATACATTCAAACAAAACTTTTTGAATCAAATGAAAATCAATTGCATTCCACAGTGCTTATTGAGTCAAATGAAAGTCAAACACATTCAACAAAGCTAATTAAGTCAAAAGAAAATTAAACACATTCAAACAAAGATTTTTGAATCAAATGAAAGTCGAATGCATTCAACAAAGCTAATTGAGTCAAATGAAAGTCAAACACTTTCAACAAAGCTTTTAGAATCAAATGAAAGTAAAATACATTCAAACAAAGCTTTTTGAATCAAATGAAAGTCAATTGCATTCCACAATGCTAATTCAGTTAAATGAAAGTCAAACACATTCAACAAACCTAATTTAGTCAATTGAAAGTCAAACACATTCAAACAAAGCTTTTTGAATCAAATGAAAGTCAAATGCATTCAACAAAGCTAATTGAGTCAAATAAAAGTCAAACACTTTCAACAAAGCTTTTAGAATCAAATGAAAGTCAAATACATTCAAACAAAGCTTTTTGAATCAAATGAAAGTCAATTGCATTCCACAATGCTAATTGAGTCAAATCAAAGTCAAACACATTCAACAAAGGTAATTGAGTCAATTGAAAGTCAAACACATTCAAACAAAGGTTTTTGAATCAAATGAAAGTTAAAAGCATTCAACCAAGCTAATTTAATCAAATGAAAGTCAAACACTTTCAACAAATCTTTTAGAATCAAATGAAAAGCAAATACATTGAAACAAAGCTAATTGAGTCAAATGAAAGTCAATTGCATTCCACAAAGCTAATTGAGTTAAATGACAGTCAAACACATTCAAAATAGCTAATTGAGTCAAATGAAAGTCAAACACATTCAAACAAGTCTTTTTGAATCAAATGAAAGTCAAATGCATTCAACAAAGCTAATTAAGTCAAATGAAAGTCAAACACTTTCAACAAAGCTTTTAGAATCAAATGAAAGTCAAATACATTCAAACAAAGCTTTTTGAATTAAATGAAAGTCAATTGCATTCCACAATGCTAATTTAGTCAAATGAAAGTCAAACACATTCAACAAAGCTAATTGAGTCAAATGATAGTTAAACACATTCAAACAATGCTTTTTGAATCAGATGAAACTCAAATGCATTCAACATGGCTAATTGAGTCAAATGAAAGTCAAACACTTTCAACAAAGCTTTTAGAATAAAAAGAAAGTCAAATACATTCAAACAAAGCTTTTTGAATCAAATGAAAGTCAATTGCATTCCACAATTCTAATTGAGTCAAATGACAGTTAAACACATTCAACAAAGCTAATTGAGTCAAATGAAAGTCAAATACATTCAAACAAAGCTTTTTAAATCAAATAAAAGTCAAATGCATTCAAACAAAGCTAATTGAGTCAAATGAAAGTCAAACACATTTAACAACGCTTTTAGAATCAAATGAAAGTCAAATACATTCAAACAAAGTTTTTTTAATCTAATGAAAGTAAATTGCATTCCACAATGCTAATTGAGTCAAATGACAGTTAAACACATTCAACAAAGCTAATTGAGTAAAATGAAAGTCAAACACATTCAAACAATGCTTTTTGAATCAAATGAAAGTCAAATGCATTCAACAAAGCTAATTGAGTCAAATGAAAGTCAAACACTTTCACCAAAGCTTTTAGAATCAAATGAAAGTCAAATACATTCAAACAAAGCTTTTTGAATTAAATGAAAGTCAATTGCATGCCATAGTTCTAATTGAGTCAAATGAAAGTCAAACACATTCAACAAAGCTAATTGAGTCATATGAATGTCAAACACATTCAAACAAAGCTTTTTAAATCAAATGAAAGTCAAATGCATTTAACAAAGCTAATTGAGTCAAATGAAAGTCAAACACTGTTAACAAAGCTTTTAGAATCAAATGAAACTCAAATACATTCAAACAAAGCTTTTTGAATCAAAGGAAAGTCAATTGCATTCAACAATGCTAATTGAGTCAAATGAAAGTCAAACACATTCAACAAAGCTAATTGAGTCAAATGAAAGTCAAACACATTCAAAAAAAGCTTTTTGAATCAAATGAAAGTCAAATGCATTAAACATAGCTAATTGAGTCATATGAAAGTCAAACACTTTTGACAAAGCTTTTAGAATCAAATGAAAGTCAAATACATTCAAACAAAGCTTTTTGAATCAAATGAAAGTCAATTGCATTCCACAATGCTAATTGAGTTAAATGAAGGTCAAACATATTCAACAAAGTTAATTGAGTCAAATAAAAGTCAAAGACATTAAAACGAAGATTTTTCAATCAAATGAAAGTCAAATGCATTCAACAAAGCTAATTGAGTCAAATGAAAGTCAAACATATTCAAACAAAGCTTTTTGAATGAAATGAAAGTCAAATGCATTAAACAAAGCTAATTGAGTCATATGAAAGTCAAACACTTTTGACAAAGCTTTTAGAATCAAATGAAAGGCAAATAAATTTAAACGAAGCTTTTTGAATCAAATGAAAGTCAAATGCATTCCACAATTCTAATTGAGTCAAATGAAAGTCAAACACATTCAACAAAGCTAATTGAGTCATATGAAAGTCAAACACATTCAAACAAAGCTTTTTGAATCAAATGACAGTCAAATGCATTAAACAAAGCTAATTGAGTCAAATGAAAGTCAAACACTTTTAACAAAGCTTTTAGAATCAAATGAAAATCAAATACATTCAAACAAAGCTTTTTGAATAAAATGAAAGTCAATTGCATTCCACAATGCTAATTGAGTCAAATGAAAGTCAAACACATTCAAAAAAGCTAATTGAGTCAAATGAAAGTCAAACACATTCAAACAAAGCTTTTTGAATCAAATGAAAGTCAAATGCATTAAACAAAGCTAATTAAGTCAAATGAAAGTCAAACACTTTAAACAAAGCTTTTAGAATCAAATGAAAGTCAAATACATTCAAACAAAGCTTTTTGAATCAAATGAAAGTCAAATGCATTAAACAAAGCTAATTGAGTCAAATGAAAGTCAAACACTTTAAACAAATCTTTTAGAATCAAATGAAAGTCAAATACATTCAAACAAAGCTTTTTGAATCAAATGAAAATCAATTGCATTTTACATTGCTAATTGAGTCCAATGAAGGTCAAACACATTCAACAAAGCTAATTGAGTCAAATGAAAGTCAAACACATTCAAACGAAGCTTTTTCAATCAAATGAAAGTCAAATGCATTCAACAAAGCTAATTGAGTCAAATGAAAGTCAAACACATTCAAACAAAGCTTTTTGAATGAAATGAAAGTCAAATGCATTCAACAAAGCTAAGTGAGTCAAATGAAAGTTAAACACTTTCAACAAAGCTTTTAGAATTAAATGAAAGGCAAATAAATTCAAACAAAGATTTTTGAATCAAATGAAAGTCAAATGCATTCCACAATTCTAATTGAGTCAAATGAAAGTCAAACACATTCAACAAAGCTAATCGAGTCAAATGATAGTCTAACATATTCAAACAAAGCTTTTTGAATCAAATGAAAGTCAAATGCATTCAACAAAGATAATTGAGTCAAATGAAAGTCAAACACATTCAACAACGCTTTTAGAATCAAATGTAAGTCAAATACATTCAAACAAAACTTTTTGAATTAAATGAAAGTCAATTGCATTCCATAATTCTAATTGAGTCAAATGAAAGTCAAACACATTCAACAAAGCTAATTGAGTCATATGAAAGTCAAACACTTTTAACAAAGCTTTTAGAATCATATGAAAATCAAATACATTCAAACAAAGCTTTTTGAATAAAATGAAAGTCAATTGCATTCCACAATGCTAATTGAGTCAAATGAAAGTCAAACACATTCAAAAAAGCTAATTGAGTCAAATGAAAGTCAAACACATTCAAACAAAGCTTTTTTGAATCGAATGAAAGTCAAATGCATTAAACAAAGCTAATTGAGTCAAATGAAAGTCAAACACTTTAAACAAAGCTTTTAGAATCAAATGAAAGTCAAATACATTCAAACAAAGCGTTTTGAATCAAATGAAAATCAATTGCATTCTACAATGCTAATTGAGTCAAATGAAGGTCAAACACATTCAACAAAGCTAATTGAGTCAAATGAAAGTCAAACACATTCAAACAAAGCTTTTTCAATCAAATGAAAGTCAAATGCATTCAACAAAGCTAATTGAGTGAAATGAAAGTCAAACACATTCAAACAAAGCTTTTTGAATGAAATGAAAGTCAAATGCATTCAACAAAGCTAAGTGAGTCAAATGAAAGTTAAACACTTTCAACATAGCTTTTAGAATTAAATGAAAGGCAAATAAATTCAAACAAAGCTTTTTGAATCAAATGAAAGTCAAATGCATTCCACAATTCTAATTGAGTCAAATGAAAGTCAAACACATTCAACAAAGCTAATCGAGTCAAATGATAGTCTAACATATTCAAACAAAGCTTTTTGAATCAAATGAAAGTCAAATGCATTCAACAAAGCTAATTGAGTCAAATGAAAGTCAAACACATTCAACAACGCTTTTAGAATCAAATGAAAGTCAAATACATTCAAACAAAACTTTTTAAATTAAATGAAAGTCAATTGCATTCCATAATTCTAATTGAGTCTAATGAAAGTCAAACACATTCAATAAAGCTAATTGAGTCATATGAAAGTCAAACACATTCAAACAAAGCTTTTTGAATCAAATGACAGTCAAATGCATTCAACAAAGCTAATTGAGTCAAATGAAAGTCAAACACTTTTAACAAAGCTTTTAGAATCAAATGAAAATCAAATACATTCAAACAAAGCTTTTTGAATAAAATGAAAGTCAATTGCATTCCACAATGCTAATTGAGTCAAATGAAAGTCAATCACATTCAAAAAAGCTAATTGTGTTAAATGAAAGTCAAACACATTCAAACAAAGCTTTTTGAATCAAATGAAAGTCAAATGCATTAAACAAAGCTAATTGAGTCAAATGAAAGTCAAACACTTTAAACAAAGCTTTTAGAATCAAATGAAAGTCAAATACATTCAAACAAAGCTTTTTGAATCAAATGAAAATCAATTGCATTCTACATTGCTAATTGAGTCAAATGAAGGTCAAACACATTCAACAAAGCTAATTGAGTCAAATGAAAGTCAAACACATTCAAACGAAGCTTTTTCAATCAAATGAAAGTCAAATGCATTCAACAAAGCTAATTGAGTCAAATGAAAGTCAAAGACATTCAAACAAAGCTTTTTGAATGAAATGAAAGTCAAATGCATTCAACAAAGCTAAGTGAGTCAAATGAAAGTTAAACACTTTCAACAAAGCTTTTAGAATTAAATGAAAGGCAAATAAATTCAAACAAAGCTTTTTGAATCAAATGAAAGTCAAATGCATTCCACAATTCTAATTGAGTCAAATGAAAGTCAAACACATTCAACAAAGCTAATCGAGTCAAATGATAGTCTAACATATTCAAACAAAGCTTTTTGAATCAAATGAAAGTCAAATGCATTCAACAAAGCTAATTGAGTCAAATGAAAGTCAAACACATTCAACAACGCTTTTAGAATCAAATGAAAGTCAAATACATTCTGTTTAGGGTATTTTTACCCCGCCTTGTGGCCTAATCGGAGGGCGACACGTGTCAGCTCAAGGATAGTCCAAAGTGGACCATTCCCCGCTTGACACGTGTCATCCCAGATATTTGGGAAAATGTCGGCCTTCAGGCCCAAATCCCGAGAAAGCCGTAGAACGGCGCAGCCCACCAATGATTAGGGTTTGATACCCTAATCAGGGGCACAATTCCCAATGACCCTATAAATAGGGAGATTCCCCTCTTTTGGAGAGGAGGTTGACATTTTGAAGGTATTCATTGAAAACCGTCCCTTTGATAGAGACAACTGAGCTTGGAATCCAAGCAGATCCCCACCTTAATTTCCGCACCTTTTACTCTACTTCAAGTTACTAACTTGAGCGTTGGAGGCGGAGCACCATCCAACCGGTGTCTCCGTTAATTTTGCAGGTACAGAGCCGGCAGGATCAGTCTTCGAGTTGTAACTCTCCCGAGGGACAAAAAAAAACCCAAAACATTTGGCGCCGTCTGTGGGGAGAGTACCTCAAGATGTTTCAAAACTCTGTACCGATTCTCAATTCTACCTCTCTACGTCTGGGTACCCAGACGGGTAACTTGGATGACTTGCAACCGGTTATTCAACCGGTCGGGTTCGAAATCCCCCAGCCTCCACCTCAGCCTCAGCCAGAGGTATTCACTGAGGAGGAGGATGAGGAGGAAGACAATGATGTTGAGACTTACACATCTAAGGATGGCTCTCTCATCTCTAAATCCATTCGTTCCAGGGATCAACTGGAGCGAAATGAAGACCAGGCGGGCCCAAGCAGGCGCCCATCTGGAAGGCCAGAAGGGGAAACCCAGAAGGCCAAGGGTCAAGCCCCAGTCACCCGGGATGAGCTCATGAGATTCATGACCTCTTTCAAGGGTGAAATCAAGGCTATGATCTGCAAAAACAAGGCAGGCTCTAGCAAGAGTCAGCCGGCTAAAAAGACTCCCAATGATGGGAAGAAGAAGAAGCCGGTCAAGGACAGGCAGCCAACTCCCCATCTAAAGGAGAAGGCAGCCGCAACACTTGATTGGACTAAAATTCTGATGCCTCGGCGACCCCAGCCGGAGGCTCAGAATGCGTCTACCTTCGATGCGAGACAAGTCATCAATCGAAGGAGGCAGCAGCAGTCTGAGTCAGCCTCTACCTCAAGCTTTCCAGACAGTTTCAAGGAAGCTTCTGCAAGGAATTCTATGTCCTTGCATGAGAGTCGGACAGGCGGTAAAACCGTCAATACCGAACCTCAGCTGATGATAGGTTCAATGTCATACGCACCTCAGGCGCAGTATGGGCAATTTGGCCTCCAGTTCATGCAGCCACCTCCTTTTGGAGGTCAGGCGACATATATTCCTGCCCAGCCTTTGGACTGGCAGCTTCGGTTAATGAGGCTAGGCGAGCAACCGTCTGCCTTTGCAGCCAATATAACCGGGGCGGCACAGCCGTCCAAGGTTAAGAATGTGTTGGTGGGCACCTATGATGGTACCACCAACCCAGAAGACCACCTGATGGCATATACCAATCTCATGTGCTTACAGGGGTGGGACGATGCCACCTAGTGTCGTTGCTTCCCGGCTACACTGAAGGGCATTGCCCAGCAGTGGTTTGGCAACTTGCCAGCCGGTTCTGTTGATAGCTTCAAGAGGCTAGCCTTCTTGTTTGCTACCAACTTCTCAATGAACATTCCTGCCAAGAAAACGAGCCTTGATTTGAGCACCGTTAGGCAGGGTGAGAGAGAAGGGCTACGCGCCTATGTCAGGCGGTTCAACCTGGTTAGAATACAGATCCAGGGGCTGTCTGACGAGGTAGCATTCACAGACTTTTTCAAGGGTCTGAGAGACGGGTCGGCTTTTAAGTTCGACCTTGTCAGAAAAGGGGCATTTACGCTACAGGCGGCCCTGAGGGAGGCGGAAAGCTATATACAGGCTACCGACCTCTGCACGCCTGGTAGCCAGTCAGACTCCAAGAAGTCTGACAAACAGAGAGACAGCCGGCCAGCTCAGCCGGGTAATAAAAAAGAAAAGAGCGGAAAGAGAAAAGAAGTCTGGGCGGTCAGCGATTCTGAGCAGCCGTCCCAGAAGAAGAAGAAAGAGTTTAAACCGTACGTCCCCAAGTACGAGTTTAACAAAGACCGCAACTCCATCCTCATGGAGGTAAAGGACCGGCTGTCCATTGAGAAGCCGAATCCAATGAAGAGCTCCGTCCAGTCACGGAACGAAAATAAATATTGCCAGTTCCATGAGGAGGTTGGCCATGACACCAACGACTGCTTTAGTTTGCAGCGGACGTTGGACCGTCTGGCTGACAAAGGGCTTTTAAAGTCCTACATTTCTAAGTCCCCAGCCGGGGCAACAAAGAAGAGCAAGGGTCAGTCCTCCAAGGCTACCCAGCCGGCTAGTAGTTCGGATACAGATAAGGATCCGGTCTACACTATAGCAAGCGGATTTTCATGTGGTGGCCCTACCATCCGGGGCACCAAGAGCCATCTTCGAAAGATGGACAAGGATGATGATGAGCAGGCGTCTGCCTCCTCCACCTTCCCAGACGTCCTCATTACTGAGAAGGACAGGGGCAGCGTCCGCCGTCCGCATGACGACCCGGTCGTCATTGAATGTAAGGTTGCCAACCAGCTGGTTGGACGGATCCTTATTGACACCGGCAGCTCGTCGGACATCATCAGCCTCCGGTGCCTGCAGAAGCTGAAGTACAACTCCAGCAGCATGCATCCGGTTACCCACCCCTTGGTTGGTTTTGGGGGTGGGATGGTCTACCCAGCCGGCAGAATTGATTTGCCCATCCGGCTGGGAGAAAAAGGCCAGGGACGGCATGTTGTCGTCAGGTTCTTGGTCGTGGAGGAGTTGACCGCCTACAATATTATCCTTGGTAGGCCAACCCTCAACGAAACCAAGGCGGTAATCATTCCGTCTCTCATGCTCATCAAGTATGAGCGGGATGATGGCTCTGTTGGTTCCCTGAGCGGGGATCAGAAGACGGCTCGGGAGTGCTACCTCTCAGCCGTTAAAGACACTGTGGCCTCAGACGGCCAAGGGAAGGAACCAATAGACCTTGACGCTGCCAAGGATGCCCCACCAGCCGTTGGTAAGAAGAGAAAAGCGCCTCTGCTGGTGGAGGTGAAAAAAGAGAAAAAATAGCAATCACTGGCCGGCGAACGGTCAGACGAGCTCCGTCCCCAACCGGCTGGAGAACACATTGATCTCGTTCTGGACGACAGCCGTCCAGAGCGGACGGTGAAGGTTGGGACGGCTGCTAATGCTGCTCTGGGTGCAGACTTGCACCTTCTGCTGAAAGAATTCAAAGACATCTTTGCCTTTGAAGTGGAAGAGATGTCAGGCGTCAGCCCGGATCTCGCTGTCCACAAACTCGCCGTGGATCCCAAAAAGAAGCCCATCCGGCAAAAGAAAAGAAACCATGGCGAGGAAAGAAGTCAGGCGGCAGCTGCCGAAATCAAAAAGCTGCTAGACGCCAGGTTCATTCGGCCCTGCAATTTCCCCGACTGGGTGGCCAATGTGGTCCTTGTTAAGAAACCGAATGGGACCTGGCGCATGTGTGTTGATTACACAGACCTCAACAAGGCGTGTCCAAAGGACAGTTACCCGCTTCCAAAGATCGACAGTCTGGTCGACTCTACAGCCGGTCACGCCTTGATGAGCTTCATGGATGCCTACTCCGGCTTCCATCAGATACCCCTCTGGAAAAAAGATCAAGAGAAGACGGCCTTCGTCACTGATTTGGGGTTATTCTGTTATACTGTGATGTCGTTTGGCTTGAAGAATGCGCCTGCCACCTTCCAACGAATGATTAATACGGTCTTCATCAATCAACTTGGGAGGAATGTGGAGGCGTACATTGATGACATGATAGTCAAGTCCAAGCAACAGGCGGATCACCTTGCTGATCTCCGAGAAACATTCTCCACCCTCAGGCGGCATAAGGTCATGTTAAACCCCAAGAAATGCGTCTTTGGTGTTGAGTCTGGGAAGTTTCTCGGATTCCTGATTGATCAAAGGGGGATAGAGGCTAACCCCGAAAAGATACAGGCGGTAATTGACATGAAGTCACCCCGTTCTGTCAAGGAAGTCCAGAGGCTGACTGGTTGCCTGGCCGCCTTGGGGAGGTTCCTCAGCCGGTCAGGTGACAAATGCCTTTACTTCTTCCAAGCAATCAGGAAGAAGACCAGGTTCGAATGGGGAGACGATGCTGAGACGGCATTCCAGAGGCTAAAAGAGCATTTGCACTCTCTGTCTAGGTTGGTCAGTCCTCTACCTAGGGAGACGTTGTATATGTATTTGGCCGTCTCAGACCATGCTCTCAGTGCCGTTCTCCTTACTGAGCGAGACGGCGTTCAGCTCCCGGTTTACTTCATTAGCCATGTTCTTAAAAATGCTGAACTCCGGTACCCCCTGGTTGAAAAATTTGGCCTTGCTTTGTACATGGCATTCAAAAAATTGAAGCCTTACTTCCTGGCTCATCCGGTGGTAATTTACACCGACCAGCCACTCAAGCGGCCAATGACTACCTTGGAGTCATCCGGAAGAATGCTAAAATGGGCTATTGAAATGCAAAGTCTTGAAATCACTTTCGAACCAAGAAAGGCAGTGAAAGGTCAGGCGTTTGCCGACTTCATTGTGGAAATGACCCGTCCGGTGGCTCCGGATAATCTTGATCAGGTTTGGAAAGTGTATGTAGACGGGAGTTCTACGAAGAACGGCTGTGGTGCAGGCGTAATTTATGAGTCTCCTGAAGGGGACAGATATGAGTATGCACTACGGTTCAATTTTCAAGCCTCAAACAATGAGGCGGAATATGAAGCCCTGCTAGCCGGAATCCGTATGTGTAAGGCGGCAGGGGCAACAAAAATTGACGCCTACTCAGATTCGCAGTTGGTCGTTAGCCAATATCAGGGAACATATGAGGCAACTCACCCGGCTATGATCAAATATCTTCAGGCGGTCAAAGAAGAGGCTGGGTCACTTGAGGAGTTCCGGCTGAATCAAGTGCCCAGGTCTGACAATAACCAGGCGGATGCGCTATCGAAGCTTGCATCTTCCGCCTGCCATGATACGCCTCGGTCAGTCTTCTGGGAAGTGCTTGAAAAAAGAAGCATCTTTGAAGATCCCATTGGAGTTCTAGACCGAAGCTCCACCTGGATGGATGGCATCCGGGCGTACCTCTCAGACGGCACGCTCCCTGATTCGCCACAGGAGGCAGCCGTTCTGAAAAAGCGAGTCGCAAGCTTTGAGTTGAGAAATGGAGAACTCTTCAAGGCGGGGTTTCTTAAGCCTCTATTGAAGTGTGTAACCCCAGAGAAGGGGAAGGAAGTTCTCGAAGACTTGCACTCGGGGTTCTGCGCCTCCCACATAGGCGGCAGATCTCTAGCCGTCAGAGCCAGACGGCAATACTTTTGGCCTACTCTAGGGGCAGACGCCAAGGAATTGGTGAGAAAATGTGACAAGTGCCAGAAATTTGGCAAACTTATTCACCGCCCGGCTACTGATCTGACGGTCATCCACAGCCCAATCCCGTTTGCAAAATGGGGCATGGACATTTTAGGTCCTTACACGCCTGCACCAGGCGGTAAGCGTTATATCTTGGTGGCTGTGGATTACTTCACCAAGTGGGTAGAGGCTGAGGCGGTAAAGAATATCAAGACATCAGACGTCATTTCCTTCATCTGGAAGAATGTCATCACCCGGTATGGGGTACCTATGTCCATGGTGTTTGATAATGGCCCTCAGTTTGAGACGCCTCAGCTAAAAACTTGGTTGGGAGATCAAGGGATCTCAACCTGTTTCGCATCAGTCGGCCGTCCCCAAGCAAACGGCCAAGTTGAAGCCTTCAACAAGCTGATCTCAGACGGCATAAAGAAGAAAATTGAAAGAGCCGGTGGCTTATGGGCTGAGGAATTAATCCATGTCCTATGGGCCATCCGGACAACAGCAAAGGGGTCAACCGGAGAAACCCCATTTCTCATGGTTTACGGTGCTGAAGCCGTCTTGCCCATTGAACACTATGAGCAGACTCTCAGAGTCATGTTATATGATGAAGAGGCAAACTGGGAGGCAATGCGCCTGGCATTGGATTCACTTCCAGAGCGTAGGGGCAATGCCGCCTTGCGTCATGAGATTTACCGTCTGAGAATGACAAGAGCCTACAACAAGAGAGTACACAGGCGTCCCTTGAAAGTGGACGACCTAGTGTTACGGAAAATGGAGGCAACCGGTAGGGCTAATGAGCTTGGAAAGCTAACTCCTAATTGGGAAGGCCCCTACCGGATTTATGAAGAAGTAAGAGACGGCACCTATCGCCTGGAAACTCCAGACGGCAGGCGCCTGCCTAGAACTTGGAATGTAGATAATTTGAAAAAATACTACTTCTGAGATTTTGTAATTTTTGTAAACAAGAGGCACATTAATGAGAAGTTGCTTTCTGTTATCATATTTTGTTTCCCGTCTGAACCCAGACGGGTCACCTGTTTGTTTTTCTGAGTTTGACACTTGGAAATTGAATTAACGTCTGATTGACGAAGAGGCCAATGGCCAGATAAGTAAGCTAAGCATAGAAACGCTTAGTGGCTATACAGCCGGTCTATAACAAGACCAAAGGCCAATGGCCGGATGGCTACTTCGACATAAATTCGCCTGTCCCAACATGGACAAAGGCGTCCGGCGACACCCCTCCGGGTGCAATCGTCGCAGAGAGAAGCCAACCTGCTTACTCTACATACCTATGCAGGCGGCCACAATTGGATGGCTGAATCAGCCATCCATAGCCGTCTGGCCTGAGCAATCTAAGGAACGACCAAGTTTTGATCACCGGATGTCCAAAGGACATCAGCCGGTGACCGACTGAAGTTCCTACTTAGATTACTTTTTGAAATTATACAAGTCCCCCCAATGGGGTAGAAGGACATTGAAAGTATAATTGGATTACAATCACCCCAGGCGGCATTTGCCTTCCTGCACCATGAAGGGTCAGGCGGCCATTTGCCTCCTACCCCCAGGCGGCATTTGCCTTCCTGCACCACGAAGGGTCAGGCGGCCATTTGCCTCCTGCCCCCAGGCGGCATTTGCCTTCCTGCTCCATGAAGGGTCAGGCGGCCATTTGCCTCCTGCCCCCAGGCGGCATTTGCCTTCCTGCACCATGAAGGGTCAGGCGGCCATTTGCCTCCTGCCCCCAGGCGGCATTTGCCTTCCTGCACCATGAAGGGTCAGGCGGCCATTTGCCTTCTGCCCCCAGGCGGCATTTGCCTTCCTGCACCATGAAGGGTCAGGCGGCCATCTGCCTCCTGCCCCCAGGCGGCATTTGCCTTCCTGCACCTTGAAGGGTCAGGCGGCCATTTGCCTCCTGCCCCCAGGCGGCATTTGCCTTCCTGCACCATGAAGGGTCAGGCGGCCATGAGCCTCCCGCCCCCAGGCAGCATTTGCCTTCCTGCTCCATGAAGGGTCAGGCGGCTCTATTTGCCTCCCTACCCTATCAATGCAGACGGCCACAATTGGACGGCTGAATCGGCCATCCATAGCCGTCTGACCTGAACTGTCTAAGGAAAGAGCAAGTTCCGGAACCCGGATGTCTAAGGACATCAGGCGGGGACCGGCTGCATTTCTTACTTAGCGTTTTTATTTTTAAATTGTACACATCCTCATTTGGGGCAAAAGAGTTGTGCAACGGCTATTTAAATTCTGCTCAGACGGGCAACACCGTCTAGCTAGAAGCTGAAACGCCTGTTAATGTACGGCTGTGTACTTGGTTTGGGGCAATCACTACTGTGATTGATTGACTTACAAACGTATCATGCTCTTTGCAGCATCAGACGTTCCCAAGTCAATCAATCAGCTTCACTTGAAACCAACCACACAGCCGTCCAGGGGCAAGACCAGCCGCATACTTTTGATAAGTTAAGCGGAGAAAATTGCAGCCGCATACTTTTGATAAGTTAGGCGGAGAAATTTGAAATGCAAAAATTTGAAAGCTCAAACACAAGCGCAAAGTAATAAAACCGACTCAGTCGCTGCATTCATAAAAGATTTCCGTCCAACCAAACGGCTGGATGGATCAATTGTTATCAAATATTGTTTGCACGACCCGGCTCCTCAGCCGGTAAAAATACAAATATACTCGGCACGCAGGCCGGAAAAACAAAGTGTTTGGCATACTGCCGCAGAAAAACTAAGGCTTGGCGCACAGCCGCTGAAGCTACTGCCCTGCAGGCGGCCCTTCCTGGTTCCTCTCGCCCTCCTCAAGGATTTCAACGTCTGGAGCTTCTGGAGTTTCAGGCTCCGGTTGTTCCGTCTCAGCCCAGGCGAGGAAGGACTCAGGCTCTGGCTCACCTCTCTCTCGCAAGTAGACGACTTCGTCAGCATACTTGTGAGCCAGGGCCCAGACGCCGTAATCCTTTCCAGGATTCAAGGCATCCCAGGCGATCTTCATCATGGCCTCATTATCGGCGGCCATCTCAGCAACCAGACGGTCTTGCTCCGCCTGGAGGGTTGCTTGGAAGTTCTCCTGAGCTTTAGCCGCCGCCTCCTCCATCTGGGATATCTTCTTCTTCAGATCAGCATTCTCTGAAGAAGCTCCTTGAAGAGCCTGGAGGTTCTCTTGGGCCTTCTGGAGGTCCTCCTTCAGCTTAGGGAGATCCACCTCCGCCTGCTTCTGGGCCGCCTCTGCAGCCTCGGCCCTCTGGTTGGCCGTCTGCAGTGCCGCCTCCAGCTCTTGAATTTTGGCCGCCTGCGTCATTTCGGTTGCTTTAGTTTCAAGGTCGTTAATTATGGTTGAATGGAAAGCAACATCATTGGCAATGGAGGCGGACTCCTTGGCCCGTCTTACCTCATCCCGTTTGCGGGTGTAAGGGCGCTTGAGACCATCTACCCGCAGCAAGGCCTACAAAAAATAAAGGTTAAGGATGCAGACGGGAAAGAGTGTAGAAATAGCCATTGAAAAAATTGGTTAAGTGTACTACCTCAGCCAGAAGGGTGACGATGCGTTCAAGATTGAACGTCTCAATCCCTGGGATGGCATCCTTATCCCGTTTGCCTACAGCACCCAGCATGGCCCTGGCATGCTTCTGGACGTCTGGCCAGCGAGGCGATTGATCTGCATCACAATCAGCATCAGATTGGGTTACTAAAGCCGCGCCTATCTGGTTCCGACCGTCTGAGGACGACGTTTGCTGGGAGTGTGATTTCACTCGCAGCGGCCATCCCAGCTCAGACGGGGATTCAAAGGGATTCTTACCTGCAGAGCCGGTCAGGCGGGAGCCGCTGGCAGCCGTTGAAAGCCCCCCGGTTGCAGGAAGAGGATGGGCCAAGTCTAGGCCAAGAGAGCCTGACACCTGCTCATTCCTCCCTCCTATTCTCATTTGCCTCCCAGGCGGGGCAGTAGGAGTAGCAGAGGAGGCGGCCTTTTTAGAGGACTTGCTTGGGTTTGAGACGGGGGTCTCCTCCCTAGCCCGTTTGAGATTCCTCTCAAACGTCTTGTCCACCTTGCCTCCCTGAAAATACAACAACTTAATGTCAGCAGACGACGTGAGAAAACTTTGAAAGTTAACTCAAAAAGCAGGTCAGGCGTTTACCTTGGCCCTGAGCTCACGCGCCTGGGCTTCCGCCAAATCTCGGCGGATCTGGGCAGAGGACCGTCTGGGTGTCTTCTCTTCGGGCAACATGTTTAAAGCTGCTCCTGCAAGGTCAGACGGAAAACAGTTAGAACATTAACAAGAAATTCATTTCCGACACAAAAGTACCCCAGACAGAAATGATTCAGGCGCATACTTCTATCAAACATGTGCCCTAGCCCGCAGGCGGCTAGGAAGCACTCGTCCCTGAACCAGGCGCTCTTTGGGATCCAGTTCTTTGGAACCTTTATTACTTCCCCGGTTGACAGGGTTGCGTCTGTGAGGCCGAAGAGATCAGCCTCAATTATTTTGTCGAAGTCCTCATCCGGAATTCGAGGAAGACAGCACTTCCGACCCATAAGGTCAGGCTTCTTATTGTACAGACGGAGCTCGTAGTTCTCCCGTCTGGTGGGAGCCGTGCATAGGTAGAACCTGTGTTTCCAGCCGTCGAATTTGGAAACCTTATCCAAAGTCATCATGTATTGGGGGAGTGTGGACAGAGTATACCACGCTCTGAACCCGCCTGGGTTGCGGCTGAGATAGTGCATCTTGGCAAACGCTTCCCAGCCGGGGTGAACCCCTTGGAATTCACAGGCGGCAACGTACCCCAGAATGTTTGCCCAAGAATTGGGGGAAAGTTGCCAGACTCCGAGGCCGTAGCCTCTCAAAATTGCCTTCACCGCCTGGTGAAGGGGGAAGCGAAGACCTGCCCTGAACGCCGCCTCGTAACAGCCGAAGTAGCCGTTTGCGTTGCGTTCAGTGTCCTCCCAAGAAATGGTGCCGTCTGGGGGAGGCACCCTTATACTCCACCCGTCTCCCATTGGGTGGGCTTTCAGGAAATTTGGAAGATTTTTCTCCATCAGGTCAATGTCTTTTGAGGAGACGTGGATTTTGAAGGGATCATCTTTCTCCTTCCACGTCTTCCTCTCTTCTTCTTCACTATCCTCAAGCGGGGGAAGATCGTCACTGCTTTCAGAGGAAGAGACGTCAACAACCCTTCTCGTCTCCTCCCCTGATAAAGAAAGGGAAACTGAGGCGGCCTCTTCCCCGCCTTGGTCATTGTCCTCTTCCCCGCTTTGATCGCATTCCTCCAAAAAGGAATCAGGAGGAGTTGGGGGGCCACGCGGAGGGGACCTTTCTGGAGCCGTCTGGTGTCCAGAGCCAGACGCCTCCCCCTCAGACGCTTGTGCGCCTGAGTCGTCGCTCCTATAATTTGGGTCTCGTGCCGTCTGCATAGTCCGAGCCATTGAGTCCTGCACAGATGCGCAGATGGTCGGAATCCAAGCATAAGGGTGGTCCCAACACCCTGAGACGGCACTACCAGTCCTAGACTCAGCCGTCCCTGGTGAACGGCTGGATCCTATCCTAGGATGTGCCGTGTGTGTTGGTGATGAATCCATTTATTGCAAGGAATATATACAAACGGAAAAATGAAAAAAGAGCCGAAAGAGTCAGAGACGGTACCTTTAGATTTGATATCTGAAGGTAGACGGTTCCGCCTGTGTTGGTGCGTCTGGGTTTCTTCAAATATGCGCCTGACTCAGACGGATGACTTCTGTTCTCTCTTTCAAGATTCTAAGTTTACTCTGAAATTTTTGTGAAGTGTGGCAAGATTCTGAGGGTAAACGGCTATATATATAGAGGGTGAAAGGAGGGGCAACTCCGTAATTTACCCAGAAGTTAAACAGTAATTTTTTGGCGGTAAATTTACCATCGTTCAGCGAGTGACATGTGTCACAGATGCCACGCGGATTGCCACGTCACATCTGTGAGGGGCAAATGTTTAGGGTATTTTTACCCCGCCTTGTGGCCTAATCGGAGGGCGACACGTGTCAGCTCAAGGATAGTCCAAAGTGGACCATTCCCCGCTTGACACGTGTCATCCCAGATATTTGGGAAAATGTCGGCCTTCAGGCCCAAATCCCGAGAAAGCCGTAGAACGGCGCAGCCCACCAATGATTAGGGTTTGATACCCTAATCAGGGGCACAATTCCCAATGACCCTATAAATAGGGAGATTCCCCTCTTTTGGAGAGGAGGTTGACATTTTGAAGGTATTCATTGAAAACCGTCCCTTTGATAGAGACAACTGAGCTTGGAATCCAAGCAGATCCCCACCTTAATTTCCGCACCTTTTACTCTACTTCAAGTTACTAACTTGAGCGTTGGAGGCGGAGCACCATCCAACCGGTGTCTCCGTTAATTTTGCAGGTACAGAGCCGGCAGGATCAGTCTTCGAGTTGTAACTCTCCCGAGGGAAAAAAAAAAACCCAAAACACATTCAAACAAAACTTTTTAAATTAAATGAAAGTCAATTGCATTCCATAATTCTAATTGAGTCTAATGAAAGTCAAACACATTCAACAAAGCTAATTGAGTCATATGAAAGTCAAACACATTCAAACAAAGCTTTTTGAATAAAATGACAGTCAAATGCATTCAACAAAGCTAATTGAGTCAAATGAAAGTCAAACACTTTTAACAAAGCTTTTAGAATCAAATGAAAATCAAATACATTCAAACAAAGCTTTTTGAATAAAATGAAAGTCAATTGCATTCCACAATGCTAATTGAGTCAAATGAAAGTCAAACACATTCAAAAAAGCTAATTGTGTTAAATAAAAAACAAACACATTCAAACAAAGCTTTTTGAATCAAAAGAAAGTCAAATGCATTAAACAAAGCTAATTGAGTCAAATGAAAGTCAAACACTTTAAACAAAGCTTTTAGAATCAAATGAAAGTCAAATACATTCAAACAAAGCTTTTTGAATCAAATGAAAATCAATTGCATTCTACATTGCTAATTGAGTCAAATGAAGGTCAAACACATTCAACAAAGCTAATTGAGTCAAATGAAAGTCAAACACATTCAAACGAAGCTTTTTCAATCAAATGAAAGTCAAATGCATTCAACAAAGCTAATTGAGTCAAATGAAAGTCAAACACATTCAAACAAAGCTTTTTGAATGAAATGAAAGTCAAATGCATTCAACAAAGCTAAGTGAGTCAAATGAAAGTTAAACACTTTCAACAAAGCTTTTAGAATTAAATGAAAGGCAAATAAATTCAAACAAAGCTTTTTGAATCAAATGAAAGTCAAATGCATTCCACAATTCTAATTGAGTCAAATGAAAGTCAAACACATTCAACAAAGCTAATCGAGTCAAATGATAGTCTAACATATTCAAACAAAGCTTTTTGAATCAAATGAAAGTCAAATGCATTCAACAAAGATAACTGAGTCAAATGAAAGTCAAACACATTCAACAACGCTTTTAGAATCAAATGAAAGTCAAATACATTCAAACAAAACTTTTTAAATTAAATGAAAGTCAATTGCATTCCATAATTCTAATTGAGTCAAATGAAAGTCAAACACATTCAACAAAGCTAATTGAGTCATATGAAAGTCAAACACTTTTAACAAAGCTTTTAGAATCAAATGAAAATCAAATACATTCAAACAAAGCTTTTTGAATAAAATGAAAGTCAATTGCATTCCACAATGCTAATTGAGTCAAATGAAAGTCAAACACATTCAAAAAAGCTAATTGAGTAAAATGAAAGTCAAACACTTTTAACAAAGCTTTTAGTCAAATGAAAGTTAAACACTTTCACCAAAGCTTTTAGAATCAAATGAAAGTCAAATACATTCAAACAAAGCTTTTTGAATCAAACGAAAGTCAATTGCATTCCACAGTGCTAATTGAGTCAAATGAAAGTCAAACGCTTTCAACAAAGCTTTTAGATACAAATGAAAGTCAAATATATTAAAACTAAGCTTTTTGAATCAAATGAAAGTCAATTGCATTCCACAATGCTAATTGAGTCTAATCAAAGTCAAACACATTCAACAAAGCTTTTTGAATCAAATGAAAGTCAAATGCATTCAACAAAGCTAATTGAGTCAAATGAAAGTCAAACAATTTCAATAAAGCTTTTAGATTCAAATGAAAGTCAAATACATTCAAACAAAGCTTTATGAATCAAATGAAAGTCAATTGCATTCCACAATGCTAATTGAGTCAAATGAAAGTCAAATACATTCCAACAAAGCTTTTTGAATCTTATCAAAATCAAATGCATTCAACAAAGCTACTTGAGTCAAATGAAAGTCAAACATTTTCAACAAAGCTTTTAGAATCAAATGAAAGTCAAATACATTCAAACAAAGCTTTTTGAATCAAATGAAAGTCAAACACATTCAACAAACCTAATTGAGTAAAATGAAAGTCAAATACATTCAAACAAAGCTTTTTTAATCAAATGAAAGTCAATTGCATTCCACAATGCTGAATGTGTCAAATGAAAGTCAAACACATTCAACACAGCTAATTGAGTTAAATGAAAGTCAAACACATTTAAACAAAGCTTTTTTAATCAAATGAAAGTCAAATGCATTCAACAAAGCTAATTGAGTCAAATGAAAGTCAAACACTTTCAACAAAGGTTTTTAGAATCAAACGAAAGTCAAATACATTTAAAAAAGCTTTTTGAATCAAATGAAAGTCAATTGCATTCCACAATGCTAATTGAGTCAAATGAAAGTCAAACGCATTCAACAAAACAAATTGAGTCAACTGATTAGCAAACACATACAACAAAGCTTATGGAGTCAAATGAAAGTCAAACACATTTAAACAAAGCTTTTTGAATCAACTGAAAGTCAAATGCATTCAACAAAGCTTATTGAGTCAAATGAAAGTCAAACACATTCAAACAAAGCTTTTTGAATCAAATTAAAGTCAAATGTATTCAACAAAGCTATTTTAGTCAAATCAAAGTCAATTGCATTCCACAATGCTAATTGAGTCAAATGAAAGTCAAACACATTCAAACAAAGCTTTTAGAATCAAATGAAAGAGAAATGCATTCAACAAAGCTATTTAAGTCAAATGAAAATCAATTGCATTCCACAATGCTAATTAAGTCAAATGAAAGTCAAACATATTCAACAAAGCTTTTAGATACAAATGAAAGTCAAATACATTCAAACAAAGCTTTTTGAATCAAATGAAAGTCAATTGCATTCCACATTGCTAATTGAGTCAAATGAAAGTCAAACACATTCAACAAAGCTAATTGAGTCAAGTGAAAGGCAAACACATTCAAACAAAGCTTTTTCAATCAAATGAAAGTCAAATGCATTCAACAAAGCTAATTGAGTCAAATGAAAGTCAAACACATTCAAACAAAGCTTTTTGAATGAAATGAAAGTCAAATGCATTCAACAAAGCTAATTGAGTCAAATGAAAGTTAAACACTTTCAACAAAGCTTTTAGAATCAAACGAAAGGCAAATACATTCAAACAAAGCTTTTTGAATTAAATGAAAGTCAATTGCATTCCATAATTCTAGTTGTGTCAAATGAAAATCAAACACATTCAACAAAGCTAATTGAGTCAAATGAAACTCAAACACATTCAAACAAAGCTTTTTGAATGAAATGAAAGTCAAATGCATTCAACAAAGCTAATTGAGTCAAATGAAAGTTAAACACTTTCAACAAAGCTTTTAGAATCAAATGAAAGGCAAATACATTCAAACAAAGCTTTTTGAATTAAATGAAAGTTAATTGCATTCCATAATTCTAGTTGAGTCAAATGAAAGTCAAACACATTCAACAAAGCTAATTGAGTCATATGAAAGTCAAACACATTCAAACAAAGCTTTTTGAATCAAATGAAAGTCAAATGCATTCAACAAAGCGAATTGAGTGAAATTGAAAGTCAAACTCTTTTAACAAATCTTTTAGAATCAAATGAAAGTCAAATACATTCAAACAAAGCTTTTTTAATCAAATGAAAGTCAATTGCATTCCACAATGCTAATTGAGTCAAATGAAGGTCAAACACATTCAACAAAGCTAATTGAATCAAATGAAAGTCAAACACATTCAACAAAGCTAATTGAGTCAAATGAAAGTCAAACACATTCAAACAAAGCTTTTTGAATCAAATGAAAGTCAAATTCATTAAACAAAGCTAATTCATTTAAATGAAAGTTAAACACTTTTAACAAAGCTTTTAGAATCAAATGAAAGTCAAATACATTCAAACAAAGCTTTTTGAATCAAATGAAAGTCAATTGCATTCCACAATGCTAATTGAGTCAAATGAAGGTCAAACACATTCAACAAAGCTAATTGAGTCAAACGAAAGTCAAACACATTCAAACGAAGCTTTTTCAATCAAATGAAAGTCAAATGAATTCAACAAAGCTAATTGAGTTAAATGAAAGTCAAACACTTTCAACAAAGCTTTTAGAATCAAATTAAAGTTAAATACATTCAAACAAAGGTTTTCGAATCAAATGAAAGTCAATTGCATTCCACAATGCTAATTGAGTCAAATGCATTCAACAAAGCTAATTGAGTAAAATGAAAGTCAAACACTTTCAACAAAGCTTTTTGAATCAAATGAAAGTCAAATACATTCAAACAAAGCTAATTGAGTCAAATGAAAGTCAAACACTTTTAACAAAGCTTTTAGTCAAATGAAAGTTAAACACTTTCACCAAAGCTTTTAGAATCAAATGAAAGTCAAATACATTCAAACAAAGCTTTTTGAATCAAACGAAAGTCAATTGCATTCCACAGTGCTAATTGAGTCAAATGAAAGTCAAACGCTTTCAACAAAGCTTTTAGATACAAATGAAAGTCAAATATATTAAAACTAAGCTTTTTGAATCAAATGAAAGTCAATTGCATTCCACAATGCTAATTGAGTCTAATCAAAGTCAAACACATTCAACAAAGCTTTTTGAATCAAATGAAAGTCAAATGCATTCAACAAAGCTAATTGAGTGAAATGAAAGTCAAACAATTTCAATAAAGCTTTTAGATTCAAATGAAAGTCAAATACATTCAAACAAAGCTTTATGAATCAAATGAAAGTCAATTGCATTCCACAATGCTAATTGAGTCAAATGAAAGTCAAATAAATTCCAACAAAGCTTTTTGAATCTTATCAAAATCAAATGCATTCAACAAAGCTACTTGAGTCAAATGAAAGTCAAACACATTCAAACAAAGCTTTTTGAATGAAATGAAAGTCAAATGCATTCAACAAAGCTAATTGAGTCAAATGAAAGTTAAACACTTTCAACAAAGCTTTTAGAATCAAACGAAAGGCAAATACATTCAAACAAAGCTTTTTGAATTAAATGAAAGTCAATTGCATTCCATAATTCTAGTTGAGTCAAATGAAAATCAAACACATTCAACAAAGCTAATTGAGTCAAATGAAACTCAAACACATTCAAACAAAGCTTTTTGAATGAAATGAAAGTCAAATGCATTCAACAAAGCTAATTGAGTCAAATGAAAGTTAAACACTTTCAACAAAGCTTTTAGAATCAAATGAAAGGCAAATACATTCAAACAAAGCTTTTTGAATTAAATGAAAGTTAATTGCATTCCATAATTCTAGTTGAGTCAAATGAAAGTCAAACACATTCAACAAAGCTAATTGAGTCATATGAAAGTCAAACACATTCAAACAAAGCTTTTTGAATCAAATGAAAGTCAAATGCATTCAACAAAGCGAATTGAGTGAAATTGAAAGTCAAACTCTTTTAACAAATCTTTTAGAATCAAATGAAAGTCAAATACATTCAAACAAAGCTTTTTTAATCAAATGAAAGTCAATTGCATTCCACAATGCTAATTGAGTCAAATGAAGGTCAAACACATTCAACAAAGCTAATTGAATCAAATGAAAGTCAAACACATTCAACAAAGCTAATTGAGTCAAATGAAAGTCAAACACATTCAAACAAAGCTTTTTGAATCAAATGAAAGTCAAATTCATTAAACAAAGCTAATTCATTTAAATGAAAGTTAAACACTTTTAACAAAGCTTTTAGAATCAAATGAAAGTCAAATACATTCAAACAAAGCTTTTTGAATCAAATGAAAGTCAATTGCATTCCACAATGCTAATTGAGTCAAATGAAGGTCAAACACATTCAACAAAGCTAATTGAGTCAAACGAAAGTCAAACACATTCAAACGAAGCTTTTTCAATCAAATGAAAGTCAAATGAATTCAACAAAGCTAATTGAGTTAAATGAAAGTCAAACACTTTCAACAAAGCTTTTAGAATCAAATTAAAGTTAAATACATTCAAACAAAGGTTTTCGAATCAAATGAAAGTCAATTGCATTCCACAATGCTAATTGAGTCAAATGCATTCAACAAAGCTAATTGAGTAAAATGAAAGTCAAACACTTTCAACAAAGCTTTTTGAATCAAATGAAAGTCAAATACATTCAAACAAAGCTAATTGAGTCAAATGAAAGTCAAACACTTTTAACAAAGCTTTTAGTCAAATGAAAGTTAAACACTTTCACCAAAGCTTTTAGAATCAAATGAAAGTCAAATACATTCAAACAAAGCTTTTTGAATCAAACGAAAGTCAATTGCATTCCACAGTGCTAATTGAGTCAAATGAAAGTCAAACGCTTTCAACAAAGCTTTTAGATACAAATGAAAGTCAAATATATTAAAACTAAGCTTTTTGAATCAAATGAAAGTCAATTGCATTCCACAATGCTAATTGAGTCTAATCAAAGTCAAACACATTCAACAAAGCTTTTTGAATCAAATGAAAGTCAAATGCATTCAACAAAGCTAATTGAGTGAAATGAAAGTCAAACAATTTCAATAAAGCTTTTAGATTCAAATGAAAGTCAAATACATTCAAACAAAGCTTTATGAATCAAATGAAAGTCAATTGCATTCCACAATGCTAATTGAGTCAAATGAAAGTCAAATAAATTCCAACAAAGCTTTTTGAATCTTATCAAAATCAAATGCATTCAACAAAGCTACTTGAGTCAAATGAAAGTCAAACATTTTCAACAAAGCTTTTTGAATCAAATGAAAGTCAAACACATTCAACAAACCTAATTGAGTAAAATGAAAGTCAAATACATTCAAACAAAGCTTTTTTAATCAAATGAAAGTCAATTGCATTCCACAATGCTGAATGTGTCAAATGAAAGTCAAACACATTCAACACAGCTAATTGAGTTAAATGAAAGTCAAACACATTTAAACAAAGCTTTTTTAATCAAATGAAAGTCAAATGCATTCAACAAAGCTAATTGAGTCAAATGAAAGTCAAACACTTTCAACAAAGGTTTTTAGAATCAAACGAAAGTCAAATACATTTAAAAAAGCTTTTTGAATCAAATGAAAGTCAATTGCATTCCACAATGCTAATTGAGTCAAATGAAAGTCAAACGCATTCAACAAAACAAATTGAGTCAACTGATTAGCAAACACATACAACAAAGCTTATGGATTCAAATGAAAGTCAAACACATTTAAACAAAGCTTTTTGAATCAACTGAAAGTCAAATGCATTCAACAAAGCTTATTGAGTCAAATGAAAGTCAAACACTTTCATCAAAGCTTTTAGAATCAAATGAAAGGCAAATACATTCAAATAAAGCTTTTTGAATCAAATGAAAGTCAATTGCATTCCACAATGCTAATTAAGTCAAATGAAAGTCAAACACATTCAAACAAAGCTTTTTGAATCAAATTAAAGTCAAATGTATTCAACAAAGCTATTTTAGTCAAATGAAAGTCAATTGCATTCCACAATGCTAATTGAGTCAAATGAAAGTCAAACACATTCAAACAAAGCTTTTTGAATCAAATGAAAGAGAAATGCATTCAACAAAGCTATTTAAGTCAAATGAAAATCAATTGCATTCCACAATGCTAATTAAGTCAAATGAAAGTCAAACATATTCAACAAAGCTTTTAGATACAAATGAAAGTCAAATACATTCAAACAAAGCTTTTTGAATCAAATGAAAGTCAATTGCATTCCACATTGCTAATTGAGTCAAATGAAAGTCAAACACATTCAACAAAGCTAATTGAGTCAAGTGAAAGGCAAACACATTCAAACAAAGCTTTTTCAATCAAATGAAAGTCAAATGCATTCAACAAAGCTAATTGAGTCAAATGAAAGTCAAACACATTCAAACAAAGCTTTTTGAATGAAATGAAAGTCAAATGCATTCAACAAAACTAATTGAGTCAAATGAAAGTTAAACACTTTCAACAAAGCTTTTAGAATCAAACGAAAGGCAAATACATTCAAACAAAGCTTTTTGAATTAAATGAAAGTCAATTGCATTCCATAATTCTAGTTGAGTCAAATGAAATTCAAACACATTCAACAAAGCTAATTGAGTCAAATGAAAGTCAAACACATTCAAACAAAGGTTTTTGAATGAAATGAAAGTCAAATGCATTCAACAAAGCTAATTGAGTCAAATGAAAGTTAAACACTTTCAACAAATCTTTTAGAATTAAATGAAAGTCAAACACATTCAAACAAACCTTTTTGAATCAAATCAAAGTCAATTGCATTTCACAATGCTAATTGAGTCAAATGAAAGTCAATCATTTTCAACAAAGCTTTTAGAATCAAATGAAAGTCAAATACATTCAAACAAAGCTTTTTGAATAAAATGAAAGTCAATGCATTCCACAATGCTAATTGAGTCAAATGAAAGTCAAACGCTTACAATAAAGCTTTTAGATACAAATGAAAGCAAATATATTCAAATAAAGCTTTTTGAATCAAATGA
Organism: Chenopodium formosanum; assembly: GCA_024500155.1. Classification (NCBI taxonomy): domain Eukaryota; kingdom Viridiplantae; phylum Streptophyta; class Magnoliopsida; order Caryophyllales; family Amaranthaceae; genus Chenopodium; species Chenopodium formosanum. The sequence continues at coordinate 21,181,951 of CM044870.1, read as the reverse complement.
AAGTTAATTGCATTCCACAATGTTAATTGAGTCAAATGAAAGTCAAACACTATCAACAAAACTAATTAAGTCAAGTGAAAGTCAAACACATTCAAACAAAGCTAATTAAGTCAAATGAAAGTCAAACACTTTCAACAAAGCTTTTAGAATCAAAAGAAAGTCAAATACATTCAAACAAAGTTTTTTGAATCAAATGAAAGTCAATTGCATTCAACAAAGCTAATTGAGTCAAATGAAAGTCAAACACATTCAATAAACCTAATTGAGTTAAATGAAAGTCAAACACATTCAAACAAAGCTTTTTGAATCAAATGAAAGTCAAATGCATTCAACAAAGCTAATTGAGTCAAATGAAAGTCAATCACTTTCAACAAAGGTTTTTAGAATCAAATGAAAGTGAAATACATTTAAAAAAGCTTTTTGAATCAAATGAAAGTCAATTGCATTCCTCAATGCTAATTGAGTCAAATGAAAGTCAAACGCATTCAACAAAGCAAATTGAGTCAACTGATAGACAAACACATTCAACAAAGCTTATTGAGTCAAATGAAAGTCAAACACATTTAAACAAAGCTTTTTGAATCAACTGAAAATCAAATGCATTCAACAAAGCTTATCGAGTCAAATGAAAGTCAAACACTTTCATCAAAGCTTTTAGAATCAAATGAAAGTCAAATACATTTAAATAAAGCTTTTTGAATCAAATGAAAGTCAATCATTCAAATAAAGCTTTTTGAATCAAATGACAGTCAATTGCATTCCACAATGCTAATTGAGTCAAATGAAAGTCAAACACATTCAAACAAAGCTTTTTGAATCAAATGAAAGACAAATGCATTCAACAAAGCTATTTTAGTCAAATGAATATCAATTGCATTCCACAATGCTAATTAAGTCAAATGAAAGTCAAACACATTCAACAAAGCTTTTAGATACAAATTAAAGTCAAATACATTCAAACAAAGCTTTTTGATTCAAATGAAAGTCAATTGCATTCCACAATGCTAATTGAGTCAAATGAAAGTCAAAAACATTCAAAGAAGCTAATTGAGTCAAGTGAAAGGCAACACATTCAAATAAAGCTTTTTGAATCAAATGAAAGTCAAATGCATTCAACAAAGTTAATTGAGTCAGTTGAAAGACAAACACATTCAAACAAAGCTTTTTGAATCAAATGAAAGTCAAATGCATTAAACAAAGCTAATTGAGTCAAATGAAAGTCAAACACTTTCAACAAAGCTTTTAGAATCAAATGAAAGTCAACTACATTCAAACAAAGCTTTTTGAATCAAATGAAAGTCAATTGCATTCCACAATGCTAATTGAGTCATATGAAAGTCAAACACATTCAACAAAGCTAATTGAGCCAAATGAAAGTCAAATGCATTCAAACTAAGCTTTTTAAATCAAATGAAAGTCAATTGCATTCCACAATGCTAATTGAGTCTAATCAAAGTCAAACACATTCAACAAAGGTTTTTGAATCAAATGAAAGTCAAATGCATTCAACAAAGCTAATTAAGTGAAATGAAAGTCAAACGCTTTCAACAAAGCTTTTAGATACAAATGAAAGTCAAATACATTCAAACAATGCTAATTGAGTCAATGAAAGTCAAACACATTCAACGAAGCTAATAGAGTCAAATGAAAGTGAAATAAATTCAAACAAAGCTTTTAGAATCAAATGAAAGTCAATTTTATTCCACAATTCTAATTGATTCAAATGAAAGTCAAACACATCCAACAAAGCTAATTGAGTCAAATGAAAGTCAAACACATTCAAACAAAGCTTTTTGAATCAAATGAAAGTCAAATGCATTCAAAAAAGCTAATTGAGTCAAATGAAAGTCAAACACATTCAAACAAAGCTTTTTGACTCAAATGAAAGATAAATACATTCAAACAAAGCTTTTTGAATCAAATTAAAGTCAATTGCATTCCACAATTCTAATTGATTCAAATGAAAGTCAAACACATCCAACAAAGCTAATTGAGTCAAATGAAAGTCAAACACATTCAAACAAAGCTTTTTGAATCAAATGAAAGTCAATTGCATTTCACAATTCTAATTGATTCAAATGAAAGTCAAACACATTCAACAAAGCTAATTGAGTCAAATGATAGTCAAACACATTTTAATAAAGCTTTTTGAATCAAATGAAAGTCAAATACATTCAACAAAGTTTTTTGAATCAAATGAAAGTCAATAGCATTCCACAATGATAATTGAGTCAAATGAAAGTCAAACACATTCAACAAAGCTAATTGAGTCTAATGAAAGTCAAACACATTCAAACAAAGCTTTTTGAATTAAATTAAAGTCAAATGCATTCAACAAAGCTAATTAAGTTAAATGAAAGTCAAACGCTTTCAACAAAGCTTTTAGATACAAATGAAAGTCAAATACATTCAAACAAAGCTTTTTGAATCAAATGAAAGTCAATTACATTCCTCAATGCTAATTGAGTCAAATGAAAGTCAAACACATTCAACAAAGCTCATTGAGTCAAATGAAAGTCAAACACTTTCAACAAAGCTTTTAGAATCAAATGAAAGTCAAACTCTTTCAACAAAGCTAATTGAGTCAAATGAAAGTCAAACACATTCAAACAAATCTTTTTGAATCAAATGAAACTCAAACACATTCAAACAAAGCTTTTTGAATCAAATGAAAGTCAAATGCATTCAACAAAGCTAATTAAGTCAAATGAAAGTCAAACACTTTCAACAAAGCTTTTAGAATCAAAAGAAAGTCAAATACATTCAAACAAAGCTTTTAGAATTAAATGAAAGTCAAACACATTCAACAAAGCTACATGAGTCAAATGAAAGTCAAACACTTTCAACAAAGCTTTTAGAATCAAATGAAAGTCAAATACATTCAAACAAAGTTTTATGAATCAAATGAAAGTCAAATGCATTCAACAAAGCTTTTTGAATCAAATGAAAGTCAAACTCTTTCAACAAAGCTAATTGAGTCAAATGAAAGTCAAACAATTTCAAACAAATCTTTTTGACTCAAATGAAACTCAAACACATTCAAACAAAGCTTTTAGAATCAAATAAAAGCCAAATACATTCAAACAAAGTTTTTTGAATCAAATGAAAGTCAATTGCATTTCACAATGCTAATTGAGTCAAACGAAAGTCAAACACATTCAACAAAGCTAATTGAGTCAAATGAAAGTCAAACACATTCAAACAAAGCTTTTTGAATCAAATGAAAGTCAAATGCATTCAACAAAGCTAATTGAGTCAAATGAAAATTTAACACTTTCAACAAAGTTTTAAAATCAAATGAAAGTCAAATACATTCAAATATAGCTTTTTGAATCAAATGAAATTCAATTGCATTCCACAATGCTAATTGAGTAAATTGAAAATCAAACACATTCAACAAAGCTATTTGAGTCAAATGAAAGTCAAACACATTCAAACAAACCTTTTTGAATCAAATGAAACACAAACGCATTCAACAAAGCTAATTGAGTCAAATGAAAGTCAAACACTTTCAACAAAGCTTTTAGAATCAAATGAAAGTCAAATACATTCAAACCAAGCTATTTGAATTAAATGAAAGTCAGTTGCATTCCACAATGCTAATTTAGTCAAATGAAAGTCAAACACATTCAACAAAGCTAATTGAGTCAAATGAAAGTTAAACACATTCAAACAAAGCTTTTTGAATCAAATGAAAGTTAAATGCATTCAACAAAACTAATTGAGTAAAATGAAAGTTAAACACTTTCAACAAAGCTTTTAGAATCAAATGAAAGTCAAATACATTCAAACAAAGCTTTTTGAATCAAAGGAAAGTCAATTGCATTCCACAATGCTAATTGAGTCAAATGAAAGTCAAACACATTCAACAAAGCTAATTGAGTCAAATGAAAGTCAAACACATTCAAACAAAGCATTTTTATTCAAATGAAAGTCAAATCCATTCAACAAAGCTAATTGAGTCAAATAAAAGTCAATCACTTTCAACAAAGCTTTGAGAATCAAATGAAAGTCAAATACATTCAAACAAAGCTTTTAAAATAAAATGAAAGTCAAATACATTCAAACAAAGCTTTTTGAATCAAATAAAAGTCAATTGCATTCCACAATGCTAAATGGGTCAAATCAAAGTGAAACACATTCAACAAAGCTAATTGAGTCAAATGAAAGTCAAACAGATTTAAACAAAGCTTTTTGAATCAAATGAAAGTCAAATGCATTTTACAAAGCTAATTGAATCAAAAGAAAGTCAAACACATTCAACAAAGCTAATTGAGTCAAATGAAAGTCAAACACATTCAAACAAAGCTAATTGAGTCAAATGAAAGTCAAACACATTTAATCAAAGCTTTTTGAATCAAATGAAAGTCAAATGCATTTAACAAAGCTAATTGAATCAAATGTAGGTCAAACACTTTCAAACAAAGCTTTTTTTAATCAAATAAAAGTTAATTGCATTCCACAATCCTAATTGAGTCAAATGAAAGTCAAACACATTCAACAAAGCTAATTGAGTCAAATGAAAGTCAAACACATTTAAACAAAGCTTTTTGAATCAAATGAAAGTCAAATGCATTTAACAAAGCTAATTGAATCAAATGAAAGTCAAAGACTTTCCACAAAGCTTTTTGAATCAAATGAAAGTCAAATACATTCAAACAAAGCTTTTTGAATCAAAAGAAAGTCAAACACATTCAACAAAGCTAATTGAGTCAAATGAAAGTTTAACATTTTCAACAAAGATTTTAGAATCAAATGAAAGTAAAAAACATTCAAACAAGGCTTTTTGAATCAAATGAAAGTTTAATGCATTCAACAAAGCTTATTGAATCAAACGAAAGTCAAACACATTCAAAATAGCTAATTGAGTCAAATGAAAGTCAAACACATTCGAACAAAGCTAATTGAGTAAAATGAAAGTCAAACACATTTAAACAAAGCTTTTTGAATCAAATGAAAGTCAAATGCATTTAACAAAGTCAATTGAATCAAATTAAAGTCAAACACTTTCAAACAAAGCTTTTTGAATCAAATGAAAGTCAATTGCATTCCACAATACTAATTAAGTCAAATGAATGTCAAACATATTCAACAAAGCAAATTGAGTCAAATGAAATTTAAGCACATTCAAACAAAGCTTTTTCAATCAAGTGAAAGTCAAATGCAGTCAAACAAAGCATTTTGAATCCAATGAAAGTCTAACACATTCAACAAAGCTAATTGAGTCAAATAAAAGTTAAACACATTCAAACAATGCTTTTTTAATCAAATTAAAGTCAAATGCATTTATCCAAGCATTTAAAATTAAATGAAAGTCAAACACATTCAAACAAAGCTTTTTGAATCAAATGAAACTCAATTGCATTCCACAATGCTAATAGGGTCAAATGAAAGTCAAACGCATTCAACAAAGCTAATTAAGTCAAATGAAAGTCAAACACATTTAAACAAAGCTTTTAGAATCAAATGAAAGTAAAATGCATTTGACAAAGCTAATTGAATCAAATGAAAATCAAACACTTTCAAACAAAGCTTTTTGAATCAAATGAAAGTCAATTGCATTCCACAATGCTAATTGAGTCAAATGAAATTCAAACACATTCAACAAAGCTAATTGAGTCAAATGAAAGTCAAACACATACAAACAAAGCATTTTGAATCAAATGAAAGTCAAATGCATTCAACAAAGCTAATTGAGTCAAATGAAAGTCAAACACTTTCAACAAAATTAATTGAGACAAATAAAAGTCAAACACATTCAAAAACAGTTTTTCTAATCAAATGAAAGTCAATTGCATTCAACAAAGCTAATTGAGTATAATGAAAGTTAAACACTTTCAACAAAGCTTTTCAAATCAAATGAAAGTCAAACACATTCAACAAAGCTAACTGAGTCAAATGAAAGTCAAACACTTTCATCAAAGCTTTTAGAATCAAATAAAAGTCAAATACATTCAAACAAAGCTTTTTGAATCAAATGAAAGTCAATTGCATTCCACAAAGCTAACTGAGTCAAATGAAAGTCAAACACATTCAACAAAGCTTGTAGATTCAAATGAAAGTCAAATACATTCAAACAAAGCTTTTTGAATCGAATGAAAGTCAATTGTATTCCACAAAGCTAAATGAGTCAAATGAAAGTCAAACACATTCAACAAAGCTCATTGACTCAAATGAAAGTCAAACATATTCAAACAAAACTTTTTTAATCAAATGAAAATCAAATGCATTCAACAAAGCTAATTGAGTCAAATGAAAGTCAAACACTTTCAACAAAGCTTTGAGAATCAAATGAAAGTCAAATACATCAAACAAATCTTTTTGAATCAAATGAAAGTCAATTGCATTCCACAATGCTAATTGAGTCAAATGAAAGTCAAACACATTCAACAAAGCTAATTGAGTCAAATGAAAGTCAAACACATTTAAACAAAGCTTTTTGAATCAGATGAAAGTCAAATGCATTTAATAAAGCTAATTGAATCAAATGAAAGTCAAACACTTTCAAACAAAGCTTTTTGAATCAAATGAAAGTCAATAGCATTCCCCAATGCTAATTGAGTCAAATGAAAGTGAAAAACATTCAGCAAAGCTAATTGAGACAAATGAAAGTCAAACACATTCAAACAAAGCTTTTTTAATCAAATGAAAGTCAAATGCATTCAACAAAGCTAATTGAGTCAAATGAAAGTAAACCACTTTCAATAAAGCTTTTGAGAAACAAATGAAAGTCAAATACATTCAAACAAAGCTTTTTGAATCAAAGGAAAGTCAATTGCATTCCACAATGCTAATTGAGCAAATGAAAGTCAAACACATTCAACAAAGCTAATTGAGTCAAATGAAAGTCAAACACAATTAAACAAAGCTTTTTGAATCAGATGAAAGTCAAATGCATTTAACAAAGTCAATTGAATCAAATTAAAGTCAAACACTTTCTAACAAAGCTTTTTGAATCAAATGAAAGTCAATTTCATTCCACAATATTAATTAAGTCAAATGAATATCAAACGCATTCAACAAAGCTAATTGAGTCAAATGAAATTCAAACACATTCAAACAAAGCTTTTTCAATCAAGTGAAAGTCAAATGCATTCAACAAAGCTAATTGAGTCAAATGAAAGTCTAACACTTTCAACAAAGCTTATAGAATAAAATGAAAGTCAAATACAGTCAAACAAAGCTTTTTGAATCCAATGGAATCAAACACATTCAACAAAGCTAATTGAGTCAAATAAAAGTTAAACACATTCAAACAATGCTTTTTCAATCAAATGAAAGTCAAATGCATTTATCCAAGCATTTAAAATCAAATGAAAGTCAAAGACTTTAAATAAAGCTTTTTGAATCAAATGAAAGTCAAATACATTCAAACAAAGTTTTTTAAATCAAATGCAAGTCAATTGCATTCCACATTGCTAATTGAGTCAAATGAAACTCAAACACATTCATCAAAGCTTTTAGAATCAAATGAAAGTCAAATACATTCAAACAAAGCTTTTTAAATCAAATGAAAGTCAATTGTATTCTACAATGCTAATTGAGTTACATGGAAGTCAAACACATTCAACAAAGCTAATAGAGTCAAATGAAAGTCAAACACTTTCAAACAAAGCTTTTTTAATCAAATGAAAGTCAAATGCATTCAACAAAGCTATTTGAGTCAAATGAAAATCAAACACTTTCAACAAAGCTTTGAGAATCAAATGAAAGTCAAATACATTCAAACAAATCTTTTTGAATCAAATGAAACTCAATTGCATTCCTCAATGCTAATTGAGAGTCAAATGAAAGTCAAACACATTCAACAAAGCTAATTGAGTCAAATGAAAGTCAAACACATTTAAACAAAGCTTTTTGAATCAAATGAAAGTCAAATGCATTTAATAAAGCTAATTGAATCAAATGAAAGTCAAACACTTTCAAACAAAGCTTTTTGAATCAAATGAAAGTCAATTGCATTCTATAGTGCTAATTGAGTTAAATGAAAGTCAAACACATTCAACAAAGCTAATTGAGTCAAATGAAAGTCAAACACATTTAAACAATGCTTTTTGAATCAAATGAAAGTCAAATGCATTTAATAAAGCTAATTGAATCAAATGACAGTCAAACACTTTAAAACAAAGCTTTTTAAATCAAATGAATGTCAATTGTATTCCACAATGCTAATTGAGTCAAATGAAATTCAAACACATTCAACAAAGCTAATTGAGACAAATGAAAGTCAAACACATTCAAACAAAGCTTTTTTAATCAAATGAAAGTCAAATGCATTCAACAAAGCTAATTGAGTCAAATGAAAGTGTAACACTTTCAAAAAAAGCTTTTTGAATCAAATCAAAGTCAATTGCATACCACAATGCTAATTGAGTCAAATGAAAGTCAAACACATTCAACAAAGCTAATTGAGTCAATTAAAAGTCAAACACATTCAAACAAATCTTTTTGAATCAAATGAAAGTCAAACACTTTCAACAAAGCTTTTAGAATCAAATGAAAGTCAAATACATTCAAACAAAGTTTTTTGAATCAATTGAAAGTCAAACACATTCAACAAAGCTAACTGAGTCAAATGAAAGTTAAACACTTTCATCAAAGCTTTTAGAATCAAATGAAAGTCAAATACATTCAAACAAATCTTTCTGAATCAAATGAAAGTCATACACATTCAACAAAGCTAATTGAGTCAAATGAAAGTCAAACACATTCAGACAAAGCTATTTGAATCAAATGAAAGTCAAATGCATTCAACAAAACTAATTGAGTCAAATAATAGTCAAATACATTCAAACAAAGCTTTTTGAATCAAATGAAAGTCAATTGCATTCAACAAAGCTTATTGAGTCAAATGAAAGTCAAACACATTCACCAAAGCTAATTGAATCAAATGAAAGTCAAACACATACAAACAAAGCTTTTTGAATCAAATGAAAGTCAATTGCATTCCACAATGCTAATTGAGTCAAATGAAAGTCAAACACATTCAACAAAGCTAATTGAGTCAAATGAAAGTTAAACACATTAAAACAAAGCTTTTTGAATCAAATGAAAGTCAAATGCATTCAACAAAGCTAATTGAGTATAAGGAAAGTTAAACACTTTCAACAAAGCTTTTAAAATCAAATGAAAGTAAAATACATTCAACCAAAGCTTTTTGAATCAAATGAAAGTCAATTGCATTCCACAATGCTAATTGAGTCAAATGAAAGTCAAACACATTCAACAACCCTAATTGAGTCAAATGAAAGTCAAACACATTCAAACAAAGCTTTTTGAATCAAATGAAAGTCAAATGCATCCAACAAAGCTAATTGAGTCAAATGAAAGTCAAACACTTTCAACAAAACTAATTGAGACAAATGAAAGTCAAACACATTCAAACAAAGCTTTTTGAATCAAATGAAAGTCAAATGCATTCAACAAAGCTAATTGAATCAAATGACAGTCAATTGTATTCCACAATACTAATTGAGTCAAATGACAGTCAAACACATTCAACAAAGCTTTTAGAATCAAATGAAAGTGAAATACATTCAAACTAAGCTTTTTGAATCAAATGAAAGTCTATTGTATTCCACAATGCTAATTGAGTCAAATGAAAGTCAAACACATTCAACAAAACTAATAGAGTCAAATGAAAGTGAAACACTTTCAACAAAGCTAATTGAATCAAATGAAAGTCAAACACTTTCAAACAAAGTTTATTGAATCAAATGAATGTCAATTGCATTCCACAATGCTAATTGAATCAAATGAAAGTCAAACACATTCAACAAAGCTAATTGAGACAAATGAAAGTCAAACACATTCAAACAAAGCTTTTTTAATCAAATGAAAGTCAAATGCATTCAACAAAGCTAATAGAGTCAAATGAAAGTGTAACACTTTCAAACAAAGCTTTTTGAATCAAATCAAAGTCAATTGCATTCCACAATGCTAATTGAGTCAAATGAAAGTCAAACACATTCAACAAAGCTAATTGAGTCAATTAAAAGTCAATCACATTCAAACAAAGCTTTTTGAATCAAATGAAAGTCAAACACTTTCAACAAAGCTTTTAGAATCAAATGAAAGTCAAATACATTCAAACAAAGTTTTTTGAATCAATTGAAAGTCAAACACATTCAACAAAGCTAACTGAGTCAAATGAAAGTTAAACACTTTCATCAAAGCTTTTAGAATCAAATGAAAGTCAAATACATTCAAACTAATCTTTCTGAATCAAATGAAAGTCATACACATTCAACATAGCTAATTGAGTCAAATGAAAGTCAAACACATTCAGACAAAGCTATTTGAATCAAATGAAAGTCAAATGCATTCAACAAAACTAATTGAGTCAAATAATAGTCAAATACATTCAAACAAAGCTTTTTGAATCAAATGAAAGTCAATTGCATTCAACAAAGCTAATTGAGTCAAATGAAAGTCAAACACATTCAACAAAGCTAATTGAATCAAATGAAAGTCAAACACATACAAACAAAGCTTTTTGAATCAAGTAAAAGTCAAATGCATTAAATAAACCTAATTGAGTCAAATGAAAGTCAAACACTTTTAACAAAGCTTTTTGAATTAAATGAAAGTCAAATACATTCAAACAAAGCTTTTAGATTTCAATGAAAGTGAATTGCATTCCACAATGCTAATTGAGTCAAATGAAAGACAAACACATTCAACAAAGCTAATTGAGTCAAATGAAAGTCAAACACATTAAAACAAAGCTTTTTGAATCAAATGAAAGTCAAATGCATTAAACAAAGCTTTTTGAAGCAAATGAAAATCAAACACTTTCAACAAAGCTTTTAGAATCAAATGAAAGTCAAATACATTCAAACAAAGCTTGTTGAATCAAATGAAAGTCAAATGCATTTAACAAAGCTACTTGAGTCAAATGAAAGTCAAACACTTTCAACAAAGCTTTTAGAATCAAATGAAAGTCAAATACATTCAAACAAAGCTTTTTGAATCAAATGAAAGTCAAACACATTCAACAAAGCTAATTCAGTGAAATGAAAGTCAAACACATTCAAACAAATCTTTTTGAATTAAATGAAAGTCAAATGCATTCAACAAAGCTTTTTGAATCAAATGAAAGTCAAACACTTTCAACAAAGCTAATTGAGTCAAATGAAAGTCAAACAATTTCAAACAAATCTTTTTAACTCAAATGAAACTCAAACACATTCAAACAAAGCTTTTTGAATCAAATGAAAGTCAAATGCATTCAACAAAGCTAATTTAGTAAAATGAAAGTTAAACACTTTCAACAAAGCTTTTAGAATCAAATTAAAGCCAAAGACATTCAAACAAAAATTTTTGAATCAAATGAAAGTCAATTGCATTTCACAATGCTAATTGAGTCAAACAAAAGTCAAACACATTCAACAAAGCTAATTGAGTCAAATGAAAGTCAAACACATTCAAACAAAGCTTTTTGAATCAAATGAAAGTCAAATGCATTCAACAAAGCTAATTGAGTCAAATGAAAATCTAACACTTTCAACAAAGCTTTTAAAATCAAATGAAAGTCAAATACATTCAAATATAGCTTTTTGAATCAAATGTAATTCAATTGCATTCCACAATGCTAATTGAGTAAATTGAAAATCAAACACATTCAACAAAGCTATTTGAGTTAAATGAAAGTCAAACACATTCAAACAAACCTTTTTGAATCAAATGAAACACAAATGCATTCAACAAAGCTAATTGAGTCAAATGAAAGTCAAACACTTTCAACAAAGCTTTTAGAATCAAATGAAAGTCAAATACATTCAAACAAAGCTTTATGAATCAAATGAAAGTCAATTGCATTCCACAATGCTAATTGAGTCAAATGAAAGTCAAACACATTCAACAAAGCTAATTGAGTCAAGTGAAAGTCAAACACATTTAAACAAAGCTTTTTGAATTAGATGAAAGTCAAATGCATTCAACAAAGCTAATTGAATCAAATGAAAGTCAAACACTTTTAAACAAAGCTTTTTGAATCAAATGAAAGTCAAATACATTCAAACAAAGATTTAAGAATTAAATGAAAGTCAAACGCATTCCACAAAGCTAATTGAGTCAAATGAAAGTCAAACACATTCAACAAAGCTATTTGAGTCAAATGAAAGTCAAACACATTCAAACAAAGCTTTTTGAATCAAATGAAACACAAATGCATTCAACAAAGCTAATTAAGTCAAATGAAAGTCAAAACTTTCAACAAAGCTTTAGAATCAAATGAAAGTCAAATACATTCAAACAAAGCTTTTAGAATTAAATGAAAGTCAATTGCATTCCACAATGCTAATTGAGTCAAATGAAAGTCAAACACATTCAACAAAGCTAATTGAGTCAAATGAAAGTCAAACACATTCAAACAAAGTTTTTTGAATCAAATGAAAGTCAAATGCATTCAACAAAGCTAATTAAGTCAAATGAAAGTCAAAAACTTTCAACAAAGCTTTTAGAATCAAATGAAAGTCAAATACGTTCAAACAAAGCTTTAAGAAATAAATGAAAGTCAAACACATTCAACAAAGCTACTTGAGTCAAATGAAAGTCAAACACTTTCAACAAAGCTTTTAGAATCAAATGAAAGTCAAATTCATTCAAACAAAGCTTTTTGAATCAAATGAAAGTCAATTTCATTCCACAATGCTAATTGAGTCAAATGAAAGTCAAACACATTCTACAAAGCTAATTGAGACAAATGAAAGTCAAATACATTCAAACAAAGTTTTTTGAATGCAAATGAAAGTCAAATGCATTCAACAAAGCTTTTTGAATCAAATGAAAGTCAAACTCTTTCAACAAAGCTAATTGAGTCAAATGAAACTCAAACACATTCAAACAAAGCTTTTAGAATCAAATTAAAGCCAAATACATTCAAACAAAGTTTTTTGAATCAAATGAAAGTCTATTGCATTTCACAATGCTAATTGAGTCAAACGAAAGTCAAACACATTCAACAAAGCTAATTGAGTCAAATGAAAGTCAAACACATTCAAACAAAGCTTTTTGAATCAAATGAAAGTCAAATGCATTCAACAAAGCTAATTGAGTCAAATGAAAATTTAACATTTTCAACAAAGCTTTTAAAATCAAATGAAAGTCAAATACATTCAAATATAGCTTTTTGAATCAAATGAAATTCAATTGCATTCCACAATGCTAATTGAGTAAATTGAAAATCAAACACATTCAACAAAGCTATTTGAGTCAAATGAAAGTCAAACAGATTCAAATAAACCTTTTTGAATCAAATGAAACACAAACGCATTCAACAAAGCTAATTGAGTGAATCAAATGAAACACAAACGCATTCAACAAAGCTAATTGAGTCAAATGAAAGTCAAACACTTTTTAACAAAGCTTTTAGAATCAAATGAAAGTCAAATACATTCAAACAAAGCTTTATGAATCAAATGAAAGTCAATTGCATTCCACAATGCTAATTGAGTCAAATGAAAGTCAAACACATTCAACAAAGCTAATTGAGTCAAGTGAAAGTTAAACACATTTAAACAAAGCTTTTTGAATTAGATGAAAGTCAAATGCATTCAACAAAGCTAATCGAATCAAATGAAAGTCAAACACTTTTAAACAAAGCTTTTTGAATCAAATGAAAGTCAAATACATTCAAACAAAGATTTAAGAATTAAACGAAAGTCTAACACATTCAACAAAGCTAATTGAGTCAAATGAAAGTCAAACACTTTCAACAAAACTTTTAGAATCAAAAGAAAGTCAAATTCATTCAAACCAAGCAATTTGAATTAAATGAAAGTCAGTTGCATGCCACAATGTTAATTTAGTCAAATGAAAGTCAAACACATTCAACAAAGCTAATTGAGTCAAATGAAAGTTAAACACATTCAAACAAAGCTTTTTGAATCAAATGAAAGTTAAATGCATTCAACAAAGCTAATTGAGTAAAATGAAAGTTAAACACTTTCAACAAAGCTTTTAGAATCAAATGAAAGTCAAATACATTCAAACAAAGCTTTTTGAATCAAAGGAAAGTCAATTGCATTCCACAATGCTAATTGAGTCAAATGAAAGTCAAACACATTCACCAAAGCTAATTGAGTCAAATGAAAGTCAAACACATTCAAACAAAGCATATTTATTCAAATGAAAGTCAAATCCATTCAACAAAGCTAATTGAGTCAAATAAAAGTCAATCACTTTCAACAAAGCTTTGAGAATCAAATGAAAGTCAAATACATTCAAACAAAGCTTTTAAAATAAAATGAAAGTCAAATACATTCAAACAAAGCTTTTTGAATCAAATAAAAGTCAATTGCATTCCACAATGCTAAATGGGTCAAATCAAAGTGAAACACATTCAACAAAGCTAATTGAGTCAAATGAAAGTCAAACACATTTAAACAAAGCTTTTTGAATCAAATGAAAGTCAAATGCATTTTACAAAGCTAATTGAATCAAAAGAAAGTCAAACACATTCAACAAAGCTAATTGAGTCAAATGAAAGTCAAACACATTCAAACAAAGCTAATTGAGTCAACACATTTAATAAAAGCTTTTTGAATCAAATGAAAGTCAAATGCATTTAACAAAGCTAATTGAATCAAATGTAGGTCAAACACTTTCAAACAAAGCTTTTTTTAATCAAATAAAAGTCAATTGCATTCCACAATGCTAATTGAGTCAAATGAAAGTCAAACACATTCAACAAAGCTAATTGAGTCAAATGAAAGTCAAACACATTTAAACAAAGCTTTTTGAATCAAATGAAAGTCAAATGCATTTAACAAAGCTAATTGAATCAAATGAAAGTCAAAGACTTTCCACAAAGCTTTTTGAATCAAATGAAAGTCAAATACATTCAAACAAAGCTTTTTGAATCAAATGAAAGTCAAACACATTCAACAAAGCTAATTGAGTCAAATGAAAGTTTAACACTTTCAACAAAGATTTTTGAATCAAATGAAAGTAAAAAACATTCAAACAAGGCTTTTTGAATCAAATGAAAGTTTAATGCATTCAACAAAGCTTATTGAATTAAACGAAAGTCAAACACATTCAAAATAGCTAATTGAGTCAAATGAAAGTCAAACACATTCGAACAAAGCTAATTGAGTAAAATGAAAGTCAAACACATTTAAACAAAGCTTTTTGAATCAAATGAAAGTCAAATGCATTTAACAAAGTCAATTGAATCAAATTAAAGTCAAACACTTTCAAACAAAGCTTTTTGATTCAAATGAAAGTCAATTGCATTCCACAATACTAATTAAGTCAAATGAATGTCAAACATATTCAACAAAGCAAATTGAATCAAATGAAATTCAAGCACATTCAAACAAAGCTTTTTCAATCAAGTGAAAGTCAAATGCATTCAACAAAGCTAATTGAGTCAAATGAAAGTATAACACTTTCAACAAAGATTTTAGAATAAAATGAAAGTCAAATACAGTCAAACAAAGCTTTTTGAATCCAATGAAAGTCTAACACATTCAACAAAGCTAATTGAGTCAAATAAAAGTTAAACACATTCAAACAATGCTTTTTTAATCAAATGAAAGTCAAATGCATTTATCCAAGCATTTAAAATCAAATGAAAGTCAAAGACTTTCAACAAAGCTTTTAGAATCAAATGAAAGTCAAATACATTCAAACAAAGTTTTTTAAATCAAATGCAAGTCAATTGCATTCCACAATGCTAATTGAGTCAAATGAAAGTCAAACACATTCAACAAAGCTTTTAGAATCAAATGAAAGTCAAATACATTCAAACAAAGATTTTTGAATAAAATGAAAGTCAATTGTATTCCACAATGCTAATTGAGTTAAATGGAAGTCAAACACATTCTATAAAGCTAATAGACTCAAATGAAAGTCAAACACATTCAAACAAAGCTTTTTTAATCAAATGAAAGTCAAATGCATTCAACAAAGCTAATTGAGTCAAATGAAAATCTAACACTTTCAACAAAGCTTTGAGAATCAAATGAAAGTCAAATACAATCAAACAAATCTTTTTGAATCAAATGAAAGTCAATTGCATTCCTCAATGCTAATTGAGAGTCAAATGAAAGTCAAACACATTCAACAAAGCTAATTGAGTCAAATGAAAGTCAAACACATTTAAACAAAGCTTTTTGAATCAAATGAAAATCAAATGCATTTAATAAAGCTAATTGAATAAAATGAAAGTCAAACACTTTCAAACAAAGCTTTTTGAATCAAATGAAAGTCAATTGCATTCTACAGTTTTAATTGAGTCAAATGAAAGTCAAACACATTTAACAAAGCTAGTTGAGACAAATGAAAGTCAAACACATTCAAACAAAGCTTTTTTAATCAAATGAAAGTCAAATTCATTCAACAAAGCTAATTGAGTCAAATGAAAGTCAAACACATTTAACAAAGCTAATTGAGACAAATGAAAGTCAAACACATTCAAACAAAGCTTTTTTAATCAAATGAAAGTCAAATTCATTCAACAAAGCTAATTGAGTCAAATCAAAGTCAACCACTTTCAACAAAGCTTTGAGAATAAAATGAAAGTCAAATACATTCAAACAAAGCTTTTTGAATCAAATGAAACTTAATTGCATTCCACAATGCTAATAGGGTCAAATGAAAGTCAAACGCATTCAACAAAGCTAATTGAGTCAAATGAAAGTCAAACACATTTAAACAAAGCTTTTTGAATCAAATGAAAGTCAAATGCATTTGACAAAGCTAATTGAATCAAATGAAAATCAAACACTTTCAAACAAAGCTTTTTGAATCAAATGAAAGTCAATTGCATTCCACAATGCTAATTGAGTCAAATGAAAGTCAAACACATTCAACAAAGCTAATTGAGTCAAATGAAAGTCAAACACATACAAACAAAGCATTTTGAATCAAATGAAAGTCAAATGCATTCAACAAAGCTAATTGAGTCAAATGAAAGTCAAACACTTTCAACAAAATTAATTGAGACAAATGAAAGTCAAACACATTCAAACACAGTTTTTTTAATCAAATGAAAGTCAATTGCATTCAACAAAGCTAATTGAGTATAATGAAAGTTAAACACTTTCAACAAAGCTTTTCAAATCAAATGAAAGTCAAACACATTCAACAAAGCTAATTGAGTCAAATGAAAATTTAACACTTTCAACAAAGCTTTTAAAATCAAATGAAAGTCAAATACATTCAAATATAGCTTTTTGAATCAAATGAAATTCAATTGCATTCCAAAATGCTAATTGATTAAATTGAAAATCAAACACATTCAACAAAGCTATTTGAGTCAAATGAAAGTCAAATACATTCAAACAAACCTTTTTGAATCAAATGAAACACAAATGCATTCAACAAAGCTAATTGAGTCAAATGAAAGTCAAACACTTTCAACAAAGCTTTTAGAATCAAATGAAAGTCAAATACATTCAAACAAAGCTTTATGAATCAAATGAAAGTCAATTGCATTCCACAATGCTAATTGAGTCAAATGAAAGTCAAACACATTCAACAAAGCTAATTGAGTCAAGTGAAAGTCAAACACATTTAAACAAAGCTTTTTGAATTAGATGAAAGTCAAATGCATTCAACAAAGCTAATCGAATCAAATGAAAGTCAAACACTTTTAAACAAAGCTTTTTGAATCAAATGAAAGTCAAGTACATTCAAACAAAGATTTAACAATTAAATGAAAGTCAAACACATTCAACAAAGCTAATTGAGTCAAATGAAAGTCAAACACTTTCAACAAAGCATTTAGAATCAAAAGAAAGTCAAATTCATTCAAACAAAGCTATTTGAATTAAATGAAAGTCAGTTGCATTCCACAATGCTAATTTAGTCAAATGAAAGTCAAACACATTCAACAAAGCTAATTGAGTCAAATGAAAGTTAAACACATTCAAACAAAGCTTTTTGAATCAAATGAAAGTTAAATGCATTCAACAAAGCTAATTGAGTAAAATGAAAGTTAAACACTTTCAACAAAGCTTTTAGAATCAAATGAAAGTCAAATACATTCAAACAAAGCTTTTTGAATCAAAGGAAAGTCAATTGCATTCCACAATGCTAGTTGAGTCAAATGAAAGTCAAACACATTCAACAAAGCTAATTGAGTCAAATGAAAGTCAAACACATTCAAACAAAGCTAATTGAGTCAAATGAAAATCTAACACTTTCAACAAAGCTTTGAGAATCAAATGAAAGTCAAATACAATCAAACAAATCTTTTTGAATCAAATGAAAGTCAATTGCATTCCTCAATGCTAATTGAGAGTCAAATGAAAGTCAAACACATTCAACAAAGCTAATTGAGTCAAATGAAAGTCAAACACATTTAAACAAAGCTTTTTGAATCAAATGAAAATCAAATGCATTTAATAAAGCTAATTGAATAAAATGAAAGTCAAACACTTTCAAACAAAGCTTTTTGAATCAAATGAAAGTCAATTGCATTCTACAGTTTTAATTGAGTCAAATGAAAGTCAAACACATTTAACAAAGCTAGTTGAGACAAATGAAAGTCAAACACATTCAAACAAAGCTTTTTTAATCAAATGAAAGTCAAATTCATTCAACAAAGCTAATTGAGTCAAATGAAAGTCAAACACATTTAACAAAGCTAATTGAGACAAATGAAAGTCAAACACATTCAAACAAAGCTTTTTTAATCAAATGAAAGTCAAATTCATTCAACAAAGCTAATTGAGTCAAATCAAAGTCAACCACTTTCAACAAAGCTTTGAGAATCAAATGAAAGTCAAATACATTCAAACAAAGCTTTTTGAATCAAATGAAACTCAATTGCATTCCACAATGCTAATAGGGTCAAATGAAAGTCAAACGCATTCAACAAAGCTAATTGAGTCAAATGAAAGTCAAACACATTTAAACAAAGCTTTTTGAATCAAATGAAAGTCAAATGCATTTGACAAAGCTAATTGAATCAAATGAAAATCAAACACTTTCAAACAAAGCTTTTTGAATCAAATGAAAGTCAATTGCATTCCACAATGCTAATTGAGTCAAATGAAAGTCAAACACATTCAACAAAGCTAATTGAGTCAAATGAAAGTCAAACACATACAAACAAAGCATTTTGAATCAAATGAAAGTCAAATGCATTCAACAAAGCTAATTGAGTCAAATGAAAGTCAAACACTTTCAACAAAATTAATTGAGACAAATGAAAGTCAAACACATTCAAACACAGTTTTTTTAATCAAATGAAAGTCAATTGCATTCAACAAAGCTAATTGAGTATAATGAAAGTTAAACACTTTCAACAAAGCTTTTCAAATCAAATGAAAGTCAAACACATTCAACAAAGCTAATTGAGTCAAATGAAAATTTAACACTTTCAACAAAGCTTTTAAAATCAAATGAAAGTCAAATACATTCAAATATAGCTTTTTGAATCAAATGAAATTCAATTGCATTCCAAAATGCTAATTGATTAAATTGAAAATCAAACACATTCAACAAAGCTATTTGAGTCAAATGAAAGTCAAATACATTCAAACAAACCTTTTTGAATCAAATGAAACACAAATGCATTCAACAAAGCTAATTGAGTCAAATGAAAGTCAAACACTTTCAACAAAGCTTTTAGAATCAAATGAAAGTCAAATACATTCAAACAAAGCTTTATGAATCAAATGAAAGTCAATTGCATTCCACAATGCTAATTGAGTCAAATGAAAGTCAAACACATTCAACAAAGCTAATTGAGTCAAGTGAAAGTCAAACACATTTAAACAAAGCTTTTTGAATTAGATGAAAGTCAAATGCATTCAACAAAGCTAATCGAATCAAATGAAAGTCAAACACTTTTAAACAAAGCTTTTTGAATCAAATGAAAGTCAAGTACATTCAAACAAAGATTTAACAATTAAATGAAAGTCAAACACATTCAACAAAGCTAATTGAGTCAAATGAAAGTCAAACACTTTCAACAAAGCTTTTAGAATCAAAAGAAAGTCAAATTCATTCAAACAAAGCTATTTGAATTAAATGAAAGTCAGTTGCATTCCACAATGCTAATTTAGTCAAATGAAAGTCAAACACATTCAACAAAGCTAATTGAGTCAAATGAAAGTTAAACACATTCAAACAAAGCTTTTTGAATCAAATGAAAGTTAAATGCATTCAACAAAGCTAATTGAGTAAAATGAAAGTTAAACACTTTCAACAAAGCTTTTAGAATCAAATGAAAGTCAAATACATTCAAACAAAGCTTTTTGAATCAAAGGAAAGTCAATTGCATTCCACAATGCTAGTTGAGTCAAATGAAAGTCAAACACATTCAACAAAGCTAATTGAGTCAAATGAAAGTCAAACACATTCAAACAAAGCTAATTGAGTCAAATGAAAATCAAACACATTTAATCAAAGCTTTTTGAATCAAATGAAAGTCAAATGCATTTAACAAAGCTAATTGAATCAAATGTAGGTCAAACACTTTCAAACAAAGCTTTTTTTAATCAAATAAAAGTCAATTGCATTCCACAATGCTAATTGAGTCAAATGAAAGTCAAACACATTCAACAAAGCTAATTGAGTCAAATGAAAGTCAAACACATTTAAACAAAGCTTTTTGAATCAAATGAAAGTCAAATGCATTTAACAAAGCTAATTGAATCAAATGAAAGTCAAAGACTTTCCACAAAGCTTTTTGAATCAAATGAAAGTCAAATACATTCAAACAAAGCTTTTTGAATCAAATGAAAGTCAAACACATTCAACAAAGCTAATTGAGTCAGATGAAAGTTTAACACTCTCAACAAAGATTTTAGAATCAAATGAAAGTAAAAAACATTCAAACAAGGCTTTTTGAATCAAATGAAAGTTTAATGCATTCAACAAAGCTTATTGAATCAAACGAAAGTCAAACACATTCAAAATAGCTAATTGAGTCAAATGAAAGTCAAACACATTCAAACAAAGCTAATTGAGTAAAATGAAAGTCAAACACATTTAAACAAAGCTTTTTGAATCAAATGAAAGTCAAATGCATTTAACAAAGTCAATTGAATCAAATTAAAGTCAAACACTTTTAAACAAAGCTTTTTGAATCAAATGAAAGTCAATTGCATTCCACAATACTAATTGAGTCAAATGAATGTCAAACATATTCAACAAAGCAAATTGAGTCAAATGAAATTCAAGCACATTCAAACAAAGCTTTTTCAATCAAGTGAAAGTCAAATGCATTCAACAAAGCTAATTGAGTCAAATGAAAGTATAACACTTTCAACAAAGCTTTTAGAATAAAATGAAAGTCAAATACAGTCAAACAAAGCTTTTTGAATCCAATGAAAGTCTAACACATTCAACAAAGCTAATTGAGTCAAATAAAAGTTAAACACATTCAAACAATGCTTTTTTAATCGAATGAAAGTCAAATGCATTTATCTAAGCATTTAAAATCAAATGAAAGTCAAAGACTTTCAACAAAGCTTTTAGAATCAAATGAAAGTCAAATACATTCAAACAAAGTTTTTTAAATCAAATGCAAGTCAATTGCATTCCACAATGCTAATTGAGTCAAATGAAAGTCAAACACATTCAACAAAGCTTTTAGAATCAAATGAAAGTCAAATACATTCAAACAAAGATTTTTGAATCAAATGAAAGTCAATTGTATTCCACAATGGTAATTGAGTTAAATGGAAGTCAAACACATTCTATAAAGCTAATAGACTCAAATGAAAGTCAACCACATTCAAACAAAGCTTTTTTAATCAAATGAAAGTCAAATGCATTCAACAAAGTAATTGAGTCAAATGAAAATCTAACACTTTCAACAAAGCTTTGAGAATCAAATGAAAGTCAAATACAATCAAACAAATCTATTTGAATCAAATGAAAGTCAATTGCATTCCTCAATGCTAATTGAGAGTCAAATGAAAGTCAAACACATTCAACAAAGCTAATTGAGTCAAATGAAAGTCAAACACTTTCAAACAAAGCTTTTTGAATCAAATGAAAATCAATTGCATTCTACAGTGCTAATTGAGTCAAATGAAAGTCAAACACATTCAACAAAGCTAATTGAGACAAATGAAAGTCAAACACATTCAAACAAAGCTTTTTTAATCAAATGAAAGTCAAATTTATTCAACAAAGCTAATTGAGTCAAATCAAAGTCAACCACTTTCAACAAAGGTTTGAGAATCAAATGAAAGTCAAATACATTCAAACAAAGCTTTTTGAATCAAATGAAACTCAATTGCATTCCACAATGCTAATAGGGTCAAATGAAAGTCAAACGCATTCAACAAAGCTAATTGAGTCAAATGAAAGTCAAACACATTTAAACAAAGCTTTTTGAATCAAATGAAAGTCAAATGCATTTGACAAAGCTAATTGAATCAAATGAAAATCAAACACTTTCAAACAAAGCTTTTTGAATCAAATGAAAGTCAATTGCATTCCACAATGCTAATTGAGTCAAATGAAAGTCAAACACATTCAACAAAGCTAATTGAGTCAAATGAAAGTCAAACACATTCAACAAAGCTAATTGAGTCAAATTGAAGTCAAACACATTCAACAAAGCTAATTGAGTCAAATGAAAGTCAAACACATTTAAACAAAGCTTTTTGAATCAAATGAAAGTCAAATGCATTTAATAAAGCTAATTGAATCAAATGAAAGTCAAACACTTTCAATTATAGCTTAATAAATTTAATGAATGTCAATTGCATTACACAATGCTAATTGAGTCAAATGAAAGTCAAACACATTCAACAAAGCTAATTGAGTTAAATAAAAGTCAAACACATTCAAACGAAGCCTTTTGAATCAAATGAAAATCAAATGCATTCAACAAAGCTAATTGAGTCAAATGAAAGTCAAAAACATTCAAACAAAGCTTTTTGAATCAAATAAAAGTGAAATGCATTCAACAAAGCTAACTGAGTCAAATGAAAGTCAAACACTTTTAACAAAGCTTTTAGAATCAAATGAAAGTCAAATACATTCAAACAAAGCTTTTTGAATCAAATGAAAGTCAAACACATTCAACAAAGCTAACTGAGTTAAATGAAAGTCAAACACATTTAAACAAAGCTTTTTGAATCAAATGAAAGTCAAATGCATTCAACAAATCTAATTGAGTCAAATGAAAGTCAAACAGTTTCAACAAAGCTTTTAGAATCAAATGAAAGTCAAATACATTCAAACAAAGCTTTTTGAATCAAATGAAAGTCAATTGCTTTCCACAATGCTAATTGAGTCAAATGAAAGTTGAACACATTCAACAAAGCTAATTGAGTCAAATGAAAGTCAAACACATTCAAACAAAGCTTTTTGAATCAAATGAAATTCAAATGCATTCAACAAAGCTAATTGAGTATAATGAAAGTTAAACACTTTCAACAAAGCTTTTAAAATCAAATGAAAGTCAAATACATTCAAACAAAGCTTTTTGAATCAAATGAAAGTCAATTGCATTCCACAATGCTAATTGAGTTAAATGAAAGTCAAACACATTCAAACAAAGCTTTGTGAATCAAATGAAAGTCAAATGCATTCAACAAAGCTAATTGAGTTAAATAAAAGTCAAATACTTTCAACATAGCTTTTAGAATCAAATGAAAGTCAAATTCATTCAAACAAAGCTTTTAAAATAAATTAAAGTCAATTGCATTCAACAATGCTATTTGAGTCAAATGAAAGTCAAACACATTCAACAAAGCTAATTGAGTCAAATGAAAGTCAAACACATTAAAACAAAGCTTTTTGAATCAAATGAAAGTCAAATGCATTCAACAAAGCTAATTGAGTATAAGGAAAGTTAAACACTTTCAACAAAGCTTTTAAAATCAAATGAAAGTAAAATACATTCAACCAAAGCTTTTTGAATCAAATGAAAGTCAATTGCATTCCACAATGCTAATTGAGTCAAATGAAAGTCAAACACATTCAACAACCCTAATTGAGTCAAATGAAAGTCAAACACATTCAAACAAAGCTTTTTGAATCAAATGAAAGTCAAATGCATCCAACAAAGCTAATTGAGTCAAATGAAAGTCAAACACTTTCAACAAAACTAATTGAGACAAATGAAAGTCAAACACATTCAAACAAAGCTTTTTGAATCAAATGAAAGTCAAATGCATTCAACAAAGCTAATTGAATCAAATGACCGTCAATTGTATTCCACAATACTAATTGAGTCAAATGACAGTCAAACACATTTAACAAAGCTTTTAGAATCAAATGAAAGTGAAATACATTCAAACAAAGCTTTTTGAATAAAATGAAAGTCTATTGTATTCCACAATGCTAATTGAGTCAAATGAAAGTCAAACACATTCAACAAAACTAATAGAGTCAAATGAAAGTGAAACACTTTCAACAAAGCTAATTAAATCAAATGAAAGTCAAACACTTTCAAACAAAGTTTATTGAATCAAATGAAAGTCAATTGCATTCCACAATGCTAATTGAGTCAAATGAAAGTCAAACACATTCAACAAAGCTAATTGAGACAAATGAAAGTCAAACACATTCAAACAAAGCTTTTTTAATCAAATGAAAGTCAAATGCATTCAACAAAGCTAATTGAGTCAAATGAAAGTAAACCACTTTCAATAAAGCTTTGAGAAACAAATGAAAGTCAAATACATTCAAACAAGGCTTTTTGAATCAAAGGAAAATCAAGTGCATTCCACAATGCTAATTGGGTCAAATGAAAGTTAAACACATTCAACAAAGCTAATCGAGTCAAATGAAAGTCAAACACATTTAAACAATGCTTTTTGAATCAAATGAAAGTCAAATGCATTTAATAAAGCTAATTTAATCAAATGAAAGTCAAACACTTTCAAACAAAGCTTTTTGAATCAAATGAAACTCAATTGCATTCCACAATGCTAATAGGGTCAAATGAAAGTCAAACGCATTCAACAAAGCTAATTGAGTCAAATGAAAGTCAAACACATTTAAACAAAGCTTTTTGAATCAAATGAAAGTCAAATGCATTTGACAAAGCTAATTGAATCAAATGAAAATCAAACACTTTCAAACAAAGCTTTTTGAATCAAATGAAAGTCAATTGCATTCCACAATGCTAATTGAGTCAAATGAAAGTCAAACACATTCAACAAAGCTAATTGAGTCAAATGAAAGTCAAACACATTCAACAAAGCTAATTGAGTCAAATTGAAGTCAAACACATTCAACAAAGCTAATTGAGTCAAATGAAAGTCAAACACATTTAAACAAAGCTTTTTGAATCAAATGAAAGTCAAATGCATTTAATAAAGCTAATTGAATCAAATGAAAGTCAAACACTTTCAATTATAGCTTAATAAATTTAATGAATGTCAATTGCATTACACAATGCTAATTGAGTCAAATGAAAGTCAAACACATTCAACAAAGCTAATTGAGTTAAATAAAAGTCAAACACATTCAAACGAAGCCTTTTGAATCAAATGAAAATCAAATGCATTCAACAAAGCTAATTGAGTCAAATGAAAGTCAAAAACATTCAAACAAAGCTTTTTGAATCAAATAAAAGTGAAATGCATTCAACAAAGCTAACTGAGTCAAATGAAAGTCAAACACTTTTAACAAAGCTTTTAGAATCAAATGAAAGTCAAATACATTCAAACAAAGCTTTTTGAATCAAATGAAAGTCAAACACATTCAACAAAGCTAACTGAGTTAAATGAAAGTCAAACACATTTAAACAAAGCTTTTTGAATCAAATGAAAGTCAAATGCATTCAACAAATCTAATTGAGTCAAATGAAAGTCAAACAGTTTCAACAAAGCTTTTAGAATCAAATGAAAGTCAAATACATTCAAACAAAGCTTTTTGAATCAAATGAAAGTCAATTGCTTTCCACAATGCTAATTGAGTCAAATGAAAGTTGAACACATTCAACAAAGCTAATTGAGTCAAATGAAAGTCAAACACATTCAAACAAAGCTTTTTGAATCAAATGAAATTCAAATGCATTCAACAAAGCTAATTGAGTATAATGAAAGTTAAACACTTTCAACAAAGCTTTTAAAATCAAATGAAAGTCAAATACATTCAAACAAAGCTTTTTGAATCAAATGAAAGTCAATTGCATTCCACAATGCTAATTGAGTTAAATGAAAGTCAAACACATTCAAACAAAGCTTTGTGAATCAAATGAAAGTCAAATGCATTCAACAAAGCTAATTGAGTTAAATAAAAGTCAAATACTTTCAACATAGCTTTTAGAATCAAATGAAAGTCAAATTCATTCAAACAAAGCTTTTAAAATAAATTAAAGTCAATTGCATTCAACAATGCTATTTGAGTCAAATGAAAGTCAAACACATTCAACAAAGCTAATTGAGTCAAATGAAAGTCAAACACATTAAAACAAAGCTTTTTGAATCAAATGAAAGTCAAATGCATTCAACAAAGCTAATTGAGTATAAGGAAAGTTAAACACTTTCAACAAAGCTTTTAAAATCAAATGAAAGTAAAATACATTCAACCAAAGCTTTTTGAATCAAATGAAAGTCAATTGCATTCCACAATGCTAATTGAGTCAAATGAAAGTCAAACACATTCAACAACCCTAATTGAGTCAAATGAAAGTCAAACACATTCAAACAAAGCTTTTTGAATCAAATGAAAGTCAAATGCATCCAACAAAGCTAATTGAGTCAAATGAAAGTCAAACACTTTCAACAAAACTAATTGAGACAAATGAAAGTCAAACACATTCAAACAAAGCTTTTTGAATCAAATGAAAGTCAAATGCATTCAACAAAGCTAATTGAATCAAATGACCGTCAATTGTATTCCACAATACTAATTGAGTCAAATGACAGTCAAACACATTTAACAAAGCTTTTAGAATCAAATGAAAGTGAAATACATTCAAACAAAGCTTTTTGAATAAAATGAAAGTCTATTGTATTCCACAATGCTAATTGAGTCAAATGAAAGTCAAACACATTCAACAAAACTAATAGAGTCAAATGAAAGTGAAACACTTTCAACAAAGCTAATTAAATCAAATGAAAGTCAAACACTTTCAAACAAAGTTTATTGAATCAAATGAAAGTCAATTGCATTCCACAATGCTAATTGAGTCAAATGAAAGTCAAACACATTCAACAAAGCTAATTGAGACAAATGAAAGTCAAACACATTCAAACAAAGCTTTTTTAATCAAATGAAAGTCAAATGCATTCAACAAAGCTAATTGAGTCAAATGAAAGTAAACCACTTTCAATAAAGCTTTGAGAAACAAATGAAAGTCAAATACATTCAAACAAGGCTTTTTGAATCAAAGGAAAATCAAGTGCATTCCACAATGCTAATTGGGTCAAATGAAAGTTAAACACATTCAACAAAGCTAATCGAGTCAAATGAAAGTCAAACACATTTAAACAATGCTTTTTGAATCAAATGAAAGTCAAATGCATTTAATAAAGCTAATTTAATCAAATGAAAGTCAAACACTTTCAAACTAAGCTTTTTGAATCAAATGAAAGTCAATTGCATTCCACAATGCTAATTGAGTCAAATGAAAGTCAAACACATTCAACAAAGCTAATTGAGACAAATGAAAGTCAAACACATTCAAACAAAGCTTTTTAACTTAAATGAAAGTCAAATGCATTCAACAAAGCTAATTGAATCAAATGACAGTCAATTGTATTCCACAATACTAATTGAGTCAAATGACAGTCAAACACATTCAACAAAGCTTTTAGAATCAAATGAAAGTGAAATACATTCAAACAAAGCTTTTTGAATCAAATGAAAGTCTATTGTATTCCACAATGCTAATTGAGTCAAATGAAAGTCAAACACATTCAACAAAACTAATAGAGTCAAATGAAAGTCATACACTTTCAAACAAAGCTTTTTGAGTCAAATGAAAGTCAATTGCATTCCACAATGCTAATTGAGTCAAATGAAAGTCAAAGACATTCAACAAAGCTAATTGAGTCAAATGAAAGTCAAACACATTCAAACAAAGCATTTTGAATCGAATGAAAGTCAAATGCATTCAACAAAGCTAATTGAGTCAAATGAAAGTCAAACACTTTCAACAAAACTAATTGAGACAAATGAAAGTCAAACACATTCAAACAAAGCTTTTTGAATCAAATGAAAGTCAAATGCATTCAACAAAGCTAATTGAATCAAATGACAGTCAATTGTATTCCACAATGCTAATTGAGTCAAATGACAGTCAAACACATTCAACAAAGCTTTTAGAATCAAATGAAAGTGAAATACATTCAAACAAAGCTTTTTGAATCAAATGAAAGTCTATTGTATTCCACAATGCTAATTGAGTCAAATGAAAGTCAAACACATTCAACAAAACTAATAGAGTCAAATGAAAGTCAAACACATTCACACAAAGCTTTTTGAATCAAATGAAAGTCAAATGCATTCAACAAAGCTAATTGAGTATACTGAAAGTTAAACACTTTCAAAAAAGCTTTTAAAATCAAATGAAAGTCAAATACATTCTAACAAAGCATTTTGAATCAAATGAAAGTCAATTGCATTCCACAATGCTAATTGGGTCAAATGAAAGTCAAACACATTCAACAAAGCTAATTGAGTCAAATGAAAGTCAAACACATTTAAACAAAGCTTATTGAATCAAATGAGAGTCAAATGCATTCAACAAAGCTAATCGAGTCAAATGAAAGTCAAACTCTTTTAACAAAGCTTTTAAAAATCAAATGAAAGTCAAATACATTCAAACAAAGCTTTTTGAATCAAATGAAAGTCAATTGCATTACACAATGCTAATTGGGTCAAATGAAAGTCAAACACATTCAACAAACTTAATTGAGTCAAATGAAAGTCAAACACATATAAACAAAGCTTTTTGAATCAAATGAAAGTAAAATGGATTTAACAAAGCTAATTGAATCAAATGAAAGTCAAACAAATTCAAACAAAGTTTTTCGAATCAAATGAAAGTTAATTGCATTCCACAATTCTAATTGAGTCAAATAAAAGTCAAACACATTCAACAAAGCTAATTGAGTCAAATGAAAGTCAAACACATTTGAACAAAGCTTTTTGAATCAAATGAAAGTCAAATGCATTTAATAAAGTAATTGAATCAAATGAAAGTCAATTGCATTTCACAATGCTAATTGGGTCAAATGAAAGTCTAACACATTCAACAAAGCTAATTGAGTCAAATGAAAGTCAAACACATTTATTCTAAGCTTTTTGAATCAAATGAAAGTCAAATGCATTTAACAAAGCTAATGGAGTCAAATGAAAGCCAAACACATTCAAACAAAGCTTTTTGAATCAAATGAAAGTCAATTGCATTCCACAACGCTAATTGAGTCAAATGAAAGTCAAACACATTCAACAAAGCTAATTGAGTCAAATGAAAGTCAAACACATTTGAACAAAGCTTTTTGAATCAAATGAAAGTCAAATGCATTTAATAAAGTAATTGAATCATATGAAAGTCAAACACTTTCAACAAAGCTTTGAGAATCAAATGAAAGTCAAATACATTCAAACAAATCTTTTTGAATCAAATGAAAGTCAATTACATTCCACAAAGCTAATTGAGTCAAATGAAAGTCAAACACATTCAACAAAGCTAATTGAGTCAAATAAAAGTCAAACACTTTCAACAAAGCTAATTGAGTTAAATGAAAGTCAAACTTATTCTACAAAGCTAATTGAGTCAAATGAAAGTCAAACACTTTCAAACAAAGCATATTGTATCAAATGAAAGTCAAATGCATTCAACAAAGCTAATTGAGTCAAATAAAAGTAAAAACATTCAAACAAAGCTTTTTGAATCAAATGAAAGTGAAATGCATTCAACAAAGCTAATTGAGTCAGATGAAAGTCAAACACTTTTAACAAAGCTTTTAGAATTAAATGAAAGTCAAATACATTCAAACAAAGCTTTTTGAATCAAACGAAAGTCAAACACATTCAACAAAGCTAATTGAGTTAAATGAAAGTCAAAGACATTTAAACAAAGCTTTTTGAATCAAATGAAAGTCAAATGCATTCAACAAAGCTAATTGAGTCAAATGAAAGTCAAACACTTTCAACAAAGCTTTTAGAATCAAATGAAAGTCAAATACATTCAAACAAAGCTTTTAGAATCAAATGAAAGTCAATTGCATTCCACAATGCTAATTGAGTCAAATGAAAGTCAAACACATTCAACAAAGCTAATTGAGAAAAATGAAAGTTAAACACATTCAAAGAAAGCTTTTTGAATCAAATGAAAGTCAAATGCATTCAACAAAGCTAATTGAGTATAATGAAAGTTAAACACTTTCAACAAAGCTTTTAAAATCAAATGAAAGTCAAATACATTCAAACAAAGCTTTTTGAATCAAATAAAAGTCAATTGCGTTCAACAATGCTAATTGAGTAAAATGAAAGTCAAACACATTTAACAAACCTAATTGAGCCAAATGAAAGTCAAAAACATTCAAACAAAGCTTTGTGAATCAAATGAAAGTCAAATGCATTCAAAAAGCTAATAGAGTTAAATAAAAGTCAAACACTTTCAATAAAGTTTTTAGAATCAAATGAAAGTCAAATTCATTCAAACAAAGCTTTTTGAATCAAATGAAAGTCAATTGCATTTAACAAAGCTAATTGAATCAAATGAAAATCAAACACTTTCAAACAAAGTTTTTTGAATCAAATGAAAGTCAATTGCATTCCACAATGCCAATTGAGTCAAATGAAAGTCAAACACATTCAACAAAGCTAATTGAGTCAAATGAAAGTCAAACACATTCAACAAAGCTAATTGAGTCAAATGAAAGTCAAACACATTCAACAAAGCTAATTGAGTCAAATAAAAGTCAAACACATTCAAACAAAGCATTTTGAATCAAATGAAAGTCAAATGCATTCAACAAAGCTAATTGAGTCAAATGAAAGTCAAACACATTCTAACAAAGCTTTTTGAATCAAATGAAAGTCAATTGTATTCCACAATGCTAATTGAGTCAAATGATAGTCAAACACATTCAACAAAGCTAATTGACTCAAATGAAAGTCAAACACATTCAAACAAAGCTTTTTTAATCAAATGAAAGTCAAATGCATTCAACAAAGCTAATTTAGTCAAATGAAAGTCAAACACTTTCAACAAAGCTTTTATAATCAAATGAAAGTCAAATACATTCAAACAAAGCTTTTAGAATCAAATGAAAGTCAATTGTATTCGACAATGCTAATTGGCTCAAATGAAAGTCAAACACATTCAACAAAGCTAATTGAGTCAAATGAAAGTCAAACACATTCAAACAAAGCTTTTTGAATCAAATGAAAGTCAAATGCATTCAACAAAGCTAATTGAGTTTGATGAAAGTTAAACACTTTCAACAAAGCTTTCAAAATCAAATGAAAGTCAAATACATTCAAACAAAGCTTTTTTAATCAAATGAAAGTCAAATGCATTCAACAAAGCTAATTGAGTCAAATGAAAGTCAAACACTTTCAACCAAGCTTTGAGAATCAAACGAAAGTCAAATACATTCAAACAAATCTTTTTGAATCAAATGAAAGTCAATTGCATTCCACAATGCTAATTGAGTCAAATGAAAGTCAAACACAATCAACAAAGCTAATTGAGTCAAATGAAAGTCAAACACATTTGAACAAAGCTTTTTGAATCAAATGAAAGTCAAATGCATTTAATAAAGTAATTGAATCAAATGAAAGTCAATTGCATTTCACAATGCTAATTGGGTCAAATGAAAGTCTAACACATTCAACAAAGCTAATTGAGTCAAATGAAAGTCAAACACATTTATTCAAAGCTTTTTGAATCAAATGAAAGTCAAATGCATTTAACAAAGCTAATGGAGTCAAATGAAATCCAAACACATTCAAACAAAGCTTTTTGAATAAAATGAAAGTCAATTACATTCCACAACGCTAATTGAGTCAAATGAAAGTCAAACACATTCAACAAAGCTAATTGAGTTAAATGAAAGTCAAACACTTTCAAACAAAGCTTTTTGAATCAAATGAAAGTCAAATGCATTCAATAAAGCTAATTGAGTCAAATAAAAGTCAAACACTTTTTAAAAAGCTTTCTGAATCAAATGAAAGTCAAATTCATTCAAATAAAGCTTTTTGAATCAAATGAAAGTCAAACACATTCAACAAAGCTAATTGAGTTAGATGAAAGTCAAACACATTTAAACAAAGCTTTTTCAATCAAATAAAAGTCAAATGCATTCAACAATGCTAATTAATTCAAATAAAAGTCAAACACTTTCAACAAAGCTAATTGACTCAAATGACAGTCAATTGTATTCCACAATGCTAATTGAGTCAAATGAAAGTCAAATACATTCAACAAAGCTTTTAGAATCAAATGAAAGTCAAATACATTCAAACAAAGCTTTTTGAATCAAATGAAAGTCAATTGCATTCCACAATGCTAATTGGGTCAAATGAAAGTCAAACACATTCAACAAAGCTAATTGAGTCAAATGAAAGTCAAACACATTTAAACAAAGCTTTATGAATCAAAGGAAAGTCTAATGCGTTTAACAAAGCTAATTGAATCAAATGAAAGTCAAACACTTTCAAACAAAGCTTTTTGAATCAAATGAAAGTCAAATGCATTCAACAAAGCTAATTGAGTCAAATGAAAGTTAAAGACATTCAACAAAGCTAATTGAGTCAAATGAAAGTCAAACAGATTCAAACAAAGCATTTTGAATCGAATGAAAGTCAAATGCATTCAACAAAGCTAATTGAGTCAAATGAAAGTCGAACACTTTCAACAAAACTAATTGAGACAAATGAAAGTCAAACACATTCAAACAAAGCATTTTGAATCAAATGAGAGTCAAATGCATTCAACAAAGCTAATTGAATCAAATGACATTCAATTGTATTCCACAATGCTAATTGAGTCAAATGAAAGTCAAACACATTCAACAAAGCTTTTAGAATCAAATGAAAGTGAAATACATTCAAACAAAGCTTTTTGAATCAAATGAAAGTCTATTGTATTCCACAATGCTAATTGAGTCAAATGAAAGTCAAACACATTCAACAAAACTAATAGAGTCAAACGAAAGTCAAACACATTCAAACAAAGCTTTTTGAATCAAATGAAAGTCAAATGCATTCAACAAAGCTAATTGAGTATACTGAAAGTTAAACACTTTCAAAAAAGCTTTTAAAATCAAATGAAAGTCAAATACATTCTAACAAAGCATTTTGAATCAAATGAAAGTCAATTGCATTCCACAATGCTAATTGGGTCAAATGAAAGTCAAACACATTCAACAAAGCTAATTGAGTCAAATGAAAGTCAAACACATTTAAACAAAGCTTATTGAATCAAATGACAGTCATATGCATTCAACAAAGCTAATCTAGTCAAATGAAAGTCAAACTCTTTCAACAAAGCTTTTAGAATCAAATGAAAGTCAAATACATTCAAACAAAGCTTTTTGAATCAAATGAAAGTCAATTGCATTACACAATGCAAATTGGGTCAAATGAAAGTCAAACACATTCAACACACTTAATTGAGTCAAATGAAAGTCAAACACATATAAACAAAGCTTTTTGAATCAAATGAAAGTCAAATGCATTTAACAAAACTAATTGAATCAAATGTAAGTCAAACACATTCAAACAAAGTTTTTTGAATCAAATGAAAGTTAATTACATTCCACAATTTTAATTGAGTCAAATGAAAGTCAAACACATTCAAACAAAGCTAATTGAGTCAAATGAAAGTCAAACACATTCAAACAAAGCTTTATGAATCAAATGAAAGACAAATGCATTCAACAAAGCTAATTGAGTTTGATGAAAGTTAAACACTTTCAACAAAGCTTTCAAAATCAAATGAAAGTCAAATACATTCAAACAAAGCTTTTAGAATCAAATGAAAGTCAATTGCATTCCACAATGCTAATTGAGTCAAACGAAAGTCAAACACATTCAACAAAGCTAATTGAGTCAAATGAAAGTCAAACACATTCAAACAAAGCTTTTTGAATGAAATGAAAGTCAAATGCATTCAACAAACCTAATTGAGTTTGATGAATGTTAAACACTTTCAACAAAGCTTTCAAAATCAAATGAAAGTCAAATACATTCAAACAAAGCTTTTTGAATCAAATGAAAGTTAATTGCATTCCACAATGATAATTGAGTCAAATGAAAGTCAAACACATTCAACCAACCTAATTGAGTCAAATGAAAGTCAAACACATTCAAACAAAGCTTTGTGAATCAAATGAAAGTCAAATGCATTCAACAAAGCTAATTGAGTTAAATAAAAGTCAAACACTTTCAACAAAGCTTTTAGAATCAAATGAAGGTCAAATTCATTCAAACAAAGCTTTTAAAATCAAATGAAAGTCAATTGCATTCCACAATGCTAATTGTGTCAAATGAAAGTCAAACACATTCAACAAAGCTAATTGAGTCAAATGAAAGTCAAACACATTCAAACAAAGCTTTTTGAATCAAATGAAAGTCAAATGCATTCAACAAAGCTAATTGTGTCAAATAAAAGTCAAACACTTTCAACAAAGCTTTTAGAATCAAATGAAAGTTAAATTCATTCAAACAAAGCTTTTTGAATCAAATGAAAGTCAAACACATTCAACAAAGCTAATTGAGTCAAATGAAAGTCAAACACATTTAAACAAAGCTTTTAGAATCAAATGAACGTCAAATGCATTCAACAAAGCTAATTGAGTCAAATGAAAGTAAAACACTTTCATCAAAGCTTTTAGATTCAAATGAAAGTCAAATACATTCAAACAAACCTTTTTGAATCAAATGAAAGTCAAATGCATTCCACAATGCTAATTGAGTCAAATGAAAGTCAAACACATTCAACAAAGCTAATTGAGTCAAATGAAAGTCAACCACTTTCAACAAAGCTAATTGAGTCGAATAAAAGTCAAACACTTTCTACAAATCTTTTAGAATCAAATGAAAGTCAAATTCATTCAAACAAAGCTTTTTGAATCAAATGAAAGTCAAACACATTCAACAAAGCTTTTAGAATCAAATGAAAGTTAAATTCATTCAAACAAAACTTTTTGAATCAAATGAAAGTCAAACACATTCAACAAAGCTAATTTAGTGAAATGAAAGTCAAACACATTCAAACAAATCTTTTTGAATCAAATGAAAGTCAAATGCATTCAACAAAGCTAATTGAGTTTGATGAAAGTTAAACACTTTCAACAAAGCTTTCAAAATCAAATGAAAGTCAAATACATTCAAACAAAGCTTTTTTAATCAAATGAAAGTCAAATGCATTCAACAAAGCTAATTGAGTCAAATGAAAGTCAAACACTTTCAACCAAGCTTTGAGAATCAAACGAAAGTCAAATACATTCAAACAAATCTTTTTGAATCAAATGAAAGTCAATTGCATTCCACAATGCTAATTGAGTCAAATGAAAGTCAAACACAATAAACAAAGCTAATTGAGTCAAATGAAAGTCAAACACATTTGAACAAAGCTTTTTGAATCAAATGAAAGTCAAATGCATTTAATAAAGTAATTGAATCAATTGAAAGTCAATTGCATTTCACAATGCTAATTGGGTCAAATGAAAGTCTAACACATTCAACAAAGCTAATTGAGTCAAATGAAAGTCAAACACATTTATTCAAAGCTTTTTGAATCAAATGAAAGTCAAATGCATTTAACAAAGCTAATGGAGTCAAATGAAAGCCAAACACATTCAAACAAAGCTTTTTGAATCAAATGAAAGTCAAATGCATTCAACAATGCTAATTGAGTTTGATGAAAGTTAAACACTTTCAACAAAGCTTTCAAAATCAAATGAAAGTCAAATACATTCAAACAAAGCTTTTTTAATCAAATGAAAGTCAAATGCATTCAACAAAGCTAATTGAGTCAAATGAAAGTCAAACACTTTCAACCAAGCCTTAAGAATCAAACGAAAGTCAAATACATTCAAACAAATCTTTTTGAATCAAATGAAAGTCAATTGCGTTCCACAATGCTAATTGAGTCAAATGAAAGTCAAACACAATCAACAAAGCTAATTGAGTCAAATGAAAGTCAAACACATTTGAACAAAGCTTTTTGAATCAAATGAACGTCAAATGCATTTATTAAAGTAATTGAATCAATTGAAAGTTAATTGCATTTCACAATGCTAATTGGGTCAAATGAAAGGCTAACACATTCAACAAAGCTAATTGAGTCAAATGAAAGTCAAACACTTTCAACCAAGCCTTAAGAATCAAACGAAAGTCAAATACATTCAAACAAATCTTTTTGAATCAAATGAAAGTCAATTGCATTCCACAATGCTAATTGAGTCAAATGAAAGTCAAACACAATCAACAAAGCTAATTGAGTCAAATGAAAGTCAAACACATTTGTACAAAGCTTTTTGAATCAAATGAACGTCAAATGCATTTATTAAAGTAATTGAATCAATTGAAAGTTAATTGCATTTCACAATGCTAATTGGGTCAAATGAAAGGCTAACACATTCAACAAAGCTAACTGAGTCAAATGAAAGTCAAACACATTTATTCAAAGCTTTTTGAATCAAATGAAAGTCAAATGCATTTAACAAAGCTAATGGAGTCAAATGAAAGCCAAACACATTCAAACAATGCTTTTTGAATAAAATGAAAGTCAATTACATTCCACAACGCTAATTGAGTCAAATGAAAGTCAAACACATTCAACAAAGCTAATTGAGTTAAATGAAAGTCAAACAATTCAAACAAAGCTTTTTGAATCAAATGAAAGTCAAATGCATTCAATAAAGCTAATTGAGTCAAATAAAAGTCAAACACATTAAAAAAAGCTTTTTGAATCAAATGAAAGTCAAATTCATTCAAATAAAGCTTTTTGAATCAAATGAAAGTCAAACACATTCAACAAAGCTAATTGAGTCAGATGAAAGTCAAACACATTTAAACAAAGCTTTTTCAATCAAATGAAAGTCAAACACATTCAACAAAGCTAATTGAGTCAAATGAAAGTCGTCAAACACATTTAAACAAAGCTTTTTGAATCAAATAAAAGTCAAATGCATTCAACAAAGCTAATTGTGTCAAATGAAAGTCAAACACTTTCAACAAAGCTTTTAGAATCAAAAGAAAGTCAAATACATTCAAATAATGCTTTTTGAATCAAATGAAAGTCTATTGCATCCCACAATGCTAATTGAGTCAAATGAAAGTCAAACACATTCAACAAAGCAAATTGAGTCAAATGAAAGTCAAACACATTCAAACAAAGCTTTTTGAATCAAATAAAAGTCAAATGCATTCAACAAAGCTAATAGAGTCAAATGAAAGTCAAACACTTTCAACAAAGCTTTTAGAATCAAATGAAAGTCAAATGCTTTCAACAAAGCTAATTGAGTCAAATGAAAGTCAAAGACATTCAACAAAGCTAATTGAGTCAAATGAAAGTCAAACAGATTCAAACAAAGCATTTTGAATCGAATGAAAGTCAAATGCATTCAACAAAGCTAATTGAGTCAAATGAAAGTCGAACACTTTCAACAAAACTAATTGAGACAAATGAAAGTCAAACACATTCAAACAAAGCTTTTTGAATCAAATAAAAGTCAAATGCATTCAACAAAGCTAATTGAAGCAAATGACATTCAATTGTATTCCACAATGCTAATTGAGTCAAATGAAAGTCAAACACGTTCAACAAAGCTTTTAGAATC
The DNA here is from genome assembly GCA_024500155.1 of Chenopodium formosanum. NCBI lineage: Eukaryota > Viridiplantae > Streptophyta > Magnoliopsida > Caryophyllales > Amaranthaceae > Chenopodium > Chenopodium formosanum. Next base: position 21,144,266 of record CM044870.1, on the reverse strand, counting down.
AAATGAAAGTGAAATACATTCAAACAAAGCTTTTTGAATCAAATGAAAGTCTATTGTATTCCACAATGCTAATTGAGTCAAATGAAAGTCAAACACATTCAACAAAACTAATAGAGTCAAACGAAAGTCAAACACATTCAAACAAAGCTTTTTGAATCAAATGAAAGTCAAATGCATTCAACAAAGCTAATTGAGTATACTGAAAGTTAAACACTTTCAAAAAAGCTTTTAAAATCAAATGAAAGTCAAATACATTCTAACAAAGCATTTTGAATCAAATGAAAGTCAATTGCATTCCACAATGCTAATTGGGTCAAATGAAAGTCAAACACATTCAACAAAGCTAATTGAGTCAAATGAAAGTCAAACACATTTAAACAAAGCTTATTGAATCAAATGACAGTCATATGCATTCAACAAAGCTAATCGAGTCAAATGAAAGTCAAACTCTTTTAACAAAGCTTTTAGAATCAAATGAAAGTCAAATACATTCAAACAAAGCTTTTTGAATCAAATGAAAGTCAATTGCATTACACAATGCTAATTGGGTCAAATGAAAGTCAAACACATTCAACAAACTTAATTGAGTCAAATGAAAGTCAAACACATATAAACAAAGCTTTTTGAATTAAATGAAAGTCAAATGCATTTAACAAAACTAATTGAATCAAATGAAAGTCAAACACATTCAAACAAAGTTTTTTGAATCAAATGAAAGTTAATTTCATTCCACAATTCTAATTGAGTCAAATGAAAGTCAAACACATTCAAACAAAGCTAATTGAGTCAAATGAAAGTCAAACACATTCAAACAAAGCTTTTTGAATCAAATGAAAGACAAATGCATTCAACAAAGCTAATTGAGTTTGATGAAAGTTAAACACTTTCAACAAAGCTTTCAAAATCAAATGAAAGTCAAATACATTCAAACAAAGCTTTTAGAATCAAATGAAAGTCAATTGCATTCCACAATGCTAATTGAGTCAAATGAAAGTCAAACACATTCAACAAAGCTAATTGAGTCAAATGAAAGTCAAACACATTCAAACAAAGCTTTTTGAATCAAATGAAAGTCAAATGCATTCAACAAAGCTAATTGAGTTTGATGAAAGTTAAACACTTTCAACAAAGCTTTCAAAATCAAATGAAAGTCAAATACATTCAAACAAAGCTTTTTGAATCAAATGAAATTCAATTGCATTCCACAATGATAATTGAGTCAAATGAAAGTCAAACACATTCAACAAACCTAATTGAGTCAAATGAAAGTCAAACACATTCAAACAAAGATTTGTGAATCAAATGAAAGTCAAATGCATTCAACAAAGCTAATTGAGTTAAATAAAAGTCAAACACCTTCAACAAAGCTTTTAGAATCAAATGAAAGTCAAATTCATTCAAACAAAGCTTTTAAAATCAAATGAAAGTCAATTGCATTCCACAATGCTAATTGTGTCAAATGAAAGTCAAACACATTCAACAAAGCTAATTGAGTCAAATGAAAGTCAAACACATTCAAACAAAGCTAATTGAATCAAATGAAAGTCAAATGCATTCAACAAAGCTAATTGAGTCAAATAAAAGTCAAACACTTTCAACAAAGCTTTTAGAATCAAAAGAAAGTTAAATTCATTCAAACAAAGCTTTTTGAATCAAATGAAAGTCAAACACATTCAACAAAGCTAATTGAGTCAAATGAAAGTCAAACACATTTAAACAAAGCTTTTAGAATCAAATGAACGTCAAATGCATTCAACAAAGCTAATTGAGTCAAATGAAAGTAAAACACTTTCATCAAAGCTTTTAGATTCAAATGAAAGTCAAATACATTCAAACAAACCTTTTTGAATCAAATGAAAGTCAAATGCATTCCACAATGCTAATTGAGTCAAATGAAAGTCAAACACATTCAACAAAGCTAATTGAGTCAAATGAAAGTCAACCACTTTCAACAAAGCTAATTGAGTCGAATAAAAGTCAAACACTTTCTACAAATCTTTTAGAATCAAATGAAAGTCAAATTCATTCAAACAAAGCATTTTGAATCAAATGAAAGTCAAACACATTCAACAAAGCATTTAGAATCAAATGAAAGTTAAATTCATTCAAACAAAGCTTTTTGAATCAAATGAAAGTCAAACACATTCAACAAAGCTAATTTAGTGAAATGAAAGTCAAACACATTCAAACAAATCTTTTTGAATCAAATGAAAGTCAAATGCATTCAACAAATCTAATTGAGTTTGATGAAAGTTAAACACTTTCAACAAAGCTTTCGAAATCAAATGAAAGTCAAATACATTCAAACAAAGCATTTTTAATCAAATGAAAGTCAAAAGCATTCAACAAAGCTAATTGAGTCAAATGAAAGTCAAACACTTTCAACCAAGCTTTGAGAATCAAACGAAAGTCAAATACATTCACACAAATCTTTTTGAATCAAATGAAAGTCAATTGCATTCCACAATGCTAATTGAGTCAAATGAAAGTCAAACACAATCAACAAAGCTAATTGAGTCAAATGAAAGTCAAACACATTTGAACAAAGCTTTTTGAATCAAATGAACGTCAAATGCATTTATTAAAGTAATTGAATCAATTGAAAGTTAATTGCATTTCACAATGCTAATTGGGTCAAATGAAAGGCTAACACATTCAACAAAGCTAATTGAGTCAAATGAAAGTCAAACACATTTATTCAAAGCTTTTTGAATCAAATGAAAGTCAAATGCATTTAACAAAGCTAATGGAGTCAAATGAAGGCCAAACACATTCTAACAAAGCTTTTTGAATAAAATGAAAGTCAATTACATTCCACAACGCTAATTGAGTCAAATGAAAGTCAAACACATTCAACAAAGCTTATTGAGTTAAATGAAAGTCAAACACATTCAAACAAAGCTTTTTGAATCAAATGAAAGTCAAATGCATTCAATAAAGCTAATTGAGTCAAATAAAAGTCAAACACTTTCAAAAAAGCTTTTTGAATCAAATGAAAGTCAAATTCATTCAAATAAAGCTTTTTGAATCAAATGAAAGTCAAACACATTCAACAAAGCTAATTGAGTCAGATGAAAAAACAAAGCTTTTTCAATCAAATGAAAGTCAAATGCATTCAACAACGCTAATTGATTCAAATAAAAGTCAAACACTTTCAACAAAGCTAATTGAATCAAATGACAGTCAATTGTATTCCACAATGCTAATTGAGTCAAATGAAAGTCAAATACATTCAACAAAGCTATTAGAATCAAATGAAAGTCAAATACATTCAAAAAAAGCTTTTTGAATCAAATGAAAGTCAATTGCATTCCACAATGCTAATTGGGTCAAATGAAAGTCGAACACATTCAACAAAGCTAATTGAGTCAAATGAAAGTCACACACACTTAAACAAAGCTTTAAGAATCAAATGAAAGTCTAATGCGTTTAACAAAGCTAATTGAATCAAATGAAAGTCAAACACTTTCAAACAAAGCTTTTTGAATCAAATGAAAGTCAATTGCATTCCACAATGCTAATTGAGTCAAATAAAAGTCAAAGATATTCAACAAAGCTAATTGAGTCAAATGAAAGTCAAACAGATTCAAACAAAGCATTTTGAATCGAATGAAAGTCAAATGCATTCAAAAAGCTAATTGAGTCAAATGAAAGTCGAACACTTTCAACAAAACTAATTGAGACAAATGAAAGTCAAACACATTCAAAAAAAAGCTTTTTGAATCAAATGAAAGTCAAACACATTCAACAAAGCTAATTGAGTCAAATGAAAGTCAACCACTTTCAACAAAGCTAATTGAGTCGAATAAAAGTCAAACACTTACTACAAATCTTTTAGAATCAAATGAAAGTCAAATTCATTCAAACAAAGCTTTTTGAATCAAATGAAAGTCAAACACATTCAACAAAGCTTTTAGAATCAAATGAATGTTAAATTCATTCAAACAAAGCTTTTTGAATCAAATGAAAGTCAAACACATTCAACAAAGCTAATTCAGTGAAATGAAAGTCAAACACATTCAAACAAATCTTTTTGAATCAAATGAAAGTCAAATGCATTCAACAAATCTAATTGAGTTTGATGAAAGTTAAACACTTTCAACAAAGCTTTCAAAATCAAATGAAAGTCAAATACATTCAAACAAAGCTTTTTTAATCAAATGAAAGTCAAATGCATTCAACAAAGCTAATTGAGTCAAATGAAAGTCAAACACTTTCAACCAAGCTTTGAGAATCAAACGAAAGTCAAATACATTCAAACAAATCTTTTTGAATCAAATGAAAGTCAATTGCATTCCACAATGCTAATTGAGTCAAATGAAAGTCAAACACAATCAACAAAGCTAATTGAGTCAAATGAAAGTCAAACACATTTGAACAAAGCTTTTTGAATCAAATGAAAGTCAAATGCATTTATTAAAGTAATTGAATCAATTGAAAGTCAATTGCATTTCACAATGCTAATTGGGTCAAATGAAAGTCTAACACATTCAACAAAGCTAATTGAGTCAAATGAAAGTCAAACACATTTATTCAAAGCTTTTTGAATCAAATGAAAGTCAAATGCATTTAACAAAGCTAATGGAGTCAAATGAAGGCCAAACACATTCTAACAAAGCTTTTTGAATAAAATGAAAGTCAATTACATTCCACAACGCTAATTGAGTCAAATGAAAGTCAAACACATTCAACAAAGCTAATTGAGTTAAATGAAAGTCAAACACATTCAAACAAAGCTTTTTGAATCAAATGAAAGTCAAATACATTCAATAAAGCTAATTGAGTCAAATAAAAGTCAAACACTTTCAAAAAAGCTTTTTGAATCAAATGAAAGTCAAATTCATTCAAATAAAGCTTTTTGAATCAAATGAAAGTCAAACACATTCAACAAAGCTAATTGAGTCAGATGAAAAAACAAATCTTTTTCAATCAAATGAAAGTCAAATGCATTCAACTAGCTAATTGATTCAAATAAAAGTCAAACACTTTCAACAAAGCTAATTGAATCAAATGACAGTCAATTGTATTCCACAATGCTAATTGAGTCAAATGAAAGTCAAATACATTCAACAAAGCTATTAGAATCAAATGAAAGTCAAATACATTCAAAAAAAGCTTTTTGAATCAAATGAAAGTCAATTGCATTCCACAATGCTAATTGGGTCAAATGAAAGTCAAACACATTCAACAAAGCTAATTGAGTCAAATGAAAGTCACACACACTTAAACAAAGCTTTAAGAATCAAATGAAAGTCTAATGCGTTTAACAAAGCTAATTGAATCAAATGAAAGTCAAACACTTTCAAACAAAGCTTTTTGAATCAAATGAAAGTCAATTGCATTCCACAATGCTAATTGAGTCAAATAAAAGTCAAAGATATTCAACAAAGCTAATTGAGTCAAATGAAAGTCAAACAGATTCAAACAAAGCATTTTGAATCGAATGAAAGTCAAATGCATTCAAAAAGCTAATTGAGTCAAATGAAAGTCGAACACTTTCAACAAAACTAATTGAGACAAATGAAAGTCAAACACATTCAAACAAAGCTTTTTGAATCAAATGAAAGTCAAATGCATTCAACAAAGCTAATTGAATCAAATGATAGTCAATTGTATTCCACAATGCTAATTGAGTCAAATGAAAGTCAAACACATTCAAAAAAGCTTTTAGAATCAAATGAAAGTGAAATACATTCAAAAAAGCTTTTTGAATCAAATGAAAGTCTATTGTATTCCACAATGCTAATTGAGTCAAATGAAAGTCAAAGACATTCAACAAAACTAATAGAGTCAAACGAAAGTCAAACACATTCAAACAAAGCTTTTTGAATCAAATGAAAGTCAAATGCATTCAAGAAAGCTAATTGAGTATACTGAAAGTTAAACACTTTCTAAAAAGCTTTTAAAATCAAATGAAAGTCAAATACATTCTAACAAAGCATTTTGAATCAAATGAAAGTCAATTGCATTCCACAATGCTAATTGGGTCAAATGAAAGTCAAACACATTCAACAAAGCTAATTGAGTCAAATGAAAGTCAAACACATTTAAACAAAGCTTATTGAATCAAATGACAGTCAAATGCATTCAACAAAGCTAATCGAGTCAAATGAAAATCAAACTCTTTCAACAAAGCTTTTAGAATCAAATGAAAGTCAAATACATTCAAACAAAGCTTTTTGAATCAAATGAAAGTCAATTGCATTACACAATGCTTATTGGGTCAAATGAAAGTCAAACACATTCAACAAACTTAATTGAGTCAAATGAAAGTCAAACACATATAAACAAAGTTTTTTGAATCAAAGGAAAGTCAAATGCATTTAAAAAAGCTAATTGAATCAAATGAAAGTCAAACACATTCAAACAAAGTTTTTTGAATCAAATGAAAGTCAATTGCATTCCACAATTCTAATTGAGTCAAATGAAAGTCAAATACATTCAACAAAGCTAATTGAGTCAAATGAAAGTCAAACACATTCAAACAAATCTTTTTTAATCAAATGAAAGTCAAATGCATTCAACAAAGCTAATTTAGTCAAATGAAAGTCAAACACTTTCAACAAAGCTTTTATAATCAACTGAAAGTCAATTGCATTCCACAATGCTAATTGAGTCAAATGAAAGTCAAACACATTCAAACAAAGCTAATTGAGTCAAATGAAAGTCAAACACATTCAAACGAAGCTTTTTGAATCAAATGAAAGTCAAATGCATTCAACAAAGCTAATTGAGTTTGATAAAAGTTAAACACTTTCAACAAAGCTTTCAAAATCAAATGAAAGTCAAATACATTCAAACAAAGCTTTTAGAATCAAATGAAAGTCAATTGCATTCCACAATGCTAATTGAGTCAAATGAAAGTCAAACACATTCAACAAAGCTAATTGAGTCAAATGAAAGTCAAACACATTCAAACAAAGCTTTTTGAATCAAATGAAAGTCAAATGCATTCAACAAAGCTAATTGAGTTTGATGAAAGTTAAACACTTTCAACAAAGCTTTCAAAATCAAATGAAAGTCAAATACATTCAAACAAAGCTTTTTAAATCAAATGAAAGTCAATTGCATTCCACAATGATAATTGAGTCAAATGAAAGTCAAACACATTCAACAAACCTAATTGAGTCAAATGAAAGTCAAACACATTCAAACAAAGCTTTGTGAATGAAATGAAAGTCAAATGCATTCAACAAAGCTAATTGAGTTAAATAAAAGTCAAACACTTTCAACAAAGCTTTTAGAATCAAATGAAAGTCAAATTCATTCAAACAAAGCTTTTAAAATGAAATGAAAGTCAATTGCATTCCACAATGCTAATTGTGTCAAATGAAAGTCAAACACATTCAACAAAGCTAATTGAGTCAAATGAAAGTCAAACACATTCAAACAAAGCTTTTTGAATCAAATGAAAGTCAAATGCATTCAACAAAGCTAATTGAGTCAAATAACAGTCAAACACTTTCAACAAAGCTTTTAGAATCAAATGAAAGTTAAATTCATTCAAACAACGCTTTTTGAATCAAATGAAAGTCAAACACATTCAACAAAGCTAATTGAGTCAGATGAAAGTCAAACACATTTAAACAAAGCTTTTAGAATCAAATGAACGTCAAATGCATTCAACAAAGCTAATTGAGTCAAATGAAAGTAAAACACTTTCATCAAAGCTTTTAGATTCAAATGAAAGTCAAATACATTCAAACAAACCTTTTTGAATCAAATGAAAGTCAAATGCATTCCACAATGCTAATTGAGTCAAATGAAAGTCAAACACATTCAACAAAGCTAATTGAGTCAAATGAAAGTCAACCACTTTCAACAAAGCTAATTGAGTCGAATAAAAGTCAAACACTTTCTACAAATCTTTTAGAATCAAATGAAAGTCAAATTCATTCAAACAAAGCTTTTTGAATCAAATGAAAGTCAAACACATTCAACAAAGCTTTTATAATCAAATGAAAGTTAAATTCATTCAAACAAAGCTTTTTGAATCAAATGAAAGTCAAACACATACAACAAAGCTAATTGAGTCAAATGAAAGTCAAACACATTTAAACAAAGCTTTTAGAATCAAATGAACGTCAAATGCATTCAACAAAGCTAATTAAGTCAAATGAAAGTAAAACACTTTCAACAAAGCTTTTAGATTCAAATGAAAGTCAAATACATTCAAACAAACCTTTTTGAATCAAAAGAAAGTCAAATGCATTCCACAATGCTAATTGAGTCAAATGAAAGTCAAACACATTCAACAAAGCTAATTGAGTCAAAAGAAAGTATAACACATTCAAACAAAGCTTTTTGAATCAAATCAAAGTTAAATGTATTCAACAAAGCTAATTGAGTCAAATAAAAGTCAAACACTTTCAACAAAGCTTTTAGAATCAAATGAAAGTCAAATTCATTCAAACAAAGCTTTTTGAATCAAATGAAAGTCAAACACATTCAACAAAGCTAATTGAGTCAAATGAAAGTCAAACACATTTAAACAAAGCTTTTTGAATCAAATGAAAGTCAAATGCATTCAACAAAGCTAATCGAGTAAAATGAAAGTCATACACTTTCAACAAAGCTTTTAGAATCAAATGAAAGTCAAACACATTCAAACAAAGCTTTTTGAATCAAATGAAAATCAATTGCATTCCACAACGGTAATTGAGTCAAATGAAAGTCAAACACTTTCAACAAAGCTTTTAGAATCAAATGAAAGTCAAACACATTCAAACAAAGCTTTTTAAATCAAATGAAAGTCAATTGCATTACACAATGCTAATTGGGTCAAATGAAAGTCAAACACATTCAACAAACTTAATTGAGTCAAATGAAAGTCAAACACATATAAACAAAGTTTTTTGAATCAAAGGAAAGTCAAATGCATTTAACAAAGCTAATTGAATCAAATGAAAGTCAAACACATTCAAACAAAGTTTTTTGAATCAAATGAAAGTCAATTGCATTCCACAATTCTAATTGAGTCAAATGAAAGTCAAACACATTCAACAAAGCTAATTGAGTCAAATGAAAGTCAAACACATTCAACCAAATCTTTTTTAATCAAATGAAAGTCAAATGCATTCAACAAAGCTAATTTAGTCAAATGAAAGTCAAACACTTTCAACAAAGCTTTTATAATCAACTGAAAGTCAATTGCATTCCACAATGCTAATTGAGTCAAATGAAAGTCAAACACATTCAAACAAAGCTTATTGAGTCAAATGAAAGTCAAACACATTCAAACAAAGCTTTTTGAATCAAATGAAAGTCAAATGCATTCATCAAAGCTAATTGAGTTTGATGAAAGTTAAACACTTTCAACAAAGCTTTGAAAATCAAATGAAAGTCAAATACATTCAAACAAAGCTTTTAGAATCTAATGAAAGTCAATTGCATTCCACAATGCTAATTGAGTCAAATGAAAGTCAAACACATTCAACAAAGCTAATTGAGTCAAATGAAAGTCAAACACATTCAAACATAGCTTTTTGAATCAAATGAAAGTCAAATGCATTCAACAAAGCTAATTGAGTTTGATGAAAGTTAAACACTTTCAACAAAGCTTTCAAAATCAAATGAAAGTCAAATACATTCAAACAAAGCTTTTTGAATCAAATGAAAGTCAATTGCATTCCACAATGATAATTGAGTCAAATGAAAGTCAAACAAATTCAACAAACCTAATTGAGTCAAATGAAAGTCAAACACATTCAAACAAAGCTTTGTGAATGAAATGAAAGTCAAATGCATTCAACAAAGCTAATTGAGTTAAATAAAAGTCAAACACTTTCAACAAAGCTTTTAGAATCAAATGAAAGTCAAATTCATTCAAACAAAGCTTTTAAAATCAAATGAAAGTCAATTGCATTCCACAATGCTAATTGTGTCAAATGAAAGTCAAACACATTCAACAAAGCTAATTGAGTCAAATGAAAGTCAAACACATTCAAACAAAGCTTTTTGAATCAAATGAAAGTCAAATGCATTCAACAAAGCTAATTGAGTCAAATAAAAGTCAAACACTTTCAACAAAGCTTTTAGAATCAAATGAAAGTTAAATTCATTCAAACAAAGCTTTTTGAATCAAATGAAAGTCAAACACATTCAACAAAGCTAATTGAGTCAGATGAAAGTCAAACACATTTAAACAAAGCTTTTAGAATCAAATGAACGTCAAATGCATTCAACAAAGCTAATTGAGTCAAATGAAAGTAAAACACTTTCATCAAAGCTTTTAGATTCAAATGAAAGTCAAATACATTCAAACAAACCTTTTTGAATCAAATGAAAGTCAAATGCATTCCACAATGCTAATAGAGTCAAATGAAAGTCAAACACATTCAACAAAGCTAATTGAGTCAAATGAAAGTCAACCACTTTCAACAAAGCTAATTGAGTCGAATAAAAGTCAAACACTTTCTACAAATCTTTTAGAATCAAATGAAAGTAAAATTCATTCAAACAAAGCTTTTTGAATCAAATGAAAGTCAAACACATTCAACAAAGCTTTTAGAATCAAATGAAAGTTAAATTCATTCAAACAAAGCTTTTTGAATCAAATGAAAATCAAACACATACAACAAAGCTAATTGAGTCAAATGAAAGTCAAACACATTTAAACAAAGCTTTTAGAATCAAATGAACGTCAAATGCATTCAACAAAGCTAATTCAGTCAAATGAAAGTAAAACACTTTCAACAAAGGTTTTAGATTCAAATGAAAGTCAAATACATTCAAACAAACCTTTTTGAATCAAATGAAAGTCAAATGCATTCCACAATGATAATTGAGTCAAATGAAAGTCAAACACATTCAACAAAGCTAATTGAGTCAAAAGAAAGTATAACACATTCAAACAAAGCTTTTTGAATCAAATGAAAGTTAAATGTATTCAACAAAGCTAATTGAGTCAAATAAAAGTCAAACACTTTCAACAAAGCTTTTAGAATCAAATGAAAGTCAAATTCATTCAAACAAAGCTTTTTAAATCAAATGAAAGTCAAACACATTCAACAAAGCTAATTGAGTCAAATGAAAGTCAAACACATTTAAACAAAGCTTTTTGAATCAAATGAAAGTCAAATGCATTCAACAAAGCTAATCGAGTCAAATGAAAGTCATACACTTTCAACAAAGCTTTTAGAATCAAATGAAAGTCAAACACATTCAAACAAAGCTTTTTGAATCAAATGAAAATCAATTGCATTCCACAACGGTAATTGAGTCAAATGAAAGTCAAACACTTTCAACAAAGCTTTTATAATCAAATGAAAGTCAAACACATTCAAACAAATCTTTTTGAATCAAATGAAAGTCAATTGCATTACACAATGCTAATTGGGTCAAATGAAAGTCAAACACATTCAACAAACTTAATTGAGTCAAATGAAAGTCAAACACATATAAACAAAGTTTTTTGAATCAAAGGAAAGTCAAATGCATTTAACAAAGCTAATTGAATCAAATGAAAGTCAAACACATTCAAACAAAGTTTTTTGAATCAAATGAAAGTCAATTGCATTCCACAATTCTAATTGAGTCAAATGAAAGTCAAACACATTCAACAAAGCTAATTGAGTCAAATGAAAGTCAAACACATTTAAACAAAGCATTTTGAATCAAATGAAATTAAAATGCATTCAACAAAGCTAATTGAGTCAAATGAAAGTCAAACACTTTCAACAAAACTAATTGAGACAAATGAAAGTCAAACACATTCAAACAAAGCTTTTTAAATCAAATGAAAGTCAAATGCATTCAACAAAGCTAATTGAGTATAATGAAAGTTAAACACTTTCAACAAAGATTTTAAAATCAAATGAAAGTCAAATACATTCAAACAAAGCTTTTTGAATGAAATGAAAGTCAATTGTATTCCACAATGCTAATTGAGTCAAATGAAAGTCAAATACATTCAACAAACCTAATTGAGTTAAATGAAAGTCAAACACATTCAAACAAACCTTTTTGAATCAAATGAAAGTCAAATGCATTCAACAAAGCTAATTGAGTCAAATAAAAGTCAAACACTTTCAACAAAGCTTTTAGAATCAAATGAAAGTCAAATTCATTCAAACAAAGCTTTTTGAATCAAATGAAAGTCAAACACATTCAACAAAGCTAATTGAGTCAAATGAAAGTCAAACACATTCAAACAAAGCTTTTTTAATCAAATGGAAGTCAAATGCATTCAACAAAGCTAATCGAGTCAAATGAAAGTCATACACTTTCAACAAAGCTTTTAGAATCAAATGAAAGTCAAATACATTCAAACAAAGCTTTTTGAATCAAATGAAAGTCAATTGCATTACACAATGCTAATTGGGTCAAATGAAAGTCAAACACATTCAACAAACTTAATTGAGTCAAATGAAAGTCAAACACATATAAACAAAGCTTTTTGAATCAAATGAAAGTCAAATGCATTTAACAAAGCTAATTGAATCAAATGAAAGTCAAACACATTCAAACAAAGTTTTTTGAATCAAATGAAAGTTAATTGCATTCCACAATTCTAATTGAGTCAAATGAAAGTCAAACACATTCAACAAAGCTAATTGAGTCAAATGAAAGTCAAACACATTCAAACAAAGCATTTTGAATCAAATGAAATTCAAATGCATTCAACAAAGCTAATTGAGTATAATGAAAGTTAAACACTTTCAACAAAGCTTTTAAAATCAAATGAAAGTCAAATACATTCAAACAAAGCTTTTTGAATGAAATGAAAGTCAATTGTATTCCACAATGCTAATTGAGTCAAATGAAAGTCAAATTCATTCAACAAACCTAATTGAGTCAAATGAAAGTCAAACACATTCAAACAAAGCTTTTGAATAAAATGAAAGTCAAATGCATTCAACAAAGCTAATTGAGTCAAATAAAAGTCAAACACTTTCAACCAAGCTTTGAGAATCAAATGAAAGTCAAACACATTCAACAAAACTAATTGAGTCAAATGAAAGTCAAACACATTTAAACAAAGCTTTTTGAATCAAATGAAAGTCAAATGCATTCAACAAAGCTAATTGAGTCAAATGAAAGTCAAACACTTTCAACAAAGCTTTTAGAATCAAATAAAAGTCAAATTCATTCAAACAAAGCTTTTAAAATCAAATGAAAGTCAATTGCATTCCACAATGCTAATTGTGTCAAATGAAAGTCAAACACATTCAACAAAGCTAATTGAGTCAAATGAAAGTCAAACACATTCAAACAAAGCTTTTTGAATCAAATGAAAGTCAAATGCATTCAACAAAGCTAATTGAGTCAAATAAAAGTCAAACACTTTCAACAAAGCTTTTAGAATCAAATGAAAGTTAAATTCATTCAAACAAAGCTTTTTGAATAAAATGAAAGTCAAACACATTCAACAAAGCTAATTGAGTCAAATGAAAGTCAAACACATTTAAACAAAGCTTTTAGAATCAAATGAAAGTCAAATGCATTCCACAATGCTAATAGAGTCAAATGAAAGTCAACCACTTTTAACAAAGCTAATTGAGTCAAATGAAAGTCAACCACTTTCAACAAAGCTAATTGAGTCAAATAAAAGTCAAACACTTTCAACAAAGCTTTTAGAATCAAATGAAAGTCAAATTCATTCAAACAAAGCTTTTTGAATCAAATGAAAGTCAATTGCATTCCACAATGCTAATTGAGTTAAATGAAAGTCAAACACATTCAACAAAGCTAATTGAGTCAAATGAAAGTCAAACAACTTTCAACAAAGCTTTTAGAATCAAATGAAAGTCAAATGCATTTAATAAAGTAATTGAATCAAATGAAAGTCAGTTGCATTTCACAATGCTAATTGGGTCAAATGAAAGTCAAACACATTCAACAAAGCTTTTAGAATCAAATGAAAGTCAAATACATTCAAACAAAGCTTTTTGAATCAAACGAAAGTCAATTGTATTCCACAATGCTAATTGAGTCAAATGAAAGTCAAATACATTCAACAAAGCTTTTAGAATAAAATTAAAGTCAAATACATTCAAACAAAGCTTTTTGAATCAAATGAAAGTAAATTGCATTCCACAATGCTAATTGGGTCAAATGAAAGTCAAACACATTCAACAAAGCTAATTGAGTCAAATGAAAGTCAAACACTTTCAACAAAGCTTTTAGAATCAAATGAAAGTCAAATTCATTCAAACAAAGCTTTTTGAATCAAATGAAAGTCAATTGCATTCCACAATGCTAATTGAGTCAAATGAAAGTCAAACGCATTCAACAAAGCTAATTGAGTCAAATGAAAGTCAAACAGATTCAAACAAAGCATTTTGAATCGAATGAAAGTCAAATAAATTCAACAAAGCTAATTGAGTCAAATGAAAGTCGAACACTTTCAACAAAACTAATTGAGACAAATGAAAGTCAAACACATTCAAACAAAGCTTTTTGAATCAAATGAAAGTCAAATGCATTCAACAAAGCTAATTGAATCAAATGACAGTCAATTGTATTCCACAATGCTAATTGAGTCAAATGAAAGTCAAACACATTCAACAAAGCTTTTAGAATCAAATGAAAGTGAAATACATTCAAACAAAGCTTTTTGAATCAAATGAAAGTCTATTGTATTCCACAATGCTAATTGAGTCAAATGAAAGTCAAACACATTCAACAAAACTAATAGAGTCAAATGAAAGTCAAACACATTCAAACAAAGCTTTTTGAATCAAATGAAAGTCAAATGCATTCAACAAAGCTAATTGAGTATACTAAAAGTTAAACACTTTCAAAAAAGCTTTTAAAATCAAATGAAAGTCAAATACATTCTAACAAAGCATTTTGAATCAACCGAAAGTCAATTGCATTCCACAATGCTAATTGGGTCAAATGAAAGTCAAACACATTCAACAAAGCTAATTGAGTCAAATGAAAGTCAAACACATTTAAACAAAGATTATTGAATCAAATGACAGTCAAATGCATTCAACAAAGCTAATCGAGTCAAATGAAAGTCAAACTCTTTCAACAAAGCTTTTAGAATCAAATGAAAGTCAAATACATTCAAACAAAGCTTTTTGAATCAAATGAAAGTCAATTGCATTACACAATGCTAATTGGGTCAAATGAAAGTCAAACACATTCAACAAACTTAATTGAGTCAAATGAATGTCAAACACATATAAACAAAGCTTTTTGAATCAAATGAAAGTCAATTGTATTTAACAAAGCTAATTGAATCAAATGAAAGTCAAACACATTCAAACAAAGTTTTTTGAATCAAATGAAAGTTAATTGCATTAAACAATTCTAATTGAGTCAAATGAAAGTCAAACACATTCAACAAAGCTAATTGAGTCAAATGAAAGTCAAACACATTTGAACAAAGCTTTTTGAATCAAATGAAAGTCAAAAGCATTTAATAAAGTAATTGAATCAAATGAAAGTCAATTGCATTTCACAATGCTAATTGGGTCAAATGAAAGTCTAACACATTCAACAAAGCTAATTGAGTCAAATTGAAGTCAAACACATTTATTTAAAGCTTTTTGAATCAAATGAAAGTCAAATGCATTTAACAAAGCTAATGGAGTCAAATGAAAGCCAAACACATTCAAACAAAGCTTTTTGAATCAAATGAAAGTCAATTGCATTCCACAACGCTAATTGAGTCAAATGAAAGTCAAACACATTCAACAAAGCTAATTGAGTCAAATGAAAGTCAAACACATTTGAACAAAGCTTTTTGAATCAAATGAAAGTCAAATGCATTTAATAAAGTAATTGAATCAAATGAAAGTCAATTGCATTTCACAATGCTAATTGGGTCAAATGAAAGTCTAACACATTCAACAAAGCTAATTGAGTCAAATGAAAGTCAAACAAATTTATTCAAAGCTTTTTGAATCAAATGAAAGTCAAATGCATTTAACAAAGCTAATGGAGTCGAATGAAAACTAAACACATTCAAACAAAGCTTTTTGAATCAAATGAAAGTCAATTGCATTCCACAACGCTAATTGAGTCAAATGAAAGTCAAACACATTCAACAAAGCTAATTGAGTTAAATGAAAGTCAAACACATTCAAACAAAGCTTTTTAAATCAAATGAAAGTCAAATGCATTCAATAAAGCTAATTGAGTCAAATAAAAGTCAAACACTTTCAAAAAAGCTTTTTGAATCAAATGAAAGTCAAATTCATTCAAATAAAGCTTTTTGAATCAAATGAAAGTCAAACACATTCAACAAAGCTAATTGAGTCAGATGAAAGTCAAACACATTTAAACGAAGCTTTTTCAATCAAATGAAAGTCAAATGCATTCAACAATGCTAATTGATTCAAATAAAAGTCAAACACTTTCAACAAAGCTAATTGACTCAAATGACAGTCAATTGTATTCCACAATGCTAATTGAGTCAAATGAAAGTCAAATACATTCAAAAAAGCTTTTAGAATCAAATGAAAGTCAAATACATTCAAACAAAGCTTTTTGAATCAAATGAAAGTCAATTGCATTCCACAATGCTAATTGGGTCAAATGAAAGTCAAACACATTCAACAAAGCTAATTGAGTCAAATGAAAGTCAAACACATTTAAACAAAGCTTTATGAATCAAATGAAAGTCTAATGCGTTTAACAAAGCTAATTGAATCAAATGAAAGTCAAACACTTTCAAACAAAGCTTTTTGAATCAAATGAAAGTCAATTGCATTCCACAATGCTAATTGAGTCAAATGAAAGTCAAAGACATTTAACAAAGCTAATTGAGTCAAATGAAAGTCAAACACATTCAAACAA
Source organism: Chenopodium formosanum (assembly GCA_024500155.1). NCBI lineage: Eukaryota > Viridiplantae > Streptophyta > Magnoliopsida > Caryophyllales > Amaranthaceae > Chenopodium > Chenopodium formosanum. The sequence continues at coordinate 21,127,514 of CM044870.1, read as the reverse complement.
TGCATTTTGAATCGAATGAAAGTCAAATGCATTCAACAAAGCTAATTGAGTCAAATGAAAGTCGAACACTTTCAACAAAACTAATTGAGACAAATGAAAGTCAAACACATTCAAACAAAGCTTTTTGAATCAAATGAAAGTCAAATGCTTTCAACAAAGCTAATTGAATCAAATGACAGTCAATTGTATTCCACAATGCTAATTGAGTCAAATGAAAGTCAAACACATTCAACAAAGCTTTTAGAATCAAATGAAAGTGAAATACATTTAAACAAAGCTTTTTGAATCAAATGAAAGTCTATTGTATTCCACAATGCTAATTGAGTCAAATGAAAGTCAAACACATTCAACAAAACTAATAGAGTCAAATGAAAGTCAAACACATTCAAACAAAGCTTTTTGAATCAAATGAAAGTCAAATGCATTCAACAAAGCTAATTGAGTATACTGAAAGTTAAACACTTATAAAAAAGTTTTTAAAATCGAATGAAAGTCAAATACGTTCTAACAAAGCATTTTGAATCAAATGAAAGTCAATTGCATTCCACAATGCTAATTGGGTCAAATGAAAGTCAAACACATTCAACAAAGCTAATTGAGTCAAATGAAAGTCAAACACATTTAAACAAAGCTTATTGAATCAAATGACAGTCAAATGCATTCAACAAAACTAATCGAGTCAAATGAAAGTCAAACTCTTTCAACAAAGCTTTTAGAATCAAATGAAAGTCAAATACATTCAAACAAAGCTTTTTGAATCATATGAAAGTCAATTGCATTACACAATGCTAATTGGGTCAAATGAAAGTCAAACACATTCAACAAACTTAATTGAATCAAATGAAAGTCAAACACATATAAACAATGCTTTTTGAATCAAATGAAAGTCAAATGCATTTAACAAAGCTAATTGAATCAAATGAAAGTCAAACACATTCAAACAACGTTTTTTGAATCAAATGAAAGTTAATTGCATTTAACAATTCTAATTGAGTCAAATGAAAGTCAAACACATTCAACAAAGCTAATTGAGTCAAATGAAAGTCAAACACATTCAAACAAAGCATTTTGAATCAAATGAAATTCAAATGCATTCAACAAAGCTAATTGAGTATAATGAAAGTTAAACACTTTCACCAAAGCTTTTAAAATCAAATGAAATTCAAATACATTCAAACAAAGCTTTTTGAATGAAATGAAAGTCAATTGTATTCCACAATGCTAATTGAGTCAAATGAAAGTCAAATACATTCAACAAACCTAATCGAGTCAAATGAAAGTCAAACACATTTAAACAAAGCTTTTTGAATAAAATGAAAGTCAAATGCATTCAACAAAGCTAATTGAGTCAAATAAAAGTCAAACACTTTCAACAAAGCTTTTAGAATCAAATGAAAGTCAAATTCATTCAAACAAAGCTTTTTGAATCAAATGAAATTCAAACACATTCAACAAAGCTAATTGAGTCAAATGAAAGTCAAACACATTTAAACAAAGCTTTTTGAATCAAATGAAAGTCAAATGCATTCAACAAAGCTAATTGAGTCAAATGAAAGTCAAACACTTTTAACAAAGCTTTTAGAATCAAATGAAAGTCAAACACATTTAAACAAAGCTTTTTGAATCAAATCAAAGTCCATTGCATTCCACAATGCTATTTGAGTTAAATGAAGGTCAAACACATTCAACAAAGCTAATTAAGTCAAATGAAAGTCAAGTGCATTAAACAAAGCTAATTGAGTATAATGGATGTTAAACACTTTCAACAAAGGTTTTAAAATCAATTGAAAGTCAAATACATTCAAACAAAGATTTTTGAATCAAATGAAAGTCAATTGCATTCCACAATGATAATTGAGTCAAATGAAAGTCAAACACATTCAACAAACCTAATTGAGTCAAATGAAAGTCAAACACATTCAAACAAAGCTTTGTGAATCAAATGAAAGTCAAATGCATTCAACAAAGTTAATTGAGTTAAATAAAAGTTAAACACTTTCAACAAAGCTTTTAGAATCAAATGAAAGTCAAATTCATTCAAACAGAGCTTTTTAAATCAAATGAAAGTCAATTGCATTCCACAATGCTAATTGTGTCAAATGAAAGTCAAACACATTCAACAAAGCTAATTGAATCAAATGAAAGTGAAACACATTCAAACAAAGCTTTTTAAATCAAATGAAAGTCAAATGCATTCAACAAAGCTAATTGAGTGAAATGAAAGACAAACACATTCAAACAAAGCTTTTTGAATCAAATGAAAGTCAAATGCATTCAACAAAGCTAATTGAGTATAATGAAAGTTAAACACTTTCAACAAAGCTTTTAAAATCAATTGAAAGTCAAATACATTCAAACAAAGCTTTTTGAATCAAATGAAAGTCAAATGCATTCAACAAAGCTAACTGAGTATAATGAAAGTTAAACACTTTCAACAAAGCTTTTAAAATCAATTGAAAGTCAAATACATTCAAACAAAGCTTTTTGAATCAAATGAAAGTCAATCGCATTCCACAATGATAATTGAGTGAAATGAAAGTCAAACACATTCAACAAACCTAATTGAGTCAAATGAAAGTCAAACACATTCAAACAAAGCTTTTTGAATCAAATGAAAGTCAAATGCATTCAACAAAGCTAATTGAGTATAATGAAAGTTAAACACTTTCAACAAAGCTTTTAAAATCAAATGAAAGTCAAATACATTCAAACAAAGCTTTTTGAATCAAATAAAAGTCAATTGCATTCCACAATGCTAATTGAGTCAAATGAAAGTCAAACACATTTAACAAACCTAATTGAGCCAAATTAAAGTCAAACACATTCAAACAAAGCTTTGTGAATCAAATGAAAGTCAAATGCATTCAACCAAGCATTTAAAATCAAATGAAAGTCAAAGACTTTCAACAAAGATTTTAGAATCAAATCAAAGTCAAATAAATTCAAACAAAGTTTTTTAATCAAATGCAAGTCAATTGCATTCCACAATGCTAATTGAGTCAAATGAAAATGAAACACATTCAACAAAGCTTTTAGAATCAAATGATAGTCAAATACATTAAAACAAAGCTTTTTGAATCAAATGAAAGTCAATTGTATTCCACAATGCTAATTGAGTCAAATAAAAGTCAAACACATTCAACAAGGCTAATTGATTCAAATGAAAGTCAAACACATTCAAACAAAGCTTTTTTAATCAAATGAAAGTCAAATGCATTCAACAAAGCTAATTGAGTCAAATGAAAGTCAAACACTTTCAACAAAGCTTTGAGAATCAAACGAAAGTCAAATACATTCAAACAAATCTTTTTGAATCAAATGAAAGTCAATTACATTTCACAATGCTAATTGAGTCAAATGAAAGTCAAACACATTCAACAAAACTAATTGAGTCAAATGAAAGTCAAACACATTCAACAAAGCTAATTGAGTTAAATGAAAGTCAAACACATTCTACAAAGCTAATTGAGTCAAATGAAAGTCAAACACATTGAAACAAAGCATATTGAATCAAATGAAAGTCAAATGCATTCAAGAAAGCTGATTGAGTCAAATTAAAGTAAAAAACATTCAAACAAAGCTTTTTGAATCAAATAAAAGTCAAATGCATTCAACAAAGCTAAGTCAGATGAAAGTCAAACACTTTTAACAAAGCTTTTAGAATTAAATGAAAGTCAAATACATTCAAACAAAGCTTTTTGAATCAAATGAAAGTCAAACACATTCAACAAAGCTAATTGAGTTAAATGAAAGTCAAACACATTTAAACAAAGCTTTTTGAATCGAATGAAAGTCAAATGCATTCAACAAAGCTAATTGAGTCAAATGAAAGTCAAACACTTTCAACAAAGCTTTTAGAGTCAAATGAAAGTCAAATACATTCAAACAAAGCTTTTTGAATCAAATGAAAGTCAATTGCATTCCACAATGCTAATTGAGTCAAATGAAAGTCAAACACATTCAACAAAGCTAATTGAGTCAAATGAAAGTTAAACACATTCAAAGAAAGCTTTTTGAATCAAATGAAAGTCAAATGCATACAACAAAGCTAATTGAGTATAATGAAAGTTAAACACTTTCAATAAAGCTTTTAAAATCAAATGAAAGTCAAATACATTCAAACAAAGCTTTTTGAATCAAATAAAAGTCAATTGCATTCCACAATGATAATTGAGTCAAATGAAAGTCAAACACATTCAACAAACCTAATTGAGTCAAATGAAAGTCAAACACATTCAAACAAAACTTTCTGAATCAAATGAAAGTCAAATGCATTCAACAAAGCTAATTGAGTAAAATAAAAGTCAAACACTTTCAACAAAGCTTTTAGAATCAAATGAAAGTCAAATTCATTCAAACAAAGCTTTTAAAATCAAATGAAAGTCAAGTGCATTCCACAATGCTAATTGTGTCAAATGAAAGTCAAACACATTCAACAAAGCTAATTGAGTAAAATGAAAGTCAAATCCATTCAAACAAAGCTTTTTGAATCAAATGAAAGTCAAATGCATTCAACAAAGCTAATTGAGTCAAATAAAAGTCAAACACTTTCAACAAAGCTTTTAGAATCAAATGAAAGTTAAATTCATTCAAACAAAGCTTTTTGAATCAAATGAAAGTCAAACACATTCAACAAAGCTAATTGAGTCAAATGAAAGTCAAACACATTTAAACAAAGCTTTTAGAATCAAATGAACGTCAAATGCATTCAACAAAGCTAATTGAGTCAAATGAAAGTAAAACACTTTCAACAAAGCTTTTAGATTCAAATGAAAGTCAAATACATTCAAACAAACCTTTTTGAATCAAATGAAAGTCAAATGCATTCCACAATGCCAATTGAGTCAAATGAAAGTCAAACACATTCAACAAAGCTAATTGAGTCAAATGAAAGTCAACCACTTTCAACAAATCTAATTGAGTCAAATAAAAGTCAAACACTTTCAACAAAGCTTTTAGAATCAAATGAAAGTCAAATTCATTCAAACAAAGCTTTTTGAATCAAATGAAAGTCAAACACATTCAACAAAGCTAATTGAGTCAAATGAAAGTCAAACACATTTAAACAAAGCTTTTTGAATCAAATGAAAGTCAAATGCATTCAACAAAGCTAATCGAGTCAAATGAAAGTCATACACTTTCAACAAAGCTTTTAGAATCAAATGAAAGTCAAACATATTCAAACAAAGCTTTTTGAATCAAATGAAAGTCAATTGCATTCCACAACGGTAATTGAGTCAAATGAAAGTCAAACACTTTCAACAAAGCTTTTAGAATCAAATGAAAGTCAAACACATTCAAACAAAGCTTTTTGAATCAAATGAAGGTCAATTGCATTACACAATGCTAATTGGGTCAAATGAAAGTCAAACACATTCAACAAACATAATTGAGTCAAATGAAAGTCAAACACATATAAACAAAGCTTTTTGAATCAAAGGAAAGTCAAATGCATTTAACAAAGCTAATTGAATCAAATGAAAGTCAAACACATTCAAACAAAGTTTTTTGAATCAAATGAAAGTCAATTGCATTCCACAATTCTAATTGAGTCAAATGAAAGTCAAAAACATTCAACAAAGCTAATTGAGTCAAATGAAAGTCAAACACATTCAAACAAAGCTTTTTGAATCAAATGAAAGTCAAATGCATTCAACAAAGCAAATTGAGTTTGATGAAAGTTAAACACTTTCAACAAAGCTTTCAAAATCAAATGAAAGTCAAATACATTTTAACAAAGCTTCTAGAATCAAATGAAAGTCAATTGCATTCCACAATGCTAATTGAGTCAAATGAAAGTCAAACACATTCAACAAAGCTAATTGAGTCAAATGAAAGTCAAACACATTCAAACAAAGCTTTTTGAATCAAATGAAAGTCAAATGCATTCAACAAAGCTAATTGAGTTTGATGAAAGTTAAATACTTTCTACAAAGCTTTCAAAATCAAATGAAAGTCAAATACATTCAAACAAAGCTTTTTGAATCAAATGAAAGTCAATTGCATTCCACAATGATAATTGAGTCAAATGAAAGTCAAACACATTCAACAAACCTAATTGAGTCAAATGAAAGTCAAACACATTCAAACAAAGCTTTTTGAATCAAATGAAAGTCAAATGCATTCAACAAAGCTAATTGAGTCAAATGAAAGTCAAACACATTCTAACAAAGCTTTTCGAATCAAATGAAAGTCAATTGTATTCCACAATGCTAATTGAGTCAAATGAAAGTCAAACACATTCAACAAAGCTAATTGAGTCAAATGAAAGTCAAACACATTCAAACAAAGCTTTTTTAATCAAATGAAAGTCAAATGCATTCAACAAAGCTAATTTAGTCAAATGAAAGTCAAACACTTTCAACAAAGCTTTTATAATCAAATGAAAGTCAAACACATTCAAACAAAGCTTTTTGAATCAAATGAAAGTTAAATGCATTCAACAAAGCTAATTAAGTCAAATGAAAGTCAAACACATTCAACAAAGCTAATTGAGTCAAATGAAAGTCAAACACATTCAAACAAAGCTTTTTAAATCAAATGAAAGTCAAATGCATTCAACAAAGCTAATTGAGTCAAATGAAAGTCAAACACTTTCAACTAAACTTTTGGAATCAAATGAAAGTCTAATAAATTCAACCAAAGCTTTTTGAATCAAATGAAAATCAATTGCATTACACAATACTTATTGAATCAAATGAAAGTCAAACACATTCAACAAATCTAATTGACTCAAATGAAAGTCAAACACATTCAAACGAAGCTTTTTTAATCAAATGAAAGTCAAATGCATTCAACAAAGCTAATTGAGTGAAATGAAAGTCAAACACTTTCAACAAAGCTTTTAGAATCAAACAAAAGTCTAATACATTCAAACAAAGCTTTTTGAATCAAATGAAAGTCAATTTCATTCCACAATGCTAATTGAGTCAAATGAAAGTCAAACACATTTAACAAAGCTAATTGAGTCAAATGAAAGTCTAACACATTCAAAAAAAAACTTTTTGAATCAAATGAAAGTCAATTGCATTCAACAAAGCTTATTGAATCAAATGAAAGTCAAACACTTTCAACAAAGCCATTGGAATCAAATGAAAGTCTAATACATTCTATTTAGGGTAATTTTACCCCGCCATGTGGCCCAATCAGAGGGCGACACGTGTCAGCCCGGGGATGTTCCTAAATGGACCTATCCATGCTTGACACGTGTCATCCCAGATATTTGGGTGAAAATGTCGGCCTTCAGGCCCAAATCCCGAGAAAGCCGCAATACGGCGCAGCCCATCATTGATTAGGGTTCTGTGACCTAATTAAGGGCACAAATCCCAAGGACCCTATAAATAGGGAGATTCCCCTCTTTTGGAGAGCACGTTTTTCCATTTATTGAAAACTGTCCCTTTGATAGAGACAACTGAGCTAGAAATCCTAGCAGATCCCCACCTGAATTTCCGCACCTTTTTCTCTCATTTCAAGTTACTAACTTGATCGTCGGAGGCGGAGCACCAACCAACAGGTGTCTCCGTTTGTCTTGCAGGTACAGGCCGCTCCGGACCAGTCTTCGAGCTGTAACTCTCCCGAGGGACAAAAACACCCAAAACATTTGGCGCCGTCTGTGGGGAGAGTACCTCAAGATGGTTCAAAGTTCTGTACCAATTCTCAATTCCACCTCTCTACGTCCGGGTACTCAGACGGGTAACCCAGACGACTTGCAACCGGTTATTCAGCCAGAAGGGTTTGAAATACCTTAGCCTCCACCTCAGCCTCAGCCAGAGGTATTCACTGAGGAGGAGGAAGAAGAAGAAGACAATGATGTGGAGACCTACATATCTAAGGATGGTTCCCTTATCTCTAAGTCCATTCGTTCCAGGGATCAACTGGAGCGAAATGTAGACCAGGCGGGCCCAAGCAGGCGCCCGCATGGAAGGCTAGAAGGGGAAACCCAGAAGGCTAAAGGTCAAGCCCCAGTCACCCGAGATGAGCTCATGAAATTCATGACCTCTTTCAAAGGTGAAATCAAGGCCATGATCAACCAAAACAAGGCAGGCTCTAGCAAGAGTCAGCCGGCTAAAAAGACTCCCAATGATGGGAAGAAGAAGAAGCCGGTCAAGGACAGGCAGCCAACTCCTCATCCAAAGGAGAAGGCAGCCGCAAAACTTGACTGGTCTAAGATTATGATGCCTCGGCGACCCCAGCCGGAGGCCAAGAAGACGTCTACCTTCGATGCTAGAGAAGTCATCAATCGAAGGAGGCAGCAGCATTCTGAGTCAGCTTCTACCTCCAGCTTTCCAGACAGCTTCAAGGAAGCTTCTGCAAGGAATTCTATGTCTTTGCATGAGAGTCGGACAGGCGGTAAATCCGTCAACACCGAACCTCAGCTGATGATAGGGTCTATGCCATACGCACCCCAGGCGCAGTATGGGCAATATGGCCTCCAATTCATGCAGCCACCTCCATTTGGAGGTCAGGCGGCATATACCCCTGCCCAGCCTCTGGACTGGCAGCTCCGGCTAATGAGGCTAGGCGAACATCCGTCTGCCTTTGCAGCCAATATAACCGAGGCGGCTCAGCCGGCCAAGGTTAAGAATGTGTTGGTGGGTACCTATGATGGTACCACCAACCCAAAAGACCACCTGATGGCATATACCAACCTCATGTGCTTACAGGGTGGGACGATGCCACCTGGTGTCGATGTTTCCCGGCTACACTGAAGGGCATTGCCCAGCAGTGGTTTGGCAACTTGCCAGCCGGCTCTATTGATTGCTTCAAGAAGCTAGCCTTCTTGTTTGCCACCAACTTCTCAATGAACATCCCTGCTAAGAAAACGAGCCTTGATTTGAGCACCGTTAAGCAGGGTGAGAGAGAAGGGCTACGCTCATATGTCAGGCGGTTCAACCTGGTCAGAATACAGATCTAGGGACTGTCTGACGAGGTAGCTTTCACGGACTTTTTCAAGGGTCTGAAGGACGGGTCGGCTTTTAAGTTCAACCTTGTTTGAAAAGGGGCATTTACACTACAGGCGGCCCTGAGGGAGGCGGAGAGCTACATACAAGCTACCGACCTCTGCTCGCCTGGTAGCCAGTCAGACTCCAAGAAGTCTGACAAACAAAAAGAAAGCCGGTCAGCTCAGCCGGGTAACAAAAAAGAAGAGAGCAAAAAGAGAAAAGAAGTCTGGGCGATTAGTGATTCTGACCAGCCGTCCCAGAAGAAAAAGAAAGAGTTTAAACCGTACGTCCCCAAGTACGAGTTTAACAAAGATTGCAACTCCATCCTCATGGAGGTAAAGGATCGGCTGTCTATTGAGAAGCCGAATCCGATGAAGAGTTCCGTCCAGTGCGGAACAAAAATAAATTTTGCCAGTTCCATGAGGAGGTTGGCCATGACACCAACGACTGCTTCAGTCTACAGCGGACGTTGGACCGTCTGGCTGACAAGGGGCTTCTAAAGTCCTACATTTCTAAGTCCCCAGCTGGGGCAAAGAAGAAGAACAAGGGTCAGTCCTCCAAGGCTGCCCCCCAGCCTACTAGTAGTTCGGAAACCGACAAGGATCCGGTCTACACCATAGCAGGCGGTTTTTCATGTGGTGGCCCTACCATCCGGGGCACCAAAAGCCATCTTCGAAAGATGGACAAGGATGATGATGAGCAGGCGTCTGCTTCTTCCACCTTCCCAGACGTCCTCATAACTGAGAAGGACAGGGGCAGCGTCCGCCGTCCGCATGACGACCCGGTCGTCATTGAATGTAAAGTTGCCAATCAGCTGGTTGGACGGATCCTTGTTGACACCGGCAGCTCGTCGGATATTATCAGCCTCCGGTGCCTGCAGAAGCTGAAATACAATGTCAGCAGCATGCATCCGGTCACCCACCCCTTGGTTGGTTTTGGGGGTGGGATGGTCTACCCAGCCGGCAGAATTGACTTGCCCATCCGGCTGGGAGAAAAAGGCCAGGAACGACATATTGTCGTTAGGTTCTTGGTCGTGGAGGAGTTGACCGCCTACAATATCATCCTTGGTAGGCCAACCCTCAACAAAGCCAAGGCGGTGATCATCCCGTCTCTCATGCTCATCAAGTATGAGCGGGATGACGGCTCTGTTGGTTCCCTGAACGGGGATCAGAAGATGGCTAGGGAGTTCTATCTCTCAGCCGTGAAAGATACTGTGGCCCCAGACGGCCAAGAGAAGGAACCAATAGACCTTGACGATGTCAAGGATGCCAATCCTGCCCCACCAGCCGTGGGTAAGAAAAGAAAAGCACCTCTGCTGGTGGAGGTAAAGAAAGAGAAAAAATAGCAATCACTGACTGGGGAGCGGTCAGACAAGCTCCGTCCCCAACCGGCTGGAGAAAATGTTGACCTCGTTTTGGACGACAGCCGTCCAGAGCGAACGGTGAAGGTTGGGACGGTTGCTTATGCTACTTTGGGTGCAAGCTTGCACCTTCTGCTGAAAGAATTCAAAGACATCTTTGCCTTTGAAGTGGAAGAGATGCCAGGCGTCAGCCCGGATCTCGCTGTCCACAAACTCGCCGTGGATCCCAAAAAGAAGCCTATCCGGCAAAAGAAAAGAAACCATGGCGAGGAAAGAAGTCAGGCGGCAGCTGCCGAAGTCAAAAAGCTGCTAGACGCCAGGTTCATCCGGCCCTGTAATTTCCCCGACTGGGTGGCCAATGTGGTCCTTGTTAAGAAACCGAATGGGACCTGGCGCATGTGTGTTGACTACACAGACCTCAACAAGGCGTGTCCAAAGGACAGTTACCCGCTTCCAAAGATCGATAGTTTGGTCGACTCTACAGCCGATCACGCCTTGATGAGCTTTATGGATGCCTACTCCGGCTTTCATCAACTACCCCTCTGGAAAAAAGATCAAGAGAAGACGGCCTTCGTCACTGATTTGGGGTTATTCTGTTATACTGTGATGCCGTTTGGCTTGAAGAATGCGCCTGCCACCTTCCAACGGATGATTAATACGGTCTTCATAAATCAAATTGGGAGGAATGTGGAGGCGTACATAGATGACATGATAGTCAAATCCAAGCAACAAACGGATCACCTTGCTGATCTCCGAGAAACATTCACCACCCTCAGGCGGCATAAGGTCATGTTAAACCCTAAGAAATGCGTCTTTGGTGTTGAGTCTGGGAAGTTTCTCGGATTCCTGATTGATCAAAGGGGAATAGAGGCTAACCCCGAAAAGATACAGGCGGTAATTGACATGAAGTCACCCCGTTTTGTCAAGGAAGTTCAAAGATTAACAGGTTGCCTGGCCGCCTTGGGAAGGTTCCTCAGCCGGTCAGGTGACAAATGCCTTTACTTCTTCCAAGCAATCAGGAAGAAGACCAGGTTTGAATGGGGAGACGATGCTGAGACGGCATTCCAGAAGCTGAAAGAGCACTTGCACTCTCTGCCTAGGCTGGTCAGCCCTCTACCTAGGGAGACGTTGTATATGTATTTACCCGTCTCAGATCATGCTCTCAGTGCCGTTCTCCTTGCTGAGCGAGACGGCGTTCAACTCCCGGTTTACTTCATTAGCCATGTCCTTAAAAATGCTGAACTCCGGTACCCCGTGGTTGAAAAATTTGGTCTTGCTTTGTACATGGCATTCAAAAAGTTGAAGCCTTACTTTCTGGCTCATCCGGTGGTGATTTACACCGACCAGCCACTCAAGCGGCCAATGTCTACCTTGGATTCATCCGGTAGAATGTTAAAGTGGGCTATTGAGATGCAAAGTCTTGAAATCACTTACGAACCAAGAAAGGCAGTGAAAGGTCAGGCGTTTGCCGACTTCATTGTGGAAATGACCCGTCCGGTGGCTCCGGATAATCTCGATCAGGTTTGGAAAGTGTATGTAGACGGGAGTTCTACAAAGAACGGCTGTGGTGTAGGCGTAATTTATGAGTCTCTTGAGGGGGACAGATATGAGTATGCACTACCGTTAAAGTTTCAGGCCTCAAACAATGAGGCGGAATATGAAGCCCTGCTAGCCGGAATCCGCATGTGTAAGGCGGCAGGGGCAACAAAAATTGACGCCTACTCTGATTCACAGTTGGTCGTTAGCCAATATGAGGGAATATTTGAAGCAACTCACCCGGCTATGATCAAATATCTTCAGGCGGTCAAAGAGGAGGCTGGGTCACTTGAGGAGTTTCATTTGAATCAAGTACCCAGGTCTGATAACAACCAGGCGGATGCACTATCAAAGCTAGCATCCTCCGCCTGCCATGATACGCCTCGGTCAGTCTTTTGGGAAGTACTTGAAAAAAGAAGCATCTATGAAGATCCCATTGGAGTCCTAGACCGAAGCTCTACCTGGATGGATGACATCCGGGCATATCTCTCAGACGGGACACTTCCTGATTCACCACAGGAGGCAGCCGTTCTGAAAAAGCGATCCGCAAGCTTCGAGTTAAGAAATGGAGAGCTCTTCAAGGCGGGGTTTCTTAAGCCTCTTTTGAAGTGTGTAACCCCAGAAAAGGGGAAGGAAGTTCTCGAAGACTTGCACTCAGGATTCTGCGCCTCTCATATAGGCGGCAGATCTCTAGCCGTCAGAGCCAGACGACATTATTTTTGGCCCACTCTAGAGGCAGACGCCAAGGAATTGGTGAGAAAATGTGACAAGTGCTAGAAATTTGGCAAACTTATTCACCGTCCGGCTACTGATCTAACGACCATCCACAGCCCAATCCCGTTTGCAAAATGGGGCATGGACATTTTGGGTCCTTACACGCCTGCTCCAGGTGGGAAGCGTTACATTTTGGTGGCTGTGGATTACTTTACCAAGTGGGTAGAGGCTGAGGCAGTAAAGAACATCAAGACATCCGACGTCATCTCCTTCATCTGGAAGAATATTATCACCCGGTATGGGGTTCCTATGTCTATGGTGTTTGATAATGGTCCTCAGTTTGAGACGCCTCAGCTTAAAACTTGGTTGGGAGATCAGGGGATCTCAAGTTATTTTGCATCAGTCGGCCGTCCCCAAGCAAACGGCCAAGTTGAAGCCTTCAACAAATTGATCTCAGACGGTATAAAGAAGAAAATTGAAAGAGCCGGTGGCTTATGGGCTGAGGAATTAATTCATGTCCTATGGGCCATCCGGACAACAGCAAAGGGGGCAACTGGTGAAACCCCATTTCTCATGGTTTATGGTGCTGAAGCCGTCTTGCCCATCGAACACTATGAGCCGACTCTCAGAGTCATGCTATATGATGAAGAGGCAAACTGGGAGGCAATGCGCCTGGCATTGGACTCACTTCCAGAGCGCAGGGGCAATGCCGCCTTGCGTCATGAGATTTACCGTCTGAGAATGACAAGAGCCTACAACAAGAGAGTGGACGACCTTGTGTTACGGAAAATGGAGGCAACCAGTAGGGCCAATGAGCTTGGAAAGCTAACTCCTAATTGGGAAGGCCCCTACCGGATTTATGAACAAGTAAGAGACGGCACCTACCGCCTGGAAACCCCAGACGGCAGGCGCCTGCCTAGAACTTGGAACGTAGATAATTTGAAAAAAATACTACTTCTGAGATTTTGTAATAATTTTTATAAACAAGAAGTACATTAATGAACAGCTTAAGGAATGATCAAGGTTTGGAACCCGGATGTCCAAGGACATCAGTCGGCGACCGACTGCATTTCTTACTTTGCACGAGATGGGCGATCTTCGACAACATTCGCTAAGATTGTGGAAGTTTTCACTTATATTTGAGAAGAGCGGTTCGTGATGAGGCGGTCTTCGACGACATTCGCTAAGATTGTGAAAGTTGTCACCATGATTCAAGGAAAAGCTCGAGATGTAGCAGTAATGATAGACAGCGTTCCCTAGGATGTGGAGTGTTGTCTCAAATTTTGAAGATGGCGAAATATGGTCACCTTCGACGGTCCCTCAAGGTAAAGAAGAGATTGTCTATAGCGGCGATACACTGCCGTGGCAACGTACGACATACAGTTATTTTCGACGATGTTCCCGAAATACTGTGGAGGATTGTCACCAAGAATATTGAAGGCGACGACATACGGTTATCTTCAATGATGGCGTTCACGAGGCACTGTGGAGGTTGTCACAAACAACAAATGAACCAACAACAAAACGGTTACTTTCAGAGACGTGTGCTCGACGGTGCAAGATACGCATTTCTTAAACTCTTTTATTTGTTTAACTAATGATTGTTTTACAGGTATCGGTGTTATAAGAATGATTTGGAATTGCAGAACGTTTTGAATCATTCTCCGTCCCTATCGATACTTTGACTTTCGTTTTCGAAACATAAGTTTCTCCAAACTCAGTCAAAGTGGGGGCTTCTGTAGACACCCATTTGTGTCTCCCCAAAACCAAACCCGGTGATGAATGCCTTTCACGTTGAACCATAATCGAATGAGGTGAAAGTGGTTGAAAGTCAAGTGTTGCGGTTTAGTTTTTATTAAATTCTCTTCTCTCTGTTTTTGAAAATGGCTTTATTTATTTGAAAATAGCCAAACCAGTTTAGTGTGGTCCATATTTAAGGTCCAATAATTGTGAAGTTGGATGGGGCTTTACAAGACCTTTCCAACGATATATTATAAGCCCAATTCCGATGAATATTGAGGAAGTTATGGCCAAGATACTAAACTGGGCCTGGTTAATTATTTAAATACGGCCTAATGATCTAGAGGAGGGCCCATGTTAATTATTATTCCTAAAATTATTAGGATTAATTACAGTTTTCTGGAAGTTTCTAGAAAGTTCTTTTTAATTCTAATATTATTAGATTTAATAATTAATTATTTTAAAATAGACTTTTATTTGGAGTAAAATATTGTTTTATTATCTTAAAAATACATATTTTATTTTCTGTACGGATTCCGTAGATCAAGTTGATTAAAGATCGGATTCCGTGTGAAGAAAACGCGCTAATACAGGTTGTCGCCAAATGACAAGTCTGTCGCCTCGCGACAGACATTGTCGCGTCGCGACAGAGTCGATTCCTGGCGACAGCGTGTAGTTTTATTCCTTATCAAATTCTATGATTTTCCGGACTATTTTTCTTATAAATAGGGTCCGAATTCTTGTTTTCAAAAATCATTCACAATCATCAATTCTTCCTTAATTCTCTCTATTCCCTCTCAAGAATTACTTAATTCTTTCGTTTTCTCTCTCTTTCTAAACTAGTTTTTACAAACACAATTCCGCATTCACAAGATCTTGAAACACCTAGCCAAGTTCGAAGTTGCCTTCGCCTTAGACGTGCAAGGTTAATATTTTCTGAGGGTTTGGTCCAAAACTAGTCTAAACTTCATTTAGTTTGATTTCAATTTGATTCTTTAATTATTCTTTATTATTTTCATTGAAGTTATTAACTTGTGTATTTTGTTATTAGAAAGAGGTACGAGGCTTCAAAGTAAGTAGATTAGCTTAATCTCTATTTCTTTCACAATGTAGATTGCATGCTTATTATTGTTAATTCCTGGTATCATGTTAGGATGCTTTTATTGCTTCCTAGTATCATGTTAGGATGTTATTTTATGCTTTCTAGTATCATGTTTAGGATGCCTTTACTCTTTCTAATATCATGTTAGTACCATGTTAGGTTTAAAGCTTTGATCTTTATTGCTTAGTGACATGCTAGGGTTTGTTATTAACCTTGTTAGTATCATGCCTAGGATCTTGCTATTATTATTAAGCTTTATTATGCCTTATCATGCTATTATCATTATTGTTATTGATTTATTATTATGTTGCTTGATATTATTTATTTTATTGTTATTGCTTGATCACACCTTTTATGATTGTTAAAGGGAATTTGTACTTGAAATCACGCTTAATAAGATAATTATTAATTTGGTTTAGGCTAATGTGATTTTAATTCAAGTGATCGCCAATAATAGTATTATTTGTGCATTAATATTCAACCAACATAGATAAACAGGGTAGGTTCAATATAATGTTTGTATGTTATTCGAAAAGCGCACATGAATACGAGCAGAACAAAGTAGAGGCCTATTTTATAGGGCGGGTCCTTTCTTTTGTAGATTGGATTCGTACCCTCATCCCCGGACCCTGTTTGGTTCAAGACCTTATGGAGTAGTTGATGGTCCTTTTGGATTGTCTTTTGGGTTTACAAGTTCCTAAAACTTGTTGGCGACTCTTTTTGCTCTTTTTCTTTCCTTTTGGAACGCCACCGTACTTTAGTGTATGATCACAGTGGGGTTCAAGTTTGGGGTTATCATGTTGCTTGAAATATTCCCTACAGTAGGCTAAATTTTGAATTTGGTGGTATACCTAATTTGTGAAGCAAAGGGCGATCAATCCTCCACACCATAATCAAGCTATCACCAAACCAAAACACCAACACCCCCAAGCTTATTTAAACATATGTACAAAAAGCGTAAGACCGCTTTTCCCCAAGCTTAAATGGAGGATCGTCCTCAATGATCTAAATAGGGATAATACACTTACATCAAAATATTTTTATTCTTTTTATTTCTTACCTCTTTTTTTTATCATGATACTTTGTCCTCGCCTCTTTAAACTTAGGACGGCTTTTTCAACTTTGCAATTGTTATACCTTGCTTTTTAAAACTTTGGACGTCTTTTACATTTATTCATTTGCCATTATTCACAAAATATATACAACACAAGCTTGCTTACAAATAGGAACCAATAGTCAACTAATCCACCACAATCTCCAACAATAATGATCATTTGCCTCACAAAAACTAAGGATGGAAACAAAAATGAAACAAAAAGGCTCAAAATCTAAAGATGTGGCTTGAAAAGAAGGCATAAGGCTCAAATGGTCAGCAAGTGCGCAAATGTAAAACCAAAAACCAAATATGAAGAAAACTATCACAGACAAAGAAAAATTACCACCCCAAAAAGATGCCTTTGTCCTTCCTAAATGGTTTGGTCTCGGTCTTGAGAACTATAAGTCAAGATTCTAGATAAGGTCCGCAATAGTCAAGGATCCATACCGCTCATGCAAGTAAATGTTGAAGGCTTGAAAATAATGAACCTCACATGGATGTAGCGAAAACTCACTATTGGTGTCAAATCGACTATAAGAAACAACTACCAACATGTTACAAACAAGTAGACTCGGGCTTTATAGCCCTACTAGTTCTAAACACGCTACCTAGCATACTTTATCCTAGAGTAAATCAAGCATACGCTCAAACTGTGCACACCCATTACCATTTAAGAAGAAAAGCATTCAATTATATAAGTCCTAATGTTATTATGTCCGAAGCAAGAACAAAACAAAGACACAATGCAAAATTGCCTTGGTAGAAAGGAAAATCGTTTTAGAGTTTTTTAATATAAAAGAACATGGAAAAGCATATACAAATGTGTATGGATGATGTAAATCAAAAGGCTAATTCTTTTGAAGGGCCCAAGGCACTTTTAGAAGGTCCAAATAACTTCATCATAGGTTGCCCAAAGAAAGAAATAAACAAAGAAATTCATATTACTTGAGGGACTCATTAATTCCTTTTGAATTAATTCGTCGTGTCGGATCATTAGTTGCTTGGGTGTGACCCGAAGGGTTCAATCAAGATTAAGCTGTAATATTAATTATATATTAATTAATTATACATTTATATTACTAATCGGAAGCGGCCCCCACCTAGGCATTCCGATCACTTAACCTTACTGAATAATTAGGTTTCTAATAGCTCCAAACCCTCTATCAGAATAATACACTTGTTCGAAGGACACCATTCCTTTTAATTGGCAGAATTTATTTTTGTTCCGTGAGTGGACGAAACTCTTCATTGGATTCGACTTCTCAATAGTCAGCCGGTCCTTTATCTCCATGACGATGGAGTAGCAGTCTTTATTAAACTCGTACTTGGGGACGTACAGTTTATACTCTTTCTTCTTCTTCTAAGACGGTTGATTAGAATTATTGACCGCATAGACTTCTTTTCTCTTTTTGCTCTCTTCAGCTTTGGGAGCCGGCTAAGCAGATCGACTCTCTTTTTGTTTGTCAGACTTTTTGGAGTCTGACTGATTGTTGGGCAAGGAGAGGTTGGTTTCTTGTATGAAGCTTTCTGCCTTTATCACCGCCTCTTGAAGGGTAAAAACCCTCATTCTGACGATGTCGAACTTAAAAGTCGACCCATCCTTCAGACCCTTAAAGAAGTTTGTATATGCTACTTCATCAGGCAGCCCTTGAATATGAATTCTTATCTTATTGAACCGCCTGACGTAGGAGCAAAGTCCTTCTTTATCTCCCTGCTTAATGGTGCTCAAGTCGAGACTTATATTTTTCTCAAGGATGTTCATTGAGAAGTTGGAAGCAACCAAGAAGGCAAGCCCATTGAAGCTGTCAATACAACCGGCTGGCAAGTTGTCAAACCATTATTGGGCCATGCCGGTCATTGTAGCCGGGAAACATCGACACCACGTAGCATCATCCAATCCCTGTAGGTACATGACGTTGGTGTATGCCATGAGGTGGTCCTCAGGGTTGGTGGTACCATCATAGGCACCAACCAAAACATTCTTAACGTTGGTCGGCTCTGCCGCCTCGGTTATTTTTTTGGTGGACGTGGAAGGTTGTTCACCAAGTTTGAGCAGACAGAGTTACCAGTCTAGGGGCTGGACGTTGTATGCCGTCTGACCTCCATAGAAGATTAGCTGCATCATGGAAGGGCATATTGCCCGTATGGCATCTGAGGAACATACGAGGCTGACCCGATCATTTGAGGGCCAGTATAAACGAACTTGCCGTCTGTATGACTCTCATGCAAGGATTGAGAATTCCTTGCTGAAGTATTTTTGAAGCTGTCTAGGAAGCTCAATATAGAGGCTGAGTTAGACAGCTGCTGGCTCCCATTATGCTCGATAATGTGTCGATCATCGGAA
Source organism: Chenopodium formosanum (assembly GCA_024500155.1). NCBI lineage: Eukaryota > Viridiplantae > Streptophyta > Magnoliopsida > Caryophyllales > Amaranthaceae > Chenopodium > Chenopodium formosanum. Next base: position 21,108,680 of record CM044870.1, on the reverse strand, counting down.
AAAGTCTTCTTGCTGCCATCCCGCTGAATTGCCCAGATGACCTTCCTTGTGCCCGTCTTAGGCAGAAGGATTTTTTACCAGTTAATGGCAGGTGTGACCTTGTCCTTTGGATGGGAAGTAGGCTGCCTGTTTCTGACTTTCTTCCTCCTCTCAGCTTGAGGATTCTTCTTAGCCAACTAACCATTACTAGTGTTTGGGGATTTTTTTACCCCTGACACTTGGACCAATGAGGGCATGCCATGTGTCAAAGGCTGGCAAGTCATCTCTGACCAATCTCCAGCTGACACGTGCACAACCTAGTGGAGGGCAGTTTTCCCTACGACCCTATAAATAGGGAGATATTCCCCTATTTTGGGGGCATTCACAATCATTTATTACACCCCATTTCTCTCACATCAGAGAATATCTGAGCTTGGAATCCAAGCAGATCTCACCTAAATTTCCGCAGTTTTTACCTTTCTTCAAGTTTCTAACTTGATCGTTGGAGGCGGAGCTCCACCCATCCGAAGTCTCCGTTATTTTTGTACGTGCAGATCCAGTCGGACCAGTCTTCGATCTGTAACTCTCCTGAGGGACAAAAACACCCAAAACATTTGGCACCGTCTGTGGGGAGAGTACCTCAAAGAAGGTTCAAGATTCTATACCGATTCCTAACTCTACGATACTAATCAGCAACCGGTTATCCAACTGGGTAACCTTGATAATGTTCAACCGGTTAATCAACCGGGTAGATCAGGAATTCCTCAGCTGTCTTCTCAGCCTCAGCCGGAGGTCTTTACTGAGGAGGAAGAGGATGATGATGATGATGTGGAGACCTATACAACCAGGGATGGCTCCCTCATCTCCAAGTCTATACGTTCCAAGGATCAATTGGAACGCAATGAAGGCCAAGCGGGTCCGGGCAGGCGGCCACCTGGGCGGCCAGAAGGGGAAACCCGGAAGGCCAGAGGAGAAGCTCTAGCCACCCGGGACGAGCTCATGAAATTCATGAACTCCTTCAAGGGTGAAATCAAGGAGATGATCAACAAAAACAAGGCTGACTTTAGCAAGGGTCAGCCGGCTAAAAAGACTCCCCCTGTCGGGAGGAACCAGTCAAGGATAGACAGCCAACTCCCCATCCCAAGGAGAAGGCAGCCGCAAAACTTGACTGGGCCAAAATTCTGTTGCCCAAGAGGTAGCCCCGGCAAGAACAGCCGGAGACCATCAAGAAATCTGCCTCTGACGCTCGACATATCATTGAGCGAAGGAGATAACAGCAGCTGTCTGAGTCAGCCACTCGTTGTCCTTGCATGAAAGTCGGACAGGCGGCAAGACCATCAACACCGAGCCTCAACTCATGATAGAGTCTATGCCATACTCACCCCAGGCGCAGTATGGACAATATGGCCTCCAATTTATGCAGCCACCCCCATTCGGAGGTCAAGCGGCATACAAAAATGTCCACCCACTGGACTGGCAGCTCCGGCTGTTGAAGCTTGGTGAAAACCCTCTGCGTTCGCCAAGAATGTAACCGAGGCGGCCCAGCCGGCCAAGGTTAAGAATGTGTTGGTGGGTACTTATGATGGAACCACCAACCCCGAAGACCACCTGATGGCATACACCAACCTCATGCGCTTGCAGGGTTGGGACGATGCCACCTGGTGTCGTTATTTTTCGGCTACATTAAAGGCGATTGCCCAACAATGGTTTGGCAACTTGCCAGTCGGATCTATTGATTGCTTCAAGAAGCTAGCCTTCTTGTTTGCCACCAACTTCTCAATGAACATCCCTGCTAAGAAAACAAGTTTAGACTTGAGCACCATTAAGCAGGGTGAGAGAAGGGCTACGCTCATATGTTAGGCGGTTCAACCTAGTCAGAATTCAGATCCAGGGGCTGTCTGATGAGGTAGCATTTACAGACTTCTTCTAGGGTCTGAGAGACGAGTCGAACTTCAAGTTCGACCTTGTTAGAAAAGGGGCATTTACACTGCAGGCGGCCCTGAGGTAGGAGGAAAGCTATATTCAAGCAACCGACCTCTGCACGCCTGGCAGGCAGTTGGACTCCAAGAAGTCCGACAAACAAAAAGAGAGTCGGTCAGCTCAGCCGGTAAAGAAAAAAGAAAAAAGAGTTTAAACCGTACGTTCCCCGGTACGAGTTTAACAAAGACTGCAACTCCATCCTCATGGAGGTAAAGGACCGGCTGTCTATTGAGAAGCCGAATCCAATGAAGAGTTCCGTCCAGTCACGGAACAAAAACAAATATTGCCAGTTCCTGATCGATGACGAAATGGTAGGTCATTGAACTACCCTCCCCAACATGTCAAACAAAATTTATAACACTTAACCAACCCTTATACAAGTATAGTGGTAAGTCAAGGGTCGAACCCAAAGGAATGGTGAGTAATGGTCTATTGTCTATGGCTAAGCTATCCCGAAATCAAAGGTACGGTTGTAATGCTAAGACTAGAACGAACACTACAAATTAACTTGAAGAAATCAAATATGATAAGCACTAGGGCTAGGATCCACATGCATTCATAATGGAATTGGCTAATTGGGAGGTCAAATTGGCTAAGTCAAACAATGTGAGGGAAAATCAATCATGCAACCAATAGAGCATATCAAACTATTCTCCTAGAGATCTAACTAGCGCCAACTACGATAAACTTTAGCTAGGATACATTACAAGACACCTCAATCGTGTAAATGCAAGCCAAAAATCAATGGTCCGTATCAATGTGAACTTACAATGCAATCCAGTGCAACAATCAAAGTTGGCCAATCTTCAATTAATCACACACATGCACATGATTCATCAACCAAATTTAATCACACTATCAACTCCATCAATTATCCCCAATTAGCACTAATCCATTACTCATACATGCTTCACCATTGCCCTAGCAAGTAAACTACTCACTAATCATGGTAATTAAGATCAAAACATAACTAATCAACACATTCATCATGATCATATTAAGAAATCTAAAATCAATACAAAAATCAATGAAACTTTAATCAAATATCAATCAAAACCCAAACAATCAACAAGCATATGAAAGAAAAATGAAATCAACTAAAATCAAACTATATTGAATCAAAGAAGAGTAAACCTTACAATACTTGATCAAAGATCAATAAAAATGAAGAAATCTTGAATCATCAACAATTCACCATGAATTTCTCTCTCTTCAAAACTAGAGTTTCTCTCTCTAAAAATATGATCAAAAGTTCTAATTCTATTCTCTAATGATTATCTAATTACTTCTCTCTTTAAAAATAGAAGGAAAGACTATATATTGCAAAATATACAAAGGAAAAGTCGGTTAGATCGTCCAAAAATAGACCTCGGGAGGCGCGGGCACACGGAGAAGCGTACGGACAGAGCACCCAGGTAGGTACAGCCGCACCTAGCAGGTGCGCAGCCGCACCATAGCCGTGTGCGCCCGCACCTGGCTAGGTCTCCTTTCTCCCCTTCTTCGTCCTTGCTTATCATCCTTGTGCGCATATCTAGGTGATGGTGATGAACATCAAAGTATGCAGTCTTGAAATGAGTATTTTGGTGGGTTTGTGTCGAAGATGACGCCCCCAACGCATACGTGCATCGGTCTCTAGATTTGCCCCTTGAGTTCCTTCCAACTTGAAGCTCCAAAAGCTAACACAAGGCATCCATCATGATGAGAAATGAAGGAGGGAAGCTCGAGAATCTTTGGAAACTCGATCACAACCTAAAAACAAACGAAAACAAACAAATAAAAGGGAAAAACAACGAATAGAGAAAGAGATGCACAAAATAAAGAAACTAACTACGAAAAGCACAAACTAACGAAATAAAGAGCAAAACTAAGAAAAACTAAGGAAAAGAGCTACAAAATGAAATGAAAATTATCCTAGAAGAGATCAAATGAGTGCCATAAATGTCACTTGTCAAATTCCCCCAAGCTAAACTTTTGCTCGTCCTCGAGCAAAACAAAGCAAGAAAGAATAAGGATGAAAAACTTATTAATAAGGAAAAAGAAAGACTCAAGATGGGAATCACTAAGACTCACTGTCGTAGGAATCACGGTTGTTTTTAGCTACAATAAGCTCTTTAAACCCCAAAGTCGCCTATGAGGATGAGTGAGGTCTCCAAGGGTGTCCTAAGAGTTTACCCACAACTCTCCACCAACATCAAAGAGGTAAAACCATAAAAAGAAAAGAAAAGGAAAAATGAAAACAAAACCTTTGCGAAATGGACTTACAAAGAGACTATAATGCAAATGAATGAAAATCTTTCTCAAGTAATCAAGGTATGCACTTTTCAAGATATCTAAGGTTGATTGAAATATAGGGTATGCTAGGCATAGGAACTAGACATCACAATCCACGTTTATCCCAAACGATCTTACCGCGTTCTCCCCACTAGTCTCAAATCTCCCCTTAGTGAGCATCCCAATGATTCCTCGAAAGAAACGGAAAAAGAGATTTATTTAGGCTACTCGACAATCTTGACTATGCATCCCCTTTCCTTAGGCTATGACCCATGATTCCCTCCCCCGAATAGTGACTCAACTTTCTAGGTCGAAAGGTCTTTCCCCAAGGTTGTAACGTAAGGCATAAAGGGTGAAGGTAGGCTAAAATTTAAAATTTGGCGGTTTTCCTAAAAAGTGAAGTAAAAGGGTGATCAATCCTTTAACAACACGATCAAGAAATCACCAAACAAAAACAACACCCCCAAGCTTATTTGAAGCAATACTCACAAGAAATATATACAAAAAGCGTAAACGCTTCTCCCCCAAGCTAAAATGAAGCATTGTCCTCAATGCTAGAAGGAGAAAAGAATACATCAAAATATTTTTGAATTTTCACTTTTTCAATTTTTTTTTTCTTTTTTTATGCTTAAACTTGCAATGTCCTTGCCTTTTTCTAAATTCGGACGGCTTTTTCAATAATGCAATTTATTTGTCCATGCCTTTTATGATTTAGGACGGCTATTACTCAAACACTTGTCATTATTCACAAAGAAAACATAACACAATCTTGCATCTTAAAAACCAAACATTCCAACTTCTCCACCACAAACTCCATCAAGTATGATCAATTTGCTTCACAAAAACCAAGAAAAGAAGGATAATGAAACAAAAGGCCAAAGAACTAAAGATGTTGCTTGAAAAGAAGGTATAAGGCTCAAATGGTTGCAAGAAGGAAAATGTAAACCCAAAATAAAGATGAAACAAACTATCCTAAAAATGAAAAATACCACCCCGAAAAAGGTGCCTTTGTCTTCCCTAGATAGCTCGGTCTCGGGTTTAAGAATCATACATCAAGCTTTATAGATTAAGTTTGTAGAGTCAAGGATCCACGCCGCTCATACAAAATAGGTTGAAGGCTTGAAAAATGATGAACCTCACATGGATGTAGCAAAAACTCACTAGTGGTGTCAAATCGACTATGGGGAGCAACTATCAAGCATGCCACAAACAAGTAGAATCCGGCTTCATGATCCTCCTAGTTCAAACCAACTACCCTAGCATACACCTATCCTAGAGTCAACCGAACATAGTCTCAACCGAGCATACCTTTACCACCTAGGAAGAAAATCATGCAAAAGACAAAGTCCAATGTACAAAGTCCAACTCATAAAGAAACAAAAATGAAAAATAAGCCTCAAAATCAAACCACAAATTAGAATGAAAATAGAAGAAAATAAAAGGAAAAGAAAAATAAAAGAAAAGAAAAGAAAAGGAAAGTCATAGATAAAGAAGAATAGGAGAAGAGGACTAGAAAGCAAGTTAAACACATATATCCCAATCGACAAACAAGTGATCGAATGACAACATCGTCATCGATCCCAAACACATTACGTGTTAACAAGCATTCATCCTCGAACCATTCAACTTCCCCTAAACTAATCCTAATCTATGCACCCAAAGAAAAATAAAGAGAAAAAATTAGAAAGGTCTCACCAGGCTATCCATGCTTAGCATAAAAAACGAGAGCTATCTAGAAACCACCTTCTTTGCGTTCCAAGATTGTAAGCATCTTCGAAAAGACAAGTGAGAAAAGGAAAATAAAAGAAACTATAAACAAAGAAAAAGGTTAGTAACTTCAAAACAAATAAAAGAAACTACAAAATAAAGGGAAACTAAGCTAATCAAAAACTATAAACAACTAGACAAAAATAGAACTAAACTATCAAAGAATTAAAGAAAGAAAGGAAGGAAAAACTAAGAAAGCAAGTAACCAACTATCTAGCTAAAGAAACTAGACTAAACTACAAGATTTGGATTCAAGGGATTTGGATTAAAGGGTTTTGGATAAAAAGGGGTTTGGATACAAGGGAGCGAAAGCATAACAACATCACCATAATCAAATCATCACAACAACAACGTCAAATCAAGCACACCGGGCAAGCAATCAAGCATCAAGAGGACAAGAGATCAAGAATATAAAACTAACCAAACAAGAAGTGCATAAAGACCATACAAGCAAACAAAGTATGTTCACAACAACAAGTATTGGCAACCGAGTCATGAAATTAGTTCCCCCAAGCTAAACAATGATACATCTCAACATCCCAACAATACAAAGCAAGAACATAAACATAAGGGGTGGAGGCAAAAAGCACAAAAAGCTAGGGAACTAATGACCACTACCACCACTACCACTCGGCCCGGCCCCATTGGGGTCATTGTTGCCCATGTGGTCATCGAAAGTAGGGGGTGGATAAGGATCCCAACCTCCGGTGAAACCATCAGGCCACCCATAATGCCCCTTGAAGTTATCTTGTTGCCAAGGGGCAAGAGGAGTGAAGTTCTCGGGCAAAGCAAGCTCGAGTGGGTGGTTAGGGTGTACATAGGGGTAGTTAGGATAACCCCCATAGTCACACCCTCCAGGAACTTTGTAATCATAATTACCTTGCTCATCCGGGTAGAAACGACGCTCGGAATCGGGCTCAAGAGGCCCTGGCCAATACGGATGCCTATACGAAGGTATTGGACCTTGTTGGGGCATAAAGTAAGGGTAGTTAACCGGGGGAACAATGTTCCCGCGGTTAACTTCCACACCATACAATTGTTGTTGTATAAACGTACATTGTTGCAACTCAGAAATACCTCTCATTTGGTTGTAGATAGCTTCAAAGTCTTGATCATACATCCCCTCTAAGCGGATTTGGAAACCGCTCATTTGGTTGCTTAGTGCCTCCAAATCGGCACTAGCAAAAGTAGATTGTTGCCCTTGTTATTGTTGTTGTTGTTGACGTTGTTGATGTTGTTGTTGTTGATTTTGTTCTTCTTCTTCTTCTTCTTCTTCCTCATCATCATCATCATCATCGGAGTCAAAGTTGGGGCGCCGGTAGGACTTAGGAACGTGCCACACATTCTCGGCGTCAATCCGGTGGAGAGAAGTCAGGGCGCCGGTAGGACTTAGGAACGTGCCACACATTCTCGGCACAAGCACCAATGCTTGTTGTCCCTTAACCACTCATACTTTCCCTCCTCATAATGCTTGGAGATGAACAAGACTTGCCCCAATGGACGCAAATCAAGAAAGAGAGTAGAGCCATCCCCAATTTCCTTGTAATAGGGCAAGTAATGATCAAGGTTAAGGTAATTCAAGAGCCTTGTCACCATACCCCCACAAGGAATCTCACCGGTGCTCCGGTTCCTCAATGCTATGCAATAAGTGGCAAAAACGTAACCTAAGTTTAGCCGGCCACGATACTCTCCTCGAGTGGCCAACCATAAGATCTTGAGCTCAAGCCTGCTCATCTTCCCTAACTCTTGGTTGGGGAACACCGCGTAACCCAAAAGCCGATATACCACCCGAAGACAAGGTTGGTACACACTATAGATCTTGGCCTCCTTGGTGATGAACTCACCAATCCCCGAGATATCCTCCCACCAAGCATTTTGATCATACTCCGGCAAGATATACGGCTCTAGATCCAAAATATCTCCATGTGGATCAAAGTCCAAAGCCGCATTGAACTCTTCAAAGGAGTGGTGAAAGAATTCGTTGAAGAGTTGAAATTGCACCCGATATTGCCCCTCCACGGGCATTAGCTCAATGGTAGCCATGAACTCCAATGTAGGCTCCTTGTAGGTGTGGTAGGCATTAGCAAGAAAGGAACCCATTCTCAAGTTCAAAAGCAACTCCGTCACATCTTCATCTATCCCCAAACTAGTCATGTCACATTGGAGATAGTGACGAGTGGGTTTAAGGGTTCTTTCATCTTTGAGTTTTTGGTATCGGGCTTTTTGTTTGGGGTCAAGGATTTGTCTTCTTGGAAGTGGAGTAGGAGGTGGTTTTTGAGAAGTAGAGGTGCTAAGAGTGGGTTCTTCAATGGAAACATTGGTTTTGCGCTTTTTGGTAAACTTTTTGATGAGGTTACACATGGTTGAAGCTAGTTTGAATCACCAAAAATAATCAACACAATACCAACACCAAACTCCAAGAATCATCAATCCAACAAACAACACTTCCACCAATATTCAAGATCAATCCAAACAACCAAATAGCACCAATCAATCAAGAAAATCCTTCACAACAATCCAATATGCAAGAAATCCAACCAATACCAAAATTTGCTCCTTACTACCAATACTACCAAAAATCAACTTCCACAAATTCAAACCAAATTGTTTACAAATGCTACAAAATCAACAAACAATACAATGTAAGGCAAAATCAATCAACAAACAACTCAAATTATCATCCAAAATCAAAATCAATCATCAAAATCAACAAAACTCATACTACTACTATTCATGCTCATAGAAAAATTCAATACATGCATATATGTGACATAATTAAACAAATTGAAGCTAGAGAAGATGATTATACCATATATGGAGCAAGATTGAACCACTTAGAGCCACCAATTTTCACCAAACACAAAAGCCCCAAATTTTACCCAACCTTGGAGGAGAGAGATTAGGGGTTTATTTTGGTGAATTAGTATGGTTTTTGATGATTAGAATGGAAATGTAGTTGATTTTAATGATTTTGGAGTGAAAATTTGAAGAAACTTGATGAGATTTGATGAAGTATTAAGGGTTTGGAGGTGCGGTCGAGAGTGTTGAGGGTGATGGAGTTCGAAACTAGAGGAGGGAGATAGGAGAAATGAGGAAAAAGAAAGAAGGAAGGAAGAAATAAGGGTGGGGTGGCCTCGGCAGCTGGTGTGCCCACACCCACATGGTGCACGACCACACCATTGGCGTGCGCGCCCGCACCAGTCATGCCCCCTTATTTTTTTTTATTATTTTTCTATGGTTCTTGATGCGTTCTTGGGTGCATACATGAATCATGATGGTGATAAACACCAACATAGGCAGTAGCAAAATTCAATTTTAGTGAGCTCAAGGCTAGAGAATCATGAACCCACCACAAGAACCCACCAAGCACCAACTTCCTTCAACTTTTAAAGCATAAATTTCCTAACTTACCTCACTAAAATTCATACCCCTTTACCTCAACTTTCGATTAAAATCGAACATAATCAAATCAAATACCTCAAAAAACCTCCTCATTCTTCATGCTCGCTTGGTGAAATCTAATCCCGAAAAATACATCCTACAAATCCAAACAAGTAGAAAAGTGAAAGAAAAGAAAAGAAAATAAAAGAGGGAAAAATAAGAAAAATTCAAAAATCATAAGGAAAGGTTAGAAACTCCGGGTTGCCTCCCCGGAAACGCTTGCTTAAGGTCCTAAGCTCGACCCTTCCCCCAAATCATGGAGGGTCAAAGAACACTACCTTTTTAAGGTACGGATAGAGCGAAGTGTTCTTCATTCTTTAGCAACCTTGCTTTGTTGCTTGGTGAAACTTCCATGAAACACTTCTCAAATCCACATTTTTCTTTTCTCAACTTCTTCCTCTTTCTCAACTTCTTGGAATCACGAGCCTTCTTCTTTGGCTTGTTGTTCAATGTAGACGGAACTTCAACATCCACAATCATAGAGACATCCCCTTCATCTTGAGGAATAAGCTCAAACCAACTAGGAATCTCAACTTCCTCCTCGTCTACGAGCTTCAAAATCATCATTTTCTCTTCACTAACCTTCATGCTATCAAAACTTGAAAGAACATCATCAAAATTCTCAAGAGCATCGTTAGTTGAAGAGTCAATCATACAAACATTGTCAATAGAACGAGAGGAACTTGCACACATCATTTCTTGCACAAGAGACAAAGATTCATGAATTGGTTTCAACTTAAAACTTTCCTCCTTCTTACCAACTCTCAAAGTAATGCGGCCCCCTTTAACATCTATCAAAGCTCCCGAGGTGGTTAAGAAAGGTCTCCCTAGGATGATAGGAATGTGTTCATCTTCCTCAATTTCTAACACCAAAAAATCAACGGGGAAAATAAACTCTCCTATCTTGAGTGGGACATCCTCAACTCTCCCCTTAGGAATTTTGATAGATCGATTGGCCAATTGAAGGGTTACATTGAATGGAAGAAGTTCACCTAGATTGAGTCTTTTGAAAACCGAGTAAGGCATGATGCTCACACTAGCACCTAAGTCTCAAAGAGCATTCTCAAACATCAACTTCTTGATTTTGCAAGGGATAGAGAAATTCCCCGGATCTTCCAACTTCTCCGGTAACTCCCTAGGAATTAGAGCACTAAAGCACTTTCCCATTTCCACCGAACCAACCTCATTGCAATCTCTCTTCCCATCTAGAATCTCTTTGAGGAATTTGGAATATCTAGGCATTTGTGGGATAGCTTCGGTGAAAGGGATAGAAATATGAACCTCCTTAAGCATCTCAAGAAATTTGCTGAATTGTTCATCCATCTTGTGCCTCAAAAACTTTTAAGGATAGGGTAGATCGTGAATTCTTATCTCCTCACACTTTTTCTCATCATCCTTCTTTTTCTCTTGGTCTTCCTCACAACTAACACCTTTATACACAACTCTCTCATCTTCCTCCCTCGAAACACTCCTCTCCTCATCTTCCTCAATGGACCTAGAAACTCCCTCATTAAGAACTCTTCCACTCCTAATGGTGACGGAATAAACGGGTTTCTTAGGTTCCACTCCTTGACAAGGCAAAGAGGAAGGACTAGCATAATCCTTAAGAGTGTTTGCAAGTTAGGTTATTTGTGTCTCAAGCATTTTGTTATGAGTCATCATCTCATTAAATTTCTTATCACTAACCGCCATATAGGTGTTAATGATCTTGGTTTGATTAACAATCAACTCTTCCAAATTTGACTTAAATGATGATGGTTGGGAATAAGAATTTTCACCATTGGTTTGGGGCTTTGGAGCAAAACCGGGAGGGGGTCCCCTTTGATTGTTGTTTTGAAAATTTCTCCTATTTTGGTTATTATTCCAATTCCCTCGGCCTTAACTATTGCCACCATTATAGTAATGGTTACCAAAACCTTGAGATTATCCTTGATTACCATACCCATGGCTTGAGTTTTGATTATTATAACCTTGGTTGTTATAGTTCCCTCGGAAACCTTAGTTTCCTTGGTTCCTATATCCTCCATTGTTATAATTATCAAAACCACCTTGAGGATGAGAATTCCTATTACCAAAGCTCTTAGGTTATTCAAACCTTTGACCACCATTAGCATTAGACACAAAGTTCACATGTTCACATTCATTATTTTCAACATCATCACATCCATCAACAAAAGCTTGTGAACACATGGAAGAATCATGATCATAAGAACCACATGAATCACTAAATACACAACCACTTGGCATGTTATTAGAAGTAGAAAGAGAAGATTTAGATATTGTACCTCTCCCTTTGGATTGGGAGGGAATTCGTGGACACACTCTCAAGCTTCGCTTTGATTGATCTCATCTCCTTCCCTAGATTTGAAATTTGGGAAGACAAGTTGTTGATTACGTTGAGATGATCCATGGAATAGACCGTTGAGCCACTCCTACTAGTAGACTCTCTCTCTCCTTCTTGCCAATATCTATAGTATCTCACAACATCCTCAATTATGTCAACTACCTCTTCTTCCATTCTATTCATGATAGGACCACCGGCTCCTCCATCTAGGAATGACTTGCCTTGAGCACTCAAACCTCCATAGAAAATTTGGATCACTTGATAGGTAGAAATCCCATGATGTAGACATTCTCTTTGGTACTCCTTGTACCTCTCCCATGCTTCATAGAGATTCTCATTAGGTCTTTGCTTGAAACCTTGGATTAATGCCGTAGCCTTTGCCGTCTTCTTTTGAGGGTAAAAGCGAGACAAGAAAGCTCTAGTAGCATCATCCCATGTTCTAAGCGAATTAAGCTTAACCTCTTTATCCAACCACTCTAAGGCACGACCAATGAGAGAAAAGGAAAACAGCTTTAGCCGAATGAACTCTTGAGAAATGCCGTTCACCTAAATGGTATTACAATACTTCCCAAATTACTTTAGGTCATTCAACGGACTCTCACTCTTGGCTCCACTAAATTGCCTCCGCTCTATCAAAGTAATCATGGCCGGTCTTATCTCAAAATCATTCGCCGGTGTTGTAGGTGGAGCAATGCCACTCTCAAACCTATAAGCACCGGGAATGCCCAACTCCTTCAAAGCTACCCTTGGATTTGTTGGGGTTTGGTGAGTCTGACTCACCGCGGAAACAACCCCGACCCAAGGAACCACTCGTAATTAATAAAACCATAAAGCATAAATAAATAATCATAAGAAAAGGAAGAACGAATCATACCCTTGAAGCGAGCTTCGCCCTCACAAAATGGGCTCTTACTTGAAAGCCTTGAGCACCGCAAATGCCGTGCCTCCAACGGTATCCACCCACAAAGGACGAACATGACTTTTTAGGTCCGCTACCTTGGAGTTAGCAAGGTCCGACCAAAACCCTAGTGTTAATGGAGTTTAAGAGTTTTGCCAAAATATGGAATACTCTTTCTAACTCCCACTCAAGCACTTTACTTCAAATCCCAAGGTTGGTATTTATAGAGGAATGTATGAGTGGGAATTTCTATCCCATCAATGTGGGATCATGAAATTCCACAAATTAATTTAAAGCTAAATTAAATTAAAATTGCAAACTAATAATAAATGTGAAATGGGTTGGTGAGGACCACATGGACAGTAGGGGACCATACTTGCTCCCCACTCAATACTCTCCTTGTGCCACATGTCCTCACCCACTTGCTCCCATATTCCCCTAGCTTCCCATAGTGACCGGCCCTATGGCCCAAGCCACAACCCCAGCCCGAGCCAAGCCCCGCACCAAGTTGCGGGCTGCTGCTGTGCGGCTGCTAGCTGCTGCTGTGCGTGGTTGCTAGCACGGTGCGCTAGCACGCACCTAGCCAGCCATGCTAGGCTCGGCTTGGTGCGCTTGCTAGCCACCTATGCTGGGACATTTTTGCCCCTAGCATTCGGATGCTCGGGGCACTCCGATGGTAGGGGTATTTTGGGAATATGGTCGATTTATTATTATTTTTGCGCGTCTCGTCATTTTATTATTTTTGACTCGACTTCCGACGATCGGTTTCGACGCTCCAAGCTCGAATTACCGACGTCTAAATATTTAACACTCGGGCGATGAATTAATTTCTTCCGAATTAATTCGTCGAGTCGGTTCGTATATTTTGCTTAGGTGTGACCCGAAGGGTTCAGTCAAGATTAAGCTGTAATATTAATTATATTAATATTACTGATCGGAAGCGGCCTCCACCCAGGCATTCCGATCACTTGACCTTGCTGAATATATTAGCTTTCTAATAATTTTGAACCCGCTATCAGAATAATACACTTGTTTGAAGGACACCATTCCTTTTAGGATTCTCTCCCATTCCTCCCTCTTGCATCTCTTCCTTAAACTCTTCTTCACTTGAAGAACTATACCCCAAGGATCGATTAGCTATTCTTCTTCTTTGAGAGTGTCCTTTCAATTTCCGGGTCAAAAGGCACAATAGATCAATCACGAGCGCTATGCATGCAAAATTTCAAAAGAAATTGTTAGTAACACCGCTACAAGTGTAGCCTAAACGGAAGAAATAAAATCTTTTTGTGTGTTTTCAATTTGATGGAATAGACTCAACAACAACACACAATCACGACACCATTCCCCGGCAACCGTGCCATTTTGATCGATGGCGAAATGGTAGGTCGTTAGACTACCCTCCCCAACTTGTCAAACAAAATTTATAACACTTAACCAACCCTTATACAAGTATAGTGGTAAGTCAAGGATCGAACCCAAAGGAATGGTGAGTAATGGTTTATTGTCTATGGCTAAGCTATCCCGAAATCAAAGGCATGGTTGTAATGCTAAGACTAGAACGAACACAACAAATTAACTTGAAGAAATCAAATATGATAAGCACTAGGGCTAGGATCCACAAGCATTCATAATGGAATTGGCTAATTGGATGTCAAATTGGCTAAGTCAAACAATGTGAGGAAAAATCAATCATGCAACCAATAGAACATATCAAGCTATTCTCCTAGAGGTCTAACTAGCGCCAACTACAATAAACTCTAGCTAGGAAACATCACAAGACACCTCAATCGTGTAAATGCAAGCCAGAAATCAATGGTTCGTATCAATGTGAACTTACAATGCAATCTAGTGCAACAATAAAAGTTGGTCAATCTTCAATTAATCACACACATGCACAGGATTCATTAACCAAATTTTATCACACTATCAACTCCATCAATTATCCCCAATTAGCACTAATCCATTACTCATACATGCTTCACCATTGCCTTGAGGGACCGTCGAAGGTGACCATATTTCGCCATCTTCAAAATTTGAGACAACACTCCACATCCTAGGGAACGCTGTCTATCATTACTGCTACATCTCGAGCTTTTCCTTGAATCATGGTGACAACTTTCACAATCTTAGCGAATGTCGTCGAAGACCGCCACATCACGAACCGCTCTTCTCAAATATAAGTGAAAACTATTTGACTTTCATTTGACTCAATTTGAGACAAACTTTTTTTGAATCAAATGAAAGTCAATTGCATTCCACAATGCCAATTGAGTCAAATGAAAGTCAAACACATTCAACAAAGCTAATTGAGTCAAATGAAAGTCAAACACATTCAACAAAGCTAATTGAGTCAAATGAAAGTCAAACACATTCAAACAAAGCATTTTGAATCAAATGAAAGTCAAATGCATTCAACAAAGCTAATTGAGTCAAATGAAAGTCAAACACATTCTAACAAAGCTTTTCGAATCAAATGAAAGTCAATTGGATTCTACAATGCTAATTGAGTCAAATGAAAGTCAAACACATTCAACAAAGCTAATTGAGTCAAATGAAAGTCAAACACATTCAAACAAAGCTTTTTTAATCAAATGAAAGTCAAATGCATTCAACAAAGCTAATTTAGTCAAATGAAAGTCAAACACTTTCAACAAAGCTTTTATAATCAAATGAAAGTCAAATACATTCAAACAAAGCTTTTAGAATCAAATGAAAGTCAATTGCATTCCACAATGCTAATTGAGTCAAATGAAAGTCAAACACATTCAACAAAGCTAATTGAGTCAAATGAAAGTCAAACACATTCAAACAAAGCTTTTTGAATCAAATAAAAGTCAAATGCATTCAACAAAGCTAATTGAGTTAAATAAAAGTCAAATACTTTCAACAAAGCTTTTAGAATCAAATGAAAGTCAAATTCATTCAAACAAAGCTTTTAAAATCAAATGAAAGTCAATTGCATTCCACAATGCTAATTGTGTCAAATGAAAGTCAAACACATTCAACAAATCTAATTGAGTCAAATGAAAGTCAAACACATTCAAACAAAGCTTTTTGAATCAAATAAAAGTCAAATGCATTCAACAAAGCTAATTGAGTCAAATAAAAGTCATACACTTTCAACAAAGCTTTTAGAATCAAATGAAAGTTAAATTCAATCAAACAAAGATTTTTGAATCAAATGAAAGTCAAACACATTCAACAAAGCTAATTGAGTCAAATAAAAGTCAAACACATTTAAACAAAGCTTTTAGAATCAAATGAACGTCAAATGCATTCAACAAAGCTAATTGAGTCAAATGAAAGTCAAACAATTTCAACAAGCTTTTAGATTCAAATGAAAGTCAAACACATTCAAACAAAGCTTTTTGAATCAAATGAAAGTCAAATGCATTCAACAAAGCTAATTGAGTCAAATAAAAGTCAAACACTTTCAACAAAGCTTTTAGAATCAAATGAAAGTCAAATTCATTCAAACAAAGCTTTTTGAATCAAATGAAAGTCAAACACATTCAACAAAGCTAATTGAGTCAAATGAAAGTCAAACACATTTAAACAAAGCTTTTTGAATCAAATGAAAGTCAAATGCATTCAACAAAGCTAATCGAGTCAAATGAAAGTCATACACTTTCAACAAAGCTTTTAGAATCAAATGAAAGTCAAACACATTCAAACAAAGCTTTTTAAATCATATGAAAGTCAATTGCATTCCACAACGCTAATTGAGTCAAATGAAAGTCAAACACTTTCAACAAAGCTTTTAGAATCAAATGAAAGTCAAACACATTCAAACAAAGCTTTTTGAATCAAATGAAAGTCAATAGCATTACACAATGCTAATTGGGTCAAATGAAAGTCAAACACATTCAACAAACTTAATTGAGTCAAACGAAAGTCAAACACATATAAACAAAGCTTTTTGAATCAAAGGAAAGTCAAATGCATTTAACAAAGCTAATTGAATCAAATGAAAGTCAAACACATTCAAACAAAGCTTTTTGAATCAAATAAAAGTCAATTGCATTCCACAACGCTAATTGAGTCAAATGAAAGTCAAACACATTCAACAAAGCTAATTGAGTTAAATGAAAGTCAAACACATTCAAACAAAGCTTTTTGAATCAAATGAAAGTCAAATGCATTCAACGAAGCTAATTGAGTCAAATCAAAGTCAAACACTTTCAACAAAGCTTTTTCAATCTAATGAAAGTCAAATTCATTCAAACAAAGCTTTTTGAATCAAATGAAAGTCAAACACATTCAACAAAGCTAATTGAGTCAGATGAAAGTCAAACACATTCTAACAAAGCTTTTCCAATCAAATGAAATTCAAATGCATTTAACAAAGCTAATTGAGTCAAATGAAAGTCAAACTCTTTCAACAAAGCTTTTAGAATCAAATGAAAGTCAAATACATTCAAACAAAGCTTTTTGAATCAAATGAAAGTCAATTGCATTCCACAATGCTAATTGGGTCAAATGAAAGTCAAACACATTCAACAAAGCTAATTGAGTCAAATGAAAGTCAAACACATTTAAACAAAGCTTTTTGAATCAAATGACAGTCAAATGCATTTAAGAAAGCTAATTGAATCAAATGAAAGTCAAACACTTTCTAACAAAGCTTTTTGAATCAAATGAAAGTCAATTGCATTCTACAATGCTAATTTAGTCAAATGAAAGTCAAACACATTCAACAAAGCTAATTGAGTCAAATGAAAGTCAAACACATTCAAACAAAGCATATTGAATCAAATGAAAGTCAAATGCATTCAAAAAAGCTAATTGAGTCAGATGAAAGTCAAACACTTTTAACAAAGCTTTTCGAATTAAATGAAAGTCAAATGCATTCAAACAAAGCTTTTTGGATCAAATGAAAGTCAAACACATTCAACAAAGCTAATTGAGTTAAATGAAAGTAAACACATTAAAACAAAGGTTTTTGAATCAAATGAAAGTCAAATGCATTCAACAAAGCTAATTGAATCAAATGAAAGCCAAACACTTTCAACAAAGCTTTTAGAATCACATGAAAGTCAAATACATTCAAACAAAGCTTTTAGAATCAAATAAAAGTCAATTGCATTCCACAATGCTAATTGAGTGAAATGAAAGTCAAACACATTCAACAAAGCTAATTGAGTCAAATGAAAGTTAAACACATTCAAAGAAAGCTTTTTGAATCAAATGAAAGTCAAATGCATTCAACAAAGCTAATTGAGTATAATGAAAGTTAAACACTTTCAACAAAGCTTTTAAAATCAAATGAAAGTCAAATACATTCAAACAAAGCTTTTTGAATCAAATGAAAGTCAATTGCATTCCACAATGCTAATTGAGTCAAATGAAAGTCAAACACATTCAACAAACCTAATTGAGCCAAATGAAAGTCAAACACATTCAAACAAAGCTTTGTGAATCAAATGAAAGTCAAATGCATTCAAAAAAGCTAATAGAGTTAAATAAAAGTTAAATACTTTCAATAAAGTTTTTAGAATCAAATGAAAGTCAAATTCATTCAAACAAAGCTTTTTGAATCAAATGAAAGTCAATTGCATTTAACAAAGCTAATTGAATCAAATGAAAATCAAACACTTTCAAACAAAGTTTTTTGAATCAAATGAAAGTCAATTGCATTCCACAATGCCAATTGAGTCAAATGAAAGTCAAACACATTCAACAAAGCTAATTGAGTCAAATGAAAGTCAAACACATTCAACAAAGCTAATTGAGTCAAATGAAAGTCAAACACATTCAAACAAAGCATTTTGAATCAAATGAAAGTCAAATGCATTCAACAAAGCTAATTGAGTCAAATGAAAGTCAAACACATTCTAACAAAGCTTTTTGAATCAAATGAAAGTCAATTGTATTCCACAATGCTAAATGTGTCAAATGAAAGTCAAACACATTCAACAAAGCTAATTGATTCAAATGAAAGTCAAACACATTCAAACAAAGCTTTTTGAATCAAATAAAAGTCAAATGCATTCAACAAAGCTAATTGAGTTAAATAAAAGTCAAACACTTTCAACAAAGCTTTTAGAATCAAATGAAAGTCAAATTCATTCAAACAAAGCTTTTAAAATCAAATGAAAGTCAATTGCATTCCACAATGCTAATTGTGTCAAATGAAAGTCAAACACATTCAACAAAGCTAATTGATTCAAATGAAAGTCAAACACATTTAAACAAAGCTTTTTGAATCAAATGACAGTCAAATGCATTTAAGAAAGCTAATTGAATCAAATGAAAGTCAAACACTTTCTAACAAAGCTTTTTGAATCAAATGAAAGTCAATTGCATTCTACAATGCTAATTTAGTCAAATGAATGTCAAACACATTCAACAAAGCTAATTGAGTCAAATGAAAGTCAAACACATTCAAACAAAGCTTTTTTAATCAAATGAAAGTCAAATGCATTCAACAAAGCTAATTTAGTCAAATGAAAGTCAAACACTTTCAACAAAGCTTTTATAATCAAATGAAAGTCAAATACATTCAAACAAAGCTTTTAGAATCTAATGAAAGTCAATTGCATTCCACAATGCTAATTGAGTCAAATGAAAGTCAAACACATTCAACAAAACTAATTGAGTCAAATGAAAGTCAAACACATTCAAACAAAGCTTTTTGAATCAAATGAAAGTCAAATGCATTCAACAAAGCTAATTGAGTTAAATAAAAGTCAAACACTTTCAACAAAGCTTTTTGAATCAAATGAAAGTCAATTGCATTCTACAATGCTAATTTAGTCAAATGAAAGTCAAACACATTCAACAAAGCTAATTGAGTCAAATAAAAGTCAAACACATTCAAACAAAGCATATTGAATCAAATGAAAGTCAAATGCATTCAAAAAAGCTAATTGAGTCAGATGAAAGTCAAACACTTTTAACAAAACTTTTCGAGTTAAATAAAAGTTAAATACTTTCAATAAAGTTTTTAGAATCAAATGAAAGTCAAATTCATTCAAACAAAGCTTTTTGAATCAAATGAAAGTCAATTGCATTTAACAAAGCTAATTGAATCAAATGAAAATCAAACACTTTCAAACAAAGTTTTTTGAATCAAATGAAAGTCAATTGCATTCCACAATGCCAATTGAGTCAAATGAAAGTCAAACACATTCAACCAAGCTAATTGAGTCAAATGAAAGTCAAACACATTCAACAAAGTTAATTGAGTCAAATGAAAGTCAAACACATTCAAACAAAGCATTTTGAATCAAATGAAAGTCAAATGCATTCAACAAAGCTAATTGAGTCAAATGAAAGTCAAACACATTCTAACAAAGCTTTTTGAATCAAATGAAAGTCAATTGTATTCCACAATGCTAATTGAGTCAAATGAATGTCAAACACATTCAACAAAGCTAATTGAGTCAAATGAAAGTCAAACACATTCAAACAAAGCTTTTTTAATCAAATGAAAGTCAAATGCATTCAACAAAGCTAATTTAGTCAAATGAAAGTCAAACACTTTCAACAAAGCTTTTATAATCAAATGAAAGTCAAATACATTCAAACAAAGCTTTTAGAATCAAATGAAAGTCAATTGCATTCCACAATGCTAATTGAGTCAAATGAAAGTCAAACACATTCAACAAAACTAATTGAGTCAAATGAAAGTCAAACACATTCAAACAAAGCTTTTTGAATCAAATGAAAGTCAAATGCATTCAACAAAGCTAATTGAGTTAAATAAAAGTCAAACACTTTCAACAAAGCTTTTAGAATCAAATGAAAGTCAAATTCATTCAAACAAAGCTTTTAAAATCAAATGAAAGTCAATTGCATTCCACAATGCTAATTGTCTCAAATGAAAGTCAAACACATTCAACAAAGCTAATTGAGTCAAATGAAAGTCAAACACATTCAAACAAAGCTTTTTGAATCAAATGAAAGTCAAATGCATTCAACAAAGCTAATTGAGTCAAATAAAAGTCAAACACTTTCAACAAAGCTTTTAGAATCAAATGAAAGTTAAATTCATTCAAACAAAGCTTTTTGAATCAAATGAAAGTCAATTGCATTCCACAATGCTAAATGTGTCAAATGAAAGTCTAACACATTCAACAAAGCTAATTGATTCAAATGAAAGTCAAACACATTCAAACAAAGCTTTTTGAATCAAATAAAAGTCAAATGCATTCAACAAAGCTAATTGAGTTAAATAACAGTCAAACACTTTCAACAAAGCTTTTAGAATCAAATGAAAGTCAAATTCATTCAAACAAAGCTTTTAAAATCAAATGAAAGTCAATTGCATTCCACAATGCTAATTGTGTCAAATGAAAGTCAAACACATTCAACAAAGCTAATTGAGTCAAATGAAAGTCAAACACATTCAAACAAAGCTTTTTGAATCAAATAAAAGTCAAATGCATTCAACAAAGCTAATTAAGTTAAATAAAAGTCAAACACTTTCAACAAAGCTTTTAGAATCAAATGAAAGTCAAATTCATTCAAACAAAGCTTTTAAAATCAAATGAAAGTCAATTGCATTCCACAATGCTAATTGTGTCAAATGAAAGTCAAACACATTCAACAAAGCTAATTGAGTCAAATGAAAGTCAAACACATTCAAACAAAGCTTTTTGAATCAAATGAAAGTCAAATGCATTCAACAAAGCTAATTGAGTCAAATAAAAGTCAAACACTTTCAACAAAGCTTTTAGAATCAAATGAAAGTTAAATTCATTCAAACAAAGCTTTTTGAATCAAATGAAAGTCAATTGCATTCCACAATGCTAAATGTGTCAAATGAAAGTCAAACACATTCAACAAAGCTAATTGATTCAAATGAAAGTCAAACACATTCATACAAAGCTTTTTGAATCAAATAAAAGTCAAATGCATTCAACAAAGCTAATTGAGTGAAATAAAAGTCAAACACTTTCAACAAAGCTTTTAGAATCAAATGAAAGTCAAATTCATTCAAACAAAGCTTTTAAAATCAAATGAAAGTCAATTGCATTCCACAATGCTAATTGTGTCAAATGAAAGTCAAACACATTCAACAAAGCTAATTGAGTCAAATGAAAGTCAAACACATTTAAACAAAGCTTTTTGAATCAAATGACAGTCAAATGCATTTAAGAAAGCTAATTGAATCAAATGAAAGTCAAACACTTTCTAACAAAGCTTTTTGAATCAAATGAAAGTCAATTGCATTCTACAATGCTAATTTAGTCAAATGAAAGTCAAACACATTCAACAAAGCTAATTGAGTCAAATGAAAGTCAAACACATTGAAACAAAGCATATTGAATCAAATGAAAGTCAAATGCATTCAAAAAAGCTAATTGAGTCAGATGAAAGTCAAACACTTTTAACAAAACTTTTCGAATTAAATGAAAGTCAAATGCATTCAAACAAAGCTTTTTGGATCAAATGAAAGTCAAACACATTCAACAAAACTAATTGAGTTAAATCAAAGTCAAACACATTAAAACAAAGCTTTTTGAATCAAATGAAAGTCAAATGCATTCAACAAAGCTAATTGAATCAAATGAAAGTCAAACACTTTCAACAAAGCTTTTAGAATCACCTGAAAGTCAAATACATTCAAACAAAGCTTTTAGAATCAAATAAAAGTCAATTGCATTCCACAATGCTAATTGAGTCAAATGAAAGTCAAACACATTCAACAAAGCTAATTGAGTCAAATGAAAGTTAAACACATTCAAAGAAAGCTTTTTGAATCAAATGAAAGTCAAATGCATTCAACAAAGCTAATTGAGTATAATGAAAGTTAAACACTTTCAACAAAGCTTTTAAAATCAAATGAAAGTCAAATACATTCAAACAAAGCTTTTTGAATCAAATGAAAGTCAATTGCATTCCACAATGCTAATTGAGTCAAATGAAAGTCAAACACATTCAACAAACCTAATTGAGCCAAATGAAAGTCAAACACATTCAAACAAAGCTTTGTGAATCAAATGAAAGTCAAATGCATTCAAAAAAGCTAATAGAGTTAAATAAAAGTTAAATACTTTCAATAAAGTTTTTAGAATCAAATGAAAGTCAAATTCATTCAAACAAAGCTTTTTGAATCAAATGAAAGTCAATTGCATTTAACAAAGCTAATTGAATCAAATGAAAATCAAACACTTTCAAACAAAGTTTTTTGAATAAAATGAAAGTCAATTGCATTCCACAATGCCAATTGAGTCAAATGAAAGTCAAACACATTCAACAAAGTTAATTGAGTCAAATGAAAGTAAAAAACATTCAACAAAGCTAATTGAGTCAAATGAAAGTCAAACACATTCAAACAAAGCATTTTGAATCAAATGAAAGTCAACTGCATTCAACAAAACTAATTGAGTCAAATGAAAGTCAAACACATTCTAACAAAGCTTTTTGAATCAAATGAAAGTCAATTGTATTCCACAATGCTAATTGAGTCAAATGAATGTCAAACACATTCAACAAAGCTAATTGAGTCAAATGAAAGTCAAACACATTCAAACAAAGCTTTGTGAATCAAATGAAAGTCAAATGCATTTAACAAAGCTAATTTAGTCAAATGAAAGTCAAACACTTTCAATAAAGTTTTTAGAATCAAATGAAAGTCAAATTCATTCAAACAAAGCTTTTTGAATCAAATGAAAGTCAATTGCATTTAACAAAGCTAATTGAATCAAATGAAAGTCAAACACATTCAAACAAAGTTTTTTGAATCAAATTAAAGTTAATTGCATTCCACAATTCTAATTGAGTCAAATGAAAGTCAAACACATTCAACAAAGCTAATTGAGTCAAATGAGAGTCAAACACATTCAAACAAAGCATTTTGAATCAAATGAAATTCAAATACATTCAACAAAGCTAATTGAGTCAAATGAAAGTCAAACACTTTCAACAAAACTAATTGAGTCAAATGAAAGTCAAACACATTCAATAAAGCTAATTAAGTCAAATAAAAGTCAATTGCATTCCACAATGCTAATTGAGTCAAATGAAAGTCAAACGCATTCAACAAAGCTAATTGAGTTAAATGAAAGTCAAACACATTCAAACAAAGCTTTTTGAATCAAATGAAAGTCAAATGCATTAAACAAAGCTAATTGAGTCAAATAAAAGTCAAACACTTTCGACAAAGCTTTTAGAATCAAATGAAAGTCAAATTCATTCAAACAAAGCTTTTTGAATCAAATGAAAGTCAAACACATTCAACAAAGCTAATTGAGTCAAATGAAAGTCAAACACATTTAAACAAAGCTTTTTGAATCAAATGAAAGTCAAATGCATTCAACAAAGCTAATTGAGTCAAATGAAAGTCAAACACTATTAACAAAGCTTTTAGAATCACATGAAAGTCAAACACATTCAAACAAAGCTTTTTGAATCAAATAAAAGTCCATTGCATTCCACAATGCTAATTGAGTCAAATGAAAGTCAAACACATTCAACAAAGCTAATTAAGTCAAATGAAAGTCAAGTGCATTAAACAAAGCTAATTGAGTATAATGAAAGTTAAACACTTTTAACAAAGCTTTTAAAATCAATTGAAAGTCAAACACATTCAAATAAAGCTTTTTGAATCAAATGAAAGTCAATTATATTCCACAATGCTAATTGAGTCAAATGAAAGTCAAACACATTCAACAAACCTAATTGAGTCAAATGAAAGTCAAACACATTTTAACAAAGCTTTTTGAATCACATGAAAGTCAAATGCATTCAACCAAGCATTTAAAATCAAATGAAAGTCAAAGACTTTCAACAAAGCTTTTAGAATCAAATGAAAGTCAAATAAATTCAAACAAAGTTTTTTTAATCAAATGCAAGTCAATTGCATTCCACAATGCTAATTGAGTCAAATGAAAGTGAAACACATTCAACAAAGCTTTTACAATCAAATGAAAGTCAAATATATTAAAACAAAGCTTTTTGAATCAAATGTAAGTCAATTGTATTCCACAATGCTAATTGAGCCAAATGAAAGTCAAACACATTCAACAAAGCTAATTGAGTCAAATGAAAGTCAAACACATTCAACAAAGCTAATTGAGTTAAATGAAAGTCAAACACATTCAACAAAGCTATTTTGGTCAAATGAAAGTCAAACACATTCAATCAAAGCATTTTGTATCAAATGAAAGTCAAATGCATTCAACAAAGCTAATTGAGTCAAATGAAAGTAAAAAACATTCAAACAACGCCTTTTGAATCAAATGAAAGTGAAATGCATTCAACAAAGCTAATTGAGTCAGATGAAAGTCAAACACTTTTAACAGAGCTTTTAGAATTAAATGAAAGTCAAATACATTCAAACAAAGCTTTTTGAATCAAATGAAAGTCAAACACATTCAACAAAGCTAATTGAATTAAATGAAAGTCAAACACATTTAAACAAAGCTTTTTGAATCAAATGAAAGTCAAATGCATTCAACAAAGCTAATTGAGTCAAATGAAAGTCAAACACTTTCAACAAAGCTTTTAGAATCAAATGAAAGTCAAATACATTCAAACAAAGCTTTTTGAATCAAATGAAAGTCAATTGCATTCCACAATGCTAATTGAGTCAAATGAAAGTCAAACCCATTCAACAAAGCTAATTGAGTCAAATGAAAGTTAAACACATTCAAAGAAAGCTTTTTGAATCAAATGAAAGTCAAATGCATTCAACAAAGCTAATTGAGTATAATGAAAGTTAAACACTTTAAACAAAGCTTTTAAAATCAAATGAAAGTCAAATACATTCAAACAAAGCTTTTTGAATCAAATGAAAGTCAATTGCATTCCACAATGCTAATTGAGTCAAATGAAAGTCAAACACATTCAACAAACCTAATTGAGTCAAATGAAAGTCAAACACATTCAAAGAAAGCTTTGTGAATCAAATGAAAGTTAAATGCTTTCAAAAAAGCTAATTGAGTTAAATAAAAGTCAAACCCTTTCAATAAAATTTTTAGAATAAAATGAAAGTCAAATTCATTCAAACAAAGCTTTTTGGATCAAATGAAAGTCCATTGCATTCCACAATGCTAATTGAGTCAAATGAAAGTCAAACACATTCAACAAACCTAATTGAGTCAAATGAAACTCAAACACATTCAAACAAAGCTTTTTGAATCAAATGAAAGTCAAATGCATTCAACCAAGCATTTAAAATCAAATGAAAGTCAAAGAATTTCAACAAAGTTTTTAGAATCAAATGAAAGCCAAATAAATTCAAACAAAGTTTTTTTAATCAAATGCAAGTCAATTGCATTCCACAATGCTAATTGAGTCAAATGAAAGTGAAACACATTCAACAAAGCTTTGAGAATCAAATGAAAGTCAAATACATTAAAACAAAGCTTTTTGAATCAAATGAAAGTCAATTGTATTCAACAATGCTAATTGAGTCAAATGAAAGTCAAACACATTCCACAAAGCTAATTAAGTCAAATGAAAGTCAAACACATTCAAACAAAGCTTTTTTTATCAAATGAAAGTCAAATGCATTCAACAAAGCTAATTGAATCAAATGAAAGTCAAATACATTCAACAAAGCTTTTTGAATCAAATGAAAGTCAATTGCATTCCACAATGCTATAGGGTCAAATGAAAGTCAAACACATTCAACAAAGCTAATTGAGTCAAATGAAAGTCAAACACATTTAAACAAAGCTTTTTGAATCAAATGAAAGTCAAATGCATTCAACAAAGCTAATTGAGTCAAATGAAAGTCAAACACTTTCAACAAAGCTTTTAGAATCAAATGAAAGTCAAACACATTCAAACAAAGCTTTTTGAATCAAATAAAAGTCCATTGCATACCACAATGCTAATTGAGTCAAATGAAAGTCAAACACATTCAACAAAGCTAATTAAGTCAAATGAAAGTCAAATGCATTAAACAAAGCTAATTGAGTATAATGAAAGTTAAACACTTTCAACAAAGCTTTTCAAATCAATTGAAAGTCAAATACATTCAAACAAAGCTTTTTGAATGAAATGAAAGTCAATTGTATTCCACAATGCTAATTGAGTCAAATGAAAGTCAAACACATTCAACAAACCTAATTGAGTCAAATGAAAGTAAAACACATTCAAACAAAGCTTTTTGAATCAAATGAAAGTCAAATGCATTCAACCAAGCATTTAAAATCAAATGAAAGTCAAAGACTTTCAACAAAGCTTTTAGAATCAAATGAAAGTCAAATAAATTCAAACAAAGTTTTTTTAATCAAATGCAAGTCAATTGCATTCCACAATGCTAATTGAGTCAAATAAAAGTGAAACACATTCAACAAAGCTTTTAGAATCAAATGAATGTCAAATACATTAAAACAAAGCTTTTTGAATGAAATGAAAGTCAATTGTATTCCGCAATGCTAATTGAGTCAAATTGAAAGTCAAACACATTCAAACAAAGCTTTTTTAATCAAATGAAAGTCAAATGCATTCAACAAAGCTAATTGACTCAAATGAAAGTCAAACACTTTCAACAAAGCTTTGAGAATCAAACGAAAGTCAAATACATTCAAACAAATCTTTTTGAATCAAATGAAAGTCAATTACATTCCACAATGCTAATTGAGTCAAATGAAAGTCAAACACATTCAACAAAGCTAATTGAGTCAAATAAAAGTCAAACACATTTAAACAAAGCTTTTTGAACTAAATGAAAGTCAAATGCATTTAATAAAGCTAATTGAGTCAAATGAAAGTCAAACACTTTCAAACAAAGCTTTTTGAATCAAATGAATGTCAATTGCATTCCACAATGCTAATTGAGTCAAATGAAAGTCAAACACATTCAACAAAGCTAATTGAGATAAATGAAAGTCAGACACATTCAAAAAAGCTAATTGAGTTAAATGAAAGTCAAACACATTCAACAAAGCTAATTGAGTCAAATGAAAGTCAAACACATTCAAACAAAGCATTTTGAATCAAATGAAAGTCAAATACATTCAACAAAGCTAATTGAGTCAAATGAAAGTAAAAAACATTCAAACAAAGCTTTTTGAATCAAATGAAAGTAAAATGCATTCAACAAAGCTAATTGAGTCAAATGAAAGTCAAACACTTTTTAAAAAGCTTTTAGAATTAAATGAAAGTCAAATACATTCAAACAAAGCTTTTTGAATCAAATGAAAGTCAAACACATTCAACAAAGCTAATTGAGTTAAATGAAAGTCAAACACATTCAAACAAAGCTTTTTGAATCAAATGAAAGTCAAATGCATTCAACAAAGCTAATTGAGTATAATGAAAGTCAAACACATTCAAACAAAGCTTTTTGAATCAAATGAAAGTCAAATGCATTTAACCAAGCATTTAAAATCAAATGAAAGTCAAAGACTTTCAACAAAGCTTTTAGAATCAAATGAAAGTCAAATAAATTCAAACAAAGTTTTTTTAATCAAATGCAAGTCAATTGCATTCCACAATGCTAATTGAGTCAAATGAAAGTGAAACACATTCAACAAAGCTTTTAGAATCAAATGAAAGTCAAATACATTAAAACAAAGCTTTTTGAATCAAATGAAAGTCAATTGTATTCCACAATGCTAATTGAGTCAAATGAAAGTCAAACACATTCAACAAAGCTAATTGAGTCAAATGAAAGTCAAACACATTCAAACAAAGCTTTTTTAATCCAATGAAAGTCAAATGCATTCAACAAAGCTAATTGAGTCAAATGAAAGTCAATTACTTTCAACAAAGCTTTGAGAATCAAACGAAAGTCAAATACATTCAAACAAATCTTTTTGAATCAAATGAAAGTCAATTACATTCCACAATGCTAATTGAGTCAAATTAAAATCAAACACATTCAACAAAGCTAATTGAGTCAAATGAAAGTCAAACACATTTAAACAAAGCTTTTTGAACTAAATGAAAGTCAAATGCATTTAATAAAGCTAATTGAGTCAAATGAAAATCAAACACTTTCAAACAAAGCTTTTTGAATCAAATGAATGTCAATTGCATTCCACAATGCTTATTGAGTCAAATGAAAGTCAAACACATTCAACAAAGCTAATTGAGACAAATAAAAGTAAAACACATTCAACAAAGCTAATTGAGTTATATGAAAGTAGAACACATTCAACAAAGCTAATTGAGTCAAATGAAAGTCAAACACATTCAAACAAAGCATTTTGAATCAAATGAAAGTCAATTGCATTTAACAAAGCTAATTGAGTCAAATGAAAGTAAAAAACATTCAAACAAAGCTTTTTGAATCAAATGAAAGTGAAATGCATTCAACAAAGCTAATTGAGTCAGATGAAAGTCAGACACTTTTAACAAAGCTTTTAGAATTAAATGAAAGTCAAATACATTCAAACAAAGCTTTTTGAATCAAATGAAAGTCAAACACATTCAACAAAGCTAATTGAGTTAAATGAAAGTCAACACATTTAAACAAAGCTTTTTGAATCAAATGAAAGTCAAATGCATTCAACAAAGCTAATTGAGTCAAATGAAAGTCAAACACTTTCAACAAAGCTTTTAGAATCAAATGAAAGTCAAATACATTCAAACAAAGCTTTTTAAATCAAATGAAAGTTAATTGCATTCCACAATGCTAATTGAGTCAAATGAAAGTTTAACCCATTCAACAAAGCTAATTGAGTCAAATGAAAGTTAAACACATTCAAAGAAAGCTTTTAGAATCAAATGAAAGTCAAACACATAAAAACAAAGCTTTTTGAATCAAATGAAAGTCAAATGCATTTAACAAAGCTAATTGAATCAAATGAAAGTCAAACACATATAAACAAAGCTTTTTGAATCAAATGAAAGTCAAATGCATTTAACAAAGCTAATTGAGTCAAATGAAAGTCAAACACATATAAACAAAGCATTTTGAATCAAATGAAATTCAAATGCATTCACCAAAGCTAATTGAGTCAAATAAAAGTCAAACACTTTCAACAACACTAATTGAGACTAATGAAAGTCAAACACATTCAAACAAAGCTTTTTGAATCAAATGAAAGTCAAATGCATTCAACAAAGCTAATTGAGTCAAATAAAAGTCAAACACTTTCAACAAAGCTTTTAGAATCAAATGAAAGTTAAATTCATTCAAACAAAGCTTTTTCAATCAAATGAAAGTCAAACACATTCAACAAAGCTAATTGAGTCAAATGAAAGTCAAACACATTTAAACAAAGCTTTTTGATTCAAATGAACGTCAAATGCATTCAACAAAGCTAATTGAGTCAAATGAAAGTCAAACACTTTCAACAAAGCTTTTTGAATCAAATGAAAGTCAAATACTTCAAACAAACCTTTTTGAATCAAATGAAAGTCAATTGCATTCCACAATACTAATTGAGTCAAATGAAAATCAAACACATTCAACAAAGCTAATTAAGTCAAATGAAAGTCAACCACTTTCAAGAAAGCTAATTGAGTCAAATAAAACTCAAACTCTTTCGACAAAGCTAATTGAGTCAAATGAAAGTCAAACACATTCAAACAAAGCATTTTAAATCAAATGAAAGTCAAATGCATTCAACAAAGCTAATTGAGTCAAATGAAAGTCAAACACTTTCAACAAAACTAATTGAGACAAATGAAAGTCAAACATATTCAGACAAAGCTTTTTGAATCAAATGAAAGTCAAATGCATTCAACAAAGCTAATTGAGTATAATGAAAGTTAAACACTTTCAACAAAGCGTTTAAAATCAATTGAAAGTCAAATACATTCGAACAAAGCTTTTTGAATCAAATGAAAGTCAATTGCATTCCACAATGCTAATTGAGTCAAATGAAAGTCAAACACATTCAACAAACCAAATAGAGTCAAATGAAAGTCAAACATATTCAAACAAAGCTTTTTGAATCAAATGAAAGTCAAATGCATTCAACAAAGCTAATTTTGTATAATGAAAATTAAACACTTTTAACAAAGCTTTTAAAACAAATGGAAGTCAAACACATTCAAACAAAGCTTTTTGAATCAAATGAAAGTCAAATGCATTCAACAAAGCTAATTGAGTCAAATAAAAGTCAAACACTTTCAACAAAGCTTTTAGAATCAAATGAAAGTTAAATTCATTCAAACAAAGCTTTTTGAATCAAATGAAAGTCAAACACATTCAACAAAGCTAATTGAGTCAAATGAAAGTCAAACACATTAAAACAAAGCTTTTTGAATCAAATGAAAGTCAAATGCATTCAACAAAGTTAATTGAGTCAAATGAAAGTCAAACAATTTCAACAAGACTTTTAGAATCAAATGAAAGTCAAATACATTCAAACAAAGCTTTTTGAATCAAATGAAACCATTACACGATGCTAATTGGGTCAAATGAAAGTCAAACACATTTAAACAAAGCTTTTTGAATCAAATGAAAGTTAAATGCATTTAACAAAGCTAATTGAATTAAATGAAAGTCAAACACTTTCAAACAAAGCTTTTTGAATCAAATGAAAGTCAATTACATTCCACAATTCTAATTGAGTCAAATGAAAGTCAAACACATTCAACAAAGCTAATTGAGTCAAATGAAAGGCAAACACATTCAAACAAAGCATTTTGAATCAAATGAAATTCAAATGCATTCAACAAAGCTAATTGAGTCAAATGAAAGTCAAACACTTTCAACAAAACTAATTGAGTCAAATGAAAGTCAAACACAATGAAACAAAGCTTTTTGAATTAAATGAAAGTCAAATGCATCCAACAAAGCTAATTGAGTATAATGAAACTTAAACACTTTCAACCAAGCTTTTAAAATCAAATGAAAGTCAAATACATTCAAACAAAGCTTTTTGAATCAAATTAAAGTCAATTGCATTCCACAATGCTAACTGAGTCAAATGAAAGTCAAACACATTTAACAAACCTAATTTAGTCAAATGAAAGTCGAACACATTCAAACAAAGCTTTTTGAATCAAATGAAAGTCAAACACATTCACCAAAGTTAATTGAATCAAATGAAAGTCAAACACATTCAAACAAAGCTTTTTGAATCAAATGAAAGTCAAATGCATTCAACAAAGCTAATTGAGTAAAATAAAAGTCAAACACTTTCAACAAAGCTTTTAGAATCAAATGAAAGTCAAATTTAATCAAACAAAGCTTTTTGAATCAAACGAAAGTCAAACACATTCAACAAAGCTTTTAAAATCAAATGAAAGTTAAACACTTTCAAACAAAGCTTTTTGAATCAAATGAAAACCAAACACATTCAACAAAGCTTTTAAAATAAAATGAAAGTCAAACACTTTCAAACAAAGCTTTTTGAATCAAATGAAAGTCAATTGCATTCCACAATGCTAGTTGAGTCAAATGAAAGTCAAACACATTCAACAAAGCTAATTGAGTCAAATGAAAGTCAAACACACTCAAACAAAGCATTTTGAATCAAATGAAAGTCAAATACATTCAAACAAAACTTTTTGAATCAAATGAAAGTCAATTGCATTCCACAATGCTAATTGAGTCAAATGAAAGTCAAAAACATTTAACAAAGCTAATTGAGTCAAATGAAAGTTAAACACATTCAAACAAAGATTTATGAATCAAATGAAAGTCGAATGCATTTAACAAAGCTAATTGAGTCAAATGAAAGTCAAACACTTTCAACAAAGCTTTTAGAATCAATTGAATACATTCAAACAAAGCTTTTTGAATCAAATGAAAGTCAATTGCATTCCACAATGCTAATTGAGTCAAATGAAAGTCAAACACATTCAACAAACCTAATTTAGTCTAATGAAAGTCAAACACATTCAAACAAAGCTTTTCGAATCAAATGAAAGTCAAATGCATTCAACAAAGCTAATTGAGTCAAATGAAAGTCAAAGACATTAAAACAAAGCTTTTTGAATCAAATGAAAGTCAAATGCATTCAACAAAGCTAATTGAGTCAAATGAAAGTCAAACACTTTCAACATAGCTTTTAAAATCAAATGAAAGTCATTTACATTCAAACAAAGCTTTTTGAATCAAATGAAAGTCAATTGCATTCCACAATGCTAATTGGGTCAAATGAAAGTCAAACACATTTAAACAAACTTTTTTGAATTAAATGAAAGTTAAATGCATTTAAGAAAGCTATTTGAATCAATTGAAAGTCAAACACTTTCAAACAAAGCTTTTTGAATCAAATGAAAGTCAATTGCATTCCACAATTCTAATTGAGTCAAATGAAAGTCAAACACATTCAACAAAGCTAATTGAGTCACATGAAAGTCAAACACATTCAAACAAAGCATTTTGAATAAAATGAAATTCAAATGCATTCAACAAAGCTAATTGAGTCAAATGAAAGTCAAACACTTTCAACAAAACTAATTGAATCAAATGAAAGTCAAACACAATGAAACAAAGCTTTTTGAATTAAATGAAAGTCAAATGCATTCAACAAAGCTAATTGAGTATAATGAAAGTTAAACACTTTCAACAAAGCTTTTAAAATCAAATGAAAGTAAAATACATTCAAACAAAGCTTTTTAAATCAAATGAAAGTCAATTGCATTCAACAATGCTAACTGAGTCAAATGAAAGTCAAACACATTCAACAAACCTAATTTAGTCAAATGAAAGTCAAACACATTCAAACAAAGCTTTTTGAATCAAATGAAAGTCAAATGCATTCAACAAAGCTAATTAAGTCAAATGAAAGTCAAACACTTTTAACAAAGGTTTTTAGAATCAAATGAAAGTCAAAAACATTCAAACAAAGCATTTTGAATCAAATGAAAGTCAAATGCATTCAACAAAGCTAATTGAGTCAAATGAAAGTAAAAAACATTCAAACAAAGCTTTTTGAATCAAATGAAAGTGAAATGCATTCAGCAAAGCTAATTGAGTCAAATGAAAAACAAACACATTTAAACAAAGCTTTTTGAATCAAATGAACGTCAAATGCATTCAACAAAGCTAATTGAGTCAAATGAAAGTCAAACACTTTCAACAAAGTTTTTAGATTCAAATGAAAGTCAAATACATTCAAACAAACCTTTTTGAATCAAATGAAAGTCAATTGCATTCCACAATGCTAATTGGGTCAAATGAAAGTCAAACACATTCAACAAAGCTAATTGAGTCAAATGAAAGTCAACCACTTTCAACAAAGCTAATTGAGTCAAATAAAAGTCAAACACTTTCAACAAAGCTTTTAGAATCAAATGAAAGCCAAATTCATTCAAACAAAGCTTTTTGAATCAAATGAAAGTCAAACACATTCAACAAAGCTAATTGAGTCAAATGAAAGTCAAACACATTTAAACAAAGCTTTTTGAATAAAATGAAAGTCAAATGCATTCAACAAAGCTAATCGAGTCAAATGAAAGTCAAACACTTTCAACAAAGCTTATAGAATCAAATGAAAGTCAAATACATTCAACAAAGCTTTTTGAATCAAATGAAAGTCAATTGCATTCCACAATGCTAATTGGGTCAAATGAAAGTCAAACTCATTCAACAAACCTAATTGAGTCGAATGAAAGTCAAACACATTCAAACAAAGCTTTGTGAATCAAATGAAAGTCAAATGCATACAACAAAGCTAATTGAGTTAAAAAAAGTCAAACACTTTCAACAAAGCTTTTAGAATAAAATGAAAGTCAAATTCATTCAAACAAAGCTTTTTGAATCAAATGAAAGTCAATTGCATTCCACAACGCTAATTGAGTCAAATTAAAGTCAAACACTTTCAACAAAGCTTTTAGAATCAAATGAATACATTCAAACAAAGCTTTTTGAATCAAATGAAAGTCAATTGCATTCCACAATGCTAATTGAGTCAAATGAAAGTCAAACACATTCAACAAACCTAATTTAGTCAAATGAAAGTCAAACACATTCAAACAAAGCTTTTCGAATCAAATGAAAGTCAAATGCATTCAACAAAGCTAATTGAGTCAAATGAAAGTCAAAGACATTAAAACAAAGCTTTTTGAATCAAATGAAAGTCAAATGCATTCAACAAAGCTAATTGAGTCAAATGAAAGTCAAACACTTTCAACATAGCTTTTAGAATCAAATGAAAGTCATTTACATTCAAACAAAGCTTTTTGAATCAAATGAAAGTCAATTGCATTCCGCAATGCTAATTGGGTCAAATGAAAGTCAAACACATTTAAACAAAGCTTTTTGAATTAAATGAAAGTTAAATGCATTTAACAAAGCTATTTGAATCAATTGAAAGTCAAACACTTTCAAACAAAGGTTTTTGAATCAAATGAAAGTCAATTGCATTCCACAATTCTAATTGAGTCAAATGAAAGTCAAACACATTCAACAAAGCTAATTGAGTCACATGAAAGTCAAACGCATTCAAACAAAGCATTTTGAATAAAATGAAATTCAAATGCATTCAACAAAGCTAATTGAGTCAAATGAAAGTCAAACACTTTCAACAAAACTAATTGAGTCAAATGAAAGTCAAACACAATGAAACAAAGATTTTTGAATTAAATGAAAGTCAAATGCATTCAACAAAGCTAATTGAGTATAATGAAAGTTAAACACTTTCAACAAAGCTTTTAAAATCAAATGAAAGTCAAATATATTCAAACAAAGCTTTTTAAATCAAATGAAAGTCAATTGCATTCAACAATGCTAACTGAGTCAAATGAAAGTCAAACACATTCAACAAACCTAATTTAGTCAAATGAAAGTCAAACACATTCAAACAAAGCTTTTTGAATCAAATGAAAGTCAAATGCATTCAACAAAGCTAATTAAGTCAAATGAAAGTCAAACACTTTCAACAAAGCTTTAAGAATCAAATGAAAGTCAAAAACATTCAAACAAAGCATTTTGAATCAAATGAAAGTCAAATGCATTCAACAAAGCTAATTGAGTCAAATGAAAGTCAAAAACATTCAAACAAAGCTTTTTGAATCAAATGAAAGTGAAATGCATTCAGCAAAGCTAATTGAGTCAAATGAAAAACAAACACATTTAAACAAAGCTTTTTGAATCAAATGAACGTCAAATGCATTCAACAAAGCTAATTGAGTCAAATGAAAGTCAAACACTTTCAACAAAGTTTTTAGATTCAAATGAAAGTCAAATACATTCAAACAAACCTTTTTGAATCAAATGAAAGTCAATTGCATTCCACAATGCTAATTAGGTCAAATGAAAGTCAAACACATTCAACAAAGCTAATTGAGTCAAATGAAAGTCAACCACTTTCAACAAAGCTAATTGAGTCAAATAAAAGTCAAACACTTTCAACAAAGCTTTTAGAATCAAATGAAAGTCAAATTCATTCAAACAAAGCTTTTTGAATCAAATGAAAGTCAAACACATTCAACAAAGCTAATTGAGTCAAATGAAAGTCAAACACATTTAAACAAAGCTTTTTGAATCAAATGAACGTCAAATGCATTCGACAAAGCGAATTGAGTCAAATGAAAGTCAAACACTTTCAACAAAGCTTTTTGAATCAAATGAAAGTCAAATACATTCAAACAAACCTTTTTGAATCAAATGAAAGTCAATTGCATTACACAATGCTAATTGAGTCAAATGATAGTCAAACACATTCAACAAAGCTAATTGAGTCAAATGAAAGTCAACCACTTTCAGCAAAGCTAATTGAGTCAAATAAAAGTCAAACACTTTCAACAAAGCTTTTAGAATTAAATGAAAGTCAAATTCATTCAAACAAAGCTTTTTGAATCAAATGAAAGTCAAACACATTCAACAAAGGTAATTGAGTCAATTGAAAGTCAAACACATTCAACCAAAGGTTTTTGAATCAAATGAAAGTTAAAAGCATTCAACCAAGCTAATTTAGTCAAATGAAAGTCAAACACTTTCAACAAATCTTTTAGAATCAAATGAAAAGCAAATACATTGAAACAAAGCTAATTGAGTCAAATGAAAGTCAATTGCATTCCACAAAGCTAATTGAGTTAAATGACAGTCAAACACATTCAACATAGCTAATTGAGTCAAATGAAAGTCAAACACATTCAAACAAGTCATTTTGAATCAAATGAAAGTCAAATGCATTCAACAAAGCTTTTAGAATCAAATGAAAGTAAAATACATTCAAACGAAGCTTTTTGAATCAAATGAAAGTCAATTGCATTCCACAATGCTAATTGAGTTAAATGAAAGTCAAACACATTCAACAAACCTAATTTAGTCAATTGAAAGTCAAACACATTCAAACAATGCTTTTTGAATCAAATGAAAGTCAAATGCATTCAACAAAGCTAATTGAGTCAAATAAAAGTCAAACACTTTCAACAAAGCTTTTAGAATCAAATGAAAGTCAAATACATTCAAACAAAGCTTTTTGAATCAAATGAAAGTCAATTGCATTCCACAATGCTAATTGAGTCAAATCAAAGTCAAACACATTCAACAAAGGTTATTGAGTCAATTGAAAGTCAAACACATTCAAACAAAGGTTTTTGAATCAAATGAAAGTTAAAAGCATTCAACCAAGCTAATTTAGTCAAATGAAAGTCAAACACTTTCAACAAATCTTTTAGAATCAAATGAAAAGCAAATACATTGAAACAAAGCTAATTGAGTCAAATGAAAGTCAATTGCATTCCACAAAGCTAATTGAGTTAAATGACAGTCAAACACATTCAACATAGCTAATTGAGTAAAATGAAAGTCAAACACATTCAAACAAGTCTTTTTGAATCAAATAAAAGTCAAATGCATTCAACAAAGCTAATTAAGTCAAATGAAAGTCAAACACTTTCAACAAAGCTTTTAGAATCAAATGAAAGTCAAATACATTCAAACAAAGCTTTTTGAATTAAATGAAAGTCAATTGCATTCCACAATGCTAATTTAGTCAAATGAAAGTCAAACACATTCAACAAAGCTAATTGAGTCAAATGATAGTTAAACACATTCAAACAATGCTTTTTGAATCAGATGAAACTCAATTGCATTCAACATGGCTAATTGAGTCAAATGAAAGTCAAACACTTTCAACAAAGCTTTTAGAATAAAATGAAAGTCAAATACATTCAAACAAAGCTTTTTGAATCAAATGAAAGTCAATTGCATTCCACAATTCTAATTGAGTCAAATGACAGTCAAACACATTCAACAAAGCTAATTGAGTCAAATGAAAGTCTAATACATTCAAACAAAGCTTTTTAAATCAAATAAAAGTCAAATGCATTCAAACAAAGCTAATTGAGTCAAATGAAAGTCAAACACATTTAACAACGCTTTTAGAATCAAATTAAAGTCAAATACATTCAAACAAAGTTTTTTTAATCTAATGAAAGTAAATTGCATTCCACAATGCTAATTGAGTCAAATGACAGTTAAACACACTCAACAAAGCTAATTGAGTAAATTGAAAGTCAAACACATTCAAACAATGCTTTTTGAATCAAATGAAAGTCAAATGCATTTAACAAAGCTAATTGAGTCAAATGAAAGTCAAACACTTTCACCAAAGCTTTTAGAATCAAATGAAAGTCAAATACATTCAAACAAAGCTTTTTGAATTAAATGAAAGTCAATTGCATTCCATAGTTCTAATTGAG
The DNA here is from genome assembly GCA_024500155.1 of Chenopodium formosanum. Lineage (NCBI taxonomy): Eukaryota > Viridiplantae > Streptophyta > Magnoliopsida > Caryophyllales > Amaranthaceae > Chenopodium > Chenopodium formosanum. Next base: position 21,070,539 of record CM044870.1, on the reverse strand, counting down.
TCAAATGAAAGTCAAACACATTCAACAAAGCTAATTGAGTCATATGAATGTCAAACACATTCAAACAAAGCTTTTTGAATCAAATGAAAGTCAAATGCATTTAACAAAGCTAATTGAGTCAAATGAAAGTCAAACACTTTTAACAAAGCTTTTAGAATCAAATGAAAGTCAAATACATTCAAACAAAGCTTTTTGAATCAAAGGAAAGTCAATTGCATTCAACAATGCTAATTGAGTCAAATGAAAGTCAAACACATTCAACAAAGCTAATTGAGTCAAATGAAAGTCAAACACATTCAAAAAAAGCTTTTTGAATCAAATGAAAGTCAAATGCATTAAACAAAGCTAAATGAGTCATATGAAAGTCAAACACTTTTGACAAAGCTTTTAGAATCAAATAAAAGTCAAATACATTCAAACAAAGCTTTTTGAATCAAATGAAAGTCAATTGCATTCCACAATGCTAATTGAGTCAAATGAAGGTCAAACACATTCAACAAAGTTAATTGAGTCAAATAAAAGTCAAAGACATTCAAACGAAGATTTTTCAATCAAATGAAAGTCAAATGCATTCAACAAAGCTAATTGAGTCAAATGAAAGTCAAACATATTCAAACAAAGCTTTTTGAATGAAATGAAAGTCAAATGCATTAAACAAAGCTAATTGAGTCATATGAAAGTCAAACACTTTTGACAAAGCTTTTAGAATCAAATGAAAGGCAAATAAATTTAAACGAAGCTTTTTGAATCAAATGAAAGTCAAATGCATTCCACAATTCTAATTAAGTCAAATGAAAGTCAAACACATTCAACAAAGCTAATTGAGTCATATGAAAGTCAAACACATTCAAACAAAGCTTTTTGAATCAAATGACAGTCAAATGCATTCAACAAAGCTAATTAAGTCAAATGAAAGTCAAACACTTTAAACAAAGCTTTTAGAATCAAATGAAAATCAAATACATTCAAACAAAGCTTTTTGAATAAAATGAAAGTCAATTGCATTCCACAATGCTAATTGAGTCAAATGAAAGTCAAACACATTCAAAAAAGCTAATTGAGTCAAATGAAAGTCAAACACATTCAAACAAAGCTTTTTGAATCAAATGAAAGTCAAATGCATTAAACAAAGCTAATTAAGTCAAATGAAAGTCAAACACTTTAAACAAAGCTTTTAGAATCAAATGAAAGTCAAATACATTCAAACAAAGCTTTTTAAATCAAATGAAAATCAATTGCATTCTACATGGCTAATTGAGTCAAATAAAGGTCAAACACATTCAACAAAGCTAATTGAGTCAAATGAAAGTCAAACACATTCAAATGAAGCTTTTTCAATCAAATGAAAGTCAAATGCATTCAACAAAGCTAATTGAGTCAAATGAAAGTCAAACACATTCAAACAAAGCTTTTTGAATGAAATGAAAGTCAAATGCATTCAACAAAGCTAAGTGAGTCAAATGAAAGTTAAACACTTTCAACAATGCTTTTAGAATTAAATGAAAGGCAAATAAATTTAAACGAAGCTTTTTGAATCAAATGAAAGTCAAATGCATTCCACAATTCTAATTGAGTCAAATGAAAGTCAAACACATTCAACAAAGCTTATCGAGTCAAAAGAAAGTCTAACATATTCAAACAAAGCTTTTTGAATCAAATGAAAGTCATATACATTCAAACAAAGCTTTTTGAATGAAATAAAAGTCAAATGCATTCAACAAAGCTAAGTGAGTCAGATGAAAGTTAAACACTTTCAACAAAGCTTTTAGAATTAAATGAAAGGCAAATAAATTCAAACAAAGCTTTTTGAATCAAATGAAAGTCAAATGCATTCCACAATTCTAATTGAGTCAAATGAAAGTCAAACACATTCAACAAAGCTAATCGAGTCAAATGATAGTCTAACATATTCAAACAAAGCTTTTTGAATCAAATGAAAGTCAAATGCATTCAACAAAGATAATTGAGTCAAATGAAAGTCAAACACATTCAACAACGCTTTTAGAATCAAATGAAAGTCAAATACATTCAAACAAAACTTTTTAAATTAAATGAAAGTCAATTGCATTCCATAATTCTAATTGAGTCAAATGAAAGTCAAACACATTCAACAAAGCTAATTGAGTCATATGAAAGTCAAACACTTTTAACAAAGCTTTTAGAATCAAATGAAAATCAAATATATTCAAACAAAGCTTTTTGAATAAAATGAAATTCAATTGCATTCCACAATGCGAATTGAGTCAAATGAAGGTCAAACACATTCAACAAAGCTAATTGAGTCAAATGAAAGTCAAACACATTCAAACAAAGCTTTTTCAATCAAATGAAAGTCAAATGAATTCAACAAAGCTAATTGAGTCAAATAAAATTCAAACACATTCAAACAAAGCTTTTTGAATGAAATGAAAGTCAAATGCATTCAACAAAGCTAAGTGAGTCAGATGAAAGTTAAACACTTTCAACAAAGCTTTTAGAATTAAATGAAAGGCAAATAAATTTAAACGAAGCTTTTTGAATCAAATGAAAGTCAAATGCATTCCACAATTCTAATTGAGTCAAATGAAAGTCAAACACATTCAACAAAGCTTATCGAGTCAAAAGAAAGTCTAACATATTCAAACAAAGCTTTTTGAATCAAATGAAAGTCATATGCATTCAACAAAGCTAATTGAGTCAAATGAAAGTCAAACAATGCTTTTTGAATCTAATGAAAGACAAATGCATTCAACAACGCTTTTAGAAGCAAATGAAAGTCAAACACATTCAAACAATGCTTTTTGAATCTAATGAAAGACAAATGCATTCAACAAAGCTAATTGAGTCAAATGAAAGTGAAACACTTTCACCAAAGCTTTTAGAATCAAATGAAAGTCAAATACATTCAAACAAAGCTTTTTGAATTAAGTGAAAGCCAAACACATTCAACAATGCTAATTGAGTCATATGAAAGTCAAACACATTCAAACAAAGCTTTTTGAATCAAATGAAAGTCAAATGCATTCAATAAAGCTATTTGAGTCAAATGAAAGTCAAACACTTTTAACAAAGCTTATAGAATAAAATGAAAGTCAAATACATTCAAACAAAGCTTTTTGAATCAAATGAAAGTTAATTGCATTCCACAATGCTAATTGAGTCAAATGAAAGTCAAACACTTTCACCAAAGCTTTTAGAATCAATTGAAAGTCAAATACATTCAAACAAAGCCTTTTGAATTAAATGAAAGTTAATTGCATTCGAACAAAGCTTTTTGATTCAAATGAAAGTCAATTGCATTCCACAATGCTAATTGAGTCTTATGAAAGTCAAACACATTCAACAAAGCTAATTGAGTTAAATGAAAGTTAAACACATTCAAACAAAGCTTTTTGAATCAAATGAAAGTCAAATGCATTCAAACAAAGCTTTTTTGAATCAAATGAAATTCAATTGCATTCCACAATGCTAATTAAGTCAAATGAATATCAAACACATTCAACAAAGCTAATTGAGTCAAATGAAAGCCACACACATTCAAACGAAGCTTTTTCAATCAAATGAAAGTCAAATGCATTCAACAAAGCTAATTGAGTCAAATGAAAGTCAAACACATTCAAACAAAGCTTTTTGAATGAAATGAAAGTCAAATGCATTCAACAAAGCTAATTGAGTCAAATGAAAGTTAAACACTTTCAACAAAGCTTTTAGAATCAAACGAAAGGCAAATACATTCAAACAAAGCTTTTTGAATTAAATGAAAGTCAATTGCATTCCATAATTCTAGTTGAGTCAAATGAAAATCAAACACATTCAACAAAGCTAATTGAGTCAAATGAAACTCAAACACATTCAAACAAAGCTTTTTGAATGAAATGAAAGTCAAATGCATTCAACAAATCTAATTGAGTCAAATGAAAGTTAAACACTTTCAACAAAGCTTTTAGAATCAAATGAAAGGCAAATACATTCAAACAAAGCTTTTTGAATTAAATGAAAGTTAATTGCATTCCATAATTCTAGTTGAGTCAAATGAAAGTCAAACACATTCAACAAAGCTAATTGAGTCATATGAAAGTCAAACACATTCAAACAAAGCTTTTTGAATCAAATGAAAGTCAAATGCATTCAACAAAGCGAATTGAGTGAAATTGAAAGTCAAACTCTTTTAACAAATCTTTTAGAATCAAATGAAAGTCAAATACATTCAAACAAAGCTTTTTTAATCAAATGAAAGTCAATTGCATTCCACAATGCTAATTGAGTCAAATGAAGGTCAAACACATTCAACAAAGCTAATTGAATCAAATGAAAGTCAAACACATTCAACAAAGCTAATTGAGTCAAATGAAAGTCAAACACATTCAAACAAAGCTTTTTGAATCAAATGAAAGTCAAATTCATTAAACAAAGCTAATTCATTTAAATGAAAGTTAAACACTTTTAACCAAGCTTTTAGAATCAAATGAAAGTCAAATACATTCAAACAAAACTTTTTGAATCAAATGAAAGTCAATTGCATTCCACAATGCTAATTGAGTCAAATGAAGGTCAAACACATTCAACAAAGCTAATTGAGTCAAACGAAAGTCAAACACATTCAAACGAAGCTTTTTCAATCAAATGAAAGTCAAATGAATTCAACAAAGCTAATTGAGTTAAATGAAAGTCAAACACTTTCAACAAAGCTTTTAGAATCAAATTAAAGTTAAATACATTCAAACAAAGGTTTTCGAATCAAATGAAAGTCAATTGCATTCCACAATGCTAATTGAGTCAAATGCATTCAACAAAGCTAATTGAGTAAAATGAAAGTCAAACACTTTCAACAAAGCTTTTTGAATCAAATGAAAGTCAAATACATTCAAACAAAGCTAATTGAGTCAAATGAAAGTCAAATGCTTTCAACAAAGCTTTTAGATACAAATGAAAGTCAAATATATTAAAACTACGCTTTTTGAATCAAATGAAAGTCAATTGCATTCCACAATGCTAATTGAGTCTAATCAAAGTCAAACACATTCAACAAAGCTTTTTGAATCAAATGAAAGTCAAATGCATTCAACAAAGCTAATTGAGTCAAATGAAAGTCAAACAATTTCAATAAAGCTTTTAGATTCAAATGAAAGTGAAATACATTCAAACAAAGCTTTATGAATCAAATGAAAGTCAATTGCATTCCACAATGCTAATTGAGTCAAATGAAAGTCAAATACATTCCAACAAAGCTTTTTGAATCTTATCAAAATCAAATGCATTCAACAAAGCTACTTGAGTCAAATGAAAGTCAAACATTTTCAACAAAGCTTTTAGAATCAAATGAAAGTCAAATACATTCAAACATAGCTTTTTTAATCAAATGAAAGTCAATTGCATTCCACAATGCTGAATGTGTCAAATGAAAGTCAAACACATTCAACATAGCTAATTGAGTTAAATGAAAGTCAAACACATTTAAACAAAGCTTTTTTAATCAAATGAAAGTCAAATGCATTCAACAAAGCTAATTGAGTCAAATGAAAGTCAAACACATTCAACAAAGCAAATTGAGTCAACTGATAAGCAAACACATACAACAAAGCTTATGGAGTCAAATGAAAGTCAAACACATTTAAACAAAGCTTTTTGAATCAACTGAAAGTCAAATGCATTCAACAAAGCTTATTGAGTCAAATGAAAGTCAAACACTTTCATCAAAGCTTTTAGAATCAAATGAAAGTCAAATACATTCAAATAAAGATTTTTGAATCAAATGAAAGTCAATTGCATTCCACAATGCTAATTGAGTCAAATGAAAGTCAAACACATTCAAACAAAGCTTTTTAAATCAAATGAAAGAGAAATGCATTCAACAAAGCTATTTAAGTCAAATGAAAATCAATTGCATTCCACAATGCTAATTAAGTCAAATGAAAGTCAAACATATTCAACAAAGCTTTTAGATACAAATGAAAGTCAAATACATTCAAACAAAGCTTTTTGAATCAAATGAAAGTCAATTGCATTCCACATTGCTAATTGAGTCAAATGAAAGTCAAACACATTCAACAAAGCTAATTGAGTCAAGTGAAAGGCAAACACATTCAAACAAAGCTTTTTGAATCAAATGAAAGTCAAATGCATTCAACAAAGCTAATTGAGTCAAATGAAAATCAAAGACATTTAAACAAAGCTTTTTGAATCTTATGAAAGTCAAATGCATTCAATAAAGCTAATTGAGTCAAATAAACGTTAAACACTTTCAACAAAGCTTTTAGAATCAAATGAATGTCAAACACATTCAAACAAACCTTTTTGAATCAAATGAAAGTCAATTGCATTTCACAATGCTAATTGAGTCAAATGAAAGTCAATCACTTTCAACAAAGCTTTTAGAATCAAATGAAAGTCAAATACATTCAAACAAAGCTTTTTGAATAAAATGAAAGTCAATGCATTCCACAATGCTAATTGAGTCAAATGAAAGTCAAACGCTTACAATAAAGCTTTTAGATACAAATGAAAGCAAATATATTCAAATAAAGCTTTTTGAATCAAATGAAAGTTAATTGCATTCCACAATGCTAATTGAGTCAAATGAAAGTCAAACACATTCAACAAAGCTAATTGAGTCAAGTGAAAGTCAAACACATTCAAACAAAGCTAATTGAGTCAAATGAAAGTCAAACACTTTCAACAAAGCTTTTAGAATCAAATGAAAGTCAAATACATTCAAACAAAGTTTTTTGAATCAAATGAAAGTCAATTGCATTCAACAAAGCTAATTGAGTCAAATGAAAGTCAAACACATTCAATAAACCTAATTGAGTTAAATGAAAGTCAAACACATTCAAACGAAGCTTTTTGAATCAAATGAAAGTCAAATGCATTCAACAAAGCTAATTGAGTCAAATGAAAGTCAAACACTTTCAACAAAGGTTTTTAGAATCAAATAAAAGTCAAATACATTGAAAAAAGCTTTTTGAATCAAATGAAAGTCAATTGCATTCCTCAATGCTAATTGAGTCAAATGAAAGTCAAACGCATTCAACAAAGCAAATTGAGTCAACTGATAGACAATCACATTCAACAAAGCTTATTGAGTCAAATGAAAGTCAAACACATTTAAACAAAGCTTTTTGAATCAACTGAAAATCAAATGCATTCAACAAAGCTTATCGAGTCAAATGAAAGTCAAACACTTTCATCAAAGCTTTTAGAATCAAATGAAAGTCAAATACATTTAAATAAAGCTTTTTGAATCAAATGAAAGTCAATCATTCAAATAAAGCTTTTTGAATCAAATGACAGTCAATTGCATTCCACAATGCTAATTGAGTCAAATGAAAGTCAAACACATTTAAACAAAGCTTTTTGAATCAAATGAAAGACAAATGCATTCAACAAAGCTATTTTAGTCAAATGAAAATCAATTGCATTCCACAATGCTAATTAAGTCAAATGAAAGTCAAACACATTCAACAAAGCTTTTAGATACAAATTAAAGTCAAATACATTCAAACAAAGCTTTTTGATTCAAATGAAAGTCAATTGCATTCCACAATGCTAATTGAGTCAAATGAAAGTCAAACACATTCAAAGAAGCTAATTGAGTCAAGTGAAAGGCAAACACATTCAAATAAAGCTTTTTGAATCAAATGAAAGTCAAATGCATTCAACAAAGTTAATTGAGTCAATTGAAAGTCAAACACATTCAAACAAAGCTTTTTGAATCAAATGAAAGTCAAATGCATTCAACAAAGCTAATTGAGTCAAATGAAAGTCAAACACTTTCAACAAAGCTTTTAGAATCAAATGAAAGTCAAATACATTTAAATAAAGCTTTTTGAATCAAATGAAAGTCAATCATTCAAATAAAGCTTTTTGAATCAAATGAAAGTCAATTGCATTCCACAATGCTAATTGAGTCATATGAAAGTCAAACACATTCAACAAAGCTAATTGAGCCAAATGAAAGTCAAATGCATTTAAACAAAGCTTTTTGATTTAAATGAAAGTCAAATGCATTCAAAAAAGCTAATTGAGTCAAATGAAAGTCAAACACATTCAAACAAAGCTTTTTGAATCAAATGAAAGTCAAATACATTCAAACAAAGCTTTTTGAATCAAATTAAAGTCAATTGCATTCCACAATTCTAATTGATTCAAATGAAAGTCAAACACATCCAACAAAGCTAATTGAGTCAAATGAAAGTCAAACACATTCAAACAAAGCTTTTTGAATCAAATGAAAGTCAATTGCATTTCACAATTCTAATTGATTCTAATGAAAGTCAAACACATTCAACAAAGCTAATTGAGTCAAATCATAGTCAAATACATTCTAATAAAGTTTTTTGAATCAAATGAAAGTCAAATATATTCAACAAAGCTAATTAAGTCAAATGAAAGTCAAACACTTTCAACAATGCTTTTAGAATCAAATGAAAGTCAAATACATTCAAACAAAGTTTTTTGAATCAAATGAAAGTCAATTGCATTCCACAATGATAATTGAGTCAAATGAAAGTCAAACACATTCAACAAAGCTAATTGAGTCTAATGAAAGTCAAACACATTCAAACAAAGCTTTTTGAATTAAATTAAAGTCAAATGCATTCAACAAAGCTAATTAAGTTAAATGAAAGTCAAACGCTTTCAACAAAGCTTTTAGATACAAATGAAAGTCAAATACATTCAAACAAAGCTTTTTGAATCAAATGGAAGTCAATTACATTCCTCAATGCTAATTGAGTCAAATGAAAGTCAAACACATTCAACAAAGCTCATTGAGTCAAATGAAAGTCAAACACTTTCAACAAAGCTTTTAGAATTATATGAAAGTCAAATACATTTAACAAAGCTAATTAAGTCAAATGAAAGTCAAACACTTTCAACAATGCTTTTAGAATCAAATGAAAGTCAAATACATTCAAAGAAAACTTTTTGAATCAAATGAAAGTCAATTGCATTCCACAATGCTAATTGAGTCAAATGAAAGTCAAACACATTCAACAAAGCTAATTGAGTCTAATGAAAGTCAAACACATTCAAACAAAGCTTTTTGAATTAAATGAAAGTTAAATGCATTCAACAAAGCTAATTAAGTCAAATGAAAGTCAAACGCTTTCAACAAAGCTTTTAAATACAATTGAAAGTCAAATATATTCAAACAAAGCTTTTTGAATCAAATGAAAGTCAATTGCATTCCTCAATGCTAATTGAGTCAAATGAAAGTCAAACACATTCAACAAAGCTAATTGAGTCAAGGGAAAGTCAAACACTTTAAAACAAAGCTTTTTGAATCAAATGAAAGTCAAATGCGTTCAACAAAGCTAATTTAGTCAAATGAAAGTCTAACACATTCAAACAAAGCGTTTTCAATCAAATGAAAGTCAAATGCATTCAACAAAGCTAATTGAGTCAAATGAAAGTCAACCACTTTCAACAAAGCTTTTAGAATCAAATGAAATTCAAATACATTCAAACAAAGCTTTATGAATCAAATGAAAGTCAATTGCATTCCACAATTCTAATTGATTCAAATGAAAGTCAAATACATCTAACAAAGCTAATTGAGTCAAATGAAAGTCAAACACATTCAAACAAAGCTTTTTGAATCAAATGAAAGTCAAATGCATTCAACAAAGCTAATTGAGTCAAATGAAAGTCAAACACTTTCAACAAAGCTTTTAGAATCAAATGAAAGTCAAATACATTTAAACAAAGCTTTTTGAATCAGATATAAGTCAATTGCATTCCACAATTCTAATTTATTCAAATGAACGTCAAACACATTCAACAAAGCTAATTGAGTCAAATGATAGTCAAACACTTTCAACAAAGCTTTTACAATCAAATAAAAGTCAAATACATTCAAACAAAGTTTTTTGAATCAAATGAAAGTCAATTGCATTCCACAATGCTAATTAAGTCAAATGAAAGTCAAACACATTCAACAAAGCCAATTGAGTCAAATGAAAGTCAACCACTTTCAACAAAGCTTTTAGAATCAAATGAAATTCAAATACATTCAAACAAAGCTTTATGAATCAAATGAAAGTCAATTGCATTCCACATTTCTAATTGATTTAAATGAAAGTCAAACACATCTAACAAAGCCAATTGAGTCAAATGAAAGTCAAACACATTCAAACAAAACTTTTTGAATCAAATGAAAGTCAAATGCATTCAACAAAGCTAATTGAGTCAAATGAAACTCAAACACTTTCAACAAAGCTTTTAGAATCAAATGAAAGTCAAATACATTTAACAAGGCTAATTAAGTCAAATTAAAGTCAAACACTTTCAACAATGCTTTTTGAATCAAATGAAAGTCAATTGCATTCCATAATGCTAATTGAGTCAAATGAAAGTCAAACACATTCAACAAAGCCAATTGAGTCTAATGAAAGTCAAACACATTCAAACAAAGCTTTTTGAATTAAATGAAAGTCAAATGCATTCAACAAAGCTAATTAAGTCAAATGAAAGTCAAACGCTTTCAACAAAGCTTTTAGATACAATTGAAAGTCAAATACATTCAAACAAAGCTTTTAGAATCAAATAAAAGTCAATTGCATTCCTCAATGCTAATTGAGTCAAATGAAAGTCAAACACATTCAACAAAGATAATTGAGTCAAGGGAAAGTCAAACACTTTAAAACAAAGCTTTTTTAATCAAATGAAAGTCAAATGCATTCAACAAAGCTAATTGAGTCAAATGAAAGTCAAACACTTTCAACAAAGCTTTTAGAATTATATGAAAGTCAAATACATTCAAACAAAGCTTTTTGAATCAAATGAAAGTCAATTTCATTCCACAATGATGATTGAGTCAAATGACAGTCAAACACATTCAACAAAGCTAATTGAGTCAAATAAAAGTCAAACACATTCAAACAAATCTTTTTGAATCAAATGAAAGCCTAGTGCATTAAACAAAGCTAATTGAATCAAATGAAAGTCAAACACTTTCAATAAAGCTTTTAGAATCAAATGAAAGTCAAATACATTCAAACAAAGCTTTTTGAATCAAATGAAAGTCAATTGCATTCCACAATGCTAATTGAGTCAAATGAAAGTCAAACACATTCAACAAAGCTAATTGAGTCAAATGAAAGTCAAACACTTTCAACAAAGCTATTAGAATCAAATAAAAGTCAAATACATTCAAACAAAGTTTTTTGAATGAAATGAAAGTCAATTGCATTCCACAATGCTAATTAAGTCAAATGAAAGTCAAACACATTCAACAAAGCTAATTGAGTCAAATGAAAATCAAAAACTTTCATCAAAGCTTTTAGAATCAAATGAAAGTCAAATACATTCAAATAAAGCTTTTTGAATCAAATGAAAGTCAATTGCATTCAAACAAAGCTTTTTGAATAAAATGAAAGTCAATTGCATTCCACAATGCTAATTTAGTCAAATGAAAGTCAAACACATTCAACAAAACTAATTGATTTAAATGATAGTTAAACACATTCAAACAATGCTTTTTGAATCAGATGAAACTCAAATGCATTCAACATGGCTAATTGAGTCAAATGAAAGTCAAACACTTTCAACAAAGCTTTTAGAATAAAATGAAAGTCAAATACATTCAAACAAAGCTTTTTGAATCAAATGAAGGTCAATTGCATTCCACAATGCTAATTAAGTCAAATGAAAGTCAAACACATTCAATAAAGGTAATTGAGTCAATTGAAAGTCAAACACATTCAACAAAGCTTTTAGAATCAAATGAAATGCAAATACATTCAAACAAAGCTTTTTGAATCAAATGAAAGTCAATTGCATTCCACAATTCTAATTGAGTCAAATGAAAGTCAAACACATTCAACAAAGATAATCGAGTCAAATGAAAGTCTAACATATTCAAACAAAGCTTTTTGAATCAAATGAAAGTCAAGTGCATTCCACAAAGCTAATTGAGTCAAATGAAAGTCAAACACATTCAACAACGCTTTTAGAATCAAATGAAAGTCAAATACATTCAAACAAAGCTTTTTGAATCTAATGAAAGTAAAATGCATTCCACAATGCTAATTGAGTCAAATGACAGTTAAACACATTCAACAAAGCAAATTGAGTCAAATGAAAGTCAAACACATTCAAACATTGCTTTTTGAATCAAATGAAAGTCAAATGCATTTAACAAAGCTAATTGAGTCAAATGAAAGTCAAACACTTTCACCAAAGCTTTTAGAATCAAATGAAAGTCAAATACATTCAAACAAAGCTTTTTGAATTAAATGAAAGTCAATTGCATTCCATAATTCTAATTTAGTCAAATGAAAGTCAAACACATTCAACAAAGCTAATTGAGTCATATGAATGTCAAACACATTCAAACAAAGCTTTTTGAATCAAATGAAAGTCAAATGCATTCAACAAAGCTAATTGAGTCAAATGAAAGTCAAACACTTTTAACAATGCTTTTAGAATCAAATGAAAGTCAAATACATTCAAACAAAGCTTTTTGAATCAAAGGAAAGTCAATTGCATTCAACAATGCTAATTGAGTCAAATGAAAGTCAAACTCATTCAACAAAGCTAATTGAGTCAAATGAAAGTCAAACACATTCAAAAAAAGCTTTTTGAATCAAATGAAAGTCAAATGCATTAAACAAAGCTAATTGAGTCATATGAAAGTTTAACACTTTTGACAAAGCTTTTAGAATCAAATGAAAGTCAAATACATTCAAACAAAGCTTTTTGAATCAAATGAATGTCAATTGCATTCCACAATGCTAATTGAGTCAAATGAAGGTAAAACACATTCAACAAAGTTAATTGAGTCAAACAAAAGTCAAACACATTCAAACGAAGCTTTTTCAATCAAATGAAAGTCAAATGCATTCAACAAAGCTAATTGAGTCAAATGAAAGTCAAACATATTTAAACAAAGCTTTTTGAATGAAATGAAAGTCAAATGCATTCAACAAAGCTAATTGAGTCAAATGAAAGTTAAACACTTTCAAAAAGCTTTTAGAATCAAATGAAAGGCAAATAAATTTAAACAAAGCTTTTTGAATCAAATGAAAGTCAAATAAATTCCACAATTCTAATTGAGTCAAATGAAAGTCAAACACATTCAACAAAGCTAATCGAGTCAAATGAAAGTCTAACATATTCAAACAAAGCTTTTTGAATCAAATGAAAGTTATATGCTTTCAACAAAGCTAATTGAGTCAAATGAAAGTCAAAACACATTCAACAACGCTTTTAGAATCAAATGAGAGTCAAATACATTCAAACAAAACTTTTTTAATTAAATGAAAGTCAATTGCATTCCATAATTCTAATTGAGTCAAATGAAAGTCAAACACATTCAACAAAGCTAATTGAGTCATATGAAAGTCAAACACATTCAAACAAAGCTTTTTGAATCAAATGATAGTCAAATGCATTCAACAAAGCAAATTGAGTCAAATGAAAGTCAAACACTTTAAACAAAGTTTTAAAAATCAAATGAAAGTCAAATACATTCAAACAAAGCTTTTTGAATCAAATGAAAATCAATTGCATTCCACAATGCTAATTGAGTCAAATGAAGGTCAAACACATTCAACAAAGCTATTTAAGTCAAATGAAAGTAAAACACATTCAAACAAGCTTTTTCAATCAAATGAAAGTCAAATGCATTTAACAAAGCTAATTGAGTCAAATGAAAGTCAAACAAATTCAAACAAAGCTTTTTGAATGAAATGAAAGTCAAATGCATTCAACAAAGCTAATTGAGTCAAATGAAAGTCAACCACTTTCAACAATGCTTTTAGAATCAAATGAAATTCAAATACATTCAAACAAAGCTTTATGAATCAAATGAAAGTCAATTGCATTCCACAATTCTAATTGATTCAAATGAAAGTCAAACACATCTAACAAAGCTAATTGAGTCAAATGAAAGTCAAACACATTCAAACAAAGCTTTTTGAATCAAATGAAAGTCAAATGCATTCAACAAAGCTAATTGAGTCAAATGAAAGTCAAACACTTTCAACAAAGCTTTTAGAATCAAATGAAAGTCAAATACATTTAAACAAAGCTTTTTGAATCAGATGAAAGTCAATTACATTCCACAATTCTAATTGATTCAAATGAACGTCAAACACATTCAACAAAGCTAATTGAGTCAAATGATAATAAAACACATTCTAACAATGATTTTTGAATCAAATGAAAGTCAAATACATTTAACAAAGCTAATTAAGTCAAATTAAAGTCAAACACTTTCAACAATGCTTTTTGAATCAAATGAAAGTCAATTACATTCCATAATGCTAATTGAGTCAAATGAAAGTCAAACACATTCAACAAAGGTAATTGAGTCTAATGAAAGTCAAACACATTTAACAAAGCTAATTGAGTCAAGGGAAAGTCAAACACTTTAAAACAAAGCTTTTTAAATCAAATGAAAGTCAAATGCATTCAACAAAGCTAATTGAGTCAAATGAAAGTCAAACACTTTCAACAAAGCTTTTAGAATTATATGAAAGTCAAATACATTCAAACGAAGCTTTTTGAATCAAATGAAAGTCAATTGCATTCCACAATGATAATTGAGTCAAATGACAGTCAAACACATTCAACAAAGCTAATTGAGTCAAATAAAAGTCAAACACATTCAAACAAAGCTTTTTGAATCAAATGAAAGTCTAGTGCATTAAACAAAGCTAATTGAGTCAAATGAAAATCAAACACTTTCAACAAAGCTTTTAGAATCAAATGAAAGTCAAATACATTCAAACAAAGCTTTCTGAATCAAATGAAAGTCAATTGCATTCTACAATGCTAATTGAGTCAAATGAAAGTCAAACACATTCAACAAAGCTAATTGAGTCAAATGAAAGTCAAACACTTTCAACAAAGCTTTTAGAATCAAATAAAAGTCAAATGCATTAAACAAAGCTAATTGAGTCAAATGAAAGTCAAACACTTTAAACAAAGCTTTTAAAATCAAATGAAAGTCAAATACATTCAAACAAAGCTTTTTGAATCAAATGAAAATCAATTGCATTCCACAATGCTAATTGAGTCAAATGAAGGTCAAACACATTCAAGAAAGCTAATTGAGTCAAATGAAAGTCAAACTCATTCAAACGAAGCTTTTTCAATCAAATGAAAGTCAAATGCATTCAACAAAGCTAATTGAGTCAAATGAAAGTCAAACACTTTCAACAAAGCTTTTAGAATCAAATGAAAGTCAAATACATTTAAACAAAGCTTTTTGAATCAGATGAAAGTCAATTACGTTCCACAATTCTAATTGATTCAAATGAACGTCAAACACATTTAACAAAGCTAATTGAGTCAAATGATAGTCAAACGCATTCTAACAACGATTTTTGAATCAAAATGAAAGTCAAATACATTCAACAAAGCTAATAAAGTCAAATTAAAGTCAAACACTTTCAACAATGCTTTTTGAATCAAATGAAAGTCAATTAAATTCCATAATGCTAATTGAGTCAAATGAAAGTCAAACACATTCAACAAAGGTGATTGAGTCAATTGAAAGTCAAACACATTCAAACAAAGGTTTTTGAATCAAATGAAAGTTAAAAGCATTCAACCAAGCTAATTGAGTCAAATGAAAGTCAAACATTTTCAACAAAGCTTTTAGAATCAAATGAAAGGCAAATACATTCAAACAAAGCTTTTTGAATCAAATGAAAGTCAATTGCATTCCACAATTCTAATTGAGTCAAATGAAAGTCAAACACATTCAACAAAGCTAATCGAGTCAAATGAAAGTCTAACATATTCAAACAAAGCTTTTTGAATCAAATGAAAGTCAAGTGCATTCTAAAAAGCTAATTGAGTCAAATGAAAGTCAAACACATTCAACAACGCTTTTAGAATCAAATGAAAGTCAAATACATTCAAACAAAGCTTTTTGAATCTAATGAAAGTAAAATGCATTCCACAATGCTAATTGATTCAAATGACAGTTAAACACATTCAACAAAGCTAATTGAGTCAAATGAAAGTCAAAAACATTCAAACAATGCTTTTTGAATCAGATGAAACTCAAATGCATTCAACATGGCTAATTGAGTCAAATGAAAGTTAAACACTTTCAACAAAGCTTTTATAATTAAATGAAAGGCAAATAGATTCAAACAAAGCTTTTTGAATCAAATGAAAGTCAAATGCATTCCACAATTCTAATTGAGTCAAATGAAAGTTAAACACATTCAACAAAGCTAATCGAGTCAAATGAAAGTCTAACATATTCAAACAAAACTTTTTGAATCAAATAAAAGTCAAATGCATTCAACAAAGCTAATTGAGTCAAATGAAAGTCAAACACATTTAACAACGCTTTTAGAATCAAATGAAAGTCAAATACATTCAAACAAAGCTTTTTGAATCTAATTAAAGTAAATTGCATTCCACAATGCTAATTGATTCAAATGACAGTTAAACACATTCAACAAAGCTAATTGAGTCAAATGAAAGTCAAACACATTCAAACAATGCTTTTTGAATCAAATGAAAGTCAAATGCATTCAACAAAGCTAATTGAGTCAAATGAAAGTCAAACACTTTCACCAAAGATTTTAGAATCAAATGAAAGTCAAATACATTCAAACAAAGCTTTTTGAATTAAATGAAAGTCAATTGCATTCCATAATTCTAATTGAGTCAAATGAAAGTCAAACACATTCAACAAAGCTAATTGAGTCATATGAATGTCAAACACATTCAAACAAAGCTTTTTGAATCAAATGAAAGTCAAATGCATTCAACTAAGCTAATTGAGTCAAATGAAAGTCAAACACTTTTAACAAAGCTTTTAGAATAAAATGAAAGTCAAATACATTCAAACAAAGCTTTTTGAATCAAATGAAAGTCAATTGCATTCCACAAAGCTAATTGAGTCAAACGAAAGTCAAACACATTCAAACGAAGCTTTTTCAATCAAATGAAAGTCAAATTCATTCAACAAAGCTAATTGAGTAAAATGAAAGTCAAACACTTTCAACAAAGCTTTTTGAATCAAATGAAAGTCAAATACATTCAAACAAAGCTAATTGAGTCAAATGAAAGTCAAAACCTTTTAACAAAGCTTTTAGTCAAATGAATGTTAAACACTTTCAACAAAGCTTTTAGAATCAAATGAAAGTCAAATACATTCAAACAAAGCTTTTTGAATCAAACGAAAGTCAATTGCATTCCACAGTGCTAATTGAGTCAAATGAAAGTCAAACGCTTTCAACAAAGCTTTTAGATACAAATTAAAGTCAAATATATTCAAAAAAGCTTTTAAAATCAAATGAAAGTTAATTGCATTCCACAATGCTAATCGAGTCAAAAGAAAGTCAAACACATTCAACAATGGTTTTTGAATCAAATGAAAGTCAAATGCATTCAACAAAGCTAATTGAGTCAAATGAAAGTCAAACATTTTCAACAAAGCTTTTAAAATAAAATGAAAGTCAAATACATTCAAACAAAGCTTTTTCAATCAAATGAAAGTCAATTGCATTCCACAATGCTAATTGAGTCAAATGAAAGTCAAACACATTCAAACAAAGCTTTTTAAATTAAATGAAAATCAAATGCATTCAACAAAGCTGTATTAGTCAAATGAAAGTCAATTGCATTCCACAATGCTAATTAAGTCAAATGAAAGTCAAACACATTCAACATAGCTTTTAGATACAAATGAAAGTCAAATACATTCAAATAAACCTTTTTGAATCAAATGAAAGTCAATTGCATTCCAAAATGCTAATTGAGTCAAATGAATGTCAAACACATTTAACAAAGCTAATTGAGTCAAGTGAAAGGCAAACACATTCAAACAAAGCTTTTTGAATCAAATGAAAGTCAAATGCATTCAACAAAGCTAATTGAGTCAAATGAAAGTCAAAGACATTTAAACAAAGCTTTTTGAATCTTATGAAAGTCAAATGCATTCAATAAAGCTAATTGAGTCAAATGAACGTCAAACACTTTCAACAAAGCTTTTAGAATCAAATGAAAGTCAAATACAATCAAACAAAGCTTTTTGAATCAAATCAAAGTCAATTGCATTTCACAATGCTAATTGAGTCAAATGAAAGTCAAACACATTCAACAAAGCTAATTGAGTCAAATTAAAGTCAAACACTTTCATCAAAGCTTTTAGAATCAAATGAAAGTCAAATACATTTAAATAAAGCTTTTTGAATCAAATGAAAGTCAATTGCATTCCACAATGCTAATTGAGTCAAATGAAAGTCAAACACATTCAAAAAAAAGCTTTTTGAATCAAATGAAAGACAAATGCATTCAACAAAGCTTTTTTAGTCAAATGAAAATCAATTGCATTCCACAATGCTAATTAAGTCAAATGAAAGTCAAACATATTCAACAAAGCTTTTAGATACAAATTAAAGTCAAATACATTCAAACAAAGCTTTTTGAATCAAATGAAAGTCAATCGCATTCCACAATGCTAATTGAGTCAAATGAAAGTCAAACACATTCAAAGAAGCTAATTGAGTCAAGTGAAAGGCAAACACATTCAAATAAAGCTTTTTGAATCAAATGAAAGTCAAATGCATTCAACAAAGCTAATTGAGTCAAATGAAAGTCAAACACATTCAAACAAAGCTTTTTGAATCAAATGAAAGTCAAATGCATTCAACAAAGCTAATTGAGTCAAATGAAAGTCAAACACTTTCAACAAAGCTTTTATAATCAAAAGAAAGTCAACTACATTCAAACACAGCTTTTTGAATCAAATGAAAGTAAAATGCATTCAACAAAGCTAATTGAGTCAAATGAAAGTGAAAAACATTCAAACAAAGCTTGTTGAATCAAATGAAAGTGAAATGCATTCAACAAAGCTAATTGATTCAAATGAAAGTCAAACACTTTTAACAAAGCTTTTAGACTCAAATGAAAGTCAAAATCATTCAAACAAAGCTTTTTGAATCAAATGAAAGTCAAACACATTCAACAAAGCTAATTGATTCAAATGAAAGTCAAAAACATTTAAACAAAGCTTTCTGAATCAAATGAAAGTCATATGCATTCAACAAAGCTAATTGATTCAAATGAAAGTCAAACACTTTCAACAAAGCTTTTAGAATCAAATGAAAGTCAAACACATTCAAATAAAGCTTTTTGAATCAAATGAAAGTCAATTGCATTCCACAATGCTAATTGAGTCAAATGAAAGTCAAACACATTCGACAAAGCTAATTAAGTCAAATGAAAGTCAAGTGCATTAAACAAAGCTAATTGAGTATAATGAAGGTTAAACACTTTCAACAAAGCTTTTAAAATCAATTGAAAGTCAAATACATTCAAACAAAGCTTTTTGAATCAAATGAAAGTCAATTGCATTCCACAATGCTAATTGAGTCAAATGAAAGTCAAACACATTCAACAAACCTAATTGAGTCAAATGAAAGTCAAACACATTCAAACAAAGCTTTTTGAATCATATGATAGTCAAATGCATTCAACCAAGCATTTAAAATCAAATCAAAGTCAAAGACTTTCAACAAAGCTTTTAGAATCAAATGAAAGTCAAAAAAATTCAAACAAAGTTTTTTTAATCAAATGCAAGTCAATTGCATTCCACAATGCTAATTGAGTCAAATGTAAGTCAAACACATTCAACAAAGCTTTTAGAATCAAATGAAAGTCAAATACATTAAAACAAAGCTTTTTGAATCAAATGAAAGTAAATTGTATTCCACAATGCTAATTGAGTAAAAAGAAAGTCAAACACATTCAACAAAGATAATTGAGTCAAATGAAAGTCAAACACAATCAAACAAAGCTTTTTTAATCAAATGTAAGTCAAATGCATTCAACAAAGCTAATTGAGTCAAATGAAAGTCAAACACTTTCAACAAAGCTTTGAGAATCAAACGAAAGTCAAATACATTCAAACAAATCTTTTTGAATCAAATGAAAGTCTATTGCATTCCACAATGCTAATTGAGTCAAATGAAAGTCAAACACATTCAACAAAGCTAATTGAGTCAAATGAAAGTCAAACACATTTAAACAAAGCTTTTTGAACCAAATGAAAGTCAAATGCATTTAATAAAGCTAATTGAGTCAAATGAAAGTCAAACACTTTCAAACAAAGCTTTTTGAATCAAATGAATGTCAATTGCATTCCACAATGCTAATTGAGTCAAATGAAAGTCAAACACATTCAACAAAGCTAATTGAGACAAATGAAAGTCAAACACATTCAACAAAGCTAATTGAGTTAAATGAAAGTCAAACACATTCAACAAAGCTAATTGAGTCAAATGAAAGTCAAACACATTCAACAAACCTAATTGAGTCAAATGAAAGTCAAATACATTCTAACAAAACTTTTTGAATCAAATGAAAGTCAAATGCATTCAACAAAGCTTTTAGAATCAAATGAAAGTCAAACACATTAATACAAAACTTTTTGAATCAAATGAAAGTCAATTGCATTCCACAACTCTAATTGAGTCAAATGAAAGTCAATCACATTCAACAAAGCTAATTAAGTTAAAAAAAAGTCACACATTCAAACAGAGTTTTTTGGATCAAATGAAAGTCAAATGCATTCAACAAAGCTAATTGAGTCAAAGGAAAGTCAAACACTTTCAACAAATCTAATTGAGACAAATGAAAGTCAAACACATTCAAACAAAGCTTTTTGAATCAAATGAAAGTCAAATGCATTCAACAAAGCTAATTAAGTCAAATGAAAGTCAATTGCATTCCACAATGCTAATTGAGTCAAATGAAAGTCAAACACATTCAACAAAGCTAATTAAATCAAATGAAAGTCAAGTGCATTAAACAAAGCTAATTGAGTATAATGAAGGTTAAACACTTTCAACAAAGCTTTTAAAATCAAATGAAAGTCAAATACATTCAAACAAAACTTTTTGAATGAAATGAAAGTCAATTGTATTCCACAATGCTAATTGAGTCAAATGAAAGTCAAATACATTCAACAAACCTAATTGAGTCAAATGAAAGTCAAACACATTCAAACAAAGCTTTTTGAATAAAATGAATGTCAAATGCATTCAACAAAGCTAATTGAGTCAAATAAAAGTCAAACACTTTCAACAAAGTTTTTAGAATCAAATGAAAGTCAAATTCATTCAAACAAAGCTTTTTGAATCAAATGAAAGTCAAACACATTCAACAAAGCTAATTGAGTCAAATGAAAGTCAAACACATTAAAACAAAGCTTTTTGAATCAAATGAAAGTCAAACACATTCAACAAAGCTAATTGAGTCAAATGAAAGTCAAACACATTTAAACAAAGCTTTTTGAATCAAATAAAAGTCCATTGCATTCCACAATGCTAATTGAGTCAAATGAAAGTCAAACACATTCAACAAAGCTAATTAAGTCAAATGAAAGTCAAGTGCATTAAACAAAGCTAATTGAGTATAATGAAAGTTAAACACTTTCAACATAGCATTTAGAATCAAATGCAAGTCAAATACATTCAAACAAAGCTTTTTGAATCAAATGAAAGTCAATTGTATTCCACAATGCTAATTGAGTCAAATGAAAGTCAAACACATTCAACAAACCTAATTGAATCAAATGAAAGTCAAACACATTTAAACAAAGCTTTTTGAATCAAATGAAAGTCAAATGCATTCAACCAAACATTTAAAATCAAATGAAAGTCGAAGACTTTCAACAAAGCTTTTAGAATCAAATGAAAGTCAAATAAATTCAAACAAAGTTTTTTTAATCAAATGCAAGTTAATTGCATTCCACAATGCTAATTGAGTCAAATGAAAGTGAAACACATTCAACAAAACTTTTAGAATCAAATGAAAGTCAAATACATTAAAACAAAGCTTTTTGAATCAAATGAAAGTCAATTGTATTCCACAATGCTAACTGAGTCAAATGAAAGTCAAACACATTCAACAAAGCTAATTGAAACAAATGAAAGTCAATCACATTCAAACAAAGCTTTTTTAATCAAATGAAAGTCAAATGCATTCAACAAACCTAATTAAGTTAAATGAAAGTTAAACACTTTCAACAAAGCTTTGAGAATCAAACGAAAGTCAAATACATTCAAACAAATCTTTTTGAATCAAATGAAAGTTAATTACATTCCACAATGCTAATTGAGTCAAATGAAAGTCAAACACATTCAACAAAGCTAATTGAGTCAAATGAAAGTCAAACACATTTAAACAAAGCTTTTTGAACTAAATGAAAGTCTAATGCATTTAATAAAGCTAATTGAGTCAAATGAAAGTCAAACACTTTCAAACAGAGCTTTTTGAATCAAATGAATGTCAATTGCATTCCACAATGCTAATTGAGTCAAATGAAAGTCAAACACATTCAACAAAGCTAATTGAGACAAATGAAAGTCAAACACATTCAACAAAGCTAATTGAGTTAAATGAAAGTCAAACACATTCAACAAAGCTAATTGAGTCAAATGAAAGTCAAACACATTCAACAAACCTAATTGAGTCAAATGAAAGTCAAACACATTCAAACAAAGCTTTATGAATCAAATGAAAGTCAAATGCATTCAACAAAGCTAATTGAGTCAAATGAAAGTGAAAAACATTCAAACAAAGCTTGTTGAATCAAATGAAAGTGAAATGCATTCAACAAAGCTAATTGATTCAAATGAAAGTCAAACACTTTTAACAAAGCTTTTAGACTCAAATGAAAGTCAAAATCATTCCAACAAAGCTTTTTGAATCAAATGAAAGTCAAACACATTCAACAAAGCTAATTGATTCAAATGAAAGTCAAACACATTTAAACAAAGCTTTTTGAATCAAATGAAATTTATATGCATTCAACAAAGATAATTGATTCAAATGAAAGTCAAACACTTTCATCAAAGCTTTTAGAATCAAATGAAAGTCAAACACATTCAAATAAAGCTTTTTGAATCAAATGAAAGTCAATTGCATTCCACAATGCTAATTGAGTCAAATGAAAGTCAAACACATTCAACAAAGCTAATTAAGTCAAAAGAAAGTCAAGTGCATTAAACAAAGCTAATTGAGTATAATGAAAGTTAAACACTTTCAACAAAGCTTTTAAAATCAATTGAAAGTCAAATACATTCAAACAAAGCTTTTTGAATCAAATGAAATTCAATTGCATTCCACAATGCTAATCGAGTCAAATGAAAGTCAAACACATTCAACAAACCTAATTGAGTCAAATGAAAGTCAAACACATTCAAACAAAGCTTTTTGAATCATATGAAAGTCAAATGCATTCAACCAAGCATTTAAAATCAAATGAAAGTCAAAGACTTTCAACAAAGCTTTTAGAATCAAATGAAAGTCAAAAAAATTCAAACAAAGTTTTTTTAATCAAATGCAAGTCAATTGCATTCCACAATGCTAATTGAGTCAAATGTAAGTCAAACACATTCAACAAAGCTTTTAGAATCAAATGAAAGTCAAATACATTAAAACAAAGCTTTTTGAATCAAATGAAAGTAAATTGTATTCCACAATGCTAATTGAGTAAAATGAAAGTCAAACACATTCAACAAAGATAATTGAGTCAAATGAAAGTCAAACACATTTAAACAAAGATTTTTGAACCAAATGAAAGTCAAATGCATTTAATAAAGCTAATTGAGTCAAATGAAAGTCAAACACTTTCAAACAAAGCTTTTTGAATCAAATGAATGTCAATTGCATTCCACAATGCTAATTGAGTCAAATGAAAGTCAAACACTTTCAACAAAGCTAATTGAGACAAATGAAAGTCAAACACATTCAACGAAGCTAATTGAGTTAAAGGAAAATCAAACACATTCAACAAAGCTAATTGAGTCAAATGAAAGTCAAACACATTCAACCAAAGCATTTTGAATCATATGAAAGTCAAATGTATTTAATAAAGCTAATTGAGTCAAATGAAAGTCAAAAACATTCAAACAAAGATTTTTGAATCAAATGAAAGTGAAATGCATTCAACAAAGCTAATTGAGTCAAATGAAAGTCAAACACATTCAACAAAGCTGATTGAGTTAAATGAAAGTCAAACAAAGCATTTTAAATCAAATGAAAGTCAAATGCATTCAACAAAGCTAATTGAGTCAAATGAAAGTCAAAAACATTCAAACAAAGCTTTTTGAATCAAATGAAAGTGAAATGCATTCAACAATGCTAATTGAGTCAAATGAAAGTCAAACTCATTTAAACAAAGCTTTTTGAATCATATGAACGTCAAATGCATTCAACAAAGCTAATTATGTCAAATGAAAGTCAAACACTTTCAACAAAGCTTTTAGATTCAAATGAAAGTCAAATACATTCAACAAAGCTTTTTGAGTCAAATGAAAGTCAATTGCATTCCACAATGCTAATTGGGTCAAAGGAAAGTCAAACACATTCAACAAAGCTAATTGAGTCAAATGAAAGTCAAACACTTTCAACAAAGCTTTTAGATTCAAATGAAAGTCAAAAACATTCAAACAAAGCTTTTTGAATCAAATGAAAGTCAAACACATTCAACAAAGCTAATTGAGTCAAATGAAAGTCAAACACATTTAAACAAAGCTTTTTGAATCAAATGAAAGTCAAATGCATTCAACAAAGCTAATCGAGTCAAATGAAAGTCAAACACTTTCAACAAAGCTTTTAGAATCACATGAAAGTCAAATACATTCAACAAAGCTTTTTGAATCAAATGAAAGTCAATTGCATTCCACAATACTAATTGGGTCAAATGAAAGTCAAACACTTTCAACAAAGCTAATTGAGTCAAATGAAAGTCAAACACATATAAACAATGCTTTTTGAATCAAATGAAAGTCAATTGAAATCTTTAATGCTAATTGAGTCAAATGAAAGTCAAACACATTCAACAAACCTAATTGAGTCAAATGAAAGTCAAACACATTCAAACAAAGCATTTTGAATAAAATGAAATTCAAATGCATTCAACAAAGCTAATTGAGTCAAATAAAAGTCAAACACTTTCAACAAAACTAATTGAGGCTAATGAAAGTCAAACACATTCAAACAAAGCTTTTTGAATCAAATGAAAGTCAAATGCATTCAACAAAGCTAATTGAGTATAATGAAAGTTAAACACTTTCAACAAAGCTTTTAAAATCAAATGAAAGTCAAATACATTCAAACAAAGCTTTTTGAATGAAATGAAAGTCAATTGTATTCCACAATGCTAATTGAGTCAAATGAAAGTCAAACACATTCAACAAACCTAATTAAGTGAAATGAAAGTCAAACACATTCAAACAAAGCTTTTTGAATCAAATGAAAGTCAAATGCATTCAACAAAGCTAATTGAGTCAAATGAAAGTCAAAAACATTCAAACAAAGCTTTTTGAATCTAATGAAAGTGAAATGCATTCAACAAAGCTAATTGATTCAAATGAAAGTCAAACACTTTTAACAAAGCTTTTAGACTCAAATGAAAGTCAAATTCATTCAAACAAAGATTTTTGAATCAAATGAAAGTCAAACACATTCAACAAAGCTAATTGAGTCAAATGAAAGTCAAACATGATTTGGGTAAAAATACCCTAGGCCAGTTGGCCCAATCAGAGTCCGCCACGTGTCACTAAAAGGGGCGCCACCTTGGACCTCTCAGGGAACGACACGTGGCAAACGGATAAAAGGACCTGGGATTGGCGGCTTTCAGGCCCAAATCCCGAGGTCTGCAAAAGCTGCGTAAATATTCCCTTGGGCATGAAACCCTAGGGAGTGCACGGTTTTCAAGAAGCTTATAAATAGGAGATGACCTCCTCATTTATGGCTACGTGAGACATCTTGACATTCAATACGAGATACGTTTCTTTTGACACTCTTTACGAGATATACTCAGTGATTGCCAATCATTGTTAGAACTGTCACTCTCAAGAGAATAGTACACCCGAGCTCAGAATCCGAGCAGATAACCCTTTACATTCCGCACCTTATTCTTCGGACTTAAACTAACTTAAGCTTCGGAGGCGGACCACCGACCATTCGGTGCTCCGTTGTTTTGCAGGTACAGGCATCCAAGCGAGCATCCAGTCTTAGTGTTGTAACTCTCCCAAGGGACTCAAAAAACCCCGAAACATTTGGCGCCGTCTGTGGGGAGAGTACCTCTAAGATGGCCTCTTTGGAAACTATACCCATTTCTGTAACTAATCGGCCTCCAGAAACCAATCGGCCACTGGAGACTAATCAGCCACCAGAGACCAATCGGTCCCTGGACGAAGTGTTGGTCCAGACGGACCATGATTCAGGTGACGACGGTGACGTCGAAACTTATACTGCTAGAGATGGGTCTCTCATCTCCAGGCGCATCCGCAGCAAGGAAAAGCGGGAGCGCCCTCACTCTCAGACTGCTCCGAGCAAACCAGCCGGACATTCAAAGAAGCCGTCTGATTCTACCAACGTGGAAGGGTCAGACCCAGTAACTAGAGATGAGCTCATGAAGCTTGTGAGCACTCTCCGTGGTGAGATTAAACAACTCACCAACAAGAAGTCGGCTACTCCTGCCAAGGAACAGTCGGCCAAGAAGTCAGCCCAAATGGGCAAGAACAAATCGATTAGGGACCGACAGCCGACTCCTCATCCCAAGGACACGGCTCGGCCTCAGTTTGACCTTTCAAGACTCCGTTTCCCAGAAACGGTTGCAAGAAAAGCCATTCGGCATGTTCAGTCGAATGGTAACAAGAAAACATTCTCTGATGCTCGACATTACATCGAGCAGAAGAGGAATGAGCTTTCAGAGTCGGCCTCAACGTCGACTTATCATGACAGCTCCCAGCATACCTCGTTGAAGTATTCACAATCTGTGCATGAGACTCCAATAAGCAGCCCCCTGGTTCAAGTTGGACCTTTTGTCATCCAGCCGGCTCAGTACATGGCTCAGCCATTGTACCAAACGCCTGCTCAACCTTACATCCAGCCTGCTTTCTTTGGAGGACAGGCGGCATGCGGCTATCAGCCCATGGACTGGCAGCTTAGGCTGCAGCACCTTGGAGACCAACCCTCTGCTTTCTCTAAGGAAATAACCGACGCCGAACAGCCGGCCAAGGTTAAAAATGTGTTGGTAGGAACCTATGATGGGACCACCAACCCCGAAGACCACCTGCTAGCATACACCCACCTCATGTATTTACAAGGGCTGGATGATGCCGCATGGTGTCGCTGCTTTCCAGCCACGCTGAAGGGCATAGCCCAACAGTGGTTCGGCAACTTGCCGGCTGGTTGCATTAATAGCTTCAAGACGCTTGCGTTCTTGTTTGCCTCCAACTACTCTATGAACATCCCTGCCAAGAAGACAAGCCTTGATCTTGGCAATGTACATCAGGGAGATAGAGAAGGCTTGCGTTCCTATGTCAGGCGGTTCAATTTGGTACGAATCCAGATCCATGGGCTATCTGACGAGGTCGCCTTTACAGACTTTTTCAAAGGTCTAAAGGACGGTTCTACATTTAAGTACGAACTTGTCCGAAAGCAAATTTTCACTCTGCAGGGAGCGCTGCGAGAGGCGGAAGCTTATATATAGGCGACCGAGCTCTGCTCCTCCAACAAACAGTCGGACTCTAAGAGGTCCGACCGACAGAAGGAGAGTCGGCCTGCTCAGTCGGCTCCCAAGCCAGAAGAGAGCAAAAAGAAAAAGCAAGTCTAGGCCGTTGATAACTCTGATCAGCCGGCCCAGAAGAAGAAGAAAGAGTGGAAACCGTACGTCCCAAGGTACGAATTCCACAAGGACTGCTGCTCCATCTTGATGGAAATCAAGGACCAGCTGACTCTTGAGAAGCCGACTCCAATGAGAGGTTCCATTGAAAATCGGAACAAAAATAAACATTGCCACTTCCATGAAGATGTCGGTCATGACACCAACGATTGTTTCAGCCTCAAGCGAGAGCTTGACCGTCTGGCCGACAAAGGACAGCTAAAGTCCTATGTGAAGTCCAAAGTGACTTCAAAGACGAATCAGGGACAGTCCAAAAAGAAGGCTCCCCAGCCGACTGTTAGTACCGACACCGATGAAGATCCGGTATATACCATAGCAGGCGGATTCGCCGGGGATGGCCCGACCATTCGGGGCACCAAGGATCATCTGAAAAAGATGATCCTCTCCGTTGAAGAGGGAGAGGCGGCAAGCACATCCGCTTTCCCCGAGGTCATCATCACCGAAAAGGACAGAGGCAAAGTCCGTCGGCCGCATGATGACCCTGTTGTCATTGAATGCAAAGTGGCCAACCAACTGGTTGGTCGAATTTTGATCGACACAGGCAGTTCCTCTGACCTCATCAGCCTCAAATGCTTGTCCAATCTCAAGTACAAGCCAGATAGCATGATGGAGGTCTCGCACACCCTTGTAGGGTTTGGGGGAGGACTCGTGCACCCAGTCGGACGGATAGATTTGCCCATCCGGCTGGGGCAAAAGGGAAACGGCCGGCATATGACCATCCGTTTCCTCGTGGTTGAAGAGCTTACTGCCTACAACCTCATCTTTGATCGACCCACTCTTAACGGGTGCAAGGCTGTCATCATTCCTGCCCTCATGCTCGTTAAGTATGAGAGGGATGATGGCACAGTCGGCTCCCTTAATGGGGACCAGAAGACAGCTCGGGAGTGCTATCTCTCGGATGTCAAGCCCGCGGCCGCAGCAGCCGTCCGAGGCAAACAAACAGTCGACCTTGATGATGACAAAGACCAAGCGGCCCCACCAGCTGAGAAAAAGAGAAAAATTGATCAACTGGTGGCGGTCAAAAAAGAGAAAAAATAGCAATCACTGACCGGGAAATGGTCGGATGATCTCCGTCCCCAGCCGACTAGTGAACACATTGATATCCCTCTGGACGACTCTCGGCCAGAGCGGACTGTTAAGGTGGGGACGATTGTATTTGTTAAGCTAGGTGACAGTCTGCACCAGCTTCTGAAAGAATTCAAAGACATCTTTGCCTTTGAAGTAGAAGAGATGCCTGGCATAAGCCCGGATCTCGCTGTCCACAAACTAGCCGTAGATCCTAAAAAGAAGCCCATTCGGCAAAAGAAAAGAAATCACGCGAAGAAAGAAGTCAGGCGGCAGCAGCTGAAGTTAAAAAGCTGCTGGACGCCAAGTTCATTCGGCCATGTAACTTTCCTGACTGGGTAGCTAACGTTGTGTTAGTAAAAAAGCCGAATGGAACGTGGCGGATGTGTGTTGACTACACCGACCTGAACAAGGCATGTCCGAAGGACAGTTATCCGTTGCCAAAGATCGACAGTCTGGTTGATTCAACAGCCAGTCATGCCTTGATGAGTTTTATGGACGCCTATTCAGGTTTCCATCAGATTCCCCTGTGGAAAAAAGATCAAGAAAAGACGGCATTCGTCACTGATCAGGGGTTGTTCTGTTATACTGTGATGCCGTTTGGTTTGAAGAATGCGCCTGCAACTTTCCAAAGAATGATTAATACGGTCTTCATTAATCAAATTGGGAGGAATATAGAAGCATACATTGATGACATGATAGTCAAATCCAAACTACAAGCGGATCACCTTGCTGATCTTCGAGAAACATTCGCCACACTCAGGCGGCATAAGGTCATGCTAAATCCAAAAAAGTGTGTCTTTGGTGTTGAGTCTGGGAAGTTTCTCGGATTCCTGATTGATCAAAGGGGAATAGAGGCCAATCCTGAGAAAATACAGGCGGTCATCGACATGCAGTCGCCCCGAACTGTGAAAGAGGTTCAAAAGCTTACAGGTTGTCTGGCGGCCCTGGGGAGATTCCTCAGTCGGTCAGGCGATAAGTGTCTCTACTTTTTCCAAGCAATCAGGAAGAAGACTAATTTTGAATGGGGTGGTGATGCAGAGGCGGCCTTTCAAAAGTTAAAAACTCATTTGCACTCTTTGCCGAGGCTTGTTAGCCCTTTGCCCAAAGAGACGCTCTTCATGTATCTAGCCGTCTCCGATCATGCCCTCAGCGCTGTTCTCTTAGCTGAAAGAGACGGCACTCAGCTCCCGGTCTATTTCATCAGCCATGTTCTCAGGAACGCTGAGCTTCGGTATCCCTTGGTTGAAAAGTTTGGTCTCGCCCTCTACATGGCCATCAAGAAATTGAAACCTTACTTCTTGGCACATGCGGTAGTGGTCTACACTGACCAGCCGATTAAACGACCTCTGACAACCTTGGAGTCTTCTGGACGAATGCTCAAATGGGCGATTGAAATGCAAGGTTTGGAAATCACTTACGAACCCAGGAAAGCAATAAAGGGGCAAGCATTCGCCGACTTTATTGTGGAAATGACAAGGCCGGTTGTTCCGGATGATACTAGTCAGGTTTGGAAAGTGTATGTAGACGGGAGCTCTACTGCGAATGGCTGTGGTGCAGGGATTATCTGCCAGTCTCCTGAGGGGGACAAATTTGAATATGCACTACGGTTCAAGTTCCAAGTCTCCAATAACGAGGCCAAATATGAAGCCCTGCTTGCTGACATTCGGTACTGTAAGGCAGCAGGGGCAAAGAAAATTGACGCCTGCTCAGACTCACAATTGGTCGTACTCCAAGTCAATGGAACGTACGAGGCCACTCATCCGGCCATGGTAAAATATCTGCAGGCGGTCAAGGCTGAAGTTGGGACACTTGAAGAATTTACACTAAGTCAAGTGCCCAGGTCTTCTAACAATCAGGCGGATGCCTTGTCCAAGCTAGCATCATCCGCCTCTTGTGAAACGCCTCGGTCAGTCTTCTGGGAGGTCATGGAAAAAAGGAGTATCTCTGAAGAAGACCCCATTGGAGTTCTTGACCGAAGCTCAACCTGGATGGACAGCATCCGGGCTTATCTTACAGACGACACACTCCCTGACTCACCACAGGAGGCGGCTGTTTTGAAAAAACGAGCGGCTAACTTCGAGTTGCGACACGGGGAACTCTTCGGGGCTGGTTTTCTGAAACCTCTGTTGAAGTGTGTTACCCCCGAGAAGGGTAAGGAAGTCCTCGAAGAGTTGCATGCGGGATTCTGCGCCTCCCATATAGGGGGCAGATCCCTTGCTGCCAAAGCCAGGCGGCTTTACTTCTGGCCTACACTAGAGTCGGATGCAATGGAATTGGTGAGAAAATGTGACAAATGTCAAAAATTTGGCAAGCTCATTCATTGTCCGGCTACAGATCTGACGGCCATCCACAACCCAATACCCTTCGCCAAATGGGGCATGGACATTTTGGGGCCATATATAGCCGCACCAGGCGGCAAGCGCTACATATTGGTGGCTGTGGATTACTTTACTAAATGGGTAGAGGCGGAGGCAGTCAAAAACATTAAGACAAAAGATGTTATTTCCTTCATCTGGAGAAACATAATCACTCGTTTTGGGGTGCCCATGTCTATGGTTTTTGACAATGGTCCTCAATTTGAAATGCCTCAACTCAAGACTTGGCTGGGAGACCAAGGGATCTCTAGCTTTTTTGCATCAGTCGGCCGGCCTCAAGCAAACGGCCAGGTCGAGGCCTTTAACAAGTTAATCTCAGACGGGATTAAAAAGAAAATTGAACGGGCTGGTGGCCTTTGGGCGGATGAATTACCACACGTCCTCTGGTCCATCAGGACGACTGCTAAAGGGGCAACTGGAGAGACCCCATTCCTTATGGTGTATGGTGCAGAAGCTGTCTTGCCCATTGAACACTATGAGCCGACTCTTCGAATCATGTTGTATGATGAGGAGGCAAATTGGGAGGCCATGCGTCTAGCATTGGACTCACTACCAGAGCGCAGGGGCAATGCTGCCTTGCGCCATGAGATATACCGTCTGAGAATGACTCGGGCTTACAACAAAAGAGTACACAAGCGTCCTCTCAAAGTAGGGGACTTTGTGTTACGAAAAATGGAAGCAGTCGGTAGGGCGAATGAGCAGGGTAAGCTTACCCCAAATTGGGAAGGCCCCTACCGAATCTATGAGGAAGTAAGAGACGGCACCTACCGCCTGGAAGAACCAGACGGCAGGCAGCTGCCCAGAACTTGGAATGTAGACAACTTGAAAAAGTACTACTTCTAAGTACGAATGTAAATACTCACATTTTGTTATCTCAAAGATTTGTTAATGAGAATATGCTTCCTTTTTTTCAACTTTATGCTTTTTAGCACCGTCTGTACCAGCTACAGACGGCCAATATGTTTGAAAGGCGTCTGTCCTTAACAGCAGACGCCCTAAACCCTTTGAAGGAGCCAATTGCTCTAAACAGTCGTTCCTACGAAATTTTATTAAGTTTATACCAACATTTACTTAATCAATTACGAGGCCTAAGGCCAGATAAAAAGAGACCGAATGGTCACAGTCTGCTCCAACATGAGTATGACCGTCTGCTCCAACATGAGTCAGATAACCGGCGACGCCCATTTGGGTGAATTCGTCGAGGAGAAGCATCTCCCATTTGGGTGGCACATTGCTCTACGAATATATCAAGCGGCCCTACCGAATGCTAAGACAGCACTCGCAGTCGTTTGTTTTAATCGAAAGTGAAATCTAAAAGGCCAAAATTTTCTATCTGTTCTAGCACAGTTCGGAAATGGTCACTGTTTCATAAGTAGAGGCTAACCGAGGCATAAAGCCGGATGCGCCTGTTTTAGCTCAGGGGCAAAACAGGCGGAATGATTTAATAAAAATGCGTTAACTACTTAGCACTTATTTGACGCCATCAGCCGGATGCCGCCTGACCCTTACCTATGGGGCAAGACAGGCGGACGAATTATTTTAACGAAAATAAGTCAAGTCCTAGACTTCACACTTTAATCTCAATGAGGCCAATGGCCGGATGCGCCTGTTTTTGCCTATGGGGCAGAACAGGCGGGGATTTTTCCTTAGCATAACAGCTAAGTTGGAAATTTGAGTTCTGTTCGAGCCAATGGCCGAATGAACACTTATTTTAGCCAAATTCTGGATGGACGTCTGCCGCGTGGTTTGGGGCAATCACCATAGTGATTGATTGACTTAGAAACCATGAATACTCTTATAAGTATCAATAATTTCCAAGTCAATCAATCTCATAAACCGAAACCACTCGACATCCGTCCAGGGGCAAGAACATTCGCATGATATACAGGTTATAATACATGCAAAAATTTCAAACAATTAAGGGCAAAATGAAAAAACTTCAGCCAAATGGCCGAATGATTCAAATTAAAAATGACTAATCGCCACCAGACGATTGGTTAAATTGTTATCTGGCAAACCCAGGGAAATTGTCAAAATACCCGACCCCTCGGTCGCTAAAGATACATAAATACTCGGCACACAGGCCGGAAAAACAAGTACTTGGCCATTCGGCCGCAGAAACAACAAATAAAAGCTTAAGTAATCAGGGGAGAGCCTCTTCATTGGCAGCCGGCCTGTTGCCCTTCGGCTGCTCTTCATCATCTTTCTCCTGCTCCTCCGCCTGATCTTCCTCCTCCTCCCCAGAGGACGACTCCCCAGAAGAGTCGGACCCAGAGCCTTCGGCAGCCTCGGCCTCGGCATCAGCCTTGGAAGCCTCTTCCATCTCCTCAAGGAGGCGATCGTCGAGAGCTTTGCTGAACTCATCAAACTTGGACTTCCAAATTTGGTAATCCGAGCCTGGCTGAACAGCCGCCCAAGTGTCCCGCATGATGGCATCATTATCCCTGATCATTTGTTTGACTAGTTCAGTTCTCTCTTGCTCGGCACGGGACTCGAACTTGGTCCTCAGCTGTTGCTCCTGGTTGGTGAGTTTATGCTCCAGGCGGCTCACCCTATTCTGGGCCCTTTCGGCCTCATCCTTGGCGTCCTGAAAGGGCTCGAGCTCCGCCTTAAGGGACCTGATCTCCTTCTTGAGGTTGGAGACTTGAAGGCGGGCCGAGTCCAGGTCCTTCTTCACCTGCAGATTGGCCTCCGACTGCGAATACATCATATCAAGCGTCAGAAATTCATTCTGAGCAATATCAAATTGAGCCCTATCCAAGGCGGACTCGGCCTGAGCCTTAGCAGCTTTTACCTCTTTGGTCTTTTCCTTAAGGGGTCTGCCGAGCCCTTGGACGCGCAGCATGGCCTGCAAAAAGAAGCCGGATGGTTAAGAACCAGGCGGATAAAAGAGAGAGACGAATGTTAAGGCAAGGCTAAGTCTATACCTCACAAAGGTTCCCTAGAATACCATCAAGGTCTAGGGTGCCGACTCCTCTGACGGATGCTTTATCATCCGGATCAATCGCCCTCAGCATGGACTTGGCCATTTGAACTACAGTCGGCCTCTGTATGGGAACTGCAAGAAGAAAAAGTTAGAAAAGTACTCAAGTATGGATAACTTGAAGAAAGGAAAAGGGGACGAATGGTCCTTACCATCTTCCTCATCCACCTCCTCTTCCCCCAGAACCCTCTTCTGACCGGTAGAAGAGGCGGGCCTTTTCCCCAAAAGCCTCTCCTTACCGGAAGAAGAGGGGGGCTTTTCCCCCAGAAACCTCTTCTCACCAGCAGGGGCGTCTGAGGGCCTCTTGGGCTTATGAGCAACGTGCTTCCGGCCGGCCTTGCCGGATGCGCTCACATCACTCGCCCTAGTCTTTTGGAGCTTAGGGTCGGATGGTTTGGACGGGGATTTGGAGGAGGTACCCTGTGTCATTGAAGACAAAACAAAGGTTAGTAAACATTCGGCAAAGGATAAGCATGAATCAGAAAAATGCTAAGTACAAAATCTCACCCCTGGGGTACCGGCTGGTTGCTGCTCTTCCACCCTTGTGGTGGCTTCCGCCCTGTTAAGGACGTTTGATCTGTATCTGGCAGCAGATACAGCCGGCTTCCTGGAGGCCGAGAGTTTCTCCATCGCTTTGTCTGCAAAAAAGAATCAAGTGTTAGTCACATTTAACTAGTGAAGACAAGCAAATTAAAAAGGGCATATTAAACAGACGGCCGACTACCTCTCGGCATCTCAGTACTTAGCCCACAAGCGGCCAAGAATGTCCCTTCCTCAAACCATTTGTACAAAGGGAGATAGCTTTGAGGGGTGACTTCCTTGTCCCCCTCATCATTCGTCTTAACGGACACGGTAAACAAACCCGCATCCATGATCTCCTCCTTTGATCGTCTAGGAAGAGCTGGCAGTGCACTCCTGCCTGCTAGGAGAGGTGGATCCTTGTTCCACCGGTTATACTTTTGGTTCAGGCGGCTGTCAGCGGTTTTGACTATGTAGAACTTAGTTCTCCAGTCTTTCCACTTGTTTTCTTTGCCAACAGCCATCATGTACCCCTTGCAAGTAGTCAAGGTGTACCAGCCCTCGCCACCCCTAGCAGGTGCCCTACTAAGATAATGCATGTGGGCGAATGCTTCAAAACTCGCCTCCACCTGCAGCATCTCACAGGCGGCAACGTACCCCAGAATGTTTATCCAGGAATTGGGTACAAGTTGCCAGATACCAAGTTGGTATCCATCCAAAATTCTCTCCACAGCCGGATAGAGAGGGAAACGCAAGCCAGCCTGAAAGGCCGCCTCATAACAACCGAATGCTCGGTCTTGGTAGCTGGCCATGCTCGGCCAAGTAATGGTGTCGTCCTTACTTGGGACGCACAAAGTAAAGCCATGGCCCAGCACAACCCTGCGCTTAAAACTTGCAAGGCCGTTTGCCATGGTGTTCCGCCTGCTCTGCGGAACATGATGATAGTAAGGGGCTTTCTCCAAGCACCTGGAAGCGCTCGGCTCGGCCCAAGATTCCCCCTTCTCAACTGCCAGAGACTCCCTGGCAGTATCTATTCTTGTCCTTACCTCCCCTGAAGAGGCGGAGGCATTATCTGAAGAAGATGACGAGGCCGACTCGTCATCAGAACTGTCATCAGAGCTAAGGGACTGCCGACTGGTGCCAGCAGGGTCCTCCCTTAGACTCTCTTCCGGCGCCTGTTCAGAAGGCCCGGCTACATAGGTTTCATCTGCCTCCTCCAGTATCCTATCACTAGGAGTACCGCTTGAAGAGGGCGAATGGTAATAAGTGGGGGTAGGAGGAAGATAAGAAGGGCTATCAGGGTGTTCCGACACCTCACTTCGAGGCACCCTCATTGAGCCGTCAGAATAAAGAGTTGAACCATCCGACGGGAAAAAAGATCCATCGGAGTTGGGTTTTCTTGCTATTCTTTTTGTTCTGGCCATCGTGTCCTGCACAGACGCGAAACCAGTCGGATTCGGAGAAGTTCGCAAAGCACAGTCGCTGGCCAAGCAGTCGGCACTGCAAGTTCTAGATTCAGCCGTCCCCGGTGACCGGCTGATCACTATCCTATACTGTGCCGCATACGATTGGGAAACCATTTTTTCGAAAACAAAGAAAAAATGAGAAGTAAAAGAAGAGACAGGCGTTACCTTTAGAAGAAGGGTGAGAGACGCTTGGTTGGCTGAGAACGGTCGGACAGCGGGCCGAGTGTCGGATGCTTGAGAACTAAGAAACACTTAGGGAATTTCGAGATTCTTAAAGTCAAAAGTCAGAGATTCTCCAAAGATTCGCAAAGGTGTAAAAGATTCGGGGGGTGAAAACTTTCTATTTATAGAGGGGTTAAAAACCCTAAAATTTTCCCTCCACAGTAACTCTTCAAAATCCGACCAATCGGATGCTGACACCTGTCACAGGCAACACGTGGCAAGCGCGTGTCACCTGTGAGGGGCAAATGATTTGGGTAAAAATACCCTAGGCCAGTTGGCCCAATCAGAGTCCGCCACGTGTCACTGAAAGGGGCGCCACCTTGGACCTCTCAGGGAACGACACGTGGCAGACGGATAAAAGGACCTGGGATTGGCGGCTTTCAGGCCCAAATCCCGAGGTCTGCAAAAGCTGCGTAAATATTCCCTTGGGCATGAAACCCTAGGGACTGCACGTTTTTCAAGAAGCTTATAAATAGGAGATGACCTCCTCATTTATGGCTACGTGAGACATCTAGACATTCAATACGAGATACGTTTCTTTTGACACTCTTTACGAGATATACTCAGTGATTGCCAATCATTGTTAGAACTGTCACTCTCAAGAGAACAGTACACCCTTTACATTCCGCACCTTATTCTTCGGACTTAGACTAACTTAAGCTTCGGAGGCGGACCACCGACCATTCGGTGCTCCGTTGTTTTGCAGGTACAGGCATCCAAGCGAGCATCCAGTCTTAGTGTTGTAACTCTCCCAAGGGACTCAAAAAACCCCGAAACAAAACACATTTAAACAAAGCTTTTTGAATCAAATGAAAGTCATATGCATTCAACAAAGCTAATTGATTCAAATGAAAGTCAAACACTTTCAACAAAGCTTTTAGATTCAAATGAAAGTCAAACACATTCAAATAAAGCTTTTTGAATCAAATGAAAGTCAATTGCATTCCACAATGCTAATTGAGTCAAATGAAAGTCAAACACATTCAACAAAGCTAATTAAGTCAAATGAAAGTCAAGTGCATTAAACAAAGCTAATTGAGTATAATGAAAGTTAAACACTTTCAAGAAAGCTTTTAAAATCAATTGAAAGTCAAATACATTCAAACAAAGCTTTTTGAATCAAATCAAAGTCAATTGCATTGCACAATGCTAATTGAGTCAAATGAAAGTCAAACACATTCAACAAACCTAATTGAGTCAAATGAAAGTCAAACACATTCAAACAAAGCTTTTTGAATCATATGAAAGTCAAATGCATTCAGAAAAGCTAATTAATTCAAATGAAAGTCAAACACTTTCAACAAAGCTTTTAGAATCAAATGAAAGTCAAACACATTCAAACAAACCTTTTTGAATCAAATGAAAGTCAATTGCATTCCACAATGCTAATTGAGTTAAATGAAAGTCAAATACATTCAACAAAGCTTATTGAGTCAAATAAAAGTCAAACACATTCAAACAAAGCTTTTTGAATCAAATGAAAGTCAAATGCATTCAACAAAGCTAATTGAGTATAATGAAAGTTAAACACTTTCAACAAAGCTTTTAACATCAAATGAAAGTCAAATACATTCAAACAAATCTTTTTGAATCAAATGAAAGTCAATAGCATTCCACAATGCTAATTGAGTCAAATGAAAGTCAAACACATTCAACAAACCTAATTGAGTCAAATGAAAGTCAAACACATTCAAACAAAGCTTTGTGAATCAAATGAAAGTCAAATGCATACAACAAAGCTAATTGAGTTAAAAAAAAAGTCAAACACTTTCAACAAAGCTTTTAGAATCAAATGAAAGTCAAATTCATTCAAACAAAGCTTTTTGAATCAAATGAAAGTCAATTGCATTCCACAATGCTAATTGAGTCAAATGACAGTCAAACACATTCAACAAAGCTTATTGAGTCAAATGAAAGTCAAACACATTCAAACAAAGCTTTTTGAATCAACTGAAAGTCAAATGCATTCAACAAAGCTAATTGAGTCAAATAAAAGTCAAACACTTTCGACAAAGCTTTAAGAATCAAATGAAAGTCAAATTCATTCAAACAAAGCTTTTTGAATCAAATGAAAGTAAAACACATTCAACAAAGCTAATTGAGTCAAATGAAAGTCAAACACATATAAACAAAGCTTTTTGAATCAAATGAAAGTCAAATGCATTTAACAAAGCTAATTGAATCAAATGAAAGTCAAACACTTTCAAACAAAGTTTTTTGAATCAAATGAAAGTCAATTGCATTCCACAATGCTAATTGAGTCAAATGAAAGTCAAACACATTCAACAAAGCTAATTGAGTCAAATGAAAGTCAAACACATTCAAACAAAGCATTTTGAATCAAATGAAATTGAAATGCATTCACCAAAGCTAATTGAGTCAAATAAAAGTCAAACACTTTCAACAAAACTAATTGAGACTGATGAAAGTCAAACACATTCAAACAAAGCTTTTTGAATCAAATGAAAGTCAAATGCATTCAACAAAGCTAATTGAGTATAATGAAAGTTAAACACTTTCAACAAAGCTTTTAAAATCAAATGAAAGTCAAATACATTCAAACAAAGGTTTTTGAATGAAATGAAAGTTAATTGTATTCCACAATACTAATTTGAGTCAAATGAAAGTCAATTACATTCAACAAACCTAATTGAGTCAATTGAAAGTCAAACACATTCAAACAAAGCTTTTTGAATCAAATGAAAGTGAAATGCATTCAACAAAGCTAATTAATTCAAATGAAAGTCAAACACTTTCAACAAAGCATTTAGAATCGAATGAAAGTCAAACACATTCAAATTAAGCTTTTTGAATCAAATGAAAGTCAATTGCATTCCACAATGCTAATTGAGTCAAATGTAAGTCAAACACATTCAACAAAGCTTTTAGAATCAAATGAAAGTCAAATACATTAAAACTAAGGTTTTTGAATCAAATGAAAGTTAATTGTATTCCACAATGCTAATTGAGTCAAATAAAAGTCAAACACATTCAACAAAGATAATTGAGTCTAATGAAAGTCAAACACATTCAAACAAAGCTTTTTTAATCAAATGAAAGTCAAATACATTCAACAAAGCTAATTGAGTCAAATGAAAGTCAAACAATTTCAACAAAGCTTTGAGAATCAAACGAAAGTCAAATACATTCAAACAAATCTTTTTGAATCAAATGAAAGTCTATTGCATTCCACAATGCTAATTGAGTCAAATGAAAGTCAAACACATTCAACAAACCTAATTGAGTCAAATGAAAGTCAAACACATTTAAACAAAGCTTTTTGAACCAAATGAAAGTCAAATGCATTTAATAAAGCTAATTGAATCAAATGAAAGTCAAACACTTTCAAACAAAGCTTTTTGAATCAAATAAATGTCAATTGCATTCCACAATGCTAATTGACTCAAATGAAAGTCAAACACATTCAACAAAGCTAATTGAGACAAACGAAAGTCAAACACATTCAACAAAGCTAATTGAGTTAAATGAAAGTCAAACACATTCAACAAAGCTAATTGAGTCAAATGAAAGTCAAACACATTCAACAAACCTAATTGAGTCAAAAGAAAGTCAAACACATTCAAACAAAGCTTTATGAATCAAATGAAAGTCAAATGCATTCAACAAAGCTAATTGAGTATAATGAAAGTGAAAAACATTCAAACAAAGCTTTTTGAATCAAATGAAAGTCAAATGCATTCAACAAAGCTAATTGAGTCAAATGAAAGTCAAACAATATCAATAAAGCTTTTAGATTCAAATGAAAGTCAAACACATTCAACAAAGGTAATTGAGACAAATGAAAGTCAAACACATTCAACAAAGCTAATTGAGTTAAATGAAAGTCAAACACATTCAACAAAGCTAATTGAGTCAAATGAAAGTCAAACACATTCAAACAAAGCATTTTGAATCAAATGAAAGTCAAATGCATTTAATAAAGCTAATTGAGTCAAATGAAAGTCAAAAA
Organism: Chenopodium formosanum; assembly: GCA_024500155.1. Taxonomy (NCBI): domain Eukaryota; kingdom Viridiplantae; phylum Streptophyta; class Magnoliopsida; order Caryophyllales; family Amaranthaceae; genus Chenopodium; species Chenopodium formosanum. The sequence goes on along the minus strand of CM044870.1, from coordinate 21,030,281 downwards.
CATTAAAACAAAGCTTTTTGAATCAAATGAAAGTGAAATGCATTCAACAAAGCTAATTGAGTCAAATGAAAGTCAAACACATTCAACAAAGCTAATTGAGTCAAATGAAAGTCAAACAAAGCATTTTGAATCAAATGAAAGTCAAATGCATTCAACAAAGCTAATTGAGTCAAATGAAAGTAAAAAACATTCAAACAAAGCTTTTTGAATCAAATGAAAATGAAATGCATTCAACAAAGCTAATTGAGTCAAATGAAAGTCAAACACATTTAAACAAAGCTTTTTGAATCAAATGAACGTCAAATGCATTCAACAAAGCTAATTAAGTCAAATGAAAGTCAAACACTTTCAACAAAGCTTTTAGATTCAAATAAAAGTCAAATACATTCAAACAAACCTTTTTGAATCAAATGAAATTCAATTGCATTCCACAATGCTAATTGAGTCAAATGAAAGTCAAACACATTCAACAAAGCTAATTGAGTCAAATGAAAGTCAAACACATTCAACAAAGCTAATTGAGTGAAATGAAAGTCAACCACTTTCAACAAAGCTAATTGAGTCAAATGAAAGTCAAACACATTTAAACAAAGCTTTTTGAATCAAATGAAAGTCAAATGCATTCAACAAAGCTAATCGAGTCAAATGAAAGTCAAACACTTTCAACAAAGCTTTTAGAAACAAATGAAAGTCAAATACATTCAACAAAGCTTTTTGAATCAAATGAAAGTCAATTGCATTCCACAATGCTAATTGGGTCAAACGAAAGTCAAACACATTCAACAAAGCTAATTGAGTCAAATGAAAGTCAAACACATATAAACAAAGCTTTTTGAATCAAATGAAAGTCAAATGCATTCAACAAAGCTAATTGAGTCAAATGAAAGTCAAACACTTTCAACAAAGCTTTTAGAATCAAATGAAAGTCAAATACATTCAAACAAAGCTTTTTGAATCAAATGAAAGTCAATTGCATTCCACAATGCTTATTGAGTTAAATGAAAGTCAAACACATTCAACAAAGCTAATTGAGTCAAATGAAAGTCAAACACATTCAAACAAAGCTTTTTGAATCAAATGAAAGTCAAATGCACTCAACAAAGCTAATCGAGTCAAATGAAAGTCAAATACTTTCAACAAAGCTTTTAGAATCAAATGAAAGTTAAATACATTCAACAAAGCTTTTTGAATCAAATGAATGTCAATTGCATTCCACAATGCTAATTGGGTGAAATGAAAGTCAAACACGTTCAACAAAGCTAATTGAGTCAAATGAAAGTCAAACACATATAAACAAAGCTTTTTGAATCAAATGAAAGTCAAATGCATTTAACAAAGCTAATTGAATCAAATGAAAGTCAAACACTTTCAAACAAAGTTTTTTGAATCAAATGAAAGTCAAATGCATTCAACAAAGCTAATTGAGTCAAATGAAAGTCAAACACTTTCAACAAAGCTTTTAGAATCAAATGAAAGTCAAATACATTCAAACAAAGCTTTTTGAATCAAATGAAAGTCAATTGCATTCCACAATGCTTATTGAGTCAAACGAAAGTCAAACACTTTCAACAAATCTAATTGAGACAAATGAAAGTCAAACACATTCAAACAAAGCTTTTTGAATCAAATGAAAGTCAAATGCATTCAACAAAGCTAATTGAGTACAATGAAAGTTAAACACATTCAACAAAGCTTTTAAAATCAAATGAAAGTCAAATACATTCAAACAAAGCTATTTGAATTAAATGAAAGTCAATTGTATTCCACAATGCTAATTGAGTCAAATGAAAGTCAAACACATTCAACAGACCTAATTGAGTCAAATGAAAGTCAAACACATTCAAACAAAGCTTTGTGAATCAAATGAAAGTCAAATGCATTCAACAAAGCTAATTAAGTTAAATAAAAGTCAAACACTTTCAACAAAGCTTTTAGAATCAAATGAAAGTCAAATTCTTTCAAACAAAGCTTTTTGAATCAAATGAAAGTCAATTTTATTCCACAATGCAAATTGAGTCAAATGAAAGTCAAACACATTCAACAAAGCTAATTGAGTCAAATGAAAGTCAAACACATTTAAATAAAGCATTTTAAATCAAATGAAATTCAAATGCATTCAACAAAGCTAATTGAGTCAAATGAAAGTCAAAAACATTCAAACAAAGCTTTTTGAATCAAATGAAAGTGAAATGCATTCAACAAAGCTAATTAATTCAAATGAAAGTCAAACACTTTTAACAAAGCTTTTAGACTCAAATGAAAGTCAAATTCATTCAAACAAAGCTTTTTGAATCAAATGAAAATCAAAGGCATTCAACAAAGCTAATTGAGTCGAATGAAAGTCAAAAACATTCAAACAAAGCTTTTTGAATCAAATGAAAGTGAAATGCATTCAACAAAGCTAATTAATTCAAATGAAAGTCAAACACTTTTAACAAAGCTTTTAGACGCAAATGAAAGTCAAACACTTTTAACAAAGCTTTTAGACTCAAATGAAAGTCAAATTCATTCAAACAAAGCTTTTTGAATCAAAAGAAAGTCAAACACATTCAACAAGGCTAATTGAGTCAAATGAAAGTCAAACACATTTAAACAAAGCTTTTTGAATCAAATGAAAGTCATATGCATTCAACAAAGCTAATTGATTTAAATGAAAGTCAAACACTTTCACCAAAGCTTTTAGAATCAAATGAAAGTCAAACACATTCAAATAAAGCTTTTTGAATCAAATGAAAGTCATTTGCATTCCACAATGTTAATTGAGTCAAATGAAAGTCAAACACATTCAACAAACCTAATTGAGTCAAATGAAAGTCAAACACATTCAAACAAAGCTTTTTGAATCATATGAAAATCAAACACATTCAACAAAGCTAATTAAGTCAAATGAAAGTCAAACACATTCAACAAAGCTAATTGAGACAAATGAAAGTCAAACACATTCAACAAAGCTAATTAAGTCAAATGAAAGTCAAACACATTCAACAAAGCTAATTGAGTCAAATGAAAGTCAAACACTTTCAACAATGCTTTTAGAATCAAACTAAAGTCAAATACATTCAAACAAATCTTTTTGAATCAAATGAAAGTCTATTGCATTCCACAATGCTAATTGAGTCAAATGAAAGTCAAAAACATTCAACAAAGCTAATTGAGTCAAATAAAAGTCAAACACATATAAACAAAGCTTTTTGAATCAAATGATAGTCAAATGCATTTAACAAAGCAAATTGAATCAAATGAAAGTCAAACACTTTCAAACAAAGTTTTTTGAATCAAATGAAAGTCAATTGCATTCAACAATGCTAATTGAGTCAAATGAAAGTCAAACACATTTAAACAAAGCTTTTTGAATCAAAAGAAAGTCAAATGCATTCCACAAAGCTAATCGAGTCAAATGAAAGTCAAACACTTTCAACAATGCTTTTAGAATCAAATGAAAGTCAAATACATTCAAACAAAGCTTTTTGAATCAAATGAAAGTCAATTGCATTCCACAATGCTAATTGAGTCAAATGAAAGTCAAACACATTCAACAAAGCTAATTGAGTCAAATGAAAGTCAAACACATTCAAACAAAGCTTTTTGAATCAAATGAAAATCAAATGCATTCAACAAAGCTAATTGAGTCAAATGAAAGTCAAAAACATTCAAACAAAGCTTTTTGAATCAAATGAAAGTGAAATGCGTTCAACAAACTAATTAGTTCAAATGAAAGTCAAACACTTTTAACAAAGCTTTTAGACTCAAATGAAAGTCAAACACATTCAAACAAAGCTTTTTGAATCAAATGAAAGTCAAAGACTTTCAAAAAAGCTTTTAGAATCAAATGAAAGTCAAAAAAATTTAAACAATGTTTTTTTTAATCAAATGCAAGTCAATTGCATTCCACAATGCTAATTGAGTCAAATGTAAGTCAAACACATTTAACAAAGCTTTTAGAATCAAATGAAAGTCAAATACATTAAAACAAAGCTTTTTGAATCAAATGAAAGTCAATTGTATTCCACAATGCTAATTGAGTCAAATGAAAGTTAAACACATTCAACAAAGCTAATTGAGTCAAATGAAAGTCAAACACATTTAAACAAAGCATTTTGAACCAAATGAAAGTCAAATGCATTTAATAAAGCTAATTGAGTCAAATGAAAGTCAAACACTTTCAAACAAATCTTTTTAAATCAAATGAATGTCAATTGCATTCCACAATGCTAATTGAGTCAAATGAAAGTCAAATATATTCAACAAAGCTAATTGTAACAAGTGAAAGTCAAACACATTCAACAAAGCTAATTGAGCTAAATGAAAGTCAAACACATTCAACAAAGCTAATTAAGTCAAATGAAATTCAAACACATTCAAACAAAGCATTTTGAATCAAATGAAAGTCAAATGCATTTAATAAAGCTAATTGAGTCAAATGAAAGTCAAAAACATTCAAACAAAGCTTTTTGAATCAAATGAAAGTGAAATGCATTCAACAAAGCTAATTGAGTCAAATAAAAGTCAAACACATTCAACAAAGCTAATTGAGTCAAATGAAAGTCAAACAAAGCATTTTGAATCAAATGAAAGTCAAATGCATTCAACAAAGCTAATTGAGTCAAATGAAAGTCAAAAACATTAAACAAAGCTTTTTGAATCAAATGAAAGTGAAATGCATTCAACAAAGCTAATTGAGTCAAATGAAAGTCAAACACATTCAACAAAGCTAATTGAGTCAAATGAAAGTCAAACACATTCAAACAATGCTTTTTGAATCAAATGAAAGTCAAATGCATTCAACAAAGCTAATTGAGTCAAATGAAAGTCAAACACATTCAACAAAGCTAATTGAGTCAAATGAAAGTCAAACAAAGCATTTTGAATCAAATGAAAGTCAAATGCATTCAACAAAGCTAATTGAGTCAAATGAAAGTCAAAAACATTAAACAAAGCTTTTTGAATCAAATGAAAGTGAAATGCATTCAACAAAGCTAATTGAGTCAAATGAAAGTCAAAAACATTCAACAAAGCTAATTGAGTCAAATGAAAGTCAAACACATATAAACAAAGCTTTTTGAATCAAATGATAGTCAAATGCATTTAACAAAGCAAATTAAATCAAATGAAAGTCAAACACTTTCAAACAAAGTTTTTTGAATCAAATGAAAGTCAATTGCATTCAACAATGCTAATTGAGTCAAATGAAAGTCAAACACATTTAAACAAAGCTTTTTGAATCAAATGAAAGTCAAATGCATTCAAGAAAGCTAATCGAGTCAAATGAAAGTCAAACACTTTCAACAAAGCTTTTAGAATCAAATGAAAGTCAAATTCATTCAAACAAAGCTTTTAAAATCAAATGAAAGTCAATTGAATTCCACAATGCTAATTGTGTTAAATGAAAGTCAAACACATTCAACAAAGCTAATTGAGTCAAATGAAAGTCAAACACATTCAAACAAAGCTTTTTGAATCAAATGAAAGTCAAATGCATTCAACAAAGCTAATTGAGTCGAATGAAAGTCAAACACTTTCAACAAAGCTTTTAGAATCAAATGAAAGTCAAATACATTCAAACAAAGCTTTTTGAATCAAATGAAAGTCAATTGCATGACACAATGCTAATTGTGTCAAATGAAAGTCAAACACATTCAACAAAGCTAATTGAGTCAAATGAAAGTCAAACACATTTAAACAAAGCTTTTTGAATCAAATGAAAGTTAAATGTATTTAACAAAGCTAATTGAGTTCAATGAAAGTCTAACACATTCTACAAAGCTTTTAGAATCAAATGAAAGTCAATTGCATTCAACAAAGCTAATTTAGTCAAATGAAAGTCAAACACATTCAACAAAGCTAATTGAGTCAAATTAAAGTCAAACACATTTAAACAAAGCATTTTAAATCAAATGAAAGTCAAATGCATTCAACAAAGCTAATTGAGTCAAATGAAAGTCAAACACTTTCAAGAAAACTAATTGAGACAAAGGAAAGTCAAACACATTCAGACAAAGCTTTTTGAATCAAATGAAAGTCAAATGCATTCAACAAAGCTAATTGAGTATAATGAAAGTTAAACACTTTCAACAAAGCTTTTAAAATCAAATGAAAGTCAAATACATTCAAACAAAGCTTTTTGAATCAAATGAAAGTCAATTGCATTCCACAATGCTAACAGAGTCAAATGAAAGTCAAACACATTCAACAAACCTAATTTAGTCAAATGAAAGTCAAACACATTCAAACAAAGCTTTTTGAATCAAATGAAAGTCAAATGCATTCAACAAAGCTAATTTAGTCAAATAAAAGTCAAACACTTTCAACAAAGCTTTTAGAATCAAATGAAAGTCAAATTCATTCAAACAAAGCTTTTTGAATCAAATGAAAGTTAAACACATTCAACAAAGCTTTTAAAATCAAATGAAAGTCAAACACTTTCAAACAAAGCTTTTTGAATCAAATGAAAGCCAAACACTTTCAACAAAGCTTTTAAAATAAAATGAAAGTCAAACATTTTCAAACAAAGCTTTTTGAATCAAATAAAAGTCAATTACATTCCACAATGCTAGTTGAGTCAAATGAAAGTCAAACACATTCAACAAAGCTAATTGAGTCAAATGAAAGTCAAACACATTCAAACAAAGCATTTTGAATCAAATGAAAGTCAAATACATTCAAACAAAACTTTTTGAATCAAATGAAAGTCAATTGCATTCCACAATGCTAATGGAGTCAAATGAAAGTCAAACACATTCAACAAAGCTAATTGAGTCTAATGAAAGTCCAACACATTCAAACAAAGCTTTTTGAATCAAATAAAAGTGAAATGCATTCAACAAAGCTAATTGAGTCAAATGAAAGTCAAACACTTTCAACAAAGCTAATTGAGTCAAATGAAATTCAAACACTTTCAACAAAGCTTTTAGAATCAGATGAAAGTCAAATACATTCAAACAAAGCTTTTTGAATCAAATGAAAGTCAAATGCAATCAACAAAGCTAATTGAGTCAAATGAAAGTCAAACACATTCAAACAAAGCTTTTTGAATCAAATGAAAGTCAAATGCATTCAACAAAGCTAATTGAGTCGAATGAAAGTCAAACACTTTCAACAAAGCTTTTAAAATCAAATGAAAGTCAAATACATTGAAACAAAGCTTTTTGAATCAAATGAAAGTCAATTGCATTCCACAATGCTAATTGAGTCAAATGAAAGTCAAACACATTCAACAAAGCTAATTGAGTATAATAAAAGTCAAACACATTCAAACAATGCTTTATGAATCAAATGAAAGTCAAATGCATTCAACTAATCTAATTGAGTCAAATGAAAGTCAAACACATTCTACAAAGCTTTTAGAATCAAATGAAAGTCAATTGCATTCAACAAAGCTAATTGAGTCAAATGAAAGTCAATTGCATTCCACGAAGCTAATTGAGTTAAATGACAGTCAAACACATTCAACAAAGCTAATTGAATCTAATGAAAGTCAAACACATTCAAACAAAGCTTTTTGAATCAAATGAAAGTCAATTGCATTCTGAAATGCTAATTGAATCAAATGAAAGTCAAACACATTCAACAAAGCTAATTGGGTCAAATGAAAGTCAAACACATTAAAAAAAAGCTTTTTGAATCAAATGAAAGTCAAATGTATTCAACAAAGCTAATTGAGTCAAATGAAAGTCAAACACTTTCAACAAAGCTTTTAGAATCAAATGAAAGTCAAATACATTCAAACAAAGCTTTTTGAATCAAATGAAAGTCAATTGCATTCCACAATGCTAATTGAGTCAAATGACAGTCAAACACATTCAACAAAGGTAATTGAGTCAGTTGAAAGTCAACACATTCAAACAAAGGTTTTTGTATCTAATGAAAGTTAAAAGCATTCAACCAAGCTAATTGCGTAAAATGAAAGTCAAACACTTTCAGCAAAGGTTTTTGAATCAAATGAAAGTCAAGTACATTCAAACAAAGCTTTTTGAATCAAATGAAAGTCAATTGCATTCCACAATGCTAATTGAGTCAAATGAAAGTCAAACACATTCAACAAAGCTAATTGTGTCAAATGAAAGTCAAACATATTCAAACAAGGATTTTTGAATCTAATGAAAGTCGAATGCATTCAACAAAGCTAATTCAGTCAAATGAAAGTCAAAGAATTTCAACAAAGCTTTTAGAATCAAATGAAAGTCAAATACATTCAAACAAAGCTTTTAGAATCAAATGAAAGTCAATTGCATTCCACAATGCTAATTGAGTCAAATGAAAGTCAAACACATGCAACAAAGCTAATTGAGTCAAATGAAAGTCAAACACATTCAAACGAGGTTTTTTGAGTCAAATGAAATTCAAATGCATTCAACAATGCTAATTAAGTCAAAAGAAAGTCAAACACTTTCAACAAAGCTTTTAGAGTCAAATGAAAGTCAAATACAATCAAACAAAGCTTTTTGAATCAAATGAAAGTCAATTGCATTCCACAATGCTAATTGAGTCAAATCAAAGTCAAACACATTCAACAAAGGTAATTGAGTCAATTGAAAGTTAAACACCTTCAAACAAAGGTTTTTTAATAAAATGAAAGTTAAAAGCATTCAACCAAGCTAATTTAGTCAAATGAAAGTCAAACACTTTCAACAAATCTTTTAGAATCAAATGAAAGGCAAATACATTGAAACAAAGCTAATTAAGTCAAATGAAAGTCAATTGCATTCCACAAAGCTTATAGAGTTAAATTGTCAAATGAAAGTCAAACACATTCAAACAAGTCTTTTTGAATCAAATGAAAGTCAAATGCATTCAACAAAGCTAATTAAGTCAAATGAAAGTCAAACACTTTCAACAAAGCTTTTAGAATCAAATGAAAGTCAAATACATTCAAACAACACTTTTTGAATTAAATGAAAGTCAATTGCATTCCACAATGCTAATTTAGTCAAATGAAAGTCAAACACATTCAACAAAGCTAATTGAGTCAAGGGAATGTCAAACACTTTAAAACAAAGCTTTTTGAATCAAATGAAAGTCAAATGCATTCAACAAAGCTAATTGAGTCAAATGAATGTCAAACACTTTCAACAAAGCTTTTAGAATCAAATGAAAGTCAAATACATTCAAACAAAGCTTTTTGAATCTTATGAAGGTAAATTGCATTCCGCAATGCTAATTGAGTCAAATGACAGTTAAACACATTCAACAAAGCCAATTGAGTCAAATGAAAGTCAAACACATTGAAACAATGCTTTTTGAATCTAATGAAAGACAAATGCATTCAACAAAAGCTAATTGAGTCAAATGAAAGTGAAACACTTTCACCAAAGCTTTTAGAATCAAAAGAAAGTCAAATACATTCAAACAAAGCTTTTTGAATTAAATGAATGTCAATTGCATTCCATAATTCTAATTAAGTCAAATGAAAGCCAAACACATTCAACAAAGCTAATTGAGTTATATGAAAGTCAAACACATTCAAACAAAGCTTTTTGAATCAAATGAAAGTCAAATGCATTCAACAAAGCTAATTGAGTCAAATGAAAGTTAAACACTTTTAACAAAGCTTTTAGAATCAAATGAAAGTCAAATACATTCAAACAAAGCTTTTTGAATCAAATGAAAGTCAATTGCATTCCACAATGCTAATTGAGTCAAATGAAAGTCAAACACTTTCACCAAAGCTATTAGAATCAAACGAAAGTCAAATACATTCAAACAAAGCCTTTTGAATTAAATGAAAGTCAATTGCATTCCACAATGCTAATTGAGTCAAATGAAAGTCAAACACTTTCACCAAAGCTTTTAGAATCAAATGAAAGTCAATTGCATTCAAACAAAGCCTTTTGAATTAAATGAAAGTCAATTGCATTCCATAATTCTAGTTGAGTCAAATGAAAGTCAAACACATTCAACAAAGCTAATTGAGTCATATGAAAGTCAAACACATTCAAACAAAGCTTTTTGAATCAAATGAAAGTCAAATGCATTCAACAAAGCGAATTGAGTGAAATTGAAAGTCAAACACTTTAAACAAAGCTTTTAGAGTCAAATGAAAGTCAAATACATTCAAACAAAGCTTTTTTAATCAAATGAAAGTCAATTGCATTCCACAATATTAATTGAGTCAAATGAAGGTCAAACAAATTCAACAAAGCTAATTGAGTCAAATGAAAGTCAAACACATTCAACAAAGCCTTTTGAGTCAAATGAAAGTCAAACACATTCAAACAAAGCTTTTTGAATCAAATGAAAGTCAAATTCATTAAACAAAGCTAATTGAGTCAAATGAAAGTCAAACACTTTTAACAAAGCTTTTAGAATCAAATGAAAGTCAAATACATTCAAACAAAGCTTTTTGAATCAAATGAAATTCAATTGCATTCCACAATGCTAATTGAGTCAAATGAAAGTCAAACACATTCAACAAAGCTAATTGAGCCAAATGAAAGTCAAACACATTCAAAGAATGCTTTTTTAATCAAATGAAAGTCAAATGCATTCAACAAAGCGAATTGAGTCAAATGAAAGTCAAAATCTTTAAACAAAGGTTTTATAATCAAATGTAAGTCAAATACATTCGAACAAAGCTCTTTGATTCAAATGAAAGTCAATTGCATTCGAACAAAGCTTTTTGATTCAAATGAAAGTCAATTGCATTCCACAATACTAATTGAGTCAAATGAAAGTCAAACACATTCAACAATGCTAATTGAGTCAAATGAAAGTCAAACACATTCAAACGAAGCTTTTTCAATCAAATAAAAGTCAAATGCATTCGACAAAGCTAATTGAGTCAAATGAAAGTCAAACACATTCAAACAAAGGTTTTTGAATCAAATGAAAGTCAAATGCATTCAACAAAGCTAATTGAGTTAAATGAAAGTTAAACACTTTCAACAAAGCTTTTAGAATCAAATGAAAGGCAAATACATTCAAACAAAGCTTTTTGAATTAAATGAAAGTCAATTGCATTCCACAATTCTAGTTGAGTCAAATGAAAGTCAAACACATTCAACAAAGCTAATTGAGTCAAATGAAAGTCAAACACTTTCAACAAAGCTTTTAGATTCAAATGAAAGTCAAAAACATTCAAACAAAGCTTTTTGAATCAAATGAAAGTCAAACACATTCAACAAAGCTAATTGAGTCAAATGAAAGTCAAACACATTTAAACAATGCTTTTTGAATCAAATGAAAATCAAACACATTCAAACAATGCTTTTTGAATCAAATGAAAGTCAAATGCATTCAACAAAGCTAATTGAGTCAAATGAAAGTCAAACACTTTCACCAAAGCTTTTAGAATCAAATGAAAGTCAAATACATTCAAACAAAGCTATTTGAATTAAATGAATGTCAATTGCATTCCATAATTCTAGTTGAGTCAAATGAAAGTCAAACACATTCAACAAAGCTAATTGAGTCATATGAAAGTCAAACACATTCAAACAAAGCTTTTTGAATCAAATGAAAGTCAAATGCATTCAACAAAGCGAATTGAGTGAAATTGAAAGTCAAACACTTTAAACAAAGCTTTTAGAGTCAAATGAAAGTCAAATACATTCAAACAAAGCTTTTTTAATCAAATGAAAGTCAATTGCATTCCACATTATTAATTGAGTCAAATGAAGGTCAAACAAATTCAACAAATCTAATTGAGTCAAATGAAAGTCAAACACATTCAACAAAGCCTTTTGAGTCAAATGAAAGTCAAACACATTCAAACAAAGCTTTTTGAATCAAATGAAAGTCAAATTCATTAAACAAAGCTAATTGAGTCAAATGAAAGTCAAACACTTTCAACATAGCTTTTAGAATCAAATGAAAGTTAAATACATTCAAACAAAGCTTTTTGAATCAAATGAAAGTCAATTACGTTCCACAACGCTGAAAGAGTCAAATGAAAGTCAAACACATTCAACAAAGCTAATTGAGTTAAATGAAAGTCAAACACATTCAAACAAAGCTTTTTGAATCAAATGAAAGTCAAATGCATTCAACAAAGCTAATTGAGTCAATTACGTTCCACAACGCTGAAAGAGTCAAATGAAAGTCAAACACATTCAATAAAGCTATTTGAGTCAAATGAAAGTCAAACACATTTAAATAAAGCTTTTTGATCAAATAAAATTCAATAATATTCCACAACGCTAATTGAGTCAAATGAAAGTCAAACACATTCAAACAAAGCTTTTAGAATCAAATGAAAGTCAAATACATTCAAACAAAGCTTTTTGAATCAAATGAAAGTCAAATACATTCAAACAAAGCTTTTTGAATCAAATGAAAGTCAATTGCATTCTGCAATGCTAATTGAATCAAATGAAAGTCAAACACATACAACAAAGCTAATTGGGTCAAATGAAAGTCAAACACATTAAAAAAAAGCTTTTTGAATCAAATGAAAGTCAAATGTATTCAACAAAGCTAATTGAGTCAAATGAAAGTCAAACACTTTCAACAAAGGTTTTCAGAATCAAATGAAAGTCAAATACATTTAAAAAAGCTTTTTGAATCAAATGAAAGTCAATTACACCTCAATGCTAATTGAGTCAAATGAAAGTCAAACGCATTCAACAAAGCAAATTGAGTTAACTGATAGGCAAATACATTCAACAAAGCTTATTGAGTCAAATGAAAGTCAAACACATTTAAACAAAGCTTTTTGAATCAACTGAAAATCAAATGCATTCAACAAAGCTTATTGAGTCAAATGAAAGTCAAACACTTTCATCAAAGCTTTTAGAATCAAATGAAAGTCAAATACATTCAAATAAAGCTTTTTGAATCAAATGAAACTCAATTGCATTCCACAATGCCAATTGAGTCAAATGAAAGTCAAACACATTCAAACAAAGCTTTTTGAATCAAATGAAAATCAAATGCATTCTACAAAGCTATTTTAGCCAAATGAAAGTCAATTGCATTCCACAATGCTAATTAAGTCAAATGAAAGTCAAACACATTCAACATAGCTTTTAGATACAAATGAAAGTCAAATACATTCAAACAAACCTTTTTGAATCAAATGAAAGTAAATTGCATTCCACAATGCTAATTGAGTCAAATGAATGTCAAACACATTCAACAAAGCTAATTGAGTCAAGTGAAAAGCAAACACATTCAAACAAAGCTTTTTGAATCAAATGAAAGTCAAATGTATTCAACAAAGCTAATTAAGTCAAATAAAAGTCAAAGACATTTAAACAAAGCTTTTTTAATCTTATAAAAGTCAAATGCATTCAATAAAGCTAATTGAGTCAAATGAACGTCAAACACTTTCAACAAAGCTTTTAGAATCAAATGAAAGTCAAATACAATCAAACAAAGCTTTTTGAATCAAATCAAAGTCAATTGCATTTCACAATGCTAATTGAGTCAAATGAAAGTCAAACACATTCAACAAAGCTAATTGAGTCAATTTAAAGTCAAACACATTTAAACAAAGCTTTTTGAATCAAATGAATGTCAAATGCATTCAACAAAGCTAATTGAGTCAAATGAAAGTCAAACAATTTCAATAAAGCTTTTAGAATCAAATGAAAGTCAAATACATTCAAACAAAGCTTTATGAATCAAATGAAAGTCAATTGCATTCCACAATGCTAATTGAGTCAAATGAAAGTCAAATACATTCCAACAAAGCTTTTTGAATCAAATGAAAATCAAATGCATTCAACAAAGCTAATTGAGTCAAGTGAAAGGCAAACACATTCAAATAAAGCTTTTTGAATCAAATGAAAGTCAAATGCATTCAACAAAGCTAATTGAGTCAAATGAAAGTCAAAGACATTTAAACAAAGCTTTTTGAATCTTATGAAAGTCAAATGCATTCAATAAAGCTAATTGAGTCAAATGAACGTCAAACACTTTCAACAAAGCTTTTAGAATCAAATGAAAGTCAAATACAATCAAACAAAGCTTTTTGAATCAAATCAAAGTCAATTGCATTTCACAATGCTAATTGAGTCAAATGAAAGTCAAACACATTCAACAAAGCTTATTGAGTTAAATGAAAGTCAAACACATTTAAACAAAGCTTTTTGAATCAACTGAAAATCAAATGCATTCAACAAAGCTTATTGAGTCATATGAAAGTCAAACACTTTCAACAAAGCTTTTAGAATCAAATGAAAGTCAAATACATTCAAACAAAGCTTTTTGAATCAAATGAAAGTCAATTGCATTCGACAATGCTAATTGAGTCAAATGAAAGTCAAATGCTTTCAACAAAGCTTTTAGATACAAATGAAAGTCAAATATATTCAAACGAACTTTTTGAATCAAATAAAAGTCAATTGCATTCCACAATGCTAATTTAGTCAAATGAAAGTCAAACGCATTCAACAAAGCTTTTTGAATCAAATGAAAGTCAAATGCATTCAACAAAGCTAATTGAGTCAAATGAAAGTCAAACAATTTCAATAAAGCTTTTAGAATCAAATGAAAGTCAAATACATTCAAAACAAGTTTATGAATCAAATGAAAGTCAATTGCATTCCACAATGCTAATTGAGTCAAATGAAAGTCAAATACATTCCAACAAAGCTTTTTGAATCAAATGAAAATCAAATGCATTCAACAAAGCTACTTGAGTCAAATGAAAGTCAAACATTTTCAACAAAGCTTTTAGAATCAAATGAAAGTCAAATACATTCAAACAAAGGTTTTTTAATCAAATGAAAGTCAATTGCATTCCACAATGCTGAATGTGTCAAATGAAAGTCAAACACATTCAACACAGCTAATTGAGTTAAATAAAAGTCAAACACATTTAAACAAAGCTTTTTGAATCAAATGAAAGTCAAATGCATTCAACAAAGCTAATTGAGTCAAATGAAAGTCAAACACTTTCAACAAAGGTTTTTAGAATCAAATGAATGTCAAATACATTTAAAAAAGCTTTTTGAATCAAATGAAAGTCAATTGCATTCCACAATGCTAATTAAGTCAAATGAAAGTCAAACGCATTCAACAAAGCAAATTAAGTCAACTGATAAGCAAACACATTCAACAAAGCTTATTGAGTCAAATGAAAGTCAAACAAATTTTAAACAAAGCTAATTGAGTCAAATGAAAGTCAAAGACTTTCAACAAAGCTTTTAGAATCAAATGAAAGTCAACTACATTCAAACAAAGCTTCTTGAATCAAATGAAAGTCAATTGCATTCCACAATTCTAATTGATTCAAATGAAAGTCAAACACATTCAACAAAGCTAATTGAGTCAAACGATAGTCAAACACATTCTAACAAAGCTAATTGAGTCAAATGAAAGTCAATTGCATTCCACAATACTAATTAAGTCAAATGAAAGTCAAACACATCCATCAAAGCTTTTAGAATCAAATGAAAGTCAAATACATTCAAATAAAACTTTTTGAATCAAATGAAAGTCAATTGCATTCCACAATGCTAATTGAGTCAAATGAAAGTCAAACACATTCATACAAAGCTTTTAGATACAAATGAAAGTCAAATACATTCAAACAAAGCTTTTTGAATCAAAAGAAAGTCAATTGCATTCCACAATGCTAATTGAGTCAAATGAAAGTCAAACACATTCAACAAAGCTAATTGAGTCAAGTGAAAGGCAAACACATTCAAACAAAGCTTTCTGAATCAAATGAAAGTCAAATGCATTCAACAAAGCTAATTGAGTCAAATGAAAGTCAAAGACATTTAAACAAAGCTTTTTGAATCAAATGAAAGTCAATTGCATTCCACAATGCTAATTGAGTCAATGAAAGTCAAACACATTCAACAAAGCTAATTGAGTCAAATGAAAGTCAAACACATTCAAACAAAGCTTTTTGAATCAAATGAAAGTCAAAAGCATTCAACAAAGCTAATTGAGTCAAATGAAAGTCAAACAAATTCAAACAAAGCTTTTTGAATCAAATGAAAGTCAAATACATTCAAACAAAGTTTTTTGAATCAAATGAAAGTCAATTGCATTCCACAATGCTAATTAAGTCAATGAAAGTCAAACACATTCAACAAAGCTAATTGAGTCAAATGAAAGTCAAACATATTAAAACAAAGCATTTTGAATCAAATGAAATTCAAATGCATTCAACAAAGCTAATTGAGTCAAAAGAAAATCAAACACATTCAACAAAGCTTTTACAATCAAATGAAAGGAAAATACATTCAAACAAAGCTTTTTGAATCAAATGAAATTCAAATACATTCAAACAAAGCTTTTTGAATCAAATGAAAGTCAATTGCATTCCACAATGATAATTGAGTCAAATGACAGTCAAACACATTCAACCAAGCTAATTAAGTCAAATGAAAGTCAAACACATTCAAACAAAGCTTTTTGAATCAAATGAAAGTCAAATGCATTCAACAAAGCTAATTGAGTCAAATGAAAGTCAAACACATTCAAACAAAGCTTTTAGAATCAAATGAAAGGCAAATACATTCAAACAAAGCTTTTTGAATCAAATGAAAGTCAATTGCATTCCACAATGCTAATTGAGTCAATGAAAGTCAAACACATTCAACAAAGCTAATTAAGTCAAATGAAAGTCAAACATATTCAAACAAAGCTTTTTGAATCAAATGAAAGTCAAATGCATTCAACAAAGCTAATTGAGTCAAAAGAAAGTCAAACACATTCAACAAAGCTTTTACAATCAAATGAAAGGAAAATACATTCAAACAAAGCTTTTTGAATCAAATGAAATTCAAATACATTCAAACAAAGCTTTTTGAATCAAATGAAAGTCAATTGCATTCCACAATGATAATTGAGTCAAATGACAGTCAAACACATTCAACCAAGCTAATTAAGTCAAATGAAAGTCAAACACATTCAAACAAAGCTTTTTGAATCAAATGAAAGTCAAATGCATTCAACAAAGCTAATTGAGTCAAATGAAAGTCAAACACATTCAAACAAAGCATTTAGAATCAAATGAAAGGCAAATACATTCAAACAAAGCTTTTTGAATCAAATGAAAGTCAATTGCATTCCACAATGCTAATTGAGTCAATGAAAGTCAAACACATTCAACAAAGCTAATTAAGTCAAATGAAAGTCAAACATATTCAAACAAAGCTTTTTGAATCAAATGAAAGTCAAATGCATTCAACAAAGCTAATTGAGTCAAATGAAAGTCAAACACATTAAACAAAGCTTTTAGAATCAAATGAAAGGCAAATACATTCAAACAAAGCTTTTTGAATCAAATGAAAGTCAAATGCATTTCACAATTTTAATTGAGTCAAATGAAAGTCAAACACATTCAACAAAGCTAATTGAGTAAAATTAAATTCTAACACATTCAAACACAGCTTTTTCTATCAAATGAAAGTCAAATACATTCAACAAAGCTAATTAAGTCAAATGAAAGTCAAACACTTTCAACAAAGCTTTTAGAATCAAATGAAAGTCAAATACATTCAAACAAAGCTTTTTGAATCAAATGAAAGTTAATTGCATTCCACAATTCTAATTGATTCAATGAAAGTCAAATACATCCAGCAAAGCTAATTCAGTCAAATGAAAGTCAAACACATTCAAACAAAGCTTTTTGAATCAAATGAAAGTCAATTGCATTCCACAATACTAATTGATTCAAATGAAAGTCAAATACATCCAGCAAAGCTAATTCAGTCAAATGAAAGTCAAACACATTCAAATAAAGCTTTTTGAATCAAATGAAAGTCAATTGCATTTCACAATTCTAATTGATTCAAATGAAAGTCAAACACATTCAACAAAGCTAATTGAGTCAAATGATAGTCAAACACATTCTAACAAAGCTTTTTGAATCAAATGAAAGTCAAATACATTCAAGAAAGCTAATTAAGTCAACTGAAAGTCAAACACTTTCAACAATGTTTTTAGAATCAAATGAAAGTCAAATACATTCAAACAAAGCTTTTGAAATCAAATGAAAGTCAATTGCATTCCAAAATGATAATTGAGTCAAATGACAGTCAAACACATTCAACAAAGCTAATTGAGTCAAATGAAAGTCAAACACAGTCAAACAAAGCTTTTTGAATAAAATGAAAGTCAAATGCATTCAACAAAGCTAATTGAGTCAAATGAAATTCAAACACATTCAAACAAAGCTTTTTGAATCAAATGAAAATCAAATGCATACAACAAAGCTAATTGTGTCAAATGAAAGTCAAACACTTTCAAAAAAGCTTTTAAAATCAAATGACATTCAAATACATTCAAACAAAGCTTTTTGAATCAAATGAAAGTCAATTGCATTCCACAATGCTAATTAAGTCAAATGAAAGTCAAACTCATTCTACAAAGCTATTTGAGTCTAATGAAAGTCAATCATATTCAAACTAATCTTTTTGAATCAAATGAAACTCAAATGCATTCAACAATGCTAATTGAGTCAAATGAAAGTCAAACACATTCATTAAAGCTAATTGAGTCAAATTAAAGTCAAACACATTCAAACCAAGCTTTTTGAATCATATGAAAGTATGCATTCCACAATTCTAATTGAGTCAAATGAAAATCAAACACATTCAACAAAGCTTTTAGATACGTATGAAAGTCAAAGACATTCAAACAAAGCTTTTTGAATCAAATGAAAGTCAATTGCATTCCTCAATGCTAATTGAGTCAAATGAAAGTCAAACACATTCAACAAAGCTAATTGTGTCAAGGGAAAGTCAAACACTTTAAAACAAAGCTTTTTAAATCAAATGAAAGTCAAATGCATTCAGCAAAGCTAATTGAGTCAAATGAAAGTCAAACACTTTCAACAAAGCTTTTAGAATTATATGAAAGTCAAATACATTCAAACAATGCTTTTTGAATCAAATGAAAGTCAATTGCATTCCACAATGCTAATTGATTCAAATGAAAGTCAAACACATTCAACAAAGCTAATTGAGTCAAATGAAAGTCACACACATTTAAACAAAGCTTTTTGAATCAAATGAAAGACAAATGCATTCAACAAAGCTAATTGCGTCAAGCACTTTCAACAAATCTTTTAGAATCAAATGAAAGTTTAACACATTCAAACAAAGCTTTTTGAATCAAATGAAAATCAATTGCATTCCACAATGCTAATTGAATCAAATGAAAGTCAAACACATTCAACAAAGCTAATTGGGTCAAATTTCAGTCAAACACATTCAACAAAGCTAATTGAGTCAAATGACATTCAAATACATTCAAACAAAGCATTTTGAATCAAATGAAAGTCAATTGCATTCCACAATGCTAATTAAGTCAAATGAAAGTCAAACTCATTCTACAATGCTTTTAGAATCAAATGAAAGTCAAATACATTCAAAAAAAGCTTTTTGAATCAAATGAAAGTCAATTGCATTCCACAATGCTAATTGAGTCAAATGAAAGTCAAACACATTCAACAAAGCTAATTGAGTCTAATGAAAGTCAAACACATTCAACAAAGCTTTTTGAATTAAATGAAAGTCAAATGCATTAAACAAAGCTAATTAAGTCAAATGAAAGTCAAACGCTTTCAACAAAGCTTTTAGATACAAACGAAAGACAAATACATTCAATCAAAGCTTTTTGAATCAAATGAAAGTTAATTGCATTCCTCAATGCAAATTGAGTCAAATGAAAGTCAAACACATTCAACAAAGCTAATTGAGTCAAATGAAAGTCAAACATATTCAAACAAAGCTTTTTGAATCAAATGAAAGTCAAATGCATTCAACAAAGCTAATTGAGTCAAATGAAAGTCAAACACATTCAACAAAGCTTTTAGAATCAAATGAAAGGCAAATACATTTAAACAAAGCTTTTTGAATCAAATGAAAGTCAAATGCATTCCACAATGCTAATTGAGTCAATGAAAGTCAAACACATTCAACAAAGCTAATTGAGTCTAATGAAAGTCAAACACATTCAACAAAGCTTTTTGAATTAAATGAAAGTCAAATGCATTAAACAAAGCTAATTAAGTCAAATGAAAGTCAAACGCTTTCAACAAAGCTTTTAGATACAAACGAAAGACAAATACATTCAATCAAAGCTTTTTGAATAAAATGAAAGTTAATTGCATTCCTCAATGCAAATTGAGTCAAATGAAAGTCAAACACATTCAACAAAGCTAATTGAGTCAAGGGAAAGTCAAACACTTTAAAACAAAGCTTTTTGAATCAAATGAAAGTCAAATGCATTCAACAAAACTAATTGAGTCAAACGAAAGTCAAACACTTTCAACAAAGCTTTTAGAATTATATGAAAGTCAAATACATTCAAACAAAGCTTTTTGAATCAAATGAAAGTCAATTGCATTCCACAATTATGATTGAGTCAAATGACAGTCAAACACATTCAACCAAGCTAATTAAGTCAAATGAAAGTCAAACACATTCAAACAAAGCTTTTTGAATCAAATGAAAGTCAAATGCATTCAACAAAGCTAATTGAGTCAAATGAAAGTCAAACACATTCAAACAAAGCTTTTTGAATCAAATGAAAGTCAAATACATTCAAACAAACCTTTTTGAATCAAATGAAAGTCAATTGCATTCCACAATGCTAATTGAGTCAATGAAAGTCAAACACATTCAACAAAGCTAATTGAGTCAAATGAAAGTCAAACATATTCAAACAAAGCTTTTTGAATCAAATGAAAGTCAAATGCATTCAACAAAGCTATTTGAGTCAAATGAAAGTCAAACACATTCAACAAAGCTTTTAGAATCAAATGAAAGGCAAATACATTCAAACAAAGCTTTTTGAATCAAATGAAAGTCAAATGCATTCCATAATTATAATTGAGTCAAATGAAAGTCAAACACATTCAACA
Organism: Chenopodium formosanum; assembly: GCA_024500155.1. NCBI lineage: Eukaryota > Viridiplantae > Streptophyta > Magnoliopsida > Caryophyllales > Amaranthaceae > Chenopodium > Chenopodium formosanum. The sequence goes on along the minus strand of CM044870.1, from coordinate 21,009,514 downwards.
AAGCTATTTGAGTAAAATTAAATTCTAACACATTCAAACACAGCTTTTTCTATCAAATGAAAGTCAAATGCATTCAACAAAGCTAATTGAGTAAAATGAAAGTCAAACACTTTCAACAAAGCTTTTAGAATCAAATGAAAGTCAAATACATTCAAACAAAGCTTTTTGAATCAAATGAAAGTCAATTGCATTCCACAATTCTAATTGATTCAAATGAAAGTCAAACACATTCAACAAAGCTAATTGAGTCAAATGATAGTCAAACACATTCTAACAAAGCTTTTTGTATCAAATGAAAGTCAAATACATTTAACAAAGCTAATTAAGTCAAATGAAAGTCAAACACTTTCAACAAAGCTTTTAGAATCAAATGAAAGTCAATTGTATTCCACAATGCTAATTGAGTCAAATGAAAGTCAAACACATTCAACAAAGCTAATTGAGTCTAATGAAAGTCAAACATATTCAACCAAAGCTTTTTGAATCAAATGAAAGTCAAATGCATTCAACAACGCTAATTGAGTCAAATGAAAGTCAAACACATTCAACAAAGCTTTTAGAATCAAATGAAAGGCAAATACATTCAAACAAAGCTTTTTGAATCAAATGAAAGTCAAATGCATTCCACAATTCTAATTGAGTCAAATGAAAGTCAAACACATTCAACAAAGCTAATTGAGTAAAATGAAAGTCTAACACATTCTAACAAAGCTTATTTTAAATCAAATGAAAGCCAAATACATTCAACTAAGCTAATTAAGTCAAATGAAAGTCAAACACTTTCAACAATGCTTTTAAAATCAAATGAAAGTCAAATACATTCAAACAAAGCTTATTGAATCAAATGAAAGTCAATTGCATTCCACAATAGTAATTGATTCAAATGAAAGTCAAATACATCCAGCAAAGCTAATTCAGTCAAATGAAAGTCAAACACACTCAAACAAAGCTTTTTGAATCAAATGAAAGTCAATTGCATTCCACAATACTAATTGATTCAAATGAAAGTCAAATACATCCAGCAAAGCTAATTCAGTCAAATGAAAGTCAAACACATTCAAACAAAGCTTTTTGAATCAAATGAAAGTCAATTGCATTTCACAATTCTAATTGATTCAAATGAAAGTCAAATACATTCAACAATGCTAATTGAGTCAAATGAAAGTCAAACACATTCAAACAAAGCTTTTTGAATAAAAGGAAAGTCAAATGCATTCAACAAAGCTAATTGAGTCAAATGAAAGTCAAACACATTCAAACAAAGCTTTTTGAATCAAATGAAAGTCCAATACATTCAAACAAAGCTTTTTGAATCAAATGAAAGTCAATTGCATTCCACAATGCTAATTGAGTCAATGAAAGTCAAACACATTCAACAAAGCTAATTGAGTCAAATGAAAGTCAAACATATTCAAACAAAGCTTTTTGAATCAAATGAAAGTCAAATGCATTCAACAAAGCTAATTGATTCAAATGAAAGTCAAACACATTCAAACAAAGCTTTTTGAATCAAATGAAAGTCAAATACATTCAAACAAAGCTTTTTGAGTCAAATTAAAGTCAATTGCATTCCACAATGCTAATTGAGTCAATGAAAGTCAAACACATTCAACAAAGCTAATTGAGTCAAATGAAATTCAAACACATTCAAACAAAGCTTTTTGAATCAAATGAAAATCAAATGCATACAACAAAGCTAATTCTGTCAAATGAAAGTCAAACACTTTCAACAAAGCTTTTAGAATCAAATGAAAGTCAAATACATTCAAACAAAGCTTTTTGAATCAAATGAAAGTCAATTGCATTCCACAATGCTAATTGAGTCAAATGATAGTCAAACACATTCCAACAATGCTTTTTGAATCAAATGAAAGTCAAATACATTAAACAAAGCTAATTAAGTCAAATTAAAGTCAAACACATTCAACAATGCTAATTGAGTCAAGTGAAAGGCAAACGCATTCAAACAAAGCTTTTTGAATCAAATGAAAGTCAATTGCATTTCACAATTCTAATTGATTCAAATGAAAGTCAAACACATTCAACAAAGCTAATTGAGTCAAATGATAGTCAAACACATTCTAACAAAGCTTTTTGAATCAAATGAAAGTAAAATAAATTCAACAAAGCTAATTAAGTCAAATTAAAGTTAAACACTTTCAACAATGCTAATTTTGTCAAGTGAAAGGCAAACACATTCAAACAAAGCTTTTTGAATTAAATGAAAGTCAATTGCATTCCACAATTCTAATTGATTCAAATGAAACTCAAACACATCCATCAAAGCTAATTGAGTCAAATGAAAGTCAAACACATTCAAACAAAGCTTTTTGAATCAAATGAAAGTCAATTGCATTCCACAATTCTAATTGATTCAAATGAAAGTCAAACACATTCAACAAAGCTAGTTGAGTCAAATGATAGTCAAACACATTCTAACAAAGCTTTTTGAATCAAATGAAAGTTAAATACATTCAACAAAGCTAATTAAGTCAAATGAAAGTCAAACACTTTCAACAATGCTTTTAGAATCAAATGAAAGTCAAATACATTCAAACAAAGCTTTTTGAATCAAATAAAAGTCAATTGCATTCCACATTGCTAATTGAGTCAAATGAAAGTAAAACACATTCAACAAGCTAATTGAGTCAAATGAAAGTCAAACTTATTCAAACAAAGCTTTTTGAATCAAATGAAAGACAAATGCATTCAACAAAGCTAATTGAGTAAAATGAAAGTCAAACAACAAAGCTAATTGTGTCAAATGAAAGTTAAACACTTTCAAAAAAGCTTTTAATATCAAATGACATTCAAATACATTCAAACCAAGCTTTTTGAATCAAATGAAAGTATGCATTCCACAATTCTAATTGAGTCAAATGAAAATCAAACACATTCAACAAAGCTTTTAGATACATATGAAAGTCAAATACATTCAAACAAAGCTTTTTGAATCAAATGAAAGTCAATTGCATTCCTCAATGCTAATTGAGTCAAATGAAAGTCAAACACATTCAACAAAGCTAATTGAGTCAAGGGAAAGTCAAACACTTTAAAACAAAGCTTTTTGAATCAAATGAAAGTCAAATGCATTCAGCAAAGCTAATTGAGTCAAATGAAAGTCAAACACTTTCAACAAAGCTTTTAGAATTATATGAAAGTCAACTACATTCAAACAATGCTTTTTGAATCAAATGAAAGTCAATTGCATTCCACAATGCTAATTGATTCAAATAAAAGTCAAACACATTCAACAAAGCTAATTGAGTCAAATGATAGTCAAACACATTCTAACAAAGCTTTTTGAATCAAATAAAAGTCAAATACATTCAACAAAGCTAATTAAGTCAAATGAAAGTCAAACACTTTGAACAATGCTTTTAGAATCAAATGAAAGTCAATACATTCAAACAAAGCTTTTTGAATCAAATGAAAGTCAATTGCATTCCACAATGCTAATTGAGTCAAATGAAAGTAAAACACATTCAACAAAGCTAATTGAGTCAAATGAAAGTCAAACACATTCAAACAAAGCTTTTTGAATCAAATGAAAGACAAATGCATTCAACAAAGCTAATTGAGTCAAGCACTTTCAACAAAGCTTTTAGAATCAAATGAAAGTTTAACACATTCAAACAAAGCTTTTTGAATCAAATGAAAATCAATTGCATTCCACAATGCTAATTGAATCAAATGAAAGTCAAACATATTCAACAAAGCTAATTGGGTCAAATGAAAGTCAAACACATTCAACAAAGCTAATTGAGTCAAATGAAATTCAAACACATTCAAACAAAGCTTTTTGAATCAAATGAAAATCAAATGCATACAACAAAGCTAATTGTGTCAAATGAAAGTCAAACACTTTCAAAAAAGCTTTTAAAATCAAATGACATTCAAATACATTCAAACAAAGCTTTTTGAATCAAATGAAAGTCAATTGCACTCCACAATGCTAATTAAGTCAAATGAAAGTCAAACTCATTCTACAAAGCTATTTGAGTCTAATGAAAGTCAAACATATTCAAACAAAGCTTTTTGAATCAAATGAAACTCAAATGCATTCAACAATGCTAATTGAGTCAAATGAAAGTCAAACACATTCATTAAAGCAAATTGAGTCAAATGAAAGTCAAAACACATTCAAACCAAGCTTTTTGAATCAAATGAAAGTCAAATGCATTCAACAAAGCTAATTAAGTCAAATGAAAGTCAAACAATTTCAACAAAGCTTTTAGAATCAAATGAAAGTCAAATACATTCAAACAAAGCTTTTTGAATCAAATGAAAGTCAATTGCATTCCACAATGCTAATTGAGTCAAATGAAAGTAAAACACATTCAACAAAGCAAAATTGAGTCAAATGAAAGTCAAACACATTCAAACAAAGCTTTTTGAATCAAATGAAAGACAAATGTATTCAACAAAGCTAATTGAGTCAAATGAAAGTCAAACACTTTCAACAAAGCTTTTAGAATCAAATGAAAGTCTAACACATTCAAACAAAGCTTTTTCAATCAAATGAAAGTCAAATACATTCAACAAAGCTAATTAAGTCAAATGAAAGTCAAACATTTTCAACAATGCTTTTAGAATCAAATGAAAGTCAAATACATTCAAACAAAGCTTTTTGAATCAAATGAAAGTCAATTGCATTCCACAATGCTAATTAAGTCAAATGAAAGTAAAACACATTCAACAAAGCAAAATTGAGTCAAATAAAAGTCAAACACATTCAAACAAAGCTTTTTAAATCAAATGAAAGACAAATGCATTCAACAAAGCTAATTAAGTCAAATGAAAGTCAAACAATTTCAACAAAGCTTTTAAAAGCAAATGAAAGTCAAATACATTCAAACAAAGCTTTTTGAATCAAATGAAAGTCAATTGCATTCCACAATGCCAATTAAGTCAAATGAAAGTCAAAGACATTCAACAAAGCTTTTAGATACAAATGAAAGTCAAATACATTCAAACAAAGCTTTTTGAATCAAATCAAAGTCAATTGCATTTCACAATGCTAATTGAGTCAAATGAAAGTCAATCACTTTCAACAAAGCTTTTAGAATCAAATGAAAGTCAAATACATTCAAATAAAGCTTTTTGAATCAAATGAAAGTCAATTGCATTCCACAATGCTAATTGAGTCAAATGAAAGTCAAACATATTCAAACAAAGCTATTTGAATCAAATGAAAGTCAAATGCATTCAACAAAGCTATTTTAGTCAAATGAAAGTCAATTGCAGTCCACAATGCCAATTAAGTCAAATGAAAGTCAAACACATTCAACAAAGCTTTTAGATACAAATGAAAGTCAAATACATTCAAACAAAGCTTTTTGAATCAAATGAAAGTCAATTTCATTCCACAATGCTAATTGAGTCAAATGAAAGTCAAACACATTCTACAAAGCTAATTGAGTCAAATGGAAGTCAAACACTTTCAACAAAGCTTTTAGAATCAAATGAAAGTCAAATACATTCAAACAAAGCTTTTTGAATCAAATGAAAGTCAATTGCATTCCTCATGCTAATTAAGTCAAATGAAAGTCAAACACATTCAACAAAGCTAATTGAGTCAAGGGAAAGTCAAACACTTTAAAACAAAGCTTTTTGAATCAAATGAAAGTCAAATGCATTCAACAAAGCTAATTGAGTAAAATGAAAGTCAAACACTTTCAACAAAGCTTTTAGAATCAAATGAAAGTCAACTACATTCAAACAAAGCTTTTTGAATCAAATGAAAGTAGAATGCATTCAACAAACCTAATTGAGTCAAATGAAAGTCAAACATTTTCAACAAAGCTTTTAGAATCAAATGAAAGTCAAATACATTCAAACAAAGCTTTTTGAATCAAATGAAAGTCAATTGCATTCCACAATTCTAATTGATTCAAATGAAAGTCAAACACATCCAATAAAGCTAATTGAGTCAAATGAAAGTCAAACACATTCAAACAAAGCTTTTTGAATCAAATGAAAGTCAAATGCATTCAACAAAGCTAATTGTGTCAAATGAAAGTCAAACACTTTCAAAAAAGCTTTTAAAATCAAATGGCATTCAAATACATTCAAACAAAGCTTTTTGAATCAAATGAAAGTCAATTGCATTCCACAATGCTAATTAAGTCAAATGAAAGTCAAACACATTCTACACAGCTAATTGAGTCTAATGAAAGTCAAACATATTCAAACAAAGCTTTTTGAATCAAATGAAATTCAAATGCATTCAACAATGCTAATTGAGTCAAATGAAAGTGAAACACATTCAACAAAGCTTTTAGAATCAAATAAAAGTCAAATACATTCAAACAAAGCTTTTTGACTCTAATGAAAGTCAATTGCATTCCACAATGCTAATTGAGTCAAATGAAAGTCAAACACATTTAACAAAGCTAATTGAGTCAAATGAAAGTCAAACACTTTCAAACAAAGCTTTTTGAATCAAATTAAAATCAAATGCATTCAACAAAGCTACTTGAGTCAAATGAATGTCAAACATTTTCAACAAATCTTTTAGAATCAAATGAAAGTGAAATACATTCAAACTAAGATTTTTTAATCAAATGAAAGTCAATTGCATTCCACAATGCTAAATGAGTCAAATTAAAGTCAAACACATTCAACAAACCTAATTGAGTTAAATGAAAGTCAAACACATTCAAACAAAGCTTTTTGAATCAATTGACAGTCAAATGCATTCAACAAAGAAAATTGAGTCAAATGAAAGTCAAATAATTTCAACAAAGGTTTTTAGAATCAAATGAAAGTCAAATACATTTAAAAAAGTTTTTTGAATCAAATGAATGTCAATTGCATTCCACAATGCTAATTGAGTCAAATGAAAGTCAAACTCATTCAACAAAGCAAATTGAGTCAACTGATAGGCAAAGACATTCAACAAAGATTATTGAGTAAAATAAAAGTCAAAGACATTTAAACAAAGCTTTTTGAATCAACTGAAAGTCAAATGCATTCAACAAAGCTATTTTAGTCAGATGAAAGTCAATTGCATTCCACAATGCTAGTTAAGTCAAATGAAAGTCAAACACATTCAACAAAGCTTTTAGATACAAATGAAAGTCAAATACATTCAAACAAAGCTTTTTGAATCAAATGACATTCAATTGCATTCCACAATGCTAATTGAGTCAAATGAAAGTCAATCACTTTCAACAAAGCTAATTGAGTCAAGTGAAAGGCAAACACATTCAAACAAAATTTTTTGAATCAAACGAAAGTCAAATGCATTCAACAGTGCTAATTGAGTCAAATGAAAGTCAAAGACATTTAAACAAAACTTTTTGAATCTAATGAAAGTCAAATGCATTCAACAAAGCTAATTGAGTCAAATGAAATTCAAACACATTCAAACAAAGCTTTTTGAATCAAATGAAAGTCAAATACATTCATCAAAGCTAATTGAGTCAAATGAAAATCAAACACATTAAACAAAGCTTTTAGAATCAAATGAAAGTCAATTGCATTCCACAATGCTAATTGAGTCAAATGAAAGTCAAACACATTCAATAAAGCTAATTGAGTCTAATGAAAGTCAAACACATTCAATCAAAGCTTTTTAAATTAAATGAAAGTCAAATGAATTCAACAAAGCTAATTAAGTCAAATGAAAGTCAAACGCTTTCAACAAAGCTTTTAGATACAAATGAAAGTCAAATACATTCAAACAAAGCTTTTTGAATCAAATGAAAGTCAATTGCATTCCTCATGCTAATTAAGTCAAATGAAAGTCAAACACATTCAACAAAGCTAATTGAGTCAAGGGAAAGTCAAACACTTTAAAACAAAGCTTTTTGAATCAAATGAAAGTCAAATGCATTCAACAAAGCTAATTGAGTAAAATGAAAGTCAAACACTTTCAACAAAGCTTTTAGAATCAAATGAAAGTCAACTACATTCAAAAAAAGCTTTTTGAATCAAATGAAAGTCAATTGCATTCCACAATGCTAATTGAGTCAAATGAAAGTCAAACACGTACAACAAAGCAAATTGGGTCAAATGAAAGTCAAACACATTCAACAAAGCTAATTGAGTTAAATGAAAGTCAAACACATTTAAACAAAGCTTTTTGAATCAAATGAAAGTCAAATGTATTCAACAAAGCTAATTGAGTCAAATGAAAGTCAAACACTTTAAACAATGCTTTTAGAATCAAATGAAAGTCAAATACATTAAAACAAAGCTTTTTGAATCAAATCAAAGTCAATTGCATTCCACAATGCTAATTGAGTCAAATGAAAGTCAAACAAATTCAACAAAGCAAATTGAGTCAACTGAAAGGCAAACACATTCAAACAAAGCTTTTTGAATCAAATGAAAGTCAAATGCATTCAACAAAGCTAATTGAGTCAAATGAAAGTCAAACACTTTCAACAAAGCATTTAGAATAAAATGAAAGTCAAATACATTCAAACAAAGCTTTTTGAATCAAATGAAAGTCAATTGCATTCCACAATGCTAATTGAATCAAATGAAAGTCAAACACATTCAACAAAGCTAATTGGGTCAAATGAAAGTCAAACACATACAACAAACCTAATTGAGTTAAATGAAAGTCAAATACATTCAAACAAAGCTTTTTGAATCAAATGAAAGTCAATTGCATTCCACAAAGCTAGTTGAGTCAATGAAAATCAAACACATTGAACAAAGCTAATTGAGTCAAATGAAAGTCAAACACATTCAAACAAAGCTTTTAGAATCAAATGAAAATCAAATGCATTCAACAAAGCTACTTAAGTCAAGTGAAAGTCAAACATTTTCAACAAAGCTTTTAGCATCAAATGATAGTCAAATACATTCAAACAAAGCTTTTTTAATCAAATGAAAGTCAATTGCATTCCACAATGCTGAATAAGTTAAATGAAAGTCAAACACATTCAACAAACCAAATAGAGTTAAATGATAGTCAAACACATTCAAACAAAGCTTTTTGAATCAAATGAAAGTCAAATGCATTCAACAAAGCTAATTGAGTCAAATGAAAGTCAAACACATTCAACAAAGGTTTTTAGAATCAAATGAAAGTCAAACACATTCAAAAAATCTTTTTGAATCAAATGAAAGTCAATTGCATTCCACAATGCTAATTGAGTCAAATGAAAGTCAAACGCATTCAACAAAGCAAATTGAGTCAACTGAAAGGCAAACACATTTAAACAAAGCTTTTTGAATCAACTAAAAGTTAAATGCATTCAACAAAGCTTATTAAATCAAATGAAAGTCAAACACTTTCATTAAAGCTTTTAGAATCAAATGAAAGTCAAATATATTAAAACAAAGCTAATTGAGTCAAATGAAAGTCAAACACATTCAAACAAAGCTTTTTGAAGCAAATGAAAGTCAAATGCATTCAACAAAGGTAATTAACACAAATGAAAGTAAAACACTTTCAACAAAGCTTTTAGAATAAAATGAAAGTCAGATACATTCAAACAAAGCTTTAGGAATCAAATGAAAGTCAATTGCATTCCACAATGTTAATTGAGTCAAATGAAAGTCAAACTCATTCAAACAAAGCTTTTTGAATCAAATGAAAATCAAATGCATTCAACAAATCTACTTGAGTCAAATGAAAGTCAAACATTTTCAACAAAGCTTTTAGAATCAAATGATAGTCAAATACATTCAAACAAAGCTTTTTTAATCAAATGAAAGTCAATTGCATTCCACAATGCTGAATGAGTCAAATGAATGTCAAACACATTCAACAAAGTTAATTGAGTTAAATGAAAGTCAAACACATTCAAACAAAGCTTTTTGAATCAAATGAAAGTCAAATGCATTCAACAAAGCTAATTGAGTCAAATGAAAGTCAAACACTTTCAAGAAAGGTTTTTAGAATCAAATGAAAGTCAAATACATTTAAAAAAGCTTTATGAATCAAATGAAAGTCAATTGCATTCCACAATGCTAATTGAGTCAAATGAAAGTCAAATGCATTCATCAAAGCAAATTTAGTCAACTGATAAGCAAACACATTCAACAAAGCTTATTGAGTCAAATGAAAGTTAAACACATTTAAACAAAGCTTTTTGAATCAACCGAAAGTCAAATACATTCAAATAAGTTGAATCAAATGAAAGTCAATTGCATTCCCCAATGCTAATTAAGTCAAATGAAGGTCAAACACATTCAAACAAAGCTTTTTGAATCAAGTGAAAGTCAAATGCATTCAACAAAGCTATTTTAGTCAAATGAAAGTCAATTGCATTCCACAATGCTAATTAAGTCAAATGAAAGTCAAACACATTCAACAAAGCTTTTAGATACAAATGAAAGTCAAATACATTCAACCAAAGCTTTTTGAATCAAACGAAAGTCAATTGCATTCCACAATGCTAATTGAGTCAAATGAAAGTCAAACACATTCAACAAAGCTAATTTTGACAAGTGAAAGGCAAATACATTCAAACAAAGCTTTTTGAATAAAATGAAAGTCAAATGCATTTAACAAAGCTAATTGAGTCAAATGAAAGTCAAAGACATTTAAACAAAGCTTTTTGAATCTTATGAAAGTCAAATGCATTCAATAAAGCTAATTGAGTCAAATGAACGTCAAACATTTTCAACAAAGCTTTTAGAATCAAATGAAAGTCAAATACATTCAAACAAAGCTTTTTGAATGAAATGAAAGTCAATTGCATTCCACAATGCTAATTGAGTCAAATGAAAGTCAAACACATTCAACAAAGCTAATTGAGTCAATTGAAAGTCAAACACATTCAAACAATGCTTTTTGAATCAAATAAAAGTCAAATGCATTGCACAATTCTAATTGAGTCAAATGAAAGTCAAACACATTCAACAAAGCTAATTGAGTAAAATGAAAGTCTAACATATTTAAACAAAGCTTTTTCAATCAAATGAAAGTCAAATGTATTTAACAAAGCTAATTGAGTCAAATGAAAGTCAAACACTTTCAACAAAGCTTTTAGAATCAAATGAAAGTCTAATGCATTCAACAAAGCTAATTGAGTCAAATGAAAGTCAAACACATTCAAACAAAGCTTTTTGAATCAAATGAAAGTCAAATGCATTCAATAAAGCTAATTTAGTCAAATGAAAGTCAAACACTTTCAACAAAGCTTTTAGAATAAAATGAAAGTCAAATACATTCAAACAAAGCTTTTTGAATCAAATGAAAGTCAATTGCATTCCACAATTCTAATTGATTCAAATGAAAGTCAAACACATTCAACAAAGCTAATTGAGTCAAATGATAGTTAAACACATTCAAATAAAGCTTTCTGAATCAAACGAAAGTCAAATGCATTCAACAAAGCTAATTGAGTCAAATGAAAGTCAAACACTTTTCAACAATGCTTTTAGAATCAAATGAAAGTCAAATACATTAAAAAAAAGCTTTTTGAATCAAATCAAAGTCAATTGGATTCCACAATGCTAATTGAATCAAATGAAAGTCAAATGCATTCAATAAAGCTAATTTAGTCAAATGAAAGTCAAACACTTTCAACAAAGCTTTTAGAATCAAATGAAAGTCAAATACATTCAAACAAAGCTTTTTGAATCAAATGAAAGTCAATTCCATTCCACAATTCTAATTGATTCAAATGAAAGTCAAACACATTCAACATAGCTAATTGAGTCAAATGATAGTCAAACACATTCAAACAAAGCTTTTTGAATCAAATGAAAGTCAAATGCATTCAATAAAGCTAATTGAGTCAAATGAACGTCAAACATTTTCAACAAAGCTTTTAGAATCAAATGAAAGTCAAATACATTCAAACAAAGCTTTTTGAATCAAATCAAAGTCAATTGCATTCCACAATGCTAATTGAGTCAAATGAAAGTCAAACACATTCAACAAAGCTAATTGAGTCAATTGAAAGTCAAACACATTCAAACAATGGTTTTTGAATCAAATAAAAGTCAAATGCATTGCACAATTCTAATTGAGTCAAATGAAAGTCAAACACATTCAACAAAGCTAATTGAGTAAAATGAAAGTCTAACATATTTAAACAAAGCTTTTTCAATCAAATGAAAGTCAAATGTATTTAACAAAGCTAATTGAGTCAAATGAAAGTCAAACACTTTCAACAAAGCTTTTAGAATCAAATGAAAGTCTAATGCATTCAACAAAGCTAATTGAGTCAAATGAAAGTCAAACACATTCAAACAAAGCTTTTTGAATCAAATGAAAGTCAAATGCATTCAATAAAGCTAATTTAGTCAAATGAAAGTCAAACACTTTCAACAAAGCTTTTAGAATAAAATGAAAGTCAAATACATTCAAACAAAGCTTTTTGAATCAAATGAAAGTCAATTGCATTCCACAATTCTAATTGATTCAAATGAAAGTCAAACACATTCAACAAAGCTAATTGAGTCAAATGATAGTTAAACACATTCAAATAAAGCTTTCTGAATCAAACGAAAGTCAAATGCATTCAACAAAGCTAATTGAGTCAAATGAAAGTCAAACACTTTTCAACAATGCTTTTAGAATCAAATGAAAGTCAAATACATTAAAAAAAAGCTTTTTGAATCAAATCAAAGTCAATTGGATTCCACAATGCTAATTGAATCAAATGAAAGTCAAATGCATTCAATAAAGCTAATTTAGTCAAATGAAAGTCAAACACTTTCAACAAAGCTTTTAGAATCAAATGAAAGTCAAATACATTCAAACAAAGCTTTTTGAATCAAATGAAAGTCAATTCCATTCCACAATTCTAATTGATTCAAATGAAAGTCAAACACATTCAACATAGCTAATTGAGTCAAATGATAGTCAAACACATTCAAACAAATCTTTTTGAATCAAATGAAAGTCAAATGCATTCAATAAAGCTAATTTAGTCAAATGAAAGTCAAACACTTTCAACAAAGCTTTTAGAATCAAATGAAAGTCAAATACATTCAAACATAGCTTTTTGACTCAAATGAAAGTCAATTGCATTCCACAATTCTAATTGATTCAAATGAAAGTCAAACACATTCAACAAAGCTAATTGAGTCAACTGATTGTTAAACACATTCAAATAAAGCTTTCTGAATCAAATAAAAGTCAAATGCATTCAACAAAGCTAATTGAGTCAAATGAAAGTCAAACACTTTCAACAATGCTTTTAGAATCAAATGAAAGTCAAATACATTAAAAAAAAAGCTTTTTGAATCAAATCAAAGTCAATTGGATTCCACAATGCTAATTGAGTCAAATAAAAGTCAAACAAATTAAACAAAGCAAATTGAGTCAAATGAAAGGCAAAAACATTCAAACAAAGCTTTTTGAATCAAATGAAAGTCAAATGCATTGAACAAAGCTAATTGAGTCAAATGAAAGTCAAACACTTTCAACAAAGCTTTTAGAATCAAATAAAAGTCAAATACATTCAAACAAAGCTTTTTAAATCAAATGAAAGTCAATTGCATTCCACAATGCTAATTGAATCAAATGAAAGTCAAACACATTCAACAAAGCTAATTGGGTCATATGAAAGTCAAACACATTCAACAAAGCTAATTGAGTCAAATGAAAGTCAAACACATTCAAACAAAGCTTTTTTAATCAAATGAAAGTCAATTGCATTCCACCAAGCTAGTTGAGGCAATGAAAATCAAACACATTCAACAAAGCTAATTGAGTCAAATGAAAGTCAAACACATTCAAATAAACCTTTCTGAATGAAATAAAAGTCAATTGCATTCCACAATGCTAATTGAATCATATGAAAGTCAAATGCATTCCACAATTCTAATTGAGTCAAATGAAAGTCAAACACATTCAACAAATCTAATTGAGTAAAATGAAAGTCTAACATAATTAAACAAAGCTAATTGAGTCAAATGAAAGTCAAACACTTTCAACAAAGCTTTTAGACTCAAATGAAAGTCAAATGCATTCAACAAAGCTAATTGAGTCAAATGAAAGTCAAACACATTCAAACAAAGCTTTTTGAATCAAATGAAAGTCAAATGCATTCAATAAAGCTAATTAAGTCAAATGAAAGTCAAACACTTTTAACAAAGCTTTTAGAATCAAATGAAAGTCAAATACATTCAAACGAAGCTTTTTGAATCAAATGAAAGTCAATTGCATTCCACAATTCTAATTGATTCAAATGAAAGTCAAACACATTCAACATATCTAAATGAGTCAAATGATAGTCAAACACATTCAAACAAAGCTATTTGAATCAAATGAAAGTCAAATACATTCAACAAAGCTAATTAAGTCAAATGAAAGTCAAACACTTTCAACAATGCTTTTAGAATCAAATGAAAGTCAAATACATTCAAACAAAGCTTTTTGAATCAAATGAAAGTCAATTGCATTCCACAATGCTAATTGAGTCAAATGAAAGTCAAACACATTTAACAAAGCTAATTGAGTCAAATGAAAGTCAAACACATTCAAACAAAGCTTTTTAAATCAAATGAAATACAAATGCATTCAACAAAGCTAATTGAGTCAAATGAAAGTCAAACACTTTCAAAAAAGCTTTTAGAATAAAATGATAGTCTAATACATTCAAACAAAGCTTTTTGAATCAAATGAAATTCAATTGCATTCCACAATGCTGATTGAATCTAATGAAAGTCAAACACATTCAACAAAGCTAATTGGGTCAAATGAAAGTCAAACACATTCAACAAAGCTAATTGATTCAAATGAAAGTCAAACACATTCAACAAAGCTAACTGAGTCAAATGATAGTCAAACACATTCAAACAAAGCTATTTGAATCAAATGAAAGTCAAATACATTCAACAAAGCTAATTAAGTCAAATTAAAGTCAAACACTTTTAACAATGCTTTTAGAATCAAATGAAAGTCAAATACATTCAAACAAAGCTTTTTGAATCAAATGAAAGTCAATTGCATTCCACAATGCTAATTGAGTCAAATGAAAGTCAAACACATTCAACAAAGCTAATTGGGTCAAATGAAAGTCAAACACATTCAACAAAGCTAATTGAGTCAAATGAAAGTCAAACACATTCAAACAAAGCTTTTTGAATCAAATGAAAGTCAATTGCATTCCACCAAGCTAGTTGAGGTAATGAAAATCAAACACATTCAACAAAGCTATTTGAGTCAAATGAAAGTCAAACACATTCAAATAAAGCTTTTGAATCAAATAAAAGTCAATTGTATTCCACAATGCTAATTGAGTCAAATGAAAGTCAAACACATTCAAACAAAGCTTTTTCAATTAAATACAAGTCAAATGCATTCAAACAAAGCTTTTTGAATAAATGAAAGTCAATTGCATTCCGCAATGCTAATTGAGTCAAATGAAAGTCAAACACATTCAAACAAAGCTTTTTGAATCAAATGAAAATCAAATGCATTCTACAAAGCTACTTGAGTCAAATGAAAGTCAAACATTTTCAACAAATCTTTTAGAATCAAACGAAAGTGTAATACATTCAAACAAAGATTTTTTAAACAAATGAAAGTCAATTGCATTCCACAATGCTGAATGAGTCAAATGAAAGTCAAACACATTCAACAAACCTAATTGAGTTAAATGAAAGTCAAACACATTCAACAATACTTTTAAATACAAATGAAAGTCAAATACATTCAAACAAAGCTTTTTGAATCAAATGAAAGTCAATTGCATTCCACAATGCTGATTGAGTCAAATGAATGTAAAACACATTCAACAAAGCTAATTGAGTCAAGTGAAATGCAAACACATTCAAATAAAGTTTTTTGAATCAAATGAAAGTCAAATGCATTCAACAAAGCTAATTGAGTCAAATGAAAGTCAAAGACATTTAAACAAAGCTTTTTGAATCTTATAAAAGTTAAATGCATTCAATAAAGCTAATTGAGTCAAATGAACATCAAATACTTTCAACAAAGCTTTTAGAATCAAATGAAAGTCAAATACATTCAAACAAAGCTTTTTGAATCAAATCAAAGTCAATTGCATTACACAATGCTAATTGAGTCAAATGACAGTCGAACACATTCAACAAAGCTAATTGAGTCAAATGAAAGTCAAACACATTTAAATAAAGCTTTTTGAATCAAATGAAAGTCAAATGTATTCAACAAAGCTAATTGATTCAAATGTAAGTCAAACACTTTCAACAAAGCTTGTAGAATCAAATGAAAGTCAAATACATTCAAACAAAGCTTTTTGAATGAAATGAAAGTCAATTGCATTCCACAATGCTAATTGAGCCAAATGAAAGTCAAACACATTCGTTCAAAGCTTTTTGAATCAAATGAAAGTCAAATGCATTCAACAAAGCTAATTGAGTCAAATGAAAGTCAACACATTCAACAAAGCTAATTGGGTCAAATGAAAGTCAAACACATTCAACAAAGCTAATTGAGTCAAATGAAAGTCAAACACATTCCAACAAAGCTTTTTGAATCAAATGAAAGTCAATTGCATTCCACCAAGCTAGTTGAGGTAATGAAAATCAAACACATTCAACAAAGCTGTTTGAGTCAAATGAAAGTCAAACACATTCAAATAAAGCTTTTTGAATCAAATAAAAGTCAATTGTATTCCACAATGCTAATTGAGTCAAATGAAAGTCAAACACATTCAAACAAAGGTTTTTGAATAAAATGAAAGTCAAATGCATTCAAACAAAGCTTTTTGAATAAATGAAAGTCAATTGCATTCCGCAATGCTAATTGAGTCAAATGAAAGTCAAACACATTCAAACAAAGCTTTTTGAATCAAATGAAAATCAAATGCATTCTACAAAGCTACTTGAGTCAAATGAAAGTCAAACATTTTCAACAAATCTTTTAGAATCAAACGAAAGTGTAATACATTCAAACAAAGATTTTATAAACAAATGAAAGTCAATTGCATTCCACAATGCTGAATGAGTCAAATGAAAGTCAAACACATTCAACAAACCTAATTGAGTTAAATGAAAGTCAAACACATTCAACAATACTTTTAGATACAAATGAAAGTCAAATACATTCAAACAAAGCTTTTTGAATCAAATGAAAGTCAATTGCATTCCACAATGCTGATTGAGTCAAATGAATGTAAAACACATTCAACAAAGCTAATTGAGTCAAGTGAAATGCAAACACATTCAAACAAAGTTTTTTGAATCAAATGAAAGTCAAATGCATTCAACAAAGCTAATTGAGTCAAATGAAAGTCAAAGACATTTAAACAAAGCTTTTTGAATCTTATAAAAGTCAAATGCATTCAATAAAGCTAATTGAGTCAAATGAACATCAAATACTTTCAACAAAGCTTTTAGAATCAAATGAAAGTCAAATACATTCAAACAAAGCTTTTTGAATCAAATCAAAGTCAATTGCATTACACAATGCTAATTGAGTCAAATGACAGTCGAACACATTCAACAAAGCTAATTGAGTCAAATGAAAGTCAAACACATTTAAATAAAGCTTTTTGAATCAAATGAAAGTCAAATGTATTCAACAAAGCTAATTGATTCAAATGTAAGTCAAACACTTTCAACAAAGCTTGTAGAATCAAATGAAAGTCAAATACATTCAAACAAAGCTTTTTGAATGAAATGAAAGTCAATTGCATTCCACAATGCTAATTGAGCCAAATGAAAGTCAAACACATTCGTTCAAAGCTTTTTGAATCAAATGAAAGTCAAATGCATTCAACAAAGCTAATTGAGTCAAATGAAAGTCAAACACATTCAACAAAGCTAATTGGGTCAAATGAAAGTCAAACACATTCAACAAAGCTAATTGAGTCAAATGAAAGTCAAACACATTCCAACAAAGCTTTTTGAATCAAATGAAAGTCAATTGCATTCCACCAAGCTAGTTGAGGTAATGAAAATCAAACACATTCAACAAAGCTGTTTGAGTTAAATGAAAGTCAAACACATTCAAATAAAGCTTTTTGAATCAAATAAAAGTCAATTGTATTCCACAATGCTAATTGAGTCAAATGAAAGTCAAACACATTCAAACAAAGGTTTTTGAATAAAATGAAAGTCAAATGCATTCAAACAAAGCTTTTTGAATAAATGAAAGTCAATTGCATTCCACAATGCTAATTCAGTCAAATGAATGTCAAACACATTCAAACAAAGCTTTTTGAATCAAATGAAAATCAAATGCATTCTACAAAGCTACTTGAGTCAAATGAAAGTCAAACATTTTCAACAAATCTTTTAGAATCAAATGAAAGTGTAATACATTCAAACAAAGATTTTTTAAACAAATGAAAGTCAATTGCATTCAACAAAGCTAATTGAGTCAAATGAAAGTTAAAAACTTTCAACAAAGGTTTTTAGAATCAAATGAAAGTCAAAAAAATTTTAAAAAGCTTTTTGAATCAAATGAAAGTCAATTTCATTCCACAATGCTAATTAAGTCAAATGAAAGTCAAACACATTTAACAAAGCAAATTGAGTCAACTGATCGGCAAACACATTCAACAAAGCTTATTGAGTCAAATGAAAGTCAAAGATATTTAAACAAAGGTTTTTGAATCAACTGAAAGTCAAATGCATTGAACAAAGCTTATTGAGTCAAATGAAAGTCAAACACTTTCATCAAAGCTTTTAGAATCAAATGCAAATCAAATGCATTCAAATAAAGCTTTTTGAACCAAATGAAAGTCAATTATATTCCACAATGCTAATTGAGTCAAATGAAAGTCAAACATATTCAAACAAACCTATTTGAATCAAATGAAAGTCAAATGCATTCAACAAAGCTATTTTAGTCAAATGAAAGTCAATTGCATTCCACAATGCTAATTAAGTCAAATGAAAGTCAAACACATTCAACAAAGCTTTTAGATACAAATGAAAGTCAAACACATTCAAACAAAGCTTTATGAATCAAATGAAAGTTAAATGCATTCAACAAAGCTAATTGAGTCAAATGAAAGTCAAATACTTTCAACAATGGTTTTTAGAATCAAATACATTTAAAAAAGCTTTTTGAATCAAATGAAAGTCAATTGCATTCCACAATGCTAATTGAGTCAAATGAAAGTCAAACGCATTCAACAATGCAAATTGAGTCAACTGATAGGCAAACACATTCAACAAAGATTATTGAGTCAAATGAAAGTCAAACACATTTAAACAAAGCTTTTTGATTCAACTGAAAGTCAAATGCATTCAACAAAGTTTATTGAGTCAAATGAAAGTTAAACACTTTCATCAAATCATTTAGAATCAAATGAAAGTCAAATAAATTCAAATAAAGCTTTTTGAATCAAATGAAAGTCAATTGCATTCCACAATGCTAATTGAGTCAAATGAAAGTCAAACACATTCAAATGAAAGTCAAACACATTCACCAAAGTTAATTGAATCAAATGAAAGTCAAACACTTTAAAACAAAGCTTTTTGAATCAAATGAAAGTCAAATGCATTCAACAAAGCTAATTGAGTCAAATGAAAGTCAAACACTTTCAACAAAGCTTTTAGAATTATATGAAAGTCAAATACAGTCAAACAAAGCTTTTTGAATCAAATAAAAGTCAATTGCATTCCACAATGCTAATTGAGTCAAATGAAAGTCAAACACATTCAACAAAGCTAATTGAGTTAAATAAAAGTCAAACACATTCAAACAAAGCTTTTTGAATCACATGAAAATCTAATGCATTCAACAAACCTAATTGAGTCAAATGAAAGTCAAACACTTTCAACAAAGCCTTTAGAATCAAATGAAAGTAAAATACATTCAACAAAGTTAATTGAGTCAAATGAAAGTTAAACACATTCAAATAAAGCTTTCTGAATCAAATGAATGTAAAATGCATTCAATAAAGCTAATTGAGTCAAATGAACGTTAAACACTTTCAACAAAGCTTTTAGAATCAAATGAAAGTGAAATACATTCAAACAAAGCTTTTTGAATCAAATCAAAGTCAATTGCATTCCACAATGCTAATTGAGTCAAATGAAAGTCAAACAAATTCAACAAAGCTAATTGAGTCAAATGAAAGTCAAACACATTCAAACAAAGCTTTTTGAATCAAATGAAAGTCAAATGCATTCAACAAAGCTAATTGAGTCAAATGAAAGTCAAACACTTTTAACAAAGCTTTTAGAATCAAATGAAAGTCAAATACATTCAAACAAAGCTTTTTGAATCAAATGAAAGTCAATTGCATTCCACAATGCTAATTGAGTCAAATGAAGGTCAAACACATTCAACAAAGCTAATTGAGTCAAATGAAAGTCAAACACTTTCGACAAAGCTTTTAGAATCAAATGAAATGCAATTGTTGAATGTGTTTGACTTTCATTTCACTCAATTAGCATTGTGGAATGCAATTGACTTTCATTTGATTCAAAAAGATTTTTTTGAATGTATTTGACTTTCATTTGATTCTCAAAGCTTTGTTGAAAGTGTTTGACTTTCATTTGACTCGATTAGCTTTGTTGAATGCATTTGACTTTCATTTGATTAAAAAATCTTTGTTTGAATGTGTTTGACTTTCATTTAACTCAGTTAGCTTTGTTGAATGTGTTTGACTTTCATTTGACTCAATTAGCATTGTGGAATACAATTGACTTTCAATTAATTCAAAAAGCTTTGTTTGAATGTATTTGACTTTCATTTGATTCTAAAAGCTTTGTTGAATGTGCTTGACTTTCATTTGACTCAATTAGCATTGTGGAATGCAATTTACTTTCATTAGATTCAAAAAGCTTTGTTAGAATGTATTTGACTTTCATTTGCTTCTAAAAGCGTGGTTGAATGTGTTTGACTTTCGTTTGACTCAATTAGCTTTGTTGAATGCATTTGACTTTCATTTGATTCAAAAAGCTTTGTTTGAATATGATAGACTTTCATTTGACTCGATTAGCTTTGTTGAATGTGTTTGACTTTCATTTGACTACATTAGAATTGTGAAACGCATTTGACTTTCATTTGATTCAAAAAGCTTTGTTTGAATTTATTTGCCTTTCATTTGATTCTAAAAGCTTCGTTGAAAGTGTTTAACTTTCATTTGACTCAATCAACTTTGTTGAATACATTTGACTTTTATTTCATTCAAAAAGCTTTGTTTAAATGTGTTTGACTTTCATTTGACTAAATTACCTTTGTTGAATGCATTTTACTTTCATTTGATTCAAAAAGCTTTGTTTGAATGTGTTTGACTTTCATTTGACTCAATTAGCTTTCTTGAATGTGTTTGACTTTCATTTGACTCAATTAGCATTTTGGAATGCAATTGACTTTCATTTGATTCAAAAAGATTTGTTTGAATGTATTTGACTTTCATTTGATTCTAAAAGCTTTGTTGAAAGTGTTTGACTTTCATTTGACTCAATTAGCTTTGTTGAATGCATTTGACTTTCATTTAATTCAAAAAGCTTTGTCTGAATGTGTTTGACTTTCATTTGACTCAATTAGCTTTGTTGAATGTGTTTGACTCTTATTTGACTCAATTAGCTTTGTTGAATGCATTTGACTTTCTTTTGATTCAAAAAGCTTTGTTTGAATGTATTTGACTTTCATTTGATTCTAAAAGCTTTGTTGAAAGTGTTTGACTTTCATTTGACTCAATGAGCTTTGTTGAATGCATTTGACTTTCATTTGATTCAAAAAGCTTTGTTTGAATGTGTTTGATTTTCATTTGACTCAATTAGCTTTGGTGAATGTGTTTGACTTTCATTTGATTCAATTAGCATTGTTGAATGCAATTGACTTTCATTTGATTCAAAAAGCTTTGTTTGAATGTATTTGACTTTCATTTGATTCGAAAAGCTTTGTTGAAAGTGTTTGACTTTCATTTGATTCAAAAAGCTTTGTTTGAATGTGTTTGTTTTTCATTTGACTCAATTAGCTTTGTTGAATTTGTTTGACTTTCATTTGACTGAATTAGCATTGTGGAATGCAATTGACTTTCATTTGATTCAAAAAGCTTTGTTTGAATGTATTTAACTTTCATTTGACTCTAAAAGCATTGTTGAAAGTTTTTGACTTTCATTTGACTCAATTAGCTTTGTTGAATGCATTTGACTTTCATTTGATTCAAAAAGCTTTGTTAGAATGTGTTTGACTTTCATTTGATTCAATTAACTTTGGTGAATGCGTTTGACTTTCATTTGATTCAAAAAGCTTTGTTTGAATGTGTTTGACATTCATTTGACTCAATTAGCTTTGTTGAATGTGTTTGACTTTTCATTTGACTCAATTAGCATTGTGGAATGCAATTGACTTTCATTTGACTCAATTAACTTTGTTGAATGTGTTTTGCTTTCATTTGACTCAATTACCATTGTGGAATGCAATTGACTTTCATTTGATTCAAACAGCTTTGTTTGAATGTTTTTTACTTTCATTTGATTCTAAGCTTTGTTGAAAGTGTTTGACTTTCATTTGAATCAAAAAGCTTTGTTTGAATATGTTTGACTTTCATTTGACTCAATTAGCTTTGGTGAATGTGTTTGACTTTCATTTGACTCAATTAGCATTGTGGAATGCAATTGACTTTCATTTAATTAAAAAAGCTTTGTTTGATTGTATTTGACTTTCATTTGATCTTAAAAGCTTTGTTGAAAATGTTTGACTTTCATTTGACTCAATTAGGTTTGTTGAATGCATTTGACTTTCATTTGATTCAAAAAGCTTTGTTTGAATGTGTTTGACTTTCAATTGACTCAATTAGCTTTGTTGAATGTGTTTGACTTTTTTTGGACGCAATTAGCATTGTGGAATGTAATTGACTTTCATTTGATTCAAAAATCTTTGTTTGAATGTATTTGACTTTCATTTGATTTTAAAAGCTTTGTTGAAAGTGTTTGACTTTCATTTGACTCAATTAGCATTATGGAATGCAATTGACTTTCATTTGATTCAAAAAGCTTTGTTTGAATGTATTTGACTTTCATTTGATTCTAAAAGCTTTGTTGAAAGTGTTTGAGTTTCATTTGACTCAATTAGCTTTGTTGAATGCATTAGACAATCATTTGATTCAAAACGCTTTGTTAGAATGTGTTTGACTTTCCTTTGACTCAATTAGCTTTGTTGAATGGGTTTGACTTTCATTTGACTCAATTAGCATTGTGGAATGCAATTGACTTTCATTTGATTCAAAAAGCTTTTTTTTAATGTATTTGACTTTCATTTGATTCTAAAAGCTTTGTTGAAAGTGTTTGACTTTCATTTAAATCAATTAGCTTTGTTGAATGCATTTGACTTTCATTTGATTCAAAAAGCTTTGTTCGAATGTGTTTGACTTTCATTTAACTCAATTGGCTTTGTTGAATGTGTTTGACTTTCATTTGACTCAATTAGCCTTGTGGAAAGCAATTGACTTTCTTTTGATTCAAAAAGCTTTGTTTGAATGTATTTGACTTTCATTTGATTCTAAAAGCTTTGTTGAAAGTGTTTGACTTCCATTTGACTCAATTAACTTTGTTGAATGTATTTGACTTTCATTTGATTCAAAAAGCTTTGTTTGAATGTATTTGACTTTTATTTGACTCAATTAGCTTTGGTGAATGTGTTTGACTTTCATTTGACTCAATTAGCATTGTGGAATGCAATTGACTTTCATTTAATTAAAAAAGCTTTGTTTGAATGTATTTGACTTTCATTTGATTCTAAAAGCTTTGTTTGAATATGATAGACTTTCATTTGACTCGATTAGCTTTATTGAATGTGTTTGACTTTCATTTGACTCAATTAGAGTTGTGGAATGCATTTGACTTTCATTTGATTCAAAAAGCTTTGTTTGAATTTATTTGCCTTTCATTTGATTCTAAAAGCTTTGTTGAAAGTGTTTAACTTTCATTTGACTCAATTAACTTTGTTGAATGCGTTTGACTTTTATTTCATTCAAAAAGCTTTGTTTGAATGTGTTTGACTTTCATTTGACTAAATTAGCTTTGTTAAATGCATTTTACTTTCATTTGATTCAAAAAGCTTTGTTTGAATGTGTTTGACTTTCATTTGACTCAATTAGCTTTCTTGAATGTGTTTGACTTTCATTTGACTCAATTAGCATTTTGGAATGCAATTGACTTTCATTTGATTCAAAAAGCTTTGTTTGAATGTATTTGACTTTCATTTGATTCTAAAAGCTTTGTTGAAAGTGTTTGACTTTCATTTGACTCAATTAGCTTTGTTGAAAGCATTTGACTTTCATTTAATTCAAAAAGCTTTGTCTGAATGTGTTTGACTTTCATTAGACTCAATTAGCTTTGTTGAATGTGTTTGACTCTTATTTGACTCAATTAGCTTTGTTGAATGCATTTGATTTTCTTTTGATTCAAAAAGCTTTGTTTGAATGTATTTGACTTTCATTTGATTCTAAAAGCTTTGTTGAAAGTGTTTGACTTTCATTTGACTCAATGAGCTTTGTTGAATGCATTTGACTTTCATTTGATTCAAAAAGCTTTGTTTGAATGTGTTTGATTTTCATTTGACTCAATCAGATTTGGTGAATGTGTTTGACTTTCATTTGATTCAATTAGCATTGTGGAATGCAATTGAATTTCATTTGATTCAAAAAGCTTTGTTTGAATGTATTTGACTTTCATTTGATTCTAAAAGCTTTGTTGAAAGTGTTTGACTTTCATTTGACTCAATTAGCTTTGTTGAAAGCATTTGACTTTCATTTAATTCAAAAAGCTTTGTCTGAATGTGTTTGACTTTCATTAGACTCAATTAGCTTTGTTGAATGTGTTTGACTCTTATTTGACTCAATTAGCTTTGTTGAATGCATTTGATTTTCTTTTGATTCAAAAAGCTTTGTTTGAATGTATTTGACTTTCATTTGATTCTAAAAGCTTTGTTGAAAGTGTTTGACTTTCATTTGACTCAATGAGCTTTGTTGAATGCATTTGACTTTCATTTGATTCAAAAAGCTTTGTTTGAATGAGTTTGATTTTCATTTGACTCAATCAGATTTGGTGAATGTGTTTGACTTTCATTTGATTCAATTAGCATTGTGGAATGCAATTGAATTTCATTTGATTCAAAAAGCTTTGTTTGAATGTATTTGACTTTCATTTGATTCTAAAAGCTTTGTTGAAAGTGTTTGACTTTCATTTGACTCAATTAGCTTTGTTGAAAGCATTTGACTTTCATTTAATTCAAAAAGCTTTGTCTGAATGTGTTTGACTTTCATTAGACTCAATTAGCTTTGTTGAATGTGTTTGACTCTTATTTGACTCAATTAGCTTTGTTGAATGCATTTGATTTTCTTTTGATTCAAAAAGCTTTGTTTGAATGTATTTGACTTTCATTTGATTCTAAAAGCTTTGTTGAAAGTGTTTGACTTTCATTTGACTCAATGAGCTTTATTGAATGCATTTGACTTTCATTTGATTCAAAAAGCTTTGTTTGAATGAGTTTGATTTTCATTTGACTCAATCAGATTTGGTGAATGTGTTTGACTTTCATTTGATTCAATTAGCATTGTGGAATGCAATTGAATTTCATTTGATTCAAAAAGCTTTGTTTGAATGTATTTGACTTTCATTTGATTCTAAAAGCTTTGTTGAAAGTGTTTGACTTTCATTTGATTTAAAAAGCTTTGTTTGAATGTGTTTGTTTTTCATTTGACTCAATTAGCTTTGTTGAATTTGTTTGACTTTCATTTGACTGAATTAGCATTGTGGAATGCAATTGACTTTCATTTGATTCAAAAAGCTTTGTTTGAATGTATTTGACTTTCATTAAACTCTAAAAGCATTGTTGAAAGTTTTTGACTTTCATTTGACTCAGTTAGTTTTGTTGAATGCATTTGACTTTCATTTGATTCAAAAAACTTTGTTTGAATCTGTTTGACATTCATTTGACTCAATTAGATTTTTTGAATGAATTTAACTTTCATTTGCTTCAAAAAGCTTTGTTTGAATGCATTTGACTTTCATTTGACTCAATTTGCTTTGTTGAATGCATTTGACTTTCATTTCATTCAAAAAGCTTTGTTTGAATGTGTTTGACTTTCATTTGACTCAATTAGCTTTGGTGAATGTGTTTGTCTTCCATTTGACTCAATTAGCATTGTGGAATGCAATTGACTTTCATTTGATTAAAAAAGCTTTGTTTGAATGTATTTGACTTTCATTTGATTCTAAAAGCTTTGTTGAAAGTGTTTGACTTTCATTTGACTTAGTTTGCTTTGTTGAATGCATTTGACTTTCATTTGTTTCAAAAAGCTTTGTTTGAACGTGTTTGACTTTCATTTGACTCAATTAGCATTGTGGAATGCAATTGACATTCATTTGATTCAAAAAGCTTTGTTTGAATGTATTTGACTTTTATTTGATTCTAAAAGCTTTGTTAAAAGTGTTTGACTTTCATTTGACTCAATTAGCTTTGTTGAATGCATTTAACTTTCATTTGATTCAAAAAGCTTTGTTTGAATGTGTTTGACTTTCATTTGACTCAATTAGCTTTGGTGAATGTGTTTGTCTTCCATTTGACTCAATTAGCATTGTGGAATGCAATTGACATTCATTTGATTCAAAAACCTTTGTTTGAATGTATTTGACTTTCATTTGATTCTAAAAGCTTTGTTGAAAGTGTTTGACTTTCATTCAACTCAATTAGCTTTGTTGAATGCATTTGACTTTTATTTGATTCAAAAAGCTTTGTTTGAAGGTGTTTGACTTTCATTTAACTCAAATAGCTTTGTTGAACGTTTTTGACTTTCGTTTGACTCAATTAGCATTGTGGAAAGTAGTTGACTTTCTTTTGATTCAAAAAGCTTTGTTTGAATGTATTTGACTTTCATTTGATTCTAAAAGCTTTGTTGAAAGTGTTTGACTTCCATTTGACTTAATTAACTTTGTTGAATGCATTTGACTTTCATTTGATTCAAAAAGCTTTGTTTTGAATGTGTTTGACTTTCATTTGACTCAATTAGCTTTGGTGAATGTGTTTGACTTTCATTTGACTCAATTAGCATTGTGGAATGCAATTGACTTTCATTTGATTCAAAAAGCTTTGTTTGAATGTATTTGACTTTCATTTGATTCTAAAAGCTTTGTTGAAAGTGATTGACTTTCATTTAACTCAGTTAGCTTTGTTAAATGCATTTGACTTTCATTTGTTTTAAAAAGCTTTGTTTGAATGTGTTTGACTTTCATTTGACTCAATTAGCTTTGTTGAATGTGTTTGACTTTCATTTGACTCAATTAGCATTGTGGAATGCAATTGACATTCATTTGATTCAAAATGCTTTGTTTGAATGTGTTTGACTTTTATTTGATTCTAAAAGCTTTATTAAAAGTGTTTGACTTTCATTTGACTCAATTAGCTTTGTTGAATGCATTTGACTTTCATTTGGTTCAAAAAGCTTTGTTTGAATTTGTTTGACTTTCATTTACATCAATTAGCTTTGGTGAATGTGTTTGACTTTCATTTGACTCAATTAGCATTGTGGAATGCAATTGACTTTCATTTGATTCAAAAAGTTTTGTTTGAATGTATTTGACTTTCATTTGATTCTAAAAGCTTTGTTGAAAGTGTTTGAATTTCATTTGACTCAATTAGCTTTGTTGAATGCATTTGACTTTCAATTGATTCAAAAAGCTTTGTTTGAATGTGTTTGACTTTCATTTCACTCAATTAGCTTTGGTGAATGTGTTTGACTTTCATTTGACTCAATTACCATTGTGGAATGCAATTGACTTTCATTTAATTAAAAAAGCTTTGTTTGAATGTATTTGACTTTCATTTGCTCTTATAAGCTTTGTTGAAAGTGTTTGACTTTCATTTGACTCAATTAGCTTTGTTGAATGCATTTGACTTTCATTTGTTTCTAAAAGCTTTGTTTGAATATGTTTGACTTTCATTTGACTCAAGTACCTTTGGTGAATGTGTTTGACTTCCATTTGACTAAATTAGCATTGTGGAATGCAATTGACTTTCATTTGACTCAATTAGCTTTGTTGAATGTGTTTTACTTTCATTTGACTCAATTAGCATTGAGAAAGGAATTGACTTTCATTTGATTCAAAAAGCTTTGTTTGAATGTATATGACTTTCATTTGATTCTAAAAGCTTTGTTGAAAGTGTTTGACTTTCATTTAACTCAATTAGCTTTGTTGAATGCATTTGACTTTCATTTGATTCAAAAAGCAGTGTTTGAATGTATTTGACTTTCATTTGACTCAATTAGCTTTATTGAATGTGTTTAACTTTCATTTGACTCAATTAGCATTGTGGAATGCAATTGACTTTCATTTGATTCAAAAAGCTTTGTTTGAATGTATTTGACTTTCATTTGATTCTAAAAGCTTTGTTGAAAGTGTTTGACTTTCATTTGACTCAATTAGCTTAGTTGAATGCATTTGACTTTCATTTGATTCAAAAAGCTTTGTTTGAATGTGTTTGACTTTTATTTGACTCAATTAGCTTTGTTGAATGTGTTTGACTTTCATTTGACTCAATTAGCATTGTCGAATGCAATTCACTTTCATTTGATGCAAAAAACTTTGTTTGAATGCAATTTACTTTTGTTTGATTCTAAAAGCTTTGTTGAAAGTGTTTGACTTACATTTGACTCAATTAGCTTTGTTGAATGCAATTGACTTTTATTTGATTCAAAAAGCTTTGTTTGAATGTGTTTCACTTTCATTTGATTCTAAAAGCTTTGTTGAAAGTGATTAACTTTCGTTTGACTCAATTAGCTTTGTTGAATGCATTTGACTTTCATTTTATTCAAAAAGCTTTGTTTGAATGTATTTGACTTTCATTTGATCTTAAAAGCTTTGTTGAAAGTGTTTGACTTTCATTTGACTTAATTAGCTTTGTTGAATGCATTTGCCTTTCATATGATTCAAAAAGCTTTGTTTGAATGTGTTTGACTTTCATTTGACTCAATTAGCTTTGTTGAATGTGTTTGACTTTTATTTGACTCAATTAGCATTGTGGAATGCAATTGACTTTCATTTGATTCAAAAAGCTTTGTTTGAATGTATTTGACTTTTATTTGATTCTAAAAGCTTTGTTGAAAGTGTTTGACTTTCATTTGACTCAATTAGCTTTGTTCAATGCATTTAACTTTCATTTGATTCAAAAAGCTTTGTTTGAATGTATTAGACTTTCATTTGACTCAATTAGCTTTGGTGAATGTGTTTGACTTTCCATTTGACTCAATTAGCATTGTGGAATGCAATTGACATTCATTTGATTCAAAAAGCTTTGTTTGAATGTATTAGACTTTCATTTGACTCAATTAGCATTGTAGAATGCAATTGAATTTCATTTGATTCAAAAAGCTTTGTTTGAATGTATTTGACTTTCATTTTATTCTAAAAGCTTTGTTGAATGCATTTGATTTTCATTTGACTCAATTAGTTTTGTTGAATGCATTTGACTTTCATTTGGTTCAAAAAGCTTTGTTTGAATGTGTTTGACTTTCCTTTGACTCAATTAGCTTTGGTGAATATGTTTGACTTTCATTTGACTCAATTAGCATTGTGGAATGCAATTGACTTTCATTTGACTCAATTAGCTTTGTTGAATGCATTTAACTTTCTTTTGCTTCAAAAAGCTTTGTTTGAATGCATTTCACTTTCATTTGACTCAATAAGCTTTGTTGAATGCATTTGACTTTCATTTGATTCAAAAAGCTTTGTTTGAATGTGTTTGACTTTAATTTGACTCAATTAGCTTTGGTGAATGTGTTTGTCTTCCATTTGATTCAATTAGTATTGTGGAAATCAATTGACATTCATTTGGTTCAAAAAGCTTTGTTTAAATGTATTTGACTTTCATTTGATTCTAAAAGCTTTGTTGAAATTGTTTGACTTTCATTTCAGTCAATTAGCTTTGTTGAATGCATTTGACTTTCATTTGATTCAAAAAGCTTTGTTTGAATGTGTTTGACTTTTGTTTGACTCAATTAGCTTTGTTGAATGTTTTTGACTTTCATTTGACTCAATTAGCATTGTGGAATGCAATTCACTTTCATTTGATTCAAAAAACTTTGTTTGAATGCATTTGACTTTCATTTGATTCTAAAACCTTTGTTAAAAGTGTTTGACTTTCATTTGACTCAATTAGCTTTGTTGAATGCAATTGACTTTTATTTGATTCAAAAAGCTTTGTTTGAATGTGTTTGACTTTGATTTGATTCTAAAAGCTTTGTTGAAAGTGTTTGACTTTCGTTTGACTAAATTAGCTTTGTTGAATGCATTTGACTTTCATTTTATTCAAAAAGCTTTGTTTGAATGTATTTGACTTTCATTTTATCTTAAAAGCTTTGTTGAAAGTGTTTGACTTTCATTTGACTAAATTAGCTTTGTTGAATGCATTTGACTTTCATATGATTCAAAAAGCTTTGTTTGAATATGTTTGACTTTCATTTGACTCAATTAGCTTAGTTGAATGTGTTTGACTTTTATTTGACTCAATTAGCATTGTGGAATGCAATTGAATTTCATTTGATTCAAAAAGCTTTGTTTGAATGTATTTGACTTTCATTTTATTCTAAAAGCTTTGTTGAATGCATTTGACTTTCATTTGACTCAATTAGTTTTGTTGAATGTATTTGACTTTCATTTGGTTCAAAAAGCTTTGTTTGAATGTGTTTGACTTTCCTTTGACTCAATTAGCTTTGGTGAATGTGTTTGACTTTTATTTGACTCAATTAGCATTGTGGAATGCAATTGACTTTCATTTGACTCAATTAGCTTTGTTGAATGCATTTAACTTTCATTTGCTTCAAAAAGCTTTGTTTGAATGCATTTGACTTTCATTTGACTCAATTAGCTTTGTTGAATGCATTTAACTTTCATTTGATTCAAAAAGCTTTGTTTGAATGTGTTTGACTTTAATTTGACTCAATTAGCTTTGGTGAATGTGTTTGTGTTCCATTTGATTCAATTAGTATTGTGGAAATTAATTGACATTCATTTGATTCAAAAAGCTTTGTTTAAATGTATTTGACTTTCATTTGATTCTAAAAGCTTTGTTGAAATTGTTTGACTTTCATTTCAGTCAATTAGCTTTGTTGAATGCATTTGACTTTCATTTGATTCAAAAAACTTTGTTTGAATGTGTTTGACTTTTATTTGACTCAATTAGCTTTGTTGAATGTGTTTGACTTTCATTTGACTCAATTAGCATTGTGGAATGCAATTCACTTTCATTTGATTCAAAAAACTTTGTTTAAATGCATTTGACTTTCATTTGATTCTAAAACCTTTGTTAAAAGTGTTTGACTTTCATTTGACTCAATTAGCTTTGTTGAATGCAATTGACTTTTATTTGATTCAAAAAGCTTTGTTTGAATGTGTTTGACTTTCATTTGATTCTAAAAGCTTTGTTGAAAGTGTTTGACTTTCGTTTGACTCAATTAGCTTTGTTGAATGCATTTGACTTTCATTTTATTCAAAAAGCTTTGTTTGAATGTATTTGACTTTCATTTTATCTTAAAAGCTTTGTTGAAAGTGTTTGACTTTCATTTGACTAAATTAGCTTTGTTGAATGCATTTGACTTTCATATGATTCAAAAAGCTTTGTTTGAATATGTTTGACTTTCATTTGACTCAATTAGCTTTGTTGAATGTGTTTGACTTTTATTTGACTCAATTAGCATTGTGGAATGCAATTGACTTTCATTTGATTCAAAAAGCTTTGTTTGAATGTATTTGACTTTCATTTGATTCTAAAAGCTTTGTTGAAAGTGTTTGACTTTCATTTGACTCAATTAGCTTTGTTGAATGCATTTGACTTTCATTTGATTCAAAAAGCTTTGTTTGAATGTGTTTGACTTTCATTTGACTCAATTAGCTTTGTTGAATGTGTTTGACTTTTCATTTGACTCAATTAGCATTGTGGAATGCAATTAACTTTCATTTGACTCAATTAGCTTTGTTGAATGTGTTTTACTTTCATTTGACTCAATTAGCATTGTGGAATGCCATTGATTTTCATTTGATTCAAAAAGCTTTGTTTGAATGTATTTGACTTTAATTTGATTCTAAAAGTTTTGTTGAAAGTGTTTGACATTCATTTGACTCAATTAGCTTTGTTTAATGCATTTGACTTTCATTTGATTCAAAAAGCTTTGGTTGAATGTGTTTGACTTTTATTTGACTCAATTAGCTTTGTTGAATGTGTTTGACTTTCATTTGACTCAATTAGCATAGTGGAATGCAATTCACTTTCATTTAATTCAAAAAGCTTTGTTTGAATGCATTTGACTTTCATTTGATTCTAAAACCTTTGTTGAAAGTGTTTGACTTTCATTTGACTCAATTAGCTTTGTTGAATGCAATTGACTTTTATTTAATTCAAAAAGCTTTGTTTGAATGTGTTTGACCTTCATTTGATTCTAAAAGCTTTGTTGAAAGTGTTTGACTTTCTTTTGACTCAATTAGCTTTGTTGAATGCATTTGACTTTTATTTTATTCAAAAAGCTTTGTTTGAATGTATTTGACTTTCATTTGATCTTAAAAGCTTTGTTGAAAGTGTTTGACTTTCATTTGACTCAATTAGCTTTGTTGAATGCATTTGACTTTCATATGATTCAAAAAGCTTTGTTTGAATGTGTTTGACTTTCATTTGACTCAATTAGCTTTGTTGAATGCGTTTGACTTTTATTTGACTCAATTAGCATTGTGGAATGCAATTGACTTTCATTTGATTCAAAAAGCTTTGTTTGAATGTATTTGACTTTCATTTGATTCTAAAAGCTTTGTTAAAAGTGTTTGATTTTCATTTGACTCAATTAGTTTTGTTGAATGCATTTGACTTTCATTTGATTCAAAAAGCTTTGTTTGAATGTGTTTGACTTTCATTTGACTCAATTATTTTTGTTGAATGTGTTTGACTTTTCATTTGACTCATTTAGCATTGTGGAATGCAATTGACTTTCATTTGACTCAATTAGCTTTGTTGAATGTGTTTTACTTTCATTTGACTCAATTAGCATTGTGGAATGCCATTGACTTTCATTTGATTCAAAAAGCTTTGTTTGAATGTATTTGACTTTTATTTGATTCTAAAAGCTTTGTTGAAAGTGTTTGACTTTCATTTGACTCAATTAGCTTTGTTGAATGCATTTGACTTTCATTTGATTCAAAAATCTTTGTTTGAATGTGTTTGACTTTTATTTGACTCAATTAGCTTTGTTGAATGTGTTTGACTTTCATTTGACTCAATTAGCATTGTGGAATGCAATTCACTTTCATTTAATTCAAAAAGCTTTGTTTGAATGCATTTGACTTTCATTTTACTCTAAAACCTTTGTTGAAAGTGTTTGACTTTCATTTGACTCAATTAGCTTTGTTGAATGCAATTGACTTTTATTTAATTCAAAAAGCTTTGTTTGAATGTGTTTGACTTTCATTTGATTCTAAAAGCTTTGTTGAAAGTTTTTTGACTTTCATTTGACTCAATTAGCTTTGTTGAATGTGTTTTGGGTGTTTTTGTCTCTTGGGAGAGTTACAACTCGAAGACTGGTCCTGCTGACTCTGTACCTGCAAAAACAACGGAGACACCGGTTGGGTGGTGCTCCGCCTCCAACGCTCAAGTTAGTAACTTGAAGGAGAATAAAACTGCGGAAATTTAGGTGGGGATATGCTTGGATTCCAAGCTCAGGTGTTCTCTGATGAGAGAGAGAGTAGGATGGAATAAATGATAGTAAATTTCTGAATTATTTCAATTGTCCCCCATTTTGGGGGAATATCTCCCTATTTATAGGGTCCTTGGGAAAAGTGCCCCTTCCTAGGTTATTTTAACCTAGGACTGATGGGCTGCGCCGCCAAATAGCGGATTTTTAGGGAATTGGGCCCTTGAAGGCCGCAACTCTAAGGGAATATCTGGAGAGGCCACGTGTCAGCTGGGGATTGGTCAAGGGTGACCTGCCAGCCTCTGACACGTGGCACCTCCTCATTGGTCCACTTGTCAAGGGTAAAAATACCCCAAACATTTGCCCCTCATAGGTGGCACGTGGCAGGCCACGTGGCGCCTGTGACACGTGTCAGCCCATGAAGGGTGAACAGT
This sequence comes from Chenopodium formosanum, assembly GCA_024500155.1. Lineage (NCBI taxonomy): Eukaryota > Viridiplantae > Streptophyta > Magnoliopsida > Caryophyllales > Amaranthaceae > Chenopodium > Chenopodium formosanum. Next base: position 20,975,589 of record CM044870.1, on the reverse strand, counting down.
GAAAACGGCTATTTTTTTTTTACAGTGGTGACGGGGATTCGTGCCGTTTCACCCCCTATAAATAGGGATTTACCCCCCCCCCCTCCTTCTCCTCTTCACTTTTCATAATCTTGACTTTCTAGAGAGAGAAAAAGAGTTTTCTACAGAGAGGTGCTCTGATTCCGGTTGCGTTTAAGCAAGTTCAAGATTCCCGTGTGCTCTTTCGAAGTCACCCGGTCACCGGTTGCTTTGCCGTTTTCAGATTTTTTCAGAACTCAAAGTAAGGTAACCATCCGTTTCCTTCTTTAAGTTTTCTTCTTTTTCCTTTTTCTTTAGCCTGTATACACTCATTTCCGGCTGTATACATTAACTTTTCAAAAAATAAAATGAACTCTCCATTTGCACACACGGCACTGCCTAGGACGCCCAGCCGGTCACCAGGGACGGCTGAGTCTAGAACCGGGGGTGCCTTGTCTGGAGTTTCTGGAGTGCTTTGCTCATCTCCGGCTTCTTCCCTCTCTGTGTCTGTGCAGGACACAATGGCTAGAACTAAGCAAACGGCTACAAAGCCCAGCAGGCGGCGCACTAGGGAAGTGCCCGCAAGTGAAGTAGTGAGGGAGGAGGACTATGAGGCGGCTGAGCAAAGTAATTCAGCTGAGGACACCCCGTCTACCTCCAGCAACAACGACTCAAGGGGAGACGGTGAGGAAACCGCCTCCTCTTCAGACCGAAGTAACTCAGCTGAAGAAGCGGCAGAGGAGCAGGAAGGATCCGGGGCGGAGGGAGAGAACCTTGCTGAGGCTTATTGCCAAACAGCAAAGAAAGAAGCAAACCCGAATCCTACTAAAACCCGGATGAAGCCTGGGGACAGGGCCCTTCTTGAAAGTAGCTTTGAGGCTTTCAAACAACTACACCCCTTTGGGGAAGACTAGGACATCATGGTCCCTCCGGCTGATGCTGTTTTAGCCTGGGGGGATGACATTGACAATGCAGACAATTACTTTGTCTGCTATGAGGCGGTAATAGAAGCCGGCCTCCGCTTTCCCCTTCATAGAGGCATCCGGAAGATTCTGAAGGGATATGACTTGGGAGTGTGGCAATTAACGCCTAACTCTTGGGTCAATATCCTTAGCTATATCGCCGCCTGCGAGCTCCAGGACATTGAGCCCAGCTTCACCGCCTTTGCCCATATGCACTACCTCAAGAGTGCCCCAGGCGGATATGGAGCGTGGTACACTATTTTCACGCTCCCGGAATATTTGATGACCTTGGACAAAGTGTCCAAGTGGGGAGGTTGGAAAGATAAATGGTACTTGGTCTCCTCCCCTCAAGTGAGGATAAACAAGATTCTCCGGCGCTATAACAAAGAGCCGGCTTTGGTGGGCCAGAAGTGTGTACGCCCAGCTCTTACTACCAAAGCCCGGGAGCAAATAATAGAGCCGGAACTCTTCAAGACAACAACTGAGCCCTTGGGGGATGGGACTCACATAGTTGTTCCAAGAAACTGGATCCCCCACCCGGATTTCTTTGCGGATGAGAGATTCTTGTCCGCCTGCGGGTTGAGCCCTATGTTTCCAAAGGGTAGATACACTCACCCACCCGGCGGTCTTCCGTCTGCAATTTAAATTTCATTGCTTTGAACTTTCTCTTGCTCTAACTCTTTTATGTTTTTCTGCAGAGGAAGCAAGGAAAATGGTCGATCCGGCTAAGACCCCTCAAAAATTTGCGGCTCTACTCCGCAAAGAGAATATTTTGGCCAAGAAGGCCAACATTGAGGCCAAGGAGGCCAAAAAAGGAGGGGTAAGATAATTCCAACTTCCCTTGAAATTTTCCAAGTTCTTTTGATTCCGGATGACTTATGGTTTCCTTGTGTTTTTGCAGGCTTCAACTGGCATCCTCCCCCGTTCCATGACAAAGGTCTTAAAAAGACCTGGGGATGAAAACCTTCAAAAACCGGCTGCTAAAACCGGGAGGAAGGCAACCCCAACGGCCTCTGGCGTTAACGCCAAAGGTTTCCCTACAACCGGGGGAAAGGGCCCCGAAGCCATGGCAACTCTGATTGAAAACTCAGAGAAATCAAAGAAAAAGCCGGATGCTCATGAAGCATCGAAGGATGGCAAGCCATCCAAGGCTGCAGGTGGTGCTGCAGCCGTAGGAGAGGAGCCGGCGAGGGTCGACTCCAAAGGTAAGATTGAAATTCCTTGGCCGCTTGACTTTATGCGCGTCAAGACTATGACTGACCCTTACGGGGGGTCTGTAAGTAGCTGACAAAGAATGAATGCCAAATTCGCTGCTAGCCTCTCACCAAGTCCTTCTTATGCTGCAGATGTTACTTCTGCCCCGGACCTGGCGGGGTTTGGCAAACGGATGGTGAGAACTCTCACCCAGTCGGAGAAGAACTCCATACCCAACCGCCACGAGGTCGACTTCGACCAGATTCTGGGGCAGCTGGCGGAGGTAAGTGAAACTTGCCCCTTATCTTTTTCATTTCTTTTCATTTCATTTTGTCTTTCAATTTTGCTGAGTGTTTAGATTCCCGGATGACCTTGCTCAGGTTATGGTCCGGGTGGATGGGCTCCGGTTGCCTTTCCGGAAGAAGCAAGAAGAGGTAACTGATGCCAAGAGAAGGGCTCAAGCCAATCTCAACTCTGCTGAATATGCCTATATAAATTTTGATGTTGAGATTAAAGCCCTCGAGTTGAAACAGGAGGAGCTGGTCAGGACTTTGACGGCTGCTAATGATGAAGCCAACAACAAGATCAGCGACTTGGAGCTAAAGCTGAAAACTGTCGGCTCCAACCTCAAGGCCTTGGAGGGAGCTGATCAGGAGAACACTACCCTAAGGGCAGAAAAGTCCCGGCTGACTGCTGAGCTTGCCACTCTGAAGGGCAAGCATGCTGAGGAGCTCGAAGCTGAGCAGGCCCGGCTCATCAAGGAGAATGAGCGGGACAACGAGATCCGCCTCCGATACGCTTGGGGGCTTCTCTATCCTGAAGTAGACTTTGAAGTCTCTAAGCTGAGGTACAACTACGCCACTGAGGTGTACGATGCCAAGGTTCTCCAGGATCCTGCTCCGGCTCGCTTCAAAGAATGGGCCCTGGAAAACGGTGCCGAGGCTTCGGACACAGGGGAGCCGGACCTGGACGAGATTATAAAGGAAGTGAACAAGGACAGCCAGCCTGAAGAGGCTGTGGTTCCGGATGATGTTCCTTCAGCGACTCCAGCCCAGCCGGAACAGCCAGCAGCATAGCTCCCCTACTTCTCTGCGGCAGTATGCCAACTTTTTGCTTTTTCGGCCTGCGTGCCGAGTAATTATGTAGCCTTTCCCTATATTCTCTGTACACCGGGTGTTGATCCGGCTAAAAATGATTCCTGGCCTTGGGCCAATTTATTTGATGAAGTATACCGACTCAGTCGGTTTTTCTTATACTTGCACAATTTTTCAATTTTTCAATTTTTTCACTTTTGCATATATACTCAATATATATACTTGTGAATTTGCCTATCTTATGAAAAGCATGCGGCAGGTACAAATCCGGCTGTCCTTGCCCCTGGGCGGCTGTGTGGTTGGTTTAATCTGAAAAAGGATTGATTGCCTTGGAAACTTCTCATACTTCAAAGAGTATGGGATGTTTGTAAGGCAATCAATCACAATAGTGATTGCCCCAAACCAAGTACACAGCCGGACAAATGACAGACATACAACCTCTGCCCAGTCGGTATCAAACCGCCTGGGTATTCTTTATAGCCATTACGCAAAAAAGGGTTTGCCCTAAAAGTGCGCAACTTGGAGAAAATTTAACTAAGTAAAAACTTATGATGGTACTCCGGCTGATACTGGTAGGCAGCCGGAGCATGTACAACCAAATATTCCTTAGTAGAAATAACACAGTCAGACAGCTATGAGTTGGTTGTTTTAACCACTCAATCTTTGCCGCCTGCATGAGTATGTAGAACAAGCAAGGTGGCTGTTCTCTGCGACGATTGCATCCGGAGGGGTGTCGCCGACGCCTATATCCATATTGGGATAAACGAATTTGTGAAAATGGACAACCATCTGGCCCTTGGCCTCAGGTCTTGTTGTAGACCGGCTGATAGCCACTAAACGGTTTTGTGCTTAGCTTAAGAATCCGGCTGTTAGCCTCTTGTCTTTATGGACTTTTGATTTCATATACTAAGTATCAAACTTAGTTATCTGGCCATTGGCCTCAGGTTATTCATTTGTTACTGAACCTTTCATCATTAGTATGGGTAAACCCAGACGGATAAAAAGACAATAAATGAAACAAAAAGCATCTCTCATTAACACTTGTTACAAAAAACTTTACATTACTTAGAAGTAGTACTTTTTTAAGTTGTCTACATTCCAAGTTCTAGGCAGGCGTCTACCGTCTGGGGTTTCCAGGCAGTATGTGCCGTCCCTAACTTCTTCATAGATCCGGTAGGGGCCTTCCCAATTAGGAGTTAGCTTTCCAAGCTCATTGGCCCTACCGGTTGCCTCCATTTTCCGTAACACAAAATCGTCCACTTTCAAAGGACGTTTGTGCACTCTTTTGTTGTAGGCTCGCGTCATTCTCAGACGGTATATCTCATGTCGTAGGGCAGCATTGCCCCTGCGTTCCGGGAGGGAGTCCAATGCTAGCCGCATGGCCTCCCAATTTGCCTCTTCATCATAGAGCATCACTCTGAGCGTAGGCTCATAGTGTTCAATGGGTAAAACGGCTTCAGCCCCGTATACCATGAGAAACGGGGTTTCTCCGGTTGATCCCTTGGCAGTTGTCCGGATGGCCCAAAGAACATGAATTAACTCTTCAGCCCAAAGACCACCGGCTTTTTCAATTTTCTTTTTTATGCCGTCTGAGATGAGTTTGTTGAATGCCTCAACCTGACCATTTGCTTGAGGACGACCGACTGAGGCAAAGTAACTTGAGATACCCTGATCTCCTAACCAAATCTTGAGCTGAGGCGTCTCAAACTGAGGGCCATTGTCAAATACCATAGACATAGGTACCCCAAACCGGGTGATAATATTCTTCCATATGAAAGAGATGACATCCTTTGTCTTGATATTCTTGACTGCCTCTGCCTCCACCCATTTGGTGAAGTAATCCACAGCCACCAAGATATAGCGCTTCCCGCCTGGAGCAGGCGTATAAGGACCCAATATGTCTATGCCCCACTTAGCAAACGGGACTGGGCTGTGGATTGCCGTCAGAGCAGTAGCCGGGCGATGTATTAGCTTGCCAAACCTCTGGCATTTATCACATTTCTTCACAAATTCCTTGGCGTCTGCCTCAAGAGTAGGCCAAAAATAATGCCGCCTGGCTCTGACGGCTAGGGACTTGTCGCCTATGTGGGAGGCGCAAAATCCTGCATGCAGCTCTTCGAGTACCTCCTTCCCCTTTTCTGGGGTAACACATTTCAACAAGGGCTTGAGAAATCCAGCCTTGAAGAGTTCTCCGTTCCTCAACTCGAAGTTTGCTGCTCTCTTTTTCATGACGGCTGCTTCCTGAGGTGAATCAGGGAGCGTGTCGTCTGCAAGATACGCCCGGATGCCATCCATCCAAGTAGAACTTCGATCCAGAATTCCAATGGGCTCTTCATAAATACTTCTTTTTTCAAGAACTTCCTAAAAGACTGACCGAGGCGTGTCATGGCAGGCGGATGATGCCAGTTTTGACAGTGCATCCGCCGGGTGGTTATTTGACCGGGGCACTTGATTCAATCTGAATTCCTCAAGGGTCCCGGCCTCATCTTTGACAGCCTGAAGATATTTGATCATTGCCAGATGGGTCGCTTCATAAGTGCCCTCATACTGGCTAACAACCAACTGAGAATCAGAATGGGCGTCAATCTTTGTTGCCCCTGCTGCCTTACACATACGGATTCCGGCTAGCAGGGCTTCATACTCCGCCTCGTTATTCAAGGCCTGGAACTTGAACCGTAATGCATACTCATATCTATCTCCTTCTGGAGATTCACAAACAATGCCTGCACCACAACCGTTCTTTGTAGAGCTCCCATCTACATACACCTTCCAAACCTGATCAACATTATCCGGGAAGACCGGACGGGTCATTTCAACAATGAAGTCGGCAAACGCCTGACCTTTCACTGCTTTCCTTGGTTCGTAAGAGATTTCAAGACTTTGCATTTCAATAGCCCATTTCAACATTCTGCCGGATGACTCCAGAGTGGACATTGGCCGCTTGAGGGGCTGGCCGGTGTAGATTACCACCGGATGTGCCAGAAAGTATGGCTTCAATTTTTTGAAGGCCATATATAGAGCAAGACCAAATTTTTCCACCATGGGGTACCGGAGTTCAGCATTTTTTAACACATGGCTTATGAAATATACCGGGAGCTGCGTGCCGTCTCGTTCAGCAAGGAGAACGGCACTGAGAGCATGGTCTGAGACGGCTAGGTACATGTACAACTTCTCTCTTGGCAAAGGACTAACAAGCCTTGGCAAAGAGTGCAAGTGCTCTTTCAATTTTTGGAATGCCGCCTCAGCATCATCCCCCCATTCAAATCTAGTTTTCTTCCTGATTGCTTGGAAGAAATAAAGGCATTTGTCACCCGACCGGCTGAGGAACCTCCCCAAGGCGGCCAGGCAACCGGTGAGTCTCTGAACTTCCTTGACAGTGTGGGGTGACTTCATGTCAATTACCGCCTGTATCTTCTCGGGGTTAGCCTCTATCCCCCTTTGATCAATCAGGAATCCGAGAAACTTCCCAGACTCAACACCAAAGACGCATTTCTTAGGATTTAACATAACCTTATGCCGCCTGAGTGTGGTGAAGGTTTCTCGGAGATCAGCAAGGTGATCCGCCTGCTGCTTGGATTTGACTATCATGTCATCAATATACGCCTCTACATTCCTCCCAATTTGATTAATGAAGACTGTATTAATCATTCGTTGGAATGTAGCCGGCGCATTCTTCAAGCCAAACGGCATCACAGTATAATAGAATAACCCCTGATCAGTGACGAAGGCCGTCTTTTCTTGATCTTTTTTCCACAGAGGTATCTGATGGAAGCCGGAATAGGCATCCATAAAACTCATCAAAGCATGGCCGGCTGTTGAATCAACCAGGCTGTCGATTTTAGGAAGTGGATAACTATCCTTTGGGCATGCCTTGTTGAGATCTGTGTAATCTACACACATCCGCCAAGTACCATTCGGCTTCTTTACAAGCACAACGTTTGCCACCCAGTCGGGGAAATTACAAGGCCGAATGAACCGGGCATCTAGCAGCTTCTTTACTTCGGCAGCTGCCCCCTGACTTCTTTCCTTACCGTGGTTTCTCTTCTTTTGCCGGATGGGCTTCATTTTAGGATCCATGGCGAGCTTGTGGACAGCGAGATCCGGGCTGATGCCTGGCATCTCTTCCACTTCAAAGGCAAACACATCTTTGAATTCTTTCAGCAGAAGGTGCAAGTCTGCACCCAGAACCACATTAGCAACCGTCCCAACCTTAACAGTTCGCTCTGGACGGCTGTCGTCCAGAACAAGATCAATACTTTCACCAGCCGGTTGGGGACGGAGCTCCTCTGACCGTTCACCGGTCAGTGATTGCTATTTCTTTTCTTTCTTCACCACCACCAGCTCTGCAGCTTTTCTGTTTTTTCCGGCTGCTGGTGGAGGTGAAGGAGCATCCTTGACGTTGTCAAGGTCTATTGGTTCCTTCCCTTGGCCGTCTGCGGCCACAGTATCTTTGACGGCTGAGAGGTAACACTCCCTGGCCGTCTTCTGATCCCCGTTCAGGGAACCAACAGAACCATCATCCCTCTCATACTTGATAAGCATGAGAGCAGGGATGATTACAGCCTTGGCTTCGTTAAGGGTTGGCCTCCCAAGAATAATGTTGTAGGCAGTCAACTCCTCAACGACCAAGAATCTGACGACAATATGTCGTCCCTGGCCCTTCTCACCCAGCCGGATGGGTAGGTCAATTCTTCCGGCTGGATAGACCACCCCACCCCCAAAACCAACTAAAGGGTGGGTGACCGGATGCATGCTGCTGGAGTTGTATTTCAGCTTCTGCAAGCACCGGAGGCTGATGATGTCTGACGAGCAGCCGGTGTCAATAAGGATGCGCCCAACTAGCTGGTTGGCGACCTTGCATTCAATAACAACCGGATCGTCATGCGGGCGGCGGACGCTGCCCCTGTCCTTCTCAGTAATGAGGACATCCGGAAAAGTGGAGCTGGCAGACGCCTGCTCCTCATCATCCTTATCCATCTTTCGAAGATGGCTTTTGGTGCCCCGGATGGTAGGGCCACCACAAGAAAATCCGCCTGCTATGGTGAAGACCGGATCCCTGTCGGTTTCCGAACTACTAGCAGGCTGGGGGGTAGCCTTAGAGGACTGACCCTTGTTCTTCTTCTTTGTCCCGGCTGGGGACTTGGAAATATATGACTTCAGATGCCCTTTGTCAGCCAGACGGTCCAACATCCGCTGTAAACTGAAGCAATCGTTGGTGTCATGGCCAACCTCCTCATGGAATTGGCAATATTTATTTTTGTTCCGTGACTGGACGGAACTCTTCAGTGGATTCGGCTTCTCAATGGACAGCCGGTCCTGCACCTCCATGAGGATGGAGTTACAATCTTTGTTAAACTCGTACCGGGGAACGTACGGTTTAAACTCTTTCTTCTTCTTCTGGGTCGGCTGCTCAGAATCAGTGACCGCCCAGACTTCTTTTCTTTTCTTGCTCTCTTCTTTTTTCTTCGCCGGCTGAGCGGACCGGCTCTCTTTTTGCTTGTCAGACTTCTTGGAGTCTGACAGGCTTCCAGGCGTACAGAGGTCGGTTGCTTGTATATAGCTTTCCGCCTCCCTCAGGGCCGCCTGTAGTGTAAATGCCCCTTTTCTGACAAGGTCGAACTTAAAAGTCGACCCGTCTCTCAGACCTTTGAAAAAGTCTGTGAATGCTACCTCGTCAGACAGCCCCTGGATCTGAATTCTGACCAGGTTGAACCGTCTGACATATGAGCGTAGCCCTTCTCTCTCTCCCTGCTTAATGGTGCTCAAGTCTAAACTTGTTTTCTTAGCAGGGATGTTCATTGAGAAGTTGGTGGCAAACAAGAAGGCTAGCTTCTTGAAGCAGTCAACAGATCCGGCTGGCAAGTTGCCAAACCATTGCTGGGCAATGCCCTTCAATGTAGCCGGAAAACAACGGCACCAGGTGGCATCGTCCCAACCTTGTAAACACATTAGGTTGGTGTATGCCATCAGGTGATCTTCAAGGTTGGTGGTGCCGTCATAAGCACCAACCAAAATGTTTTTAACCTTGGCCGGCTGAGCCGCCTCGGTTATATTGGCTACAAAGGCAGACGGCTGTTCGCCTAGCCTCATCAGCCGGAGCTGCCAGTCCAGTGGCTGGACATTAGTATATGCCGCCTGACCTCCGAATGGAGGTGGTTGCATGAATTGGAAGCCATATTGCCCATACTGCGCCTGGGGTGCATATGGCATAGACCCTATCATCAGCTGAGGTTCGGTGTTGACGGATTTACCGCCTGTCCGACTCTCATGCAAGGACTCAGAGTTCCTTGCAGAAGCTTCCTTGAAGCTGTCTGGAAAGCTTGAGGTAGAAGCTGACTCAGACTGCTGCTGCCTCCTTCGATTGATGACTTCTCTAGCGTCGAAGGTGGACGTTTTTCTAGCCTCCGGCTGGGGTCGCCGGGGCATCAGAATCTTAGACCAGTCAAGTGCTGCGGCTGCCTTCTCCTTTGGATGGGGAGTTGGCTGCCTGTCCTTGACCGGCTTCTTCTTCTTCCCATCATTGGGAGTCTTTTTAGCCGGCTGACTCTTGGAAGAGCCTGCCTTGTTGTTGATCATCTTCTTGATTTCACCCTTGAAGGAGTTCATGAATTTCATGAGCTCGTTCCGGGTGACTGGAGCTTCTCCTCTGGTCTTCCGGGTTTCCCCGTCTGACCTCCCAGGGGGCCGGCTTGGGCCCGCCTGATCCAGATTTCGTTCCAGCTGGTCTCTGGAACGGATGGATTTAGAGATGAGAGAACCATCTTTAGTCATATAGGTCTCCACATCATTGTCTTCTTTTTCTTCCTCCTCCTCTGTGAATACCTCTGGCTGAGGCTGAGGTGGAGGCTGAGGGATTTCAAACCCTGCCGGTTGCAGGTCTTCCGGGTTACCCGTCTTAGTACCCGGACTTAGAGAGGTAGAATTGAGAATTGGTACAGAATTTTGAACCGTCTTGAGGTACTCTCCCCACAGACGGCGCCAAATGTTTTGGGTGTTTTTGTCCCTTGGGAGAGTTACAACTCGAAGACTGGTCCTGCTGACTCTGTACCTGCAAAAACAACGGAGACACCGGTTGGGTGGTGCTCCGCCTCCAACGCTCAAGTTAGTAACTTGAAGGAGAATAAAAAGTGCGGAAATTTAGGTGGGGATCTGCTTAGATTCCAAGCTCAGGTGTTCTCTGATGAGAGAGAGAGTAGGATGTAATAAATGATAGTAAATTTCTGAATTATTTCAATTGTCCCCCATTTTGGGGGAATATCTCCCTATTTATTGGGTCCTTGGGAAAAGTGCCCCTTCCTAGGTTATTTTGACCTAGGACTGATGGGCTGCGCCGCCAAATAGCGGATTTTTGGGGAATTGGGCCCTTGAAGGCCGCAACTCTAAGGGAATATCTGGAGAGGCCACGTGTCAGCTAGGGATTGGTCAAGGGTGACCTGCCAGCCTCTGACACGTGGCACCTCCTCATTGGTCCACTTGTCAAGGGTAAAAATACCCCAAACATAATGCATTTGACTTTCATTTTATTCAAAAAGCTTTGTTTGAATGTGTTTGACTTTCTTTTGACTCAACTAGCTTTGTTGAATGTGTTTGACTTTCGTTTGACTCAATTAGCATTGTGAAATGCAATTGACTTTCATTTGACTCAATTAGCTCTGTTGAATGTGTTTTACTTTCATTTGATTCTAAAAGCTTTGTTGAAAGTGTTTGACTTTCATTTGACTCAATTAGCTTTGTTGAATGCATTTGACTTTCATTTGATTCAAAAAGCTTTGTTTGAATGTGTTTCACTTTCATTTGACTCAATTAGCTTTGTTGAATGTGTTTGACTTTTCATTTGACTCAATTAGCATTGTGGAATGCAATTGACTTTCATTTGACTCAATTAGCTTTGTTGAATGAGTTTTACTTTCATTTGACTCAATTAGCATTGTGGAATGCAATTGACTTTTGTTTCGGGGTTTTTTGTGTCCCTTGGGAGAGTTACAACACTAAGACTGGAAGCTCGCTTGGATGCCTGTACCTGCAAAACAACGGTACACCGAATGGTCGGTGGTCCGCCTCCGAAGCTTAAGTTAGTCTAAGTCCGAAGAATAAGGCCGCAACTCTAAGGGAATATCTGGAGAGGCCACGTGTCAGCTGGGGATTGGTCAAGGGTGACCTGCCAGCCTCTGACACGTGGCACCTCCTCATTGGTCCACTTGTCAAGGGTAAAAATACCCCAAACAGAATGCATTTGACTTTCATTTTATTCAAAAAGGTTTGTTTGAATGTATTTGACTTTCATTTGACTCAATTAGCTTTAGTGAATGTGTTTGACTTCCATTTGACTCAATTAGCCTTGTGGAATGCAATTGACTTTCATTTGATGCAAAAAGCTTTGTTTGAATGTGTTTGACTTTCATTTGACTTAATTAGCTTTGTTGAATGTGTTTGACTTTTATTTGACTCAATTAGCATTGTGGAATGCAATTGACTTTCATTTGACTCAATTAGCTCTGTTGAATGTGTTTTACTTTCATTTGATTCTAAAAGCTTTGTTGAAAGTGTTTGACTTTCATTTGACTCATTTAGCTTTGTTGAATGCATTTGACTTTCATTTGATTCAAAAAGCTTTGTTTGAATGTGTTTGACTTTCATTTGACTCAATTAGCTTTGTTGAATGTGTTTGACTTTTCATTTGACTCAATTAGCATTGTGGAATGCAATTGACTTTCATTTGACTCAATTAGCTTTGTTGAATGTGTTTTACTTTCATTTGACTCAATTAGCATTGTGGAATGCAATTGACTTTTGTTTCGGGGTTTTTGTGTCCCTTGGGAGAGTTACAACACTAAGACTGGATGCTCGCTTGGATGCCTGTACCTGCAAAACAACGGAACACCGAATGGTCGGTGGTCCGCCTCTGAAGCTTAAGTTAGTCTAAGTCCGAATAATAAGGTGCGGAATGTAAAGGTTATCTGCTCGGATTCCGAGCTCGGGTGTACTGTTCTCTTGAGAGCGACAGTTCTGACAATGATTAGTAATCACTGAATATTCCTCGGAAGGAGTGCACAGGGCTCTTTGTGTACGTATCACGTATTGAATGTCCAGAAGTTTTACGTAGCCCATAAATGAGGATGTCATCTCCTATTTATAGGCTTCTCGAAAAACGTGCACTCCCTAGGGTTTCGTGCCCTAGGGAATATTCACGCAGCTTTTGCAGACCTCGGGATTTGGGCCTGAAAGCCGCCAATCCCAGGTCCTTTTATCCGTCTGCCATGTGTCGTTCTCTGAGAGGTCCAAGGTGGCGCCCCTTTCAGTGACACGTGGCGGACTCCGATTGGGCTTACTGGCCTAGGGTATTTTTACCCAAATCATTTGCCCCTCACAGGTGACACGCGCTTGCCACGTGTTGCCTGTGACAGGTGTCAGCATCCGATTGGTCGGATTTTGAATAGTTACTGTGGAGGGAAAGTTTTAGGGTTTTTAACCCCTCTATAAATAGAAAGTTTTCACCCCCGGATTTCTTACACCTTTACGAATCTTTGGAGAATCTTTGACTTTTGACTTTAAGAATCTCAAAATTCCTTAAGTGTTTCTTAGCTTTCAAGCATCCGACACTCGGCCCGCTGTCCGACCGTTCTCAGCCAACCAAGCGTCTTTCACCCTTCTTCTAAAGGTAACGCCTGTTTCTTCTTTTATTTTTCATTTTTTCTTTGTTTTCGAAAAAATGGTATCCCAACCGCATGCGGCACAGCATAGGATAGTGATCAGCCGGTCACCGGGGACGGCTGAATCTAGAACTTGCAGTGCCGACTGCTTGGCCAGCGACTGTGCTTTGCGAACTTCTCCGAATCCGACTGGTTTCGTGTCTGTGCAGGACACAATGGCCAGAACCAAAAGAACAGCAAGAAAAACTAACTCCGATGGATCTTTTTTCCCGTCGGATGGTTCAACTCTTTATTCTGACGGCTCGATGAGGGTGCCTCGAAGTGAGGTGTCGGAACACCCTGATAGCCCTTCTTATCTTCCTCCTACCCCCACCTATTACCATTTGCCCTCTTCAAGCGGTACTCCTAGTGATAGGATACTGGAGGAGGCAGATGAAACCTATGCAGCCGGGCCTTCTGAACAGGCGCCGGAAGAAAGTATAAGGGGAGGACCCTGCTGGCACCAGTCGGCAGTCCCTTAGCTCTGATGACAGTTCTGATGACGAGTCGGCCTCGTCATCTTCTTCAGATAATGCCTCCGCCTCTTCAAGGGAGGCAAGGGCCAGAATAGACTCTGCCAGGGAGTCCTTGGCAGTTGAGAGGGGGGAATCCTGGGCCGATCCGAGCGCTTCCAGGCGCTTGGAGAAAGCCCCCTACTATCATCATGTTCCGCAGAGCAGGCGGAACACCATGGCAAACGGCCTTACAAGTTTTAAGCGTAAGGTTGTTCTGGGCCATGGCTTCACTTTGTGCGTCCCCAATAAGGACGACACCATTACTTGGCCGAGTATGGCCAGCTATGAAGACCGAGCATTCGGTTGTTATGAGGCGGCCTTTCAGGCTGGCTTGCGCTTCCCTCTCCACCCGGCCGTGGAGAGGATTTTGGATGGATACCAACTTGGTATCTGGAAACTCGTACCCAATTCATGGATCAATATTCTGGGGTACGTTGCCGCCTGCGAGATGCTGGAAGTGGAGGCGAGCTTTGAAGCATTCGCCCACATGCATTATCTTAGCAGGGCGCCTGCTAGGGGTGGCGAGGGCTGGTACACCTTGACTACTTGCAAGGGGTACATGATGGCTGTCGGCAAAGAGAACAAGTGGAAAGACTGGAGAACTAAGTTCTACATAGTCAAAACTGCCGACCGCCGCCTGAACCAAAAGTATAACAGGTGGAACAAGGATCCACCTCTCCTAGCAGGCAGGAGTGCATTGCCAGCTCTTCCTAGACGAGCAAAGGAGGAGATCATGGACGCGGGTTTGTTCACCGTGTCTGTGAAGACGAATGATGAGGGGGACAAGGAAGTCACCCCTCAATGCTATCTCCCTTTGTACAAATGGTTTGAGGAAGGGACGTTCTTGGCCGCTTGTGGGCTAAGTACTCAGATGCCGAGAGGTAGTCGGTCGTCTGTTTAATATGCCATATTTATTTTGCTTGTCTTCACTTGTTAAATGTGTCTAACACTTGATTCTTTTTTGCAGACAAAGCAATGGAGAAACTCTCGGCCTCCAAGAAGCCGGCTGTATCTGCTGCCAGATACAGATCAAACGTCCTTAACAGGACGGAAGCCACCACTACAAGGGTGGGTGAGCAGCAACCAGCCAGTACCCGAGGGGTGAGATTTCTATACTTAGCACCCACCTGATTAATGCTGAGTTTTTGCCGAATGTTTTCTAACTTTTGTTTTGTCTTCAATGACACAGGGTACCTCCTCCAAATCCCCGTCCAAACCATCCGACCCTAAGCTCCAAAAGACTAGGGCGGGTGATGTGAGCGCATCCGGCAAGGGCGGCCGGAAGCACGTTGCTCATAAGCCCAAGAGGCCCTCAGACGCCCCTGCTGGTGAGAAGAGGTTTCTGGGGGAAAAGCCCCCCTCTTCTTCTGGTAAGGAGAGGCTTTTGGGGAAAAGGCCCGCCTCTTCTACCGGTCAGAAGAGGGTTCTGGGGGAAGAGGAGGTGGATGAGGGCGACGGTAAAGACCATTCGTCCTCCCTTTCTTTTCTGCAAGTTATCCAAACTTGAGTACTTTTCTAACTTTTTCCTCTTGTAGTTCCTGTACAGAGGCCGACTATAGTTCAAATGGCCAAGTCCATGCTGAGGGCGATTGATCCGGATGATAAAGCATCCGCCAGAGGAGTCGGCACCCTAGACCTTGATGGTATTCTAGGGAATCTTTGTGAGGTAGACTTAGCCTTGAATCACTTTTACATTCGTCTCTTTCTTTTATCCGCCTGGTTCTTAACCATCCGGCTTCTTTTTGCAGGCCATGCTGCGCGTCCAAGGGCTCGGAAAACCCCTCAAGGAGAAGTCCAAAGAGGTAAAAGCTGCATGCTAAGGCTCAGGCCGAGTCCGCCTTGGATAGGGCTCAATTTGATATTGCTCAGAATGAATTTCTGACGCTTGATATGATGTATTCGCAGTCGGAGGCCAATCTGCAGGTGAAGAAGGATCTGGACTCGACCCGCCTTCAGGTCTCCAACCTCAAGAAGGAGATCAAATCCCTTAAGGCGGAGCTCGAGCCCCTTTAGGATGCCAAGGATGAGGCCGAGAGGGCCCAGGATAGGGTGAGCCGCCTGGAGCAGCGTCTCACCAACCAGGAGCACCAGCTGAGGGCCAAGTTTGAGTCCCGTGCCGAGCAATATAGATCTGAACTGGTCAAACAAATGATCAGGGACAATGAGATCATCATGCGGGACACTTGGGCGGCTGTTCAACAAGGCTCGGACTATCAGATTTGGAAGTCCAAGTTTGATGAGCTCAGCAAAGCTCTCGACGATCGCCTCCTTGAGGAGATGGAAGAAGCTTCCAAGGCTGATGCTGAGGCCGAGGCTGCTGAAGGCTCTGGGTCCGACTCTTCTGAGGAGTCGTCCTCTGGGGAGGAGGAGGGAGATCAGGCGGAGGAGCGAGAGAAAGATGATGAAGAGCAGCAGAAGGACAACAGGCCGGCTGCCAATGAAGAGGCTCTCCCCTGATCACTTAAGCTTTTTATTTTCTGTTTCTGCGGCCGAATGGCCATGTACTTGCTTTTCCGGCCTGTGTGCCGAGTATTTATGTATTTTTACCGACCGAGGGGTCGGGTAATTTGACAATTCCTCTGGCTCTGCCAGACAATTTCAACAAATCGTCTGGTGGCGATTGGTCATTTTAATTTGAATCATTCGGCCATTTGGCTGAAGTTTTTCATATTCTGTCCTTTGAATTGTTAATTTTTGCATGTTTTTTGGCTAAGTATTATAACCTGTATACCATGCGAATGTTCTTGCCCCTGGACGGATGTCGTGTGGTTTCGGTTTATGAGATTGATTGACTTGGAAATTATTGATACTTAGAAGAGTATTCATGGTTTCTAGGTCAATCAATCACTATGGTGATTGCCCCAAACCACGCGGCAGACGTCCATCCATAATTTGGCAAAAATAAGTGTTCATTCGGCCATTGGCTCGAACAGAACTCAAGTTTCCAACTTAGCTGTTATGCTAGGGAAAAATCCCCGCCTGTTCTGCCCCAAAGGCAAAAACAGGCGCATCCGGCCATTGGCCTCATTGAGATTAAAGTGTTAAGTCTGGGACTTGACTGATTTTGGTTAAAGTAATTCGTCCGCCTGTCTTGCCCCATAGGTAAGGATCAGGCGGCATCCGGCTGATATCCTCAAATAAGTGCTAAGTAGTTAACCTAACGCATTTTTATAAAATTATTCCGCCTGTTTTGCCCCTGAGCTAAAACAGGCGCATCCGGCTTTATGCCTCGGTTAGCCTCTACTTATGAAACAATGACCATTTCCGAACTGTACTAGAACATATAGAAAATTCTGGCCTTTTAGATTTCACTTTCGATTAAAACAAACGACTGCGAGTGCTGCCTTAACATTCGATTGGGCCGCTTGTATATTCGTAGAGCAATGTGCCACCCAAATGGGAGATGCTTCTCCTCGACGAATTCACCCAAATGGGCGTCGTCGGTTATCTGACTCATGTTGGAGCAGACGGTCATACTCATGTTGGAGCAGACTGTGACCATTCGGTCTCTTTTTTTTTTATCTGGCCTTAGGCCTCGTAATTGATTAAGTAAATGTTGTTATAAACTTAATAAAATTTCGTAGGAACGACTGTTTAGAACAATCAGCTCCTTCAAAGGGTTTGGGGCGTCTGTTGTTGAGACAGACGCCTTTCAAACATATTGGCCGTCTGTAGCTGGTACAGACGGTGCTGAAAATAATAAAAGTTGAAAAAGGGAAGCATATTCTCATTAACAAATCTTTGAGATAACAAAATTAAAGCATTTGCATTCGTACTTAGAAGTAGTACTTTTTCAAGTTGTCCACATTCCAAGTTCTGGGCAGCTGCCTGCCGTCTAGTTCTTCCAGGCGGTAGGTGCCGTCTCTTATTCCTCATAGATTCGGTAGGGGCCTTCCCAATTTGGGGTTAGCTTTCCCTGCTCATTCGCCCTACCGACTGCTTTCATTTTTCGTAGCACAAAGTCCCCCACTTTGAGAGGATGCTTGTGTACTCTTTTGTTGTAAGCCCGAGTCATTCTCAGACGGTATATCTCATGGCGCAAGGCAGCATTGCCCCTGCGCTCTGGTAGTGAGTCCAATGCTAGACGCATGGCCTCCCAGTTCACCTCCTCGTCATACAACATGATTCGAAGAGTCGGCTCATAGTGCTCAATGGGCAGGACAGCTTCTGCACCATACACCATAAGAAATGGGGTCTCTCCAATTGCCCCTTTAGCAGTCGTCCTGATGGACCAGAGGACGTGTGTTAATTCATCCGCCCAAAGGCCACCAGCCCGTTCAATTTTCTTTTTAATCCCGTCTGAGATTAACTTGTTAAAAGCCTCGACCTGGCCGTTTGCTTGAGGCCGGCCGACTGATGCGAAGAAGCTAGAGACCCCTTGGTCTCTCAGCCAAGTCTTGAGTTAAGGCGTTTCAAATTGAGGACCATTGTCAAAAACCATAGACATGGGCACCCCGAAACGAGTGATTATGTTCCTCCAGATGAAGGAAATGACATCTTTTGTCTTAATGTTTTTGACCGCCTCCGCCTCTACCCACTTAGTAAAGTAATCCACAGCCACCAATATGTAGCGCTTGCCGCCTGGTGCGGCTGTATATGGTCCCAGAATGTCCATGCCCCATTTGGCGGAGGGTATTGGGCTGTGGATGGCCGACAGGTCTGTAGCCGGACGATGAATGAGCTTGCCAAATTTTTTACATTTGTCACATTTTTTCACCAATTCCATTACATCCGACTCCAGTGTAGGCCAGAAGTAAAGCCGCCTGGCTTTGGCAGCAAGGGATCTGCCCCCTATATGGGAGGCGCAGAATCCTACATGCAACTCTTCGAGGACTTCCTTACCCTTCTCAGGGGTAACACACTTCAACAGAGGCTTTAGAAAACCAGCCCTGAAGAGTTCTCCTTGTCGCAACTCGAAGTTAGCCGCTCGTTTTTTCAAAACAGCCGCCTCCTGTGGTTAGTCAGGGAGCTTGCCGTCTGTAAGGTAAGTCCGGATGCTGTCCATCCAGGTTGAGCTTCGATCAAGAACTCCAATGGAGTCTTCCTCAGAGATACTCCTTTTTTCCATGACCTCCCAGAAGACTGACCGAGGCGTTTCACAAGAGGCGGATGATGCCAGTTTGGACAGGGCATCCGCCTGATTGTTGGAAGACCTGGGCACTTGACTTAGAGTAAATTCTTCAAGTGTCCCAACTTCAGCCTTGACCGCCTGCAAATATTTTATCATGGCCGGATGAGTGGCCTCGTACATTCCATTGACTTGGAGTACGACCAATTGAGAGTCTGAGCAGGCGTCAATTTTCTTTGCCCCTGCTGCCTTACAGTACCGAATGCCAGCAAGCAGGGCTTCATATTCGGCCTCATTATTAGAGACCAGGAACTTGAACCGTAGTGCATATTCAAATTTGTCCCCCTCAGGAGACTGACAGATAATTCCTGCACCACAGCCGTTCGCAGTGGAGCTCCCGTCCACATACACTTTCCAAACCTGACTAGTATCATCCGGAGCAACCGGCCTTGTCATTTCCACAATAAAATCGGCGAATGCTTGCCCCTTTATTGCTTTCCTGGGTTCGTAAGTGATTTCCAATCCTTGCATTTCAATCGCCCATTTGAGCATTCGTCCAGAAGACTCCAAGGTTGTCAGAGGCCGCTTGATCGGCTGGTCAGTATAGACCACTACCGCATGTGCCAAAAAGTAAGGTTTCAATTTCTTGATGGCCATGTAGAGAGCGAGACCAAACTTTTCAACCATGGGGTACCGAAGCTCAGCGTTCCTGAGAACATGGCTGATGAAATAGACTGGGAGCTGAGTGCCGTCTCTTTCAGCTAAGAGAACAGCGCCGAGGGCATGATCGGAGACGGCCAGGTACATGAAGAGCGTCTCTTTGGGCAAGGGGCTAACAAGCCTCGGCAAAGAGTGCAAATGAGTTTTTAACTTTTGAAAGGCCGCCTCTGCATCACCACCCCATTCAAAATTAGTCTTCTTCCTGATTGCTTGGAAAAAGTAGAGACACTTATCGCCTGACCGACTGAGGAATCTCCCCAAGGCCGCCAGACAACCTGTAAGCTTTTGAACCTCTTTCACAGTACGGGGCGACTGCATGTCGATGACCGCCTCTTTCACAGTACGGGGCAACTGCATGTCGATGACCGCCTGTATTTTCTCAGGATTGGCCTCTATTCCCCTTTGATCAATCAGGAATCCGAGAAACTTCCCAGACTCAACACCAAAGACACACTTTTTTGGATTTAGCATGACCTTGTGCCGCCTGAGTGTGGCGAATGTTTCTCGGAGATCAGCAAGGTGATCCGCTTGTAGTTTGGATTTGACTATCATGTCATCAATGTATGCTTCTACATTCCTCCCAATTTGATTAATGAAGACCGTATTAATCATTCGTTGGAAAGTAGCAGGCGCATTCTTCAAGCCAAACGGCATCACAGTATAACAGAACAACCCCTGATCAGTGACAAAAGCCGTCTTTTCTTGATCTTTTTTCCACAGGGGAATATGGTGGAAGCCTGAATAGGCGTCCATAAAACTCATCAGGGCATGTCCGGCTGTTGAATCGACCAGACTGTCGATCTTTGGCAATGGATAACTATCCTTCGGACATGCCTTGTTCAGGTCGGTGTAGTCAACACACATCCGCCAAGTACCATTCGGCTTTTTTACTAACACAACGTTAGCTACCCAATTAGGGAAGTTGCATGGCCGAATGAACTTGGCGTCCAGCAGCTTTTTAACTTCAGCTGCTGCCGCCTGACTTCTTTCTTCGCCGTGATTTCTCTTCTTTTGCCGAATGGGCTTCTTTTTGGGATCCACGGCGAGTTTGTGGACAGCGAGATCCGGGCTTATGCCAGGCATCTCTTCCACTTCAAAGGCAAAGATGTCTTTGAATTCTTTCAGAAGCTGGTGCAAACTGTCACCTAGCTTAGCAAATGCAACCGTCCCTACTTTAACAGTCCGCTCTGGCCGAGCGTCATCCAGAGGGATATCAATGTGTTCACCAGTCGGTTGGGGACGAAGATCATCCGGCCGTTCCCCGGTCAGTGATTGCTATTGCCTCTCTTTTTTGACCACCACCAGTTGATCAACTTTTCTTTTTTTCTCAGCTGGTGGGGCCGCTTGGTCTTCCCTGTTATCATCAAGGTCGACTGTTTGTTTGCCCCGGAAGGTTGCTGCGACCGCGGGCTTGACATCCGAGAGATAGCACTCCCGGGCTGTCTTTTGGTCCCCGTTAAGGGAACCGACTGTGCCATCATCCCTTTCATACTTAACGAGCATGAGGGCAGGAATGATGACGGCCTTGCACTCGTTAAGAGTGGGTCGACCAAAGATGAGGTTGTAGGTAGTAAGCTCTTCAACCACGAGGAAACGGATGGTCATATGCCGACCGTTTCCCTTTTGCCCCAACCGGATGGGCAAATCTATCCGTCCGACTGGGTGCACGAGTCCTCTCCCAAACCCTACAAGGGTGTGAGAAACCTCCATCATGCTGTCTGGCTTGTACTTGAGATTGGACAAGCATTTGAGGCTGATGAGGTCAGAGGAGCTGCCTGTGTCGATCAAGATTCGACCAACCAGTTGGTTGGCCACTTTACATTCAATGACCACAGGGTCATCATGCGGCCGACGGACTTTGCCTCTGTCCTTTTCGGTGATGATGACCTCGGGGAAGGCGGATGTGCCTGCCGCCTCTCCCTCTTCAACAGAATGGATCATCTTTTTCAGATGATCCTTGGTGCCCCGAATGGTCGGGCCACCCCCGGCGAATCCGCCTGCTATGGTATATACCGGATCTTCATTGGTGTCGGTACTAACAGTCGACTAGGGAGCCTTCTTTTTGGACTGCCCCTGATTCGCCTTTGAAGTCACTTTGGACTTCACATAGGACTTCAGCTGTCCTTTGTCGGCCAGACGGTCAAGCTCTCGTTTGAGGCTGAAACAGTCGTTGGTGTCATGGCCGATGTCTTCATGGAAATGGCAATGTTTATTTTTGTTCCGATTTTCAACGGAACCTCTCATTGGAGTCGGCTTCTCAAGAGTTAGCCGGTCCTTTATTTCCATCAAGATGGAGCAGCAGTCCTTGTGGAATTCGTACCTTGGGACGTACGGTTTCCACTCTTTCTTCTTCTTCTAGGCCGGATGATCAGATTTATCAACGACCCAGACTTGCTTTTTCTTTTTGCTCTCTTCTGGCTTGGGAGCCGGCTGAGCAGGCCGACTCTCCTTCTGTCGGTCGAACTTCTTAGAGTCCGACTGCCTGTTGGAGGAGCAGAGCTCGGTCGCCTGTATATAGGCTTCCGCCTCTCGCAGCGCTCCCTGCAGAGTGAAGATTTGTTTTCGGACGAGTTCATACTTGAAAGTAGAACCGTCCTTCAGACCCTTGAAAAAGTCTGTGAAGGCGACCTCGTCAGATAGCCCATGGATCTGGATTCGTACCAGATTGAACCGCCAGACGTAAGAACGCAAGCCTTCTCTATCTCCCTGCTGTACATTGCCAAGATCAAGGCTTGTTTTCTTGGCAGGGATGTTCATAGAGAAGTTGGAAGCAAACAAGAACGCAAGCGTCTTGAAGCTATTGATGCAACCAGCCGGCAAGTTGCCGAACCACTGCTGGGCTATGCCCTTCAGGGTGGCTGGAAAGCAGCGACACCATGCGGCATCATCTAGCCCTTGTAAATACATGAGGTGGGTGTATGCTAGCAGGTGGTCTTCGGGGTTGGTGGTCCCATCATAGGTTCTTACCAACACATTTTTAACCTTGGCCGGCTGTTCGGCGTCGGTTATTTCCTTAGAGAAAGCAGAGGGTTGGTCTCCAAGGTGCTGCAGCTTAAGCTGCCAGTCCATGGGCTGATAGCCGCATGCTGCCTGTCCTCCAAAGAAAGCAGGCTGGATGTAAGGTTGAGCAGGCGTTTGGTACAATGGCTAAGCCATGTACTGAGCCGGCTGGATGACATGAGGTCCAACTTGAACCAGGGGGCTGCTTATTGGAGTCTCATGCACAGAATGTGAATACCTCAACGAGGTATGCTGGGAGCTGTCGTGATAAGTCGACGTTGAGGCCGACTCTGAAAGCTCATTCCTCTTCTGCTCGATGTAATGTCGAGCATCAGAGAATGTTTTCTTGTTACCATTCGGCTGAACATGCCGAATGGCTTTTCTTGCAACCGTTTCTGGGAAACGGAATCTTGAAAGGTCAAACTGAGGCCGAGCCGTGTCCTTGGGATGAGGAGTCGGCTGTCGGTCCTTGATCGATTTGTGCTTGCCCGTCTGGGCTGACTTCTTGGCCGACTGCTCCTTGGCAGGAGTAGCCGACTTCCTGTTGGTGAGTTGTTTTATCTCACCACGGAGAGTGCTCACAAGCTTCATGAGCTCGTCTCTGGTTACTGGGTCTGACCCTTCTGCATGGGTAGAATCAGACGGCTTCTTTGAATGTCCGGCTGGTTTGCTCGGAGCATTCTGAGAGTGAGGGCGCTCCCGCTTTTCCTCGCTGCGGATGCGCCTGGAGATGAGTGACCCATCTCTGGCAGTATAGGTTTCAACATCACCGTCGTCACCTGAATCATGGTCCGACTGGACCAATACTTCGTCCAGGGACCGATTGGTCTCTGGTGGCTGTTTGGTTACAGAAATTGGTACAGTTTCCAAAGAGGCCATCTTAGAGGTACTCTCCCCACAGACGGCGCCAAATGTTTCGGGGTTTTTTGTGTCCCTTGGGAGAGTTACAACACTAAGACTGGATGCTCGCTTGGATGCCTGTACCTGCAAAAAAACGGAACACCGAATGGTCGGTGGTCCGCCTCCGAAGCTTAAGTTAGTCTAAGTCCGAAGAATAAGGTGCGGAATGTAAAGGTTATCTGCTCGGATTCCGAGCTCGGGTGTACTGTCCTCTTGAGAGCGACAGTTCTGACAATGATTAGTAATCACTGAATATTCCTCGGAAGGAGTGCACAGGGCACTTTGTGTACGTATCACGTATTGAATGTCCAGAAGTATTACGTAGCCCATAAATGAGGAGGTCATCTCCTATTTATAGGCTTCTCGAAAACGTGCACTCCCTAGGGTTTCGTGCCCTCGGAAATATTCACGCAGCTTTTGCAGACCTCGGGATTTGGGCTTGAAAGCCGCCAATCCCAGGTCCTTTTATCCGTCTGCCATGTGTCGTTCTCTGAGAGGTCCAAGGTGGCGCCCCTTTCAGTGACACGTGGCGGACTCCGATTGGGCTTACTGGCCTAGGGTATTTTTACCCAAATCATTTGCCCCTCACAGGTGACACGCGCTTGCCACGTGTTGCCTGTGACAGGTGTCAGCATCCGATTGGTCGGATTTTGAATAGTTACTGTGGAGGGAAAGTTTTAGGGTTTTTAACCCCTCTATAAATAGAAAGTTTTCACCCCCGGATTTTTTACACCTTTACGAATCTTTGGAGAATCTTTGACTTTTGACTTTAAGAATCTCAAAATTCCTTAAGTGTTTCTTAGCTTTCAAGCATCCGACACTCGGCCCGCTGTCCGACCGTTCTCAGCCAACCAAGCGTCTTTCACCCTTCTTCTAAAGGTAACGCCTGTTTCTTCTTTTATTTTTCATTTTTTCTTTGTTTTCGAAAAAATGGTATTCCAACCGCATGCGGCACAGCATAGGATAGTGATCAGCCGGTCACCGGGGACGGCTGAATCTAGAACTTGCAGTGCCAACTTTCATTTTATTCAAAAAGGTTTGTTTGAATGTATTTGACTTTCATTTGATCTTAAAAGCTTTGTTGAAAGTGTTTGACTTTCATTTGAATCAATTAGCTTTGTTGAATGCATTTGACTTTCATATGATTCAAAAAGCTTTGTTTGAATGTGTTTGACTTTCATTTGACTCAATTAGCTTTGTTGAATGTGTTTGACTTTTATTTGACTCAATTAGCATTGTGGAATGCAATTGACTTTCATTTGATTCAAAAAGCTTTGTTTGAATGTATTTGACTTTCATTTGATTCTAAAAGCTTTGTAGAAAGTGTTTGACTTTCATTTGACTCAATTAGCTTTGTTGAATGCATTTGACTTTCATTTGATTCAAAAAGCATTGTTTAAATGTGTTTGACGTTCATTTGACACAATTAGCTTTGTTGAATGTGTTTCACTTTTCATTTGACTCAATTAGCATTGTGGAATGCAATTGACTTTCATTTGACTCAATTAGCTCTGTTGAATGTGATTTACTTTCATTTGACTCAATTAGCATTGTGGAATGCAATTGACTTTCAATTGACTCAATTAGCTTTGTTGAATGTGTTTTACTTTCATTTGACTCAATTAGCATTGTGGAATGCAATTGACTTTCATTTGATTCAAAAAGCTTTGTTTGAATGTATTTGACTTTCATTTGATTCTAAAAGCTTTGTTGAAAGTGTTTGACTTTCATTTGACTCAATTAGCTTTGTTGAATGCATTTGACTTTCATTTTATTCAAAAAGCTTTGTTTGAATGTGTTTGACTTTCATTTGATTCTAAAAGCTTTGTTGAAAGTGTTTGACTTTCATTTGACTCAATTAGCTTTGTTGAATGCATTTGACTTTCATTTTATTCAAAAAGCTTTGTTTGAATGTATTTGACTATCTTTTGATCTTAAAAGCTTTGTTGAAAATGTTCGACTTTCATTTGACTCAATTAGCTTTGGTGAATGCATTTGACTTTCATATGATTCAAAAAGCTTTGTTTGAATATGTTTGACTTTCATTTGACTCAATTAGCTTTGTTGAATGTGTTTGACTTTTATTTGACTCAATTAGCATTGTGGAATGCAATTGACTTTCATTTGATTAAAAAAGCTTTGTTTGAATGTATTTAACTTTCATTTGATTCTAAAAGCTTTGTTGAAAGTGTTTGACTTTCATTTGACTCAATTAGCTTTGTTGAATGCATTTGACTTTCATTTGATTCAAAAAGCTTTGTTTGAATGTGTTTGACTTTCATTTGACTCAATTAGCTTTGTTGAATGTGTTTCACTTTTCATTTGACTCAATTAGCATTGTGGAATGCAATTGACTTTCGTTTGACTCAATTAGCTCTGTTGAATGTGTTTGATTTTCATTTGACTCAATTAGCTTTGTTGAATGTGTTTCACTTTTCATTTGACTCAATTAGCATTGTGGAATGCAATTGACTTTCATTTGACTCAATTAACTCTGTTGAATGTGTATTACTTTCATTTGACTCAATTAGCATTGTGGAATGCAATTGACTTTCATTTGATTAAAAAAGCTTTGTTTGAATGTATTTGACTTTCATTTGATTTTAAAAGCTTTGTTGAAAGTGTTTGACTTTCATTTGACTCAATAAGCTTTGTTGAATGCAATTGACTTTTATTTGATTTAAAAAGCTTTGTTTGAATGTATTTGACTTTCATATGATTCTAAAAGCTTTGTTGAAAGTGTTTGACTTTCATTTGACTCAATTAGCTTTGTTGAATGCAATTGACTTTTATTTAATTCAAAAAGCTTTGTTTGAATGTGTTTGACTTTCATTTGATTTTAAAATCTTTGTTGAAAGTTTTTGACTTTCATTTGACTCAATTAGCTTTGTTGAATGCATTTGACTTTCATTTTATTCAAAAAGGTTTGTTTGAATGTATTTGACTTTCATTTGATCTTAAAAGCTTTGTTGAAAGTGTTTGACTTTCATTTGACTCAATTAGCTTTGTTGAATGCATTTGACTTTCATATGATTCAAAAAGCTTTGTTTGAATGTGTTTGACTTTCATTTGACTCAATTAGCTTTGTTGAATGAGTTTGACTTTTATTTGACTCAATTAGCATTGTGGAATGCAATTGACTTTTATTTGATTCAAAAAGCTTTGTTTGAATGTATTTGACTTTCATTTGATTCTAAAAGCTTTGTAGAAAGTGTTTGACTTTCATTTGACTCAATTAGCTTTGTTGAATGCATTTGACTTTTATTTGATTCAAAAAGCTTTGTTTGAATGTGTTTGACGTTCATTTAACTCAATTAGCTTTGTTGAATGTGTTTCACTTTTCATTTGACTCAATTAGCATTGTGAAATGCAATTGACTTTCATTTGACTTTATTAGCTCTGTTGAATGTGTTTTACTTTCATTTGACTCAATTAGTATTGTGGAATGCAATTGACTTTCATTTGATTAAAAAAGCTTTGTTTGAATGTATTTGACTTTCATTTGATTTTAAAAGCTTTGTTGAAAGTGTTTGACTTTCATTTGACTCAATAAGCTTTGTTGAATGCAATTGACTTTCATTTAATTCAAAAGCTTTGTTTGAATGTATTTGACCTTCATTTGATTCTAAAAGCTTTGTTGAAAGTGTTTGACTTTCATTTGACTCAATTAGCTTTGTTGAATGCAATTGACTTTCATTTTATTCAAAAAGCTTTGTTTGAATGTATTTGACTTTCATTTGATCTTAAAAGCATTGTTGAAAGTGTTTGACTTTCATTTGACTCAATTAGCTTTGTTGAATGCATTTGACTTTCATATGATTCAAAAAGCTTTGTTTGAATGTGTTTGACATTCCTTTGACACAATTAGCTTTGTTGGATGTGTTTGACTTTTATTTGACTCAATTAGCATTGTGGAATGCAATTGACTTTCATTTGATTCAAAAAGCTTTGTTTGAATGTATTTGACTTTTATTTGATTCTAAAAGCTTTGTTGAAAGTGTTTGACTTTCATTTGACTCAATTAGCTTTGTTGAATGCATTAGACTTTCATTTGATTCAAAAAGCTTTGTTTGATTGTGTTTGACTTTCATTTGACTCAATTAGCATTGTGGAATGCAATTGACTTTCATTTGATTCAAAATGCTTTGTTTGAATGTATTTGACTTTCATTTGATACTAAAAGCTTTGTTGAAAGTGTTTGACTTTCATTTGACTCAATTAGCTTTGTTGAATGCAATTGACTTTCATTTGATTCAAAAAGCTTTGTTTGATTGTGTTTGACTTTCATTTGAATCAATTAGCTTTGTTGAATGTGTTTGACTTTCATTTGACTCAATTAGCATTGTGGAATGCAATTGACATTCATTTGACTCAATTAGCTTTGTTGAATGTGTTTTACTTTCAGTTGACTCAATTAGCATTGTGGAATGCAATTGACTTTCATTTGATTAAAAAAGCTTTGTCTGAATGTGTTTGACTTTCATTTGATTTAGTTAGCTTTGTTGAATGTGTTTGACTCTTATTTGACTCAATTAGCTTTGTTGAATGCATTTGACTTTCATTTGATTAAAAAAGCTTTGTTTGAATGTATTGGACTTTCATTTGATTTTAAAAGCTTTGTTGAAAGTGTTTGACTTTCATTTGACTCAATAAGCTTTGTTGAATGCAATTGACTTTCATTTGATTCAAAAAGCTTTGTTTGAATGTATTTTACTTTCATTTGATTCTAAAAGCTT
The DNA here is from genome assembly GCA_024500155.1 of Chenopodium formosanum. NCBI lineage: Eukaryota > Viridiplantae > Streptophyta > Magnoliopsida > Caryophyllales > Amaranthaceae > Chenopodium > Chenopodium formosanum. Next base: position 20,947,714 of record CM044870.1, on the reverse strand, counting down.
TGTTGAAAGTGTTTGACTTTCATTTGATTCAATTAGCTTTGTTGAATGCATTTGACTTTCATTTTATTCAAAAAGCTTTGTTTGAATGTATTTGACTTTCATTTGATCTTAAAAGCATTGTTGAAAGTGTTTGACTTTCATTTGACTCAATTAGCTTTGTTGAATGCATTTGACTTTCATATGATTCAAAGAGCTTTGTTTGAATGTGTTTGACATTCATTTGACACAATTAGCTTTGTTCGATGTGTTTGACTTTTATTTGACTCAATTAGCATTGTGGAATGCAATTGACTTTCATTTGATTCAAAAAGCTTTGTTTGAATGTATTTGACTTTTATTTGATTCTAAAAGCTTTGTTGAAAGTGTTTGACTTTCATTTGACTCAATTAGCATTGTGGAATGCAATTGACTTTCATTCGACTCAATTAGCTTTGTTGAACGTGTTTTACTTTCATTTGACTCAATTAGCATTGTGGAATGCAATTGACTTTCATTTGATTCAAAAACCTTTGTTTGAATGTATTTGACTTTCATTTGATTCTAAAAGCTTTGTTGAAAGTGTTTGACTTTCATTTGACTCAATTAGCTTTGTTGAATGCATTTGACTTTCATTTTATTCAAAAAGCTTTGTTTGAATGTGTTTGACATTCATTTGACTCAGTTAGCTTTGTTGAATGTGTTTGACTTTTCATTTGACTCAATTAGCATTGTGGAATGCAATTGACTCTCATTTGACTTAATTAGCTTTGTTGAATGTGTTTTACTTTCATTTGACTCAATTGGCATTGTGGAATGCAATTGACTTTCATTTGATTCAAAAAGCTTTGTTTGAATGTATTTGACTTTCATTTGATTCTAAAAGCTTTGTTGAAAGTGTTTCACTTTCATTTGACTCAATTAGCTTTGTTGAATGCAATTGACTTTCATTAGATTCAAAAAGCTTTGTTTAATTGTGTTTGACTTTCATTTGACTCAATTAGCATTGTGGAATGCAATTGACTTTCATTTGATTCAAAAAGCTTTGTTTGAATGTATTTGACTTTCATTTGATTCTAAAAGCTTTGTTGAAAGTGGTTGACTTTCATTTGATTCAAAAAGCTTTGTTTGAATGTGTTTGACTTTCATTTGACTCCATTAGCTTTGTTGAATGTGTTTGACTTTCATTTGACTCAATTAGCATTGTGGAATGTAATTGACTTTCTTTTGATTTAAAAAGCTTTGTTTGAATGTATTTGACTTTCATTTGATTCTAAAAGCTTTGTTGAAAGTGTTTGACTTTCATTTGACTCAATTAGCTTTGTTGAATGCATTTGACTTTCATTTGATTCAAAAAGTTTTGTTTGAATGTAATTGACTTTCATTTGACTCAATTAGCTTTGGTGAATGTGTTTGACTTTCATTTGACTCAATTAGCATTGTGGAATGCAATTGACTTTAATTTGATTCAAAAAGCTTTTTTGAATGTATTTGACTTTCATTTGATTCTAAAAGCTTTGTTGAAAGTGTTTGACTTTCATTTGACTCAATTAGCTTTGTTGAATGCATTTGACTTTTATTTGATTCAGAAAGCTTTGTTTGAATGTATTTGGCTTTTATTTGACTCAATTAGCTTCGATGAATGGGTTTTACTTTCATTTCACTCAATTAGCATTGTGGAATGCAATTGACTTTCATTTAATTAAAAAAGCTTTGTTTGATTGTATTTGACTTTCATTTGATGTTAAAAGCTTTGTTGAAAGTGTTTGACTTTCATTTGACTCAATTAGCTTTGTTGAATGGATTTGACTTTCATTTGATTCAAAAAGCTTTGTTTGAATATGTTTGACTTTCATTTCAGTCAATTATCTTTGTTGAATGTGTTTGACTTTCTTTTGACTCAATTAGCATTGTGGAATGCAATTGACTTTCATTTGATTCAAAAAGCTTTGTTTGAATGTATTTGACTTTCATTTGATTCTAAAAGCTTTGTTGAAAGTATTTGACTTTCATTAGACTCAATTAGCTTTGTTGAATGTATTTGACTTTCATTTGATTTAAAAAGCTTTGTTTGAATGTGTTTGACTTTCATTTGACTCAATTAGCTTTGTTGAATGTGTTTGACTTTCATTTGACATAATTAGCTTTGTCGAATGTGTTTGACTTTCATTTGATTCAATTAGCATTGTGGAATGCAATTGACTTTCATTTGATTCAAAAAGCTTTGTTTGAATGTATTTGACTTTCATTTGATTCAAAAAGCTTTGTTTGAATGTGTTTTACTTTCATTTGACTCAATTAGCTTTGTTGAAGTGTTTGAGTTTCATTTGACTCAATTAGCATTGTGGAATGCAATTGACTTTCATTTGATTCAAAAAGCTTTGTTTGAATGTATTTGACTTTCATTTGATTCTAAAAGCTTTGTAGAAAGTGTTTGACTTTCATTTGACTCAATTAGCTTTGTTGAATGCATTTGACTTTCATTTGATTCAAAAAGCTTTGTTTAAATGTGTTTGACGTTCATTTGACACAATTAGTTTTGTTGAATGTGTTTCACTTTTCATTTGACTCAATTAGCATTGTGGAATGCAATTGACTTTCATTTGACTCAATTAGCTCTGTTGAATGTGATTTACTTTCATTTGACTCAATTAGCATTGTGGAATGCAATTGACTTTCATTTGACTCTATTAGCTTTGTTGAATGTGTTTTACTTTCATTTGACTCAATTAGCATTGTGGAATGCAATTGACTTTCATTTGATTCAAAAAGCTTTGTTTGAATGTATTTGACTTTCATTTGATTCTAAAAGCTTTGTTGAAAGTGTTTGACTTTCATTTGACTCAATTAGCTTTGTTGAATGCATTTGACTTTCATTTTATTCAAAAAGCTTTGTTTGAATGTGTTTGACTTTCATTTGATTCTAAAAGCTTTGTTGAAAGTGTTTGACTTTCATTTGACTCAATTAGCTTTGTTGAATGCATTTGACTTTCATTTTATTCAAAAAGCTTTGTTTGAATGTGTTTGACTTTCATTTGATTCTAAAAGCTTTGTTGAAAGTGTTTGACTTTCATTTGACTCAATTAGCTTTGTTGAATGCATTTGACTTTCATTTTATTCAAAAAGCTTTGTTTGAATGTATTTGACTATCTTTTGATCTTAAAAGCTTTGTTGAAAATGTTCGACTTTCATTTGACTCAATTAGCTTTGTTGAATGCATTTGACTTTCTTATGATTCAAAAAGCTTTGTTTGAATATGTTTGACTTTCATTTGACTCAATTAGCTTTGTTGAATGTGTTTGACTTTTATTTGACTCAATTAGCATTGTGGAATGCAATTGACTTTCATTTGATTAAAAAAGCTTTGTTTGAATGTATTTAACTTTCATTTGATTCTAAAAGCTTTGTTGAAAGTGTTTGACTTTCATTTGACTCAATTAGCTTTGTTGAATGCATTTGACTTTCATTTGATTCAAAAAGCCTTGTTTGAATGTGTTTGACTTTCATTTGACTCAATTAGCTTTGTTGAATGTGTTTCACTTTTCATTTGACTCAATTAGCATTGTGGAATGCAATTGACTTTCGTTTGACTCAATTAGCTCTATTGAATGTGTTTGACTTTCATTTGACTCAATTAGCTTTGTTGAATGTGTTTCACTTTTCATTTGACTCAATTAGCATTGTGGAATGCAATTGACTTTCATTTGACTCAATTAGCTCTGTTGAATGTGTATTACTTTCATTTGACTCAATTAGCATTGTGGAATGCAATTGACTTTCATTTGACTAAAAAAGCTTTGTTTGAATGTATTTGACTTTCATTTGATTTTAAAAGCTTTGTTGAAAGTGTTTGACTTTCATTTGACTCAATAAGCTTTGTTGAATGCAATTGACTTTTATTTGACTTAAAAAGCTTTGTTTGAATGTATTTGACTTTCATATGATTCTAAAAGCTTTGTTGAAAGTGTTTGACTTTCATTTGACTCAATTAGCTTTGTTGAATGCAATTGACTTTCATTTAATTCAAAAAGCTTTGTTTGAATGTGTTTGACTTTCATTTGACTCAATTAGCTTTGTTGAATGTGTTTGACTTTCATTTTATTCAAAAACCTTTGTTTGAATGTATTTGACTTTCATTTGACTCAATTAGCTTTGTTGAATGTGTTTGACTTTCATTTGACTCAATTAGCATTGTGGAATGCAATTGACTTTCATTTGATTCAAAAAGCTTTGTTTGAAAGTATTTGACTTTCATTTGATTCTAAAAGCTTTGTTAAAAGTGTTTGAATTTCATTTGACTCAATTAGCTTTGTTGAATGCATTTCACTTTCATTTGATTCAAAAAGCTTTGTTCGAATGTGTTTGACTTTCATTTGACTGAATTAGCTTTGTGGAATTCAATTGACTTAATTTAATTAAAAAAGCTTTGTTTGAATGTATTTGACTTTCATTTGATTCTAAAAGTTTTGTTGAAAGTGTTTGACTTTCATTTAACTCAATTAGATTTATTGAATGCATTTGACTTTTATTTGATTCAAAAAGCTTTGTTTGATTGTGTTTGACTTTCATTTGACTCAATTAGCATTGTGGAATGCAATTGACTTTCATTTGATTCAAAAAGCTTTGTTTGAATGTATTTGACTTTCGTTTGATACTAAAAGCTTTGTTGAAAGTGTTTGACTTTCATTTGACTCAATTAGCTTTGTTGAATGCAATTGACTTTCATTTGAATCAAAAAGTTTTGTTTGATAGTGTTTGACTTTCATTTGACTCAATTAGCTTTGTTGAATGTGTTTGACTTTCATTTGACTCAATTAGCATTGTGGAATGCAATTGACTTTCATTTGATTTAAAAAGCTTTGTTTGAATGTATTTGACTTTCATTTGATTCTAAAAGCTTTGTGGAAAGTGTTTGACTTTCATTTGACTCAAGTAGCTTTGTTGAATGCATTTGACTTTTATTTGATTCAAAAAGCTTTGTTTGAATGTGTTTGACTTTCATTTGACTCAATTAGCTTTGGTGAATGTGTTTGACTTTCATTTGACTCAATTAGCATTGTGGAATGCAATTGACTTTAACTTGATTCAAAATGCTTTACTTGAATGTATTTGACTTTCATTTGATTCTAAAAGCTTTGTTGAAAGTGTTTGACTTTCATTTGACTCAATTAGCTTTGTTGAATGCATTTGACTTTTATTTGATTCAGAAAGCTTTGTTTGAATGTATTTGACTTTTATTTGACTCAATTAGCTTCAATGAATGGGTTTGACTTTCATTTCACTCAATTAGCATTGTGGAATGCAATTGACTTTCATTTAATTAAAAAAGCTTTGTTTGATTGTATTTGACTTTCATTTGATGTTAAAAGCTTTGTTGAAAGTGTTTGACTTTCATTTGACTCAATTAGCTTTGTTGAATGGATTGACTTTCATTTGATTCAAAAAGCTTTGTTTGAATGTGTTTGACTTTCATTTCAGTCAATTATCTTTGTTGAATGTGTTTGACTTTCTTTTGACTCAATTAGCATTGTGGAATGCAATTGACTTTTGTTTTATTCAAAAAGCTTTGTTTGAATGTATTTGACTTTCATTTGATTCTAAAATCTTTAATGAAAGTGTTTGACTTTCATTTGATTCAATTAGCTTTGTTGAATGCATTTGACTTTCATTTGATTCAAAAAGCTTTGTTTGAATGTGTTTGACTTTCGTTTGACTCTATTAGCTTTGTAGAATGTGTTTGACTTTCATTTGACTCAATTAGCATTGTGGAATGCAATTGACATTCATTTGATTCAAAAATCTTTGTTTGAATGTATTTGACTTTCCTTAGATTCTAAAAGCTTTGTTGAAAGTGTTTGACTTTCATTTGACTCAATTAGCTTTGGTTAATGTGTTTGACTTTCATTTGACTCACTTAGCATTGTGGAATGCAATTGACTTTCATTTGATTCAAAATGCTTTATTTGAATGTAATAAAATTTCTTCATTCTAAAAGCTTTGTTGAAAGTGTTTGACTTTCATTTGACTCAATTAGCTTTGTTAAATGTATTTGACTTTCATTTGATTCAAAAAGCTTTGTTTGAATGTGTTTGACTTTCATTTAACTCAATTAGCTTTGTTGAATATGTTTGACTTACATTTGACTCTATTAGCATTATGGAATGCAATTGACTTTCATTTGATTCAAAAAGCTTTGTTTGAATGTATTTGAATTTCATTTGATTCTAAAAGCTTTGTTGAATGCATTTGACTTTCATTTGACTCAATTAGCTTTGTTGAATGCATTTGATTTTCATTTGATTCAAAAAGCTTTGTTTGAATGTGTTTGACTTTCATTTGACTCAATTAGCTTTTTTGTATGTGTTTGACTTTCATTTGACTTAATTATCATTGTTGAATGAAATTGACTTTTCATTTTATTCAAAAACCTTTATTTGATTGTAATTGACTTTCTTAATTCTAAAAGCTTTGTTGAAAGTGTTTGACTTTCATTTGACTCAATTAGCATTGTTGAATGCATTTGACTTTCATTTGATTAAAAAAGCTTTGTTTGAATGTGTTTAACTTTCATTTAAATCAATTAGCTTTGTTGAATGTGTTTGCCTTTCATTTGACTCAATTAGCATTGTAGAATTCAATTGACTTAATTTGATTAAAAAAGCTTTGTTTGAATGTATTTGACTTTCATTTGATTCTAAAAGTTTTGTTGAAAGTGTTTGACTTTCATTTAACTCAATTAGCTTTATTGAATGCATTTGACTTTTATCTGATTCAAAAAGCTTTGTTTGAATGTGTTAGACTTTCATTTAACTCAATTAGCTTTGTTAAATGTGTTTGACTTTCATTTGACTCTATTAGCATTATGGAATGCAATTGACTTTCATTTGATTCAAAAAGCTTTGTTTGAATGTATTTGACTTTCATTTGATTCTAAAAGCTTTGTTGAAAGTGTTTGACTTTCATTTGACTTAATTAGCTTTGTTGAATGCATTTGACTTTCATTTGATTTAAAAAGCTTTGTTTGAATGTGTTTGACTTTCATTTGACTCAATTAGCTTTTTTGTATGTGTTTGACTTTCATTTGACTTAATTATCATTGTTGAATGAAATTGACTTTTCATTTTATTCAAAAACCTTTATTTGATTGTAATTGACTTTCTTAATTCTAAAAGCTTTGTTGAAAGTGTTTGACTTTCATTTGACTCAATTAGCATTGTTAAATGCATTTGACTTTCATTTGATTAAAAAAGCTTTGTTTGAATGTGTTTAACTTTCATTTGAATCAATTAGCTTTGTTGAATGTGTTTGCCTTTCATTTGACTCAATTAGCATTGTAGAATTCAATTGACTTAATTTGATTAAAAAAGCTTTGTTTGAATGTATTTGACTTTCATTTGATTCTAAAAGTTTTGTTGAAAGTGTTTGACTTTCATTTAACTCAATTAGCTTTATTGAATGCATTTGACTTTTATCTGATTCAAAAAGCTTTGTTTGAATGTGTTTGACTTTCATTTAACTCAATTAGCTTTGTTAAATGTGTTTGACTTTCATTTGACTCTATTAGCATTATGGAATGCAATTGACTTTCATTTGATTCAAAAAGCTTTGTTTGAATGTATTTGACTTTCATTTGATTCTAAAAGCTTTGTTGAAAGTGTTTGACTTTCATTTGACTCAATTAGCTTTGTTGAATGCATTTGACTTTCATTTGATTCAAAAAGCTTTGTTTGAATGTGTTTGACTTTCATTTGACTCAATTAGCTTTGTGGAATTCAATTGACTTAATTTGATTAAAAAAGCTTTGTTTGAATGTATTTGACTTTCATTTGATTCTAAAAGTTTTGTTGAAAGTGTTTGACTTTCATTTAACTCAATTAACTTTATTGCATGCATTTGACTTTTATTTAATTCAAAAAGCTTTGTTTGAATGTGTTTGACTTTCATTTAACTCAATTAGCTTTGTTGAAAGTGTTTGACTTTCATTTTACTCTATTAGCATTATGGAATGCAATTGACTTTCATTTGATTCAAAAAGCTTTGTTTGAATGTATTTGACTTTCATTTGATTCTAAAAGCTTTATTGAAAGTGTTTGACTTTCATTTGACTTAATTAGCTTTGTTGAATGCATTTGACTTTTATTTGATTCAAAAAGCTTTGTTTGAATGTGTTTGACTTTCATTTAACTCAATTAGCTATGTTGAATGTGTTTGACTTTCATTCGACTCTATTAGCATTATGGTATCCAATTGACTTTCAAAAAGCTTTGTTTGAATGTATTTGACTTTCATTTGATTCTAAAAGCTTTGTTGAAAGTGTTTGAATTTCATTTGACTCAATTAGCTTTGTTGAATGCATTTGACCTTCATTTGATTCAAAAAGCTTTGTTTGAATGTGTTTGACTTTCATTGGACTCAATTAGCTTTGTGGAATTCAATTGACTTAATTTGATTAAAAAAGCTTTGTTTGAATGTATTTGACTTTCATTTGATTCTAAAAGTTTTGTTGAAAGTGTTTGACTTTCATTTAACTCAATTAGCTTTATTGAATGCATTTGACTTTTATTTGATTCAAAAAGCTTTGTTTGAATGTGTTTGACTTTCATTTAACTCAATTAGCTTTGTTGAATATGTTTGACTTTCATTTGACTCTATTAGCATTATGGAATTTAATTGACTTTCATTTGATTCAAAAAGCTTTATTTGAATGTATTTGACTTTCATTTGATTCTAAAAGTTTTGTTGAAAGTGTTTGACTTTCATTTAACTCAATTAGCTTTATTGAATGCATTTGACTTTTATGTGATTCAAAAAGCTTTGTTTGAATGTGTTTGACTTTCATTTAACTCAATTAGCTTTGTTGAATGTGTTTGACTTTCATTTGACTCTATTAGCATTATGGAATGCAATTGACTTTCATTTGATTCAAAAAGCTTTGTTTGAAAGTATTTCACTTTCATTTGATTCTAAAAGCTTTGTTGAAAGTGTTTGACTTTCATTTGACTCAATTAGCTTTGTTGAATGCATTTGACTTTCATTTGATTCAAAAAGCTTTGTTTAAATGTATTTGACTTTCATTTGACTCAATTAGCTTTTGTGAATGTGTTTGACTTTCATTTGTCTCAATTAGCATTGTGGAATACAATTGACTTTCATTTAATTAAAAATGCTTTGTTTGATTGTATTTGACTTTCATTTGATCTTAAAAGCTTTGTTGAAAGTGTTTGACTTTCATTTGATTCTAAAAGCTTTGTTGAAAGTGTTTGACTTTCATTTGACTCAATTAGCTTTGTTGAATGCATTTGACTTTCATTTGATTCAAAAAGCTTTGTTAGAATGTGTTTGACTTTCATTTTACTCAATTTGCTTTGGTGAATGTGTTTGACTCTCATTTGACTTAATTAGCATTGTGGAATGCAATTGACATTCATTTGATTCAAAAAGCTTTGTTTGAATGCATTGGACTTTCATTTGATTCTAAAAGCTTTGTTGAAAGTGTTTGACTTTCATTTGATTTAAAAAGCTTTGTTTGAATGTGTTTGACTTTTATTTGACTCAATTAGCTTTGTTGAATGTGTTTGACTTTCATTTGACTCAATTAGCATTGTGGAATGCAATTGACTTTCATTTGATTTAAAAAGTTTTGTTTGAATGTATTTGACTTTCATTTGATTCTAAAAGCTTTGTTGAAAGTGTTTGACTTTTATTTGACTCAATTCGCTTTGTTGAATGCATTTGACTTTCATTTGATTCAAAAAGCTTTGTTTGAATGTATATGACTTTCATTTGATTCTAAAAGCTTTGTTGAAAGTGTTTGACTTTTGTTTGACTTAATTAGCTTTGTTGAATGCATTTGACTTTCATTTGATTTAAAAAGCTTTGTTTGAATGTGTTTGACTTTCATTTGACTCAATTAGCTTTGGTGAATGGGTTTGACTTTCATTTGACTCAATTAGCATTTTGGAATGCAATTGACTTTCATTTAATTAAAAAAGCTTTGTTTGATTGTATTTGACTTTCATTTGATCTTAAAAGCTTTGTTAAATGTGTTTGACTTTCATTTGACTCAATTAGCTTTGTTGAATGCATTTGACTTTCAATTGATTCAAAAAGCTTTGTTTGAATGTGTTTGACTTTCATTTCACTCAATTATCTTTGTTCAATGTGTTTGACTTTCTTTTGACTCAATTAGCATTGTGGAATGCAATTGACTTTTGTTTTATTCAAAAAGCTTTGTTTGAATGTATTTGACTTTCATTTGATTCTAAAATCTTTAATGAAAGTGTTTGACTTTCATTTGATTCAATTAGCTTTGTTGAATGCATTTGACTTTCATTTGATTCAAAAAGCTTTGTTTGAATGTGTTTGACTTTCGTTTGACTCTATTAGCTTTGTAGAATGTGTTTGACTTTCATTTGACTCAATTAGCATTGTGGAATGCAATTGACATTCATTTGATTCAAAAATCTTTGTTTGAATGTATTTGACTTTCCTTAGATTCTAAAAGCTTTGTTGAAAGTGTTTGACTTTCATTTGACTCAATTAGCTTTGGTTAATGTGTTTGACTTTCATTTGACTCACTTAGCATTGTGGAATGCAATAGACTTTCATTTGATTCAAAATGCTTTATTTGAATGTAATTGAATTTCTTCATTCTAAAAGCTTTGTTGAAAGTGTTTGACTTTCATTTGACTCAATTAGCTTTGTTAAATGTATTTGACTTTCATTTGATTCAAAAAGCTTTGTTTTAATGTGTTTGACTTTCGTTTGACTCAATTTGCTTTGTTGAATGTGTTTGACTTTCATTTTACTCAATTAGCATTGTGGAATGCAATTGACTTTCATTTGATTCAAAAAGCTTTGTTTGAATGTATATGACTTTCATTTGATTCTAAAAGCTTTGTTGAAAGTGTTTGACTTTTGTTTGACTTAATTAGCTTTGTTGAATGCATTTGACTTTCATTTGATTTAAAAAGCTTTGTTTGAATGTGTTTGACTTTCATTTGACTCAATTAGCTTTGGTGAATGTATTTGACTTTCATTTGATTCTAAAAGCTTTGTTGAAAGTGTTTGACTTTCATTTGATTCAAAAAGCTTTGTTTGAATTTGTTTGACTTTCATTTGACTCAATTATCTTTGTTAAATGTGTTTGAATTTCTTTTGACTCAATTAGCATTGTGGAATGCAATTGACTTTCATTTGATTCAAAAAGCTTTGTTTGAATGTATATGACTTTCATTTGATTCTAAAGGCTTTGTTGAAAGTGTTTGACTTTTGTTTGAGTTAATTAGCTTTGTTGCATGCATTTGACTTTCATTTGATTTAAAAAGCTTTATTTGAATGTGTTTGAGTTTCATTTGACTCAATTAGCTTTGGTGAATGTGTTAGACTTTCATTTGACTCAATTAGCATTGTGGAATGCAATTGACTTTCATTTAATTCAAAAAGCTTTGTTTGAATGTATATGACTTTCATTTGATCTTAAAAGCTTTGTTGACAATGTTTGACTTTCATTTGACTTAATTAGCTTTGTTGAATGCATTTGACTTTCATTTGATTCAAAAAGCTTTGTTTGAATGTGTTTGACTTTCATTTGACTCAATTAGCTTTGGTTAATGTGTTTGACTTTCATTTGACTCACTTAGCATTGTGGAATGCAATTGACTTTCATTTAATTAAAAAAGCTTTGTTTGATTTTATTTGACTTTCATTTGATCTTAAAAGCTTTGTTGAATGTGTTTGACTTTCATTTGACTCAATTAGCTTTGTTGAATGCATTTGACTTTCAATTGATTCAAAAAACTTTGTTTGAATGTGTTTGAATTTCATTTCACTCAATTATCTTTGTTGAATGTGTTTGACTTTCTTTTGACTCAATTAGCATTGTGGAATGCAATTGACTTTCGTTTGATTCAAAAAGCTTTGTTTGAATGTATTTGACTTTTATTTGATTCTAAAAGCTTTGTTGAAAGTGTTTGACTTTCATTTGACTCAATTAGCTTTGGTGAATGTGTTTGACTTTCATTTGACTCACTTAGCATTGTGGATTGCAATTGACTTTCATTTGATTCAAAATGCTTTATTTGAATGTAATTGAATTTCTTCATTCTAAAAGCTTTGTTGAAAGTGTTTGACTTTCATTTGACTCAATTAGCTTTTTTGGATGTTTTTGACTTTCATTTTATTCAAAAAGCTTTGTTTTAATGTGTTTGACTTTCATTTGACTCAATTAGCATTGTAGAATGCATTTGACTTTCATTTGATTTAAAAAGCTTTGTTTGAATGTATTTAACTTTCATTTGATTCTAAAAGCTTTGTTAAAAGTGTTTGACTTTCATTTAACTCAATTAGCTTTTTTGAATGCATTTGACTTTCATTGATTAAAAAAGCTTTGTTTGAATGTGTTTAACTTTTATTTGAATCAATTAGCTTTGTTTAATGTATTTGACTTTCATTTGACTCAATTAGCATTGTGAAATGCAATTGACTTTCATTTGATTAAAAAAGCTTTGTTTGAATGTATTTGATTTTCATTTGATTCTAAAAGTTTTGTTGAAAGTGATTGACTTTCTTTTCACTCAATTAGCTTTATTGAATGCATTTGACTTTTATTTGATTCAAAAAGCTTTGTTTGAATGTGTTTGACTTTCATTCTACTCAATTAGCTTTGTTGAATGTGTTTGACTTTCATTTCACTCAATTAGCATTGTGGAATGTAATTGACTTTCATTTGATTTAAAAAGCTGTGTTTGAATGTATTTGACTTTCATTTGAATCTAAAAGCTTTGTTGAAAGTGTTTGACTTTCATTTCACTCAATTAGCTTTGTTGAATGCATTTGACATTCATTTGACTAAAAAAGCTTTGTTTGAATGTGTTTAACTTTCATTTGAATCAATTAGCTTTGTTGAATGTGTTTGACTTCATTTGACTCAATTAGCATTGTGGAATTCAATTGACTTAATTTGATTAAAAAAGCTTTGTTTGAATGTATTTGACTTTCATTTGATTCTAAAAGTTTTGTTGAAAGTGTTTGACTTTCATTTAACTCAATTAGCTTTATTGAATGCATTTGACTTTTATTTGATTCAAAAAGCTTTGTTTGAATGTGTTTGACTTTCATTTAACTCAATTAGCTTTGTTGAATGTGTTTGACTTTCATTTGACTCTATTAGCATTATGGAATGCAATTGACTTTCATTTGATTCAAAAAGCTTTGTTTGAATGTATTTGACTTTCATTTGATTCTAAAAGCTTTGTTGAAAGTTTTTGACTTTCATTTGACACAATTAGCTTTGTTGAATGCATTTGACTTTCATTTGATTCAAAAAGCTTTGTTTGAATGTGTTTGACTTTCATTTGACTCAATTAGCTTTGTTGAATGTGTTTGACTTTCATTTGACTCAATAGTATTGTGGAATGCAATTGACTTTCTTTTAATTAAAAAAGCTTTGTTTAATTGTATTTGACTTTCATTTGATTCTAAAAACTTTGTTGAAAGTGTTTGACTTTCATTTGACTCAATTACCTTTGTTGAATGCATTTGACTTTCATTTGATTCAAAAAGCTATGTTTGAATGTGTTTGACTTTCATTTGACTCAATTAGCTTTGGTGAATGTGTTTGACTTTCATTTGACTCAATTAGCATTGTGGAATGCAATTGGCATTCATTTGATTCGAAAAGCTTTGTTTGAATGTATTTGACTTTCATTTGATTCTAAAAGCTTTATTGAAAGTGTTTGACTTTCATTTGATTCAAAAACCTTTGTTTGAATGTGTTAGACTTTCATTTGACTCAATTAGCTTTGTTGAATGTGTTTGACTTTCATTTGACTCAATTAGCATTGTGGAATGCAATTGACTTTCTTTTAATTAAAAAAGCTTTGTTTAATTGTATTTGACTTTCATTTGATTCTAAAAGCTTTGTTGAAAGTGTTTGACTTTCATTTGACTCAATTAGCTTTGTTGAATGTGTTTGACTTTCATTTGACTCAAAAAGTTTTGTTTGAATGTGTTTGACTTTCATTTCAGTCAATTATCTTTGTTGAATGTGTTTGACTTTCTTATGACTCAATTAGCATTGTGGAATGCAATTGACTTTCATTTGATTCAAAAAGCTTTGTTTGAATGTATATGACTTTCATTTGATTCTAAAAGCTTTGTTGAAAGTGTTTGACTTTTGTTTGACTTAATTAGCTTTGTTGAATGCATTTGACTTTCATTTGATTTAAAAAGCTTTGTTTGAATGTGTTTGACTTTCATTTGACTCAATTAGCTTTGGTGAATGGGTTTGACTTTCATTTGACTCAATTAGCATTTTGGAATGCAATTGACTTTCATTTAATTAAAAAAGCTTTGTTTGATTGTATTTGACTTTCATTTGATCTTAAAAGCTTTGTTAAATGTGTTTGACTTTCATTTGACTCAATTAGCTTTGTTGAATGCATTTGACTTTCAATTGATTCAAAAAGCTTTGTTTGAATGTGTTTGACTTTCATTTCACTCAATTATCTTTGTTCAATGTGTTTGACTTTCTTTTGACTCAATTAGCATTGTGGAATGCAATTGACTTTTGTTTTATTCAAAAAGCTTTGTTTGAATGTATTTGACTTTCATTTGATTCTAAAATCTTTAATGAAAGTGTTTGACTTTCATTTGATTCAATTAGCTTTGTTGAATGCATTTGACTTTCATTTGATTCAAAAAGCTTTGTTTGAATGTGTTTGACTTTCGTTTGACTCTATTAGCTTTGTAGAATGTGTTTGACTTTCATTTGACTCAATTAGCATTGTGGAATGCAATTGACATTCATTTGATTCAAAAATCTTTGTTTGAATGTATTTGACTTTCCTTAGATTCTAAAAGCTTTGTTGAAAGTGTTTGACTTTCATTTGACTCAATTAGCTTTGGTTAATGTGTTTGACTTTCATTTGACTCACTTAGCATTGTGGAATGCAATTGACTTTCATTTGATTCAAAATGCTTTATTTGAATGTAATTGAATTTCTTCATTCTAAAAGCTTTGTTGAAAGTGTTTGACTTTCATTTGACTCAATTAGCTTTGTTAAATGTATTTGACTTTCATTTGATTCAAAAAGCTTTGTTTTAATGTGTTTGACTTTCGTTTGACTCAATTTGCTTTGTTGAATGTGTTTGACTTTCATTTTACTCAATTAGCATTGTGGAATGCAATTGACTTTCATTTGATTCAAAAAGCTTTGTTTGAATGTATATGACTTTCATTTGATTCTAAAAGCTTTGTTGAAAGTGTTTGACTTTTGTTTGACTTAATTAGCTTTGTTGAATGCATTTGACTTTCATTTGATTTAAAAAGCTTTGTTTGAATGTGTTTGACTTTCATTTGACTCAATTAGCTTTGGTGAATGTATTTGACTTTCATTTGATTCTAAAAGCTTTGTTGAAAGTGTTTGACTTTCATTTGATTCAAAAAGCTTTGTTTGAATTTGTTTGACTTTCATTTGACTCAATTATCTTTGTTAAATGTGTTTGAATTTCTTTTGACTCAATTAGCATTGTGGAATGCAATTGACTTTCATTTGATTCAAAAAGCTTTGTTTGAATGTATATGACTTTCATTTGATTCTAAAGGCTTTGTTGAAAGTGTTTGACTTTTGTTTGAGTTAATTAGCTTTGTTGCATGCATTTGACTTTCATTTGATTTAAAAAGCTTTATTTGAATGTGTTTGACTTTCATTTGACTCAATTAGCTTTGGTGAATGTGTTAGACTTTCATTTGACTCAATTAGCATTGTGGAATGCAATTGACTTTCATTTAATTCAAAAAGCTTTGTTTGAATGTATATGACTTTCATTTGATCTTAAAAGCTTTGTTGACAATGTTTGACTTTCATTTGACTTAATTAGCTTTGTTGAATGCATTTGACTTTTATTTGATTCAAAAAGCTTTGTTTGAATGTGTTTGACTTTCATTTGACTCAATTAGCTTTGGTTAATGTGTTTGACTTTCATTTGACTCACTTAGCATTGTGGAATGCAATTGACTTTCATTTAATTAAAAAAGCTTTGTTTGATTTTATTTGACTTTCATTTGATCTTAAAAGCTTTGTTGAATGTGTTTGACTTTCATTTGACTCAATTAGCTTTGTTGAATGCATTTGACTTTCAATTGATTCAAAAAACTTTGTTTGAATGTGTTTGAATTTCATTTCACTCAATTATCTTTGTTGAATGTGTTTGACTTTCTTTTGACTCAATTAGCATTGTGGAATGCAATTGACTTTCGTTTGATTCAAAAAGCTTTGTTTGAATGTATTTGACTTTTATTTGATTCTAAAAGCTTTGTTGAAAGTGTTTGACTTTCATTTGACTCAATTAGCTTTGGTGAATGTGTTTGACTTTCATTTGACTCACTTAGCATTGTGGAATGCAATTGACTTTCATTTGATTCAAAATGCTTTATTTGAATGTAATTGAATTTCTTCATTCTAAAAGCTTTGTTGAAAGTGTTTGACTTTCATTTGACTCAATTAGCTTTTTTGAATGTTTTTGACTTTCATTTTATTCAAAAAGCTTTGTTTTAATGTGTTTGACTTTCATTTGACTCAATTAGCATTGTAGAATGCATTTGACTTTCATTTGATTTAAAAAGCTTTGTTTGAATGTATTTAACTTTCATTTGATTCTAAAAGCTTTGTTAAAAGTGTTTGACTTTCATTTGACTCAATTAGCTTTTTTGAATGTATTTGACTTTCATTGGTTAAAAAAGCTTTGTTTGAATGTGTTTAACTTTTATTTGAATCAATTAGCTTTGTTTAATGTGTTTGACTTTCATTTGACTCAATTAGCATTGTGAAATGCAATTGACTTTCATTTGATTAAAAAAGCTTTGTTTGAATGTATTTGATTTTCATTTGATTCTAAAAGTTTTGTTGAAAGTGATTGACTTTCATTTAACTCAATTAGCTTTATTGAATGCATTTGACTTTTATTTGATTCAAAAAGCTTTGTTTGAATGTGTTTGACTTTCATTTAACTCAATTAGCTTTGTTGAATGTGTTTGACTTTCATTTGACTCTATTAGCATTATGGAATGCAATTGACTTTCATTTGATTCAAAAAGCTTTGTTTGAATGTATTTGACTTTCATTTGATTCTAAAAGCTTTGTTGAAAGTTTTTGACTTTCATTTGACACAATTAGCTTTGTTGAATGCATTTGACTTTCATTTGATTCAAAAAGCTTTGTTTGAATGTGTTTGACTTTCATTTGACTCAATTAGCTTTGTTGAATGTGTTTGACTTTCATTTGACTCAATAGTATTGTGGAATGCAATTGACTTTCATTTGATTCAAAAAGCTTTGTTTGAAAGTATTTGACTTTCATTTGATTCTAAAAGCTTTGTTGAAAGTGTTTGACTTTCATTTGACTCAATTACCTTTGTTGAATGCATTTGACTTTCATTTGATTCAAAAAGCTATGTTTGAATGTGTTTGACTTTCATTTGACTCAATTAGCTTTGGTGAATGTGTTTGACTTTCATTTGACTCAATTAGCATTGTGGAATGCAATTGGCATTCATTTAATTCGAAAAGCTTTGTTTGAATGTATTTGACTTTCATTTGATTCTAAAAGCTTTATTGAAAGTGTTTGACTTTCATTTGATTCAAAAACCTTTGTTTGAATGTGTTTGACTTTCATTTGACTCAATTAGCTTTGTTGAATGTGTTTGACTTTCATTTGACTCAATTAGCATTGTGGAATGCAATTGACTTTCTTTTAATTAAAAAAGCTTTGTTTAATTGTATTTGACTTTCATTTGATTCTAAAAGCTTTGTTGAAAGTGTTTGACTTTCATTTGACTCAATTAGCTTTGTTGAATGCATTTGACTTTCATTTGACTCAAAAAGTTTTGTTTGAATGTGTTTGACTTTCATTTCAGTCAATTATCTTTGTTGAATGTGTTTGACTTTCTTATGACTCAATTAGCATTGTGGAATGCAATTGACTATCATTTGATTCAAAAAGCTTTGTTTGAATGTATATGACTTTCATTTGATTCTAAAAGCTTTGTTGAAAGTGTTTGACTTTTGTTTGACTTAATTAGCTTTGTTGAATGCATTTGACTTTCATTTGATTTAAAAAGCTTTGTTTGAATGTGTTTGACTTTCATTTGACTCAATTAGCTTTGGTGAATGTGTTTGACTTTCATTTGACTCAATTAGCATTTTGGAATGCAATTGACTTTCATTTAATTAAAAAAGCTTTGTTTGATTGTATTTGACTTTCATTTGATCTTAAAAGCTTTGTTAAATGTGTTTGACTTTCATTTGACTCAATTAGCTTTGTTGAATGCATTTGACTTTCAATTGATTCAAAAAGCTTTGTTTGAATGTGTTTGACTTTCATTTCACTCAATTATCTTTGTTTAATGTGTTTTACTTTCTTTTGACTCCATTAGCATTGTGGAATGCAATTGACTTTTGTTTTATTCAAAAAGCTTTGTTTGAATGTATTTGACTTTCATTTGATTCTAAAATCTTTAATGAAAGTGTTTGACTTTCATTTGATTCAATTAGCTTTGTTGAATGCATTTGACTTTCATTTGATTCAAAAAGCTTTGTTTGAATGTGTTTGACTTTCGTTTGACTCTATTAGCTTTGTAGAATGTGTTTGACTTTCATTTGACTCAATTAGCATTGTGGAATGCAATTGACATTCATTTGATTCAAAAATCTTTGTTTGAATGTATTTGACTTTCCTTAGATTCTAAAAGCTTTGTTGAAAGTGTTTGACTTTCATTTGACTCAATTAGCTTTGGTTAATGTGTTTGACTTTCATTTGACTCACTTAGCATTGTGGAATGCATTTGACTTTCATTTGATTCAAAATGCTTTATTTGAATGTAATTGAATTTCTTCATTCTAAAAGCTTTGTTGAAAGTGTTTGACTTTCATTTGACTCAATTAGCTTTGTTAAATGTATTTGACTTTCATTTGATTCAAAAAGCTTTGTTTTAATGTGTTTGACTTTCGTTTGACTCAATTTGCTTTGTTGAATGTGTTTGACTTTCATTTTACTCAATTAGCATTGTGGAATGCAATTGACTTTCATTTGATTCAAAAAGCTTTGTTTGAATGTATATGACTTTCATTTGATTCTAAAAGCTTTGTTGAAAGTGTTTGACTTTTGTTTGACTTAATTAGCTTTGTTGAATGCATTTGACTTTCATTTGATTTAAAAAGCTTTGTTTGAATGTGTTTGACTTTCATTTGACTCAATTAGCTTTGGTGAATGTATTTGACTTTCATTTGATTCTAAAAGCTTTGTTGAAAGTGTTTGACTTTCATTTGATTCAAAAAGCTTTGTTTGAATTTGTTTGACTTTCATTTGACTCAATTATCTTTGTTAAATGTGTTTGAATTTCTTTTGACTCAATTAGCATTGTGGAATGCAATTGACTTTCATTTGATTCAAAAAGCTTTGTTTGAATGTATATGACTTTCATTTGATTCTAAAGGCTTTGTTGAAAGTGTTTGACTTTTGTTTGAGTTAATTAGCTTTGTTGAATGCATTTGACTTTCATTTGATTTAAAAAGCTTTGTTTGAATGTGTTTGACTTTCATTTGACTCAATTAGCTTTGGTGAATGTGTTAGACTTTCATTTGATTCAATTAGCATTGTGGAATGCAATTGACTTTCATTTAATTCAAAAAGCTTTGTTTGAATGTATATGACTTTCATTTGATCTTAAAAGCTTTGTTGACAATGTTTGACTTTCATTTGACTTAATTAGCTTTGTTGAATGCATTTGACTTTCATTTGATTCAAAAAGCTTTGTTTGAATGTGTTTGACTTTCATTTGACTCAATTAGCTTTGGTTAATGTGTTTGACTTTCATTTGACTCACTTAGCATTGTGGAATGCAATTGACTTTCATTTAATTAAAAAAGCTTTGTTTGATTTTATTTGACTTTCATTTGATCTTAAAAGCTTTGTTGAATGTGTTTGACTTTCATTTGACTCAATTAGCTTTGTTGAATGCATTTGACTTTCAATTGATTCAAAAAGCTTTGTTTGAATGTGTTTGAATTTCATTTCACTCAATTATCTTTGTTGAATGTGTTTGACTTTCTTTTGACTCAATTAGCATTGTCGAATGCAATTGACTTTCGTTTGATTCAAAAAGCTTTGTTTGAATGTATTTGACTTTTATTTGATTCTAAAAGCTTTGTTGAAAGTGTTTGACTTTCATTTGACTCAATTAGCTTTGGTGAATGTGTTTGACTTTCATTTGACTCACTTAGCATAGTGGAATGCAATTGACTTTCATTTGATTCAAAATGCTTTATTTGAATGTAATTGAATTTCTTCATTCTAAAAGCTTTGTTGAAAGTGTTTGACTTTCATTTGACTCAATTAGCTTTTTTGAATGTTTTTGACTTTCATTTTATTCAAAAAGCTTTGTTTTAATGTGTTTGACTTTCATTTGACTCAATTAGCATTGTAGAATGCAGTTGACTTTCATTTGATTTAAAAAGCTTTGTTTGAATGTATTTAACTTTCATTTGATTCTAAAAGCTTTGTTGAAAGTGTTTGACTTTCATTTGACTCAATTAGCTTTTTTGAATGCATTTGACTTTCATTGATTAAAAAAGCTTTGTTTGAATGTGTTTAACTTTTATTTGAATCAATTAGCTTTGTTTAATGTGTTTGACTTTCATTTGACTCAATTAGCATTGTGAAATGCAATTGACTTTCATTTGATTAAAAATGCTTTGTTTGAATGTATTTGATTTTCATTTGATTCTAAAAGTTTTGTTGAAAGTGATTGACTTTCTTTTCACTCAATTAGCTTTATTGAATGCATTTGACTTTTATTTGATTCAAAAAGCTTTGTTTGAATGTGTTTGACTTTCATTCTACTCAATTAGCTTTGTTGAATGTGTTTGACTTTCATTTCACTCAATTAGCATTGTGGAATGTAATTGACTTTCATTTGATTTAAAAAGTTGTGTTTGAATGTATTTGACTTTCATTTGAATCTAAAAGCTTTGTTGAAAGTGTTTGACTTTCATTTCACTCAATTAGCTTTGTTGAATGCATTTGACTTTCATTTGATTCAAAAAGCTTTGTTTGAATGTGTTTGACTTTCATTTGACTCAATTAGCTTTGGTGAATGTATTTGACTTTCATTTGACTCAAATAGCATTGTGGAATGCAATTGACTTTCATTTGATTTAAAAAGCTTGTTTTGAATGTATTTGACTTTCATTTGATTCTAAAAGCTTTGTTGAAAGTGTTTGACTTTCATTTGACTCAATTAGCTTTGTTGAATGCATTTGACTTTTATTTGATTCAAAAAGCTTTGTTTGAGTGTGTTTGACTTTCATTTGACTCAATTAGCTTTGGTTAATGTGTTTGACTTTCATTTGACTCACTTAGCATTGTGGAATGCAATTGACTTTCATTTAATTAAAAAAGCTTTGTTTGATTGTATTTGACTTTCATTTGATCTTAAAAGCTTTGTTGAATGTGTTTGACTTTCATTTGAGTCAATTAGCTTTGTTGAATACATTTGACTTTCAATTGATTCAAAAAGCTTTGTTTGAATGTGTTTGAATTTTATTTCACTCAATTATCTTTGTTGAATGTGTTTGACTTTATTTTGACTCAATTAGCATTGTGGAATGCAATTGACTTTCGTTTGATTCAAAAAGCTTTGTTTGAATGTATTTGACTTTTATTTGATTCTAAAAGCTTTGTTGAAAGTGTTTGACTTTCATTTGATTCAATTAGCTTTGTTGAATGCAATTGACTTTTATTTGATTCAAAAAGATTTGTTTGAATGTATTTGACTTTCATTTGATTTTAAAAGCTTTGTTCAAAGTGTTTGACTTTCATTTGACTCAATTAGCTTTGTTGAATGCATTTGACTTTCATTTGATTCAAAAAGCTTTGTTTGAATGTGTTTGACTTTCATTTGACTCAATTAGCTTTGTTTAATGTGTTTGAGTTTCATTTGACTCAATTAGCATTGTGGAATGCAATTGACTTTCATTTGATTCCAAAAGCTTTGTGTGAATGTATTTGACTTTCATTTGATTCTAAAAGCTTTGTTGAATGCATTTGACTTTCATTTGACTCAATTAGCTTTGTTGAATGCATTTGATTTTCATTTGATTCAAAAAGCTTTGTTTGAATGTGTTTGACTCTCATTTGACTCTATTAGCTTTGTTGAATGCATTTGACTTTTATTTGATTCAAAAAGCTTTGTATGAATGTGTTTGACTTTCATTTGACTCAATTAGCTTTGGTGAATGTGTTAGACTTTCATTTGACTTAATTAGCATTGTGGAATGCAATTGACTTTCATTTAATTCAAAAAGCTTTGTTTGAATGTATATGACTTTCATTTGATCTTAAAAGCTTTGTTGACAATGTTTGACTTTCATTTGACTTAATTAGCTTTGTTGAATGCATTTGACTTTCATTTGATTCAAAAAGCTTTGTTTGAATGTGTTTGACTTCTTTTGACACAATTAGCTTTGTTGAATGTGTTTGACTTTTGATGTGAATTATTGATCCGAAAACCAACAAACACATGAGATATGTTTAAGCTTAATTCTATACAGGAAATCCACCAAGAGTTAAACAAAAACTAAGAGTAATTAACTAAGAATCCACCTAATTAATTAACCCTAAACGAATGTTTTAACTAAAACAAGCAAAACAGCAATTGATCGCAATCAACAAAAACTCAAGTATGCAACTTAAGAAGTAAATCTGAATATTAATTTTTATGTCCCAAAACTCACGAATTACATGATTATTTATAGACTTAAACTAAGTATTAGAAACCTAATAGGACTAGGAAAAATCCCTAGCCTTTAGCTCCAAGTAACCTAAGTGGAATAGGAATACTAAACCGATTTAGATAAGGAAACTAACCAAACCGACCTACCTCCAGCTTTGCGCGGTTTTAGTTTTTGTCTTCGTTGACTGACCAAATGAACTCCGATTCTCATGACACCACCTTCATTGGTTAGCTGACTTCCTGGCGTTTCCAAAAACATATTATACGACATATGTTTTTATTGAGCTTCAAGTCCGTTTCTGCAGTTCTTTGGACCTCTTCAAAACTGCTACGAAACTACTAGAAAACCTAGTTCTAAACAAACTCTAACAAACTAATATCTTTCCTAATAACTAAGGACGTCTAACCAATCTTAAAATAACAGAAAAATAAATCCTAATGTGCTTAAAACAAGAAAAACCCTTTCAAGTGAAAGGTAAAAACTTGTAAGCAAAATCTAAGTAAAGAAAGTATACTAGACTCCAAGAAACGCTACTAAGCAAACTGTAGCTTTGCTTTGATATCCAAGAAAATGTCCATGCAATGCTTGGCTTGAATCAATGTTTAAGGACAAACTATCTTGATGCATGATAAGCAAATCTTCGAAGTTCTCCATGCTTAGACTTGCATCATCCTCCTCTTCTTCAAAAGAATTTGTCCTCAAATCTCGAAGTTCTTCATCAGGGATGTACTTAGCCAAATCACCAACATTGAATGTAGCACTAACTCCATACTCTCCCGGAAGTTCCAACTTATAAGCATTGTCATTGATCTTCTCAACAATCTTGAAAGGACCTTCACCTCTAGGCATCAACTTATTCTTGCGTTTTCCTGGAAATCTTTCCTTTCTTAAATGTAACCATACCAAGTCTCCAACATTGTAACCTTGTTGCTTTCTATGCTTGTTTGCTCTAGCTTTGTACATGTCATTTACTTTCTCTATTCTTGTTCGAACTTGAGCATGTAATTTCAGCATACTTTTCAACTTAGACTCGGCATCTTTGTGAATTAACTCACCTTTAGGCAATGGAACAAGATCAATTGGAAGTTTCGGATTGATTCCATAGACTACCTCAAAAGGACTATGTTTGGTAGCATATGTAGGTGATCTATTATAAGCAAACTCCGCATGAGCTAACTTGATGTCCCAATCCTTTTGTGTCTTACTCACTAACCCACGCAAAAGCGCACCAAGAGTACGATTAGTAACCTCGGTTTGTCCATCAGTTTGTGGATGGTAAGATGTACTAAAGAGCAATTTAGTTCCCACAAGCTTCCATAAAGACTTCCAAAAGAAACTCATGAACTTTGTATATCGATCACTCACAATAGTTTTCGGAATTCCATGCAATCTAACAATCTCTTTGAAGTATAATTCCGCCACTTTCATAGCATCATCCACTTTGTGACAAGGAACAAAATGAGCCATCTTAGAGAACCTATCCACAACAACCATAATGGAGTCTTTCCCCCGTTGTGTTCTCGGCAATCCCACAATAAAATCCATAGAAATATCTTCCCAAGGTGAATCTGGAACAGGTAAAGGAGTATACAAGCCTTGATGAAAAGTAGCCTTCGCTTTTTGACAAGTTGCACACCTAGAAATAACTAGTTGCACATCCGTGAGCATCTTAGGCCAATAGAAGTGTTCTTGTAACATACTCAAGGTCTTTGTAATGCCAAAGTGACCAGCAATTCCTCCCCCATGAGCTTCTCTAACAACTAGCTCTCTAATAGAACACTTAGGAAGACAAAGTCGATTTCCTTTGAAAAGAAAACCATCTTGCAGCAAATAAGAACCAACGGCTCCTTTAGAACACTCTTCAATCAATGTAGCAAAATCATCATCACCTTTGTAGTATTCTTTGATCAATTCAAAACCAAGTAGCTTGCTATTTAGAATTCCAATCAAAGTGTATCTTCTAGATAATGCATCAGCCACAACATTCGATTTACCTTCTTTGTACCTTGAAGAAAAGTTAAATGATTGTAAAAATTCAACCCACGTAGCATGTCTAGGATTGAGCTTTTGTTGTCCATGTATGTACTTCAATGCTTCATGATCAGAATGCAACACAAAGTGATTAGGTCGGAGATAATGACTCCAATGATCTAAAGCTCTAACAATGGCATAGAACTCTTTATCATAAGTAGAATAGTTCAATCGAGCTCCTCCCAATTTCTCACTGAAATATGCAATAGGCCTCTTCTTTTGGAGTAAAATTGCTCCAATTCCAACTCCACTAGCATCGGTTTCAACTTCAAAAGGACTTGAGAAATCTGGTAACGCCAGTATAGGTGCTTCACATAGCTTCTTTTTAACCAACTCAAACGCACTTTGAGCTTCTTTAGTCCATTCGAATTTACCCTTGTCCTTCTTCAAACATTCGGTCATAGGCGCCACAATACTTGAGAAATTCTTGACAAATCTTCTATAGAATGAAGCTAGACCATGAAAAGACCTTACGTCACTCATATTAGTAGGAATAGGCCAAGTTTTAATAGCCTCTACTTTCGAATGATCAACTGAAACTCCATCTTTTGACACAACATAACCAAGAAAAGTAACACTAGGCACTAAGAAGTAGCATTTTTCATGCTTAGCATAGAGTTTCTTCTCTCTTAACACTTCAAACACACTTGTTAGATGATTTAAATGATCATGCAAATTTTTAGAGTATATCAGAATATCATCTAAATAAACAACAACAAACTTGCCAAGGAAAGGTTTAAGTACCTCATGCATCAACCTCATGAAAGTGCTAGGTGCATTAGTGAGTCCAAACGGCATCACCAACCATTCATACAACCCTAACTTAGTCTTGAATGCTGTTTTCCACTCATCTCCTTCTCTCATTCGAATTTGATGATAACCACTCATAAGATCAATCTTAGAAAACAACTTTGAACCATGTAGTTCATCAAGTAGATCATCTAATCTTGGAATAGGAAATCGGTATTTGATAGTGATGTTATTCACACTCCTACTATCAATACACATGCGCCAACTCCCATCTTTTTTTGGGACAAGTAAAGTAGGCACGGCACAAGGGCTCATACTTTCCCTCACGTATCCTCTAGTCATAAGCTCTTCAATTTGCCTTTGCATCTCCTTTGTTTCTTCCGGATTACTTCTATAGGCTGCCTTATTAGGTAATGGTGCTCCCGGAATCAAGTCAATTTGATGCTCTATCCCACGAATAGGAGGTAGTCCCGGAGGTAATTCCTTAGGAAAGACATCCTTGAATTCTTCTAAAACAGATTCCAATTCATACGGCCTCTTTGCTTGCTTATTTTGATCAATTCGAATCTCATTAGAAACAAGTATATATACCACATTGTTGCTGCAAATCTCTTTTTCTAATTCCCTCTCACTAATCAAATAAGAACTCTTCGAATTAGAGGTAACATTAGAAGGCTTGTTGCTTATCAAAGGTTTTAAAGCAACCGGTCTCTCTTTTTCTCCTTTTCTCACAACATACACATTAGTCCTTCCATCAAACTTCACAAATCTATCATATTGCCAAGGACGGCCTAACAGTATATGACAAGCATCCATAGGACAAACATCACACAAAACTTTATCATGAAATTTACCAATTGAAAAGGAGATTAAGGCTTGTTTAGTTACCTTAACATCACTCGAATTATTAAGCCAATGAAGCTTATAAGGGCTTGGATGTTCAGTAGT
This sequence comes from Chenopodium formosanum, assembly GCA_024500155.1. Lineage (NCBI taxonomy): Eukaryota > Viridiplantae > Streptophyta > Magnoliopsida > Caryophyllales > Amaranthaceae > Chenopodium > Chenopodium formosanum. The sequence goes on along the minus strand of CM044870.1, from coordinate 20,921,217 downwards.
TGGCCACTTCAATTTGTCTACCAAAGTAGTAGATACCACATTAGTGCAACTCCCGGTGTCTATGATCATATCACACAACCTATCTTCTACCTTGCACCTTGTAAGAAAGATTTTCTCCCTTTGATTGTTTTCCATAGGTACGGTTTTAGAGTGTAGTGCCCTTCTTAGAACCAAACTTTGACCATGAGTCTCGGGATCAATTTCGTCAATATGCCTATCTCTTCTAAGATTTTGAGCCTGTTCTAAGGTTAATCCCCTTGGAACCTGTGGAACCTCCTCGTCACTCATGATTCCTACACAAAACAAGTCAGTTCATGCAAAAATCTTGATTAAAAGATCGAATCTTGAAGGAAAATTAGGCAACACAAAAACCGGACTCCCAACCGCAAATCAGTGCACAAACACCAAACGTTTGAGGCTGTGTAGAACGCGTTACTCAACTAAAAATTATGAAATTTTATATGGTGATAGCAGGACGTTTTTAGAGTTCAATGCAAAAAGAATCACGTAAAAATTCCCAGCCAATTGTTCCCAGTTTAATTTTTCCCGAACCTCGCTCTGATACCAAGATGATGTGAATTATTGATCCGAAAACCAACAAACACATGAGATATGTTTAAGCTTAATTCTATACAGGAAATCCACCAAGAATTAAACAAAAACTAAGAGTAATTAACTAAGAATCCACCTAATTAATTAACCCTAAACGAATGTTTTAACTAAAACAAGCAAAACAGCAATTGATCGCAATCAACAAAAACTCAAGTATGCAACTTAAGAAGTAAATCTGAATATTAATTTTTATGTCCCAAAACTCACGAATTACATGATTATTTATAGACTTAAACTAAGTATTAGAAACCTAATAGGACTAGGAAAAATTCCTAGCCTTTAGCTCCAAGTAACCTAAGTGGAATAGGAATACTAAACCGACTTAGATAAGGAAACTAACCAAACCGACCTACCTCCAGCTTTGCGCGGTTTTAGTTTTTGTCTTCGTTGACTGACCAAATGAACTCCGATTCTCATGACACCACCTTCATTGGTTAGCTGACTTCCTGGCGTTTCCAAAAACATATTATACGACATATGTTTTCCTTGAGCTTCAAGTCCGTTTCTGCAGTTCTTTGGACCTCTTCAAAACTGCTACGAAACTACTAGAAAACCTAGTTCTAAACAAACTCTAACAAACTAATATCTTTCCTAATAACTAAGGACGTCTAACCAATCTTAAAATAACAGAAAAATAAATCCTAATGTGCTTAAAACAAGAAAAACCCTTTCAAGTGAAAGGTAAAAACTTGTAAGCAAAATCTAAGTAAAGAAAGTATACTAGACTCCAAGAAACGCTACTAAGCAAACTGTAGCTTTGCTTTGATATCCAAGAAAATGTCCATGCAATGCTTGGCTTGAATCAATGTTTAAGGACAAACTATCTTGATGCATGATAAGCAAATCTTCGAAGTTCTCCATGCTTAGACTTGCATCAACTTTTATTTGTCTCAATTAGCATTGTGGAATGCAATTGACTTTCATTTGATTCAAAAAGCTTTGCTTGAATGTATTTGACTTTCTTTGATTCTAAAAGCTTTGTTGAAAGTGTTTGACTTTCATTAGATTCAATTAGCTTTGTTGAATGCATTTGACTTTCATTTGATTTAAAAAGCTTTGTTTGAATGCATTTGACTTTCATTTGATTTAAAAAGCTTTGTTTGAATGTGTTTGACTTTCATTTGACTCAATTAGCTTTGGTGAATGTGTTTGACTTTCATTTGACTCAATTAGCATTGTGGAATGAAATTGACTTTCATTTGATTCAAAATGCTTTGTTTGAATGTGTTTTGGTGTTTTTTGTACGTACCCAAATGGAGGGTGTGTACGTCCCTCGGGAGACAGATCCGCAATGCAACACTCGAACGGCCCGGACACCTGCAAAACAACGGACCCCAGGGGGCCGGAGGTCCACCTCCGACGATCAAGTCAGTGATCGAAAAAATGTATTTTAGAGAGAGAAAGTAGAGAGAAGGGAGAGTAATTGTGGGGGGCATTGCCCTTGGAGAGAGAATTGGATCCCTTGAAACTGATGTAAAGATCAGTATTTATAGAGCATTGGGAGCTTGCGGACAGGTGTCGAGGTGGCATTGCTCCACATATTGGGGGTATTTTTACCCCAAACATTAGCCCCTCGAAAGGGGTAATTTCTCTTTTAAGAGTTACTCCTTTCGAAATCAAGGCTTTATTATCCGCTTGTTCAAAAGCTCTATGGGCGGTATATGTCTAGTTCAACAAAAGAGAGATTTGATTAACTTGGAAAATTTGATACCTTAAAGGGTATGATATTTTCTAAGTTAATCAATCATAATAATGATTGCCGCCTGAACTAGACAGATGACGACTTTTATTTCTTTTAGCCCCACTATGGTGGTGATATGACCTTTGGGTGACTTAGAATATTTTTGAGATGTTTGACATCCCATAAGGAAGGAGGCAAATGGCCGCCTGACTCTTCATAGGGCAGGAGACAAATGGCCGCTGACTTTTCACAGGGCAGGAAGCGAATGCCGCTTGGGGGCAGGAGGCAAATGGCCGCCTGACTTTTCACAGGGCAGGAGGCAAATGGCCGCCTGACTTTTCATAGGGCAGGAAGCGAATGCCGCCTGGGGGCAGGAGGCAAATGGCCGCCTGATTTTTCACAGGGCAGGAGGCAAATGGCCGCCTGACTTTTCATAGGGCAGGAAGCGAATGTCGCCTGGGGGCAGGAGGCAAATGGCCGCTTGATTTTTCACAAGGCAGGAGGCAAATGGCCGCCTGACTTTTCATAGGGCAGGAAGCGAATGTCGCCTGGGGGCAGGAGGCAAATGGCCGCCTGGGGTGTTTGTAATCCAATTATACTTTCAATGTCCTTTTACCCCATTGGGAGGACTTGTATAATTTCAAAAGGTAATCTAAGTTAGAACTTCGGTCGGTCACCAGCTGATGTTTTTTGGACATCCGGTTGTCGAAACTTGGTCGTTCCTTAGATTGCTCAGGTCAGACGGCTATGGATGGCTGATTCAGCCGCCCAATTGTGGCCGCCTGCATTGGTACGTAGAGTAAGCAGGTTGGCTTCTCTCTGCGACGATTGCATCCGGAGGGGTGTTGCCGTACGCCTTTGTCCATGTTGGGACAGACGAATTTGTGAAAAAAGCAGCCATCCGGCCATTGGCCTCTGGTCTAGGTTGAGACCGGCTGTATAGCCACTAAGCGGTTTTGTGCTTAGCTTAATTATCTGGCCATTGGCTGCATGTCACTTGGACGTTTAAATTTGATACTAAGTTTCAAACTTAGTTTATTATCCGGCCCTTGGCCTCACGTCTCTAGGACGTTAATTTAGCTACTAAGTTTCAAACTTAGTTTATTATCCGGCCCTTGACCTCACGTCTCTAGGACGTTAATTTATCTACTAAGTTTCAAACTTAGTTTATTATCCGGCCCTTGGCCTCACGTCTCTAGGACGTTAATTTAGCTACTAAGTTTCAAACTTAGTTTATTATCCGGCCCTTGGCCTCACGTCTCTAGGACGTTAATTTAGCTACTAAGTTTCAAACTTAGTTTATTATAGGAGTTTGGACGGTCCGTCAGATTATATTGAAATTCAATCAATGAATCAATAATAACAATTATAATAATAACAATAATAATGAAGACTATCATTACTATCTTAATGCATTAATATTATTGGAGGGAATCAAATCAAATTATATCGTTACCTCCATTATTCAACCGGATTTAATTGATGAACAAAGCAATCACTGCAGCCGGTCCTTATTGAGGCATAACGCAGCCCCACAGCCGGGAAGAGTAGATGAGCAAAGCAACCCCTACAACACATACAGCCGGCCTTGATTGAGGAACAAAGCAGCCATGGCAGCCGGCTTTGAGCTTGAATCAAAGTAGCCATGGCAGCCGGCTTTGTTGAGGCAAGAAACAACCCCACAACCGGGCTTAATCAAGGCAGGCAGCAGCCCCTATGGCTGGGTTAGCTCATAAGCGAAGGTGCCCTGCCGCCGGACTGAATTGATGAGAAAAGATGCCCTACAGCTGGGTTTAATTGGAGAGCTAAGCTGCTCCTATAGCCGGGATTAGTCGATGAACATGGGTGCCCATACAACCGGTCTTGAGGATGCATAGAGAAGCTCATCATCAATGCCATCTAGGCACAGCCGGCTTTGAAGCCGTTTGTCTGCCTCAAGAAAACTCCAAGCATGCTATTGAGTGAGTTGTATTTATTCTCATCATGTAACAGCAATCATCAAGTTCCAACTAATATTTTTTTTTTGATGCCGCTAGTGCTCATTCTCAAATGATGAGCCATCACGATCAGGTGCCGGCTGCCGCTTATGTTAATAAAACAATCAAGCAAGCCCGCTTTGAGGTCGAACAAGACAACCATGGCAGCCGGATTAATTGATGAATAATTAATGAATATTGCAGCCACTTACGGGCCTTGCAGCCTGCTTTGAGGATGAACCAAGCAGCCGTTCTTGAAGTTCAGCAGCCCCTTCAGCCGGCTTTTGAGGATGAGCAGCCCCGCAGCCGGGCTTGGTTGAGGCATAAATTAGCCGGCTTTGATAACCACCTCTGCTGGTTGGCTATAATTGTCGAGTCTGACTTGTTAAGGCAAGAAAAAATAATGGAGCTCTTTCTTTTTTTTTTTTTTACAATCATAATAATGATAATTGTTGTCTTCAATAACTCTCATGCGGCCTACCAGGTAGACGGGCGTAGCCTTTCTTGAGAGCTTCACACCCTCGTTAGCCGAATGTAGGAAGTGCATGAGTACACTCTTGTCTCATGTATCTTACTGATAACATGAGTAAATGTTTATGATAATATCAATCATAATGCCACCATTCTCATTATGCTCTCGGGTTGAACCAATGCAAGCTCCGAGTGAATTGGTGAACAAAACAGCCACGCAGCCGGACTTGGGGATAAACAAGGAAGCCCCTGCAGCCGGATTTAATTAGTGAGGAAAGCTGCTCGAGAAATGGGTTTGTTCAGATTACACATGCGGGATTCTATGCGCCTGACCTTTGTTTAGGTTGGCTGCCGCTTGATCGAGCTTACAATCGAGCTTTAGCTAACTTACATCACAGCCGCTTTTAATGAAAAACCAAGCATCCCCTTCGGCTGGTCTTGATTGAGGCACAAAGCAGCCTCTCATCCGGGCTGGATAGATGAGCGAAGCAGCCCCTACAGCCGAGATTATTTTATGAGCATTCGAATTGAACAAAGCTTCTCGCAGCCGGGCATATATGACAAGCAATTGAGCCTTGGCAAGCGGGATAAATTGGCGAGGAGAGCTGCACCTACAGTCGGCTTTTGTGACGAGCCAAGCTGTCACTACAGCCGGGGTTGAGGTAGAACAGGAGGCAAAGCTGCCCGGGCCCATGCCGCCTGCATTACAACTGTGTGGAGCTGACTATGACTATGGTCGGCTGTAGCATGAACTCATGCTATTACGTGTGGCTTTTTTTTTTATTTTATATTGATCACACTAATGCCGCATGTATATCCTTGTAAATAGGTTATTACTCTTCAACAGCTTTGAAAAATAACTCATTGGAAGAGTAAGCTAGCTAGCTGCTTGAGAATGAATAATCAGATGCTTGGATTATTTCATACGGTTGTCGCCTCTTATTATTTTCATGCTTGAGAACTCAAGCTAGCAAACTCTCTGCTTATTACTTCCTATATTATGCATGAGAATATATAATAAAGAGGAACCTTATTACATTTGATATTGCCGCCTGACAACTTTTTCCACCAAGCTCTCATGCAAATTATAAGGTGGGCTAACTCATCATAATAATAATTATGCATTCGGCAAAAAGTAGCATGCCGCTTGTTGCAAGAAGTAGCAGACGGCAAGAAGCTTACCGACGCCTATGTAATACATACAAGCAAAGCTAGTAGTACTGTCTTTGCGGCAAAAAATTTAATAATTCCGCTTATGTCTTTGTAAGAGAGCTGTTGTACTACAATGGGTAACAAGCAGCCCCTACTCACGCACATAACCAATCGACTCGATGTTAGAGCCGCTTGTATATTAGTGGTGGAGCAGCTCAATGATGCCGCTTGTATTAGCGGTGTTAAAAGCTTGGTGGTTTTGTGGCATACATGGCTGGTTGTATCAATCAGGCATCCACTTAAATGTCGCCTGAGTTATTGTAATCATGGAGCTCACAAATCACCTCAAATGGAGAAATGCCGCCTATGTTAATAGGGAGAAGCTTATTAATGAAATAGCGGAGTAGCTTGGTATATAGTGCTGGCTGTCCTATTGCAAGCAAAACCAATTGTTACTTGCACAGTGTCGGCCACCATAGTAAAAAGCAAGCCGCTCAATTTTTAAAAATGAAAAAATGATGAATCTCTCACTCCACTAGTTAATGAGCTAGTGAACTTTAGTGAATGAAATTAATGACCAGGCTAGCTGTCAAAAACTTGGAAGTATGGAAGTGAATATCACTTGCCGCATGTACTTCCACTAATTACAAGAGTTTACTCTTAAAAAATTTATTGTATTATATTATGTATAATACAATTAGTAACATTCATATACATATATATTTGTTAATATATATGATGCTGATAGTATCAAACTATCAATCATGAACAGCATGCGGCCATGATGTTGATAGTATTAAACTATCAATCATAAATAGCATGAGGGCCAGCTGTATGATCCAGCTGGGTGGCCTGAGCATGCAGCCCGCTCATTAAATGAGTCGGATTAAAATATTGGAGTTGGCCAATTTAGCCGTCTCACCCCTAATAAAATTTAGATTAAACGGCATTGCCTTTTAACCTTCAAAAATGCATGACTTAGTCTGACAGGCCTTTTTGGCCGCCTGACTCTCGACATTCAGCCTCATGACACCTGCTGTACTTGACATCCGGCCTCATGACGCCTGCTGCCTCCCAAAGGAGGCTCCTCTCTTGAGTTGGTGATCCACAACAGTCTCCCCACAGACGGCACCAAATGTTTTGGGGTTTTTTGTACGTACCCAAATGGAGGGTGTGTACGTCCCTCGGGAGACAGATCTGCAATGCAACACTCGAACGGCCCGGACACCTGCAAAACAACGGACCCCGGGGGGCCGGAGGTCCGCCTCCGACGTTCAAGTCAGTGATCGAAATAATGTATTTTAGAGAGAGAAAGTAGAGAGAAGGGAGAGTAATTGTGGGGGGCATTGCCCTTGGAGAGAGAATTGGATCCCTTGAAACTGATGTAAAGATCAGTATTTATAGAGCATTGGGATATGTGCCTCTTAAGTTATTTAACCTAAGTAGATTGGCTTTCCCATCATTTTACGGTTTCTAGGGTTGTGGGCTTAGAGCCCATTTTCACCCTTCTATCATTGAGTTACACGTGTCATGCTCTAATTGGCTCATTGAGCGCTGAGCTTGCGGACAGGTGTCGAGGAGGCATTGGTCCACATATAGGGGGTATTTTTACCCCAAACAGAATGTATTTGACTTTCTTGATTCTAAAAGCTTTGTTGAAAGTGTTTAACTTTCATTTGATTCAAAAAGCTTTGTTTGAATGTGCTTGACTTTCATTTGATTCAATTAGCTTTGGTGAATGAGTTTGACTTTCATTTGACTCAATTAGCATTGTGGAATGCAATTGACTTTCATTTGATTCAAAAAGATTTGTTTGAATGTATTTGACTTTCATTTGAATCTAAAAGCTTTGTTGAAAGTGTTTGACTTTCATTTGATTCAAAAAGCTTTGTTTAAATGTGTTTGACTTTCATTTGACTCAATTAGCTTTGTTGAATGTGTTTGACTTTCATTTGACTCAATTAGCATTGTGGAATGCAATTGACTTTCATTTGATTCAAAAAGCTTTGTTTGAATGTATTTGACTTTCATTTGATTCTAAAAGCTATGTTGAAAGTGTTTGACTTTCATTTGACTCAATTAGCTTTGTTGAATGCATTTGACTTTCATTTGATTCAAAAAGCTTAATTTGAATGTGTTTGACTTTCATATAACTCAATTAGCTTTGTTGAATGTGCTTGAATTTCATTTGACTCAATTAGCTTTGGTGAATGAGTTTGACTTTCATTTGACTCAATTAGCATTGTGGAATGCAATTGACTTTCATTTGATTCAAAAAGCTTTGTTTGAATGTATTTGACTTTCATTTGAATCTAAAAGCTTTGTTGAAAGTGTTTGACTTTCATTTGATTCAAAAAGCTTTGTTTGTATGTGTTTGACTTTCATTTGACTCAATTAGATTTGTTGAATGTGTTTGACTTTCATTTGACTCTATTAGCATTGTGGAATGCAATTGACTTTCATTTGATTCAAAAAGCTTTGTTTGAATGTATTTGACTTTCATTTGATTCTAAAAGCTTTGTTGAAAGTGTTTGACTTTCATTTGACTCAATTAGCTTTGTTAAATGCATTTGACTTTCATTTGATTCAAAATGCTTTGTTTGAATGTGTTTGACTTTCATTTGACTCAATTAGCTTTGTTGAATGTGTTTGACTTTTATTTGTCTCAATTAGCATTGTGGAATGCAATTGACTTTCGTTTGATTCAAAAAGCTTTGTTTGAATATATTTAACTTTCATTTGACTCTAAAAGCTTTGTTGAAAAATGTTTGACTTTCATTTGACTCAATTATCTTTGTTGAATGCATTTTACTTTCATTTGATTTAAAAACCTTTGTTTGAATGTGTTTGACTTTCATTTGACTCAATTAGCTTTGGTGAATGTGTTTGACTTTCATTTGACTCAATTAGCATTGTGGAATGCAATTGACTTTCATTTAATTCAAAAAGCTTTGTTTGAATGTATTTGACTTTCATTTGATATTAAAAGCTTTGTTGACAGTGTTTGACTTTCATTTGACTTAATTAGCTTTGTTGAATGCATTTGACTTTCATTTGATTCGAAAAGCTTTGTTTGAATGTGTTTGACTTTCATTTGACTCAATTAGCTTTGTTGAATGTTTTTGACTTTTATTTAACTCAATTAGCATTGTGGAATGCAATTGACTTTCATTTGATTCAAAAAGCTTTGTTTTAATGTATTTGACTTTCATTTGTTTCTAAAAGCTTTGTTAAAAAGTATTTGACTTTCATTTGACTCAACTAGCTTTGTTGAATGCATTTGAATTTCATTTGATTTAAAAAGCTTTGTTTGAATGTGTTTGACTTTCATTTGACTCAATTAGCATTGTGGAATGCAATTGACTTTCATTTGATTCAAAAAGCTTTGTTTGAATGTATTTGACTTTCATTTGATTCTAAAAGCTTTGTTGAAAGTGTTTGACTTTCATTTGATTCAAAAAGCTTTGTTTGAATGTGTTGGACTTTCATTTGACTTAATTAGATTTGTTGAATGTGTTTGTCTTTCATTTGACTCTATTAGCATTGTGGAATGCAATTGACTTTCATTTGATTCAAAAAGCTTTGTTTGAATGTATTTGACTTTCATTTGATTCAAAAAGCTTTGTTTGAATGTATTTGACTTTCATTTGATTCTAAAAGCTTTGTTGAAAGTGTTTGACTTTCATTTGATTCAAAAAGCTTTGTTTGAATGTGTTTGACTTTCATTTGACTCTATTAGCTTTGTTGAAGGGTTTGAGTTTCATTTGACTCAATTAGCATTGTGGAATGCAATTGACTTTCATTTTATTCAATTAGCTTTGTTGGAATGTATTTGACTTTCATTTGATTTTAAAAGCTTTTTTGAAAGTGTTTGACTTTTATTTGACTCTATTAGCTTTGTTGAATGAATTTGACTTTTATTTGATTCAAAAAGCTTTGTTTGAATGTGTTTGACTTTCATTTGACTCAATTAGCTTAGGTGAATGTGTTAGACTTTCATTTGACTCAATTAGCATTGTGGAATGCAATTGACTTTCATTTAATTCAAAAAGCTTTGTTTGAATGTATATGACTTTCATTTGATCTTAAAAGCTTTGTTGACATTGTTTGAATTTCATTTGACTTAATTAGCTTTGTTGAATGCATTTTACTTTCATTTGATTCAAAAAGCTTTGTTTGAATGTGTTTGACTTTCATTTGACTCAATTAGCTTTGTTGAATGTGTTTGAGTTTCATTTGACTCAATTAGCATTGTGGAATGCAATTGACTTTCATTTGATTCAAAAAGCTTTGTTTGAATGTATTTGACTTTCGTTTGATTTTAAAAGCTTTGTTGAAAGTGTTTGACTTTCATTTAACTCTATTAGCTTTGTTGAATGAATTTGACTTTTATTTGATTCAAAAAGCTTTGTTTGAATGTGTTTGATTTTCATTTGACTCAGTTAGCTTTGGTGAATGTGTTAGACTTTCATTTGACTCATTTAGCCTTGTGGAATGCAATTGACTTTCATTTAATTCAAAAAGCTTTGTTTGAATGTATATGACTTCTATTTGACCTTAAAAGCTTTGTTGACAGTGTTTGACTTTCATTTAACTTAATTAGCTTTGTTGAATGCATTTGACTTTCATTTGATTCAAAAAGCTTTTTTTGAATGTGTTTGACTTTCTTTTGACTCAATTAGCTTTGTTGAATGTGTTTGACTTTTCTTTGTCTCAATTAGCATTGTGGAATGCAATTGACTTTCATTTGATTCAAAAAGCTTTATTTGAATGTATTTGACTTTCATTTGACTCTAAAAGCTTTGTTGAAAAGTGTTTGACTTTCATTTGACTCAATTAGCTTTGTTGAATGCATTTGACTTTCATTTGATTTTAAAAGCTTTGTTTGAATGTGTTTGACTTTCATTTGACTCAATTAGCTTTGCTGAATGTGTTTGACTTTCATTTGACTCAATTAGCATTGTGGAATGCAATTGACTTTCATTTAATTCAAAAAGCTTTGTTTGAATGTATTTGACTTACATTTGATCTTAAAACCTTTGTTGACAGTGTTTGACTTTCATTTGACTTAATTAGCTTTGTTGAATGCATTTGACTTTCATTTGATTCGAAAAGCTTTGTTTGAATGTGTTTGACTTTCATTTGACTCAATTAGCTTTGGTGAATGTGTTTGACTTTCATTTGACTCAATTAGCATTGTGGAATTAAATTGACTTTCATTTGATTCAAAAAGCTTTGCTTGAATGTATTTGACTTTCTTTGATTCTAAAAGCTTTGTTGAAAGTTTTTGACTTTCATTAGATTCAAAAAGCTTTGTTTGAATTTGTTTGACTTTCATTTGACTCAATTAGCTTTGGTGAATGTATTTGACTTTCATTTGACTCAATTAGCGTTGTGGAATGCAATTGACTTTCATTTGATTCAAAAAGCTTTGTTTGAATATATTTGACTTTCATTTGATTCTAAAAGCTTTGTTGAAAGTGTTTGACTTTCATTAGATTCAAAAAGCTTTGTTTGAATGTGTTGGACTTTCATTTGACTCAATTAGATTTGTTGAATGTGTTTGACTTTCATTTGACTCTATTAGCATTGTGGATTGCAATTGACTTTCATTTGATTCAAAAAGCTTTGTTTGAATGTATTTGACTTTCATTTGATTCTAAAAGCTTTGTTGAAAGTGTTTGACTTGCATTTGACTCAATTAGCTTTGTTGAATGCATTTGACTTTCATTTGATTCAAAAAGCTTTGTTTGAATGTGTTTGACTTTCATTTGAGTCAATTAGCTTTGTTGAAGTGTTTGAGTTTCATTTGACTCAATTAGGATTGTGGAATGCAAGTGACTTTCATTTGATTCAATTAGCTTTGTTTGAATGTATTTGACTTTCATTTGATTTTAAAAGCTTTGTTGAAAGTGTTTGACTTTCATTTGACTCTATTAGCTTTGTTGAATGAATTTGACTTTTATTTGATTCAAAAAGCTTTGTTTGAATGTGTTTGACTTTCATTTGACTCAATTAGCTTTGGTGAATGCGTTAGACTTTCATTTGACTCAATTAGCATTGTGGAATGCAATTGACTTTCATTTAATTCAAAAAGCTTTGTTTGAATGTATATGACTTTCATTTGATCTTAAAAGCTTTGTTGACAATGTTTGACTTTCATTTGACTTAATTAGCTTTATTGAATGCATTTGACTTTCATTTGATTCAAAAAGCTTTGTTTGAATGTGTTTGACTTTCTTTTGACTCAATAAGCTTTGTTGAATGTGTTTGACTTTTATTTCTCTCAATTAGCATTGTGGAATGCAATTGACTTTCATTTGATTCAAAAAGCTTTGTTTGAATGTATTTGACTTTCATTTGATTCTAAAAGCTTTGTTGAAAAGTGTTTGACTTTCATTTGACTCAATTACCTTTGTTGAATGCATTTGACTTTCATTTGATTTAAAAAGCTTTGTTTGAATGTGTTTGACTTATATTTGACTCAATTAGCTTTGGTGAATGTGTTTGACTTTCATTTGACTCAATTAGCATTGTGGAATGAAATTGACTTTCATTTGATTCAAAAAGCTTTGTTTGAATGTATTTGACTTTCATTTGATTTTAAAAGCTTTGTTGAAAGTGTTTGACTTTCATTTGATTCAAAAAGCTTTGTTTGAATGTGCTTGACTTTCATTTGACTCAATTAGCTTTGGTGAATGAGTTTGACTTTCATTTGACTCAATTAGCATTGTGGATTGCAATTGACTTTCATTTGATTCAAAAAGCTTTGTTTGAATGTATTTGACTTTCATTTGAATCTAAAAGCTTTGTTGAAAGTGTTTGACTTTCATTTGATTCAAAAAGCTTTGTTTGAATGTGTTTGACTTTCTTTTGACTCAATTAGCTTTGTTGAATGTGTTTGACTTTTATTTGTCTCAATTAGCATTGTGGAATGCAATTGACTTTCATTTGATTCAAAAAGCTTTGTTTGAATGTATTTGACTTTCATTTGACTCTAAAAGCTTTGTTGAAAAGTGTTTGACTTTCATTTGACTCAATTAGCTTTGTTGAATGCATTTGACTTTCATTTGATTTAAAAAGCTTTGTTTGAATGTGTTTGACTTTCATTTGACTCAATTAGCTTTGGTGAATGTGTTTGACTTTCATTTGACTCAATTAGCATTGTGGAATGCATTTGACTTTCATTTAATTCAAAAAGCTTTGTTTGAATGTATTTGACTTTCATTTGATCTTAAAAGCTTTGTTGACAGTGTTTGACTTTCATTTGACTTAATTAGCTTTGTTGAATGCATTTGACTTTCATTTGACTCGAAAAGCTTTGTTTGAATGTATTTGACTTTCATTTGATTCTAAAAGCTTTGTTGAAAGTGTTTGACTTTCATTTGATTCAAAAAGCTTTGTTTGAATGTGTTGGAATTTCATTTGACTCAATTAGATTTGTTGAATGTGTTTGACTTTTATTTGTCTCAATTAGCATTGTGGAATGCAATTGACTTTCATTTGATTCAAAAAGCTTTGTTTGAATGTATTTGACTTTCATTTGACTCTAAAAGCTTTGTTGAAAAGTGTTTGACTTTCATTTGACTCAATTAGCTTTGTTGATTGCATTTGACTTTCATTTGATTTAAAAAGCTTTGTTTGAATGTGTTTGACTTTCATTTGACTCAATTAGCTTTGGTGAATGTGTTTGACTTTCATTTGACTCAATTAGCATTGTGGAATGCATTTGACTTTCATTTAATTCAAAAAGCTTTGTTTGAATGTATTTGACTTTCATTTGATCTTAAAAGCTTTGTTGACAGTGTTTGACTTTCATTTGATTCAAAAAGCTTTGTTTGAATGTGTTTGACTTTCTTTTGACTCAATTAGCTTTGTTGAATGTGTTTGACTTTTATTTGTCTCAATTAGCATTGTGGAATGCAATTGACTTTCATTTGATTCAAAAAGCTTTGTTTGAATGTATTTGACTTTCATTTGACTCTAAAAGCTTTGTTGAAAAGTGTTTGACTTTCATTTGACTCAATTAGCTTTGTTGAATGCATTTGACTTTCATTTGATTTAAAAAGCTTTGTTTGAATGTGTTTGACTTTCATTTGACTCAATTAGCTTTGGTGAATGTGTTTGACTTTCATTTGACTCAATTAGCATTGTGGAATGCATTTGACTTTCATTTAATTCAAAAAGCTTTGTTTGAATGTATTTGACTTTCATTTGATCTTAAAAGCTTTGTTGACAGTGTTTGACTTTCATTTGACTTAATTAGCTTTGTTGAATGCATTTGACTTTCATTTGACTCGAAAAGCTTTGTTTGAATGTATTTGACTTTCATTTGATTCTAAAAGCTTTGTTGAAAGTGTTTGACTTTCATTTGATTCAAAAAGCTTTGTTTGAATGTGTTGGAATTTCATTTGACTCAATTAGATTTGTTGAATGTGTTTGACTTTTATTTGTCTCAATTAGCATTGTGGAATGCAATTGACTTTCATTTGATTCAAAAAGCTTTGTTTGAATGTATTTGACTTTCATTTGACTCTAAAAGCTTTGTTGAAAAGTGTTTGACTTTCATTTGACTCAATTAGCTTTGTTGAATGCATTTGACTTTCATTTGATTTAAAAAGCTTTGTTTGAATGTGTTTGACTTTCATTTGACTCAATTAGCTTTGGTGAATGTGTTTGACTTTCATTTGACTCAATTAGCATTGTGGAATGCATTTGACTTTCATTTAATTCAAAAAGCTTTGTTTGAATGTATTTGACTTTCATTTGATCTTAAAAGCTTTGTTGACAGTGTTTGACTTTCATTTGATTCAAAAAGCTTTGTTTGAATGTGTTTGACTTTCTTTTGACTCAATTAGCTTTGTTGAATGTGTTTGACTTTTATTTGTCTCAATTAGCATTGTGGAATGCAATTGACTTTCATTTGATTCAAAAAGCTTTGTTTGAATGTATTTGACTTTCATTTGACTCTAAAAGCTTTGTTGAAAAGTGTTTGACTTTCATTTGACTCAATTAGCTTTGTTGAATGCATTTGACTTTCATTTGATTTAAAAAGCTTTGTTTGAATGTGTTTGACTTTCATTTGACTCAATTAGCTTTGGTGAATGTGTTTGACTTTCATTTGACTCAATTAGCATTGTGGAATGCATTTGACTTTCATTTAATTCAAAAAGCTTTGTTTGAATGTATTTGACTTTCATTTGATCTTAAAAGCTTTGTTGACAGTGTTTGACTTTCATTTGACTTAATTAGCTTTGTTGAATGCATTTGACTTTCATTTGACTTGAAAAGCTTTGTTTGAATGTATTTGACTTTCATTTGATTCTAAAAGCTTTGTTAAAAGTGTTTGACTTTCATTTGATTCAAAAAGCTTTGTTTGAATGTGTTGGAATTTCATTTGACTCAATTAGATTTGTTAAATGTGTTTGACTTTCATTTGACTCTATTAGCATTGTGGAATGCAATTGACTTTCATTTGATTCAAAAAGCTTTGTTTTAATGTATTTGACTTTCATTTGGTTCTAAAAGCTTTGTTGAAAGTGTTCGACTTTCATTTGACTCAATTAGCTTTGTTGAATGCATTTGACTTTCATTTGATTCAAAAAGCTTTGTTTGAATGTGTTTGACTTTCATTTGACTCAATTAGCTTTGTTGAAGTGTTTGAGTTTCATTTGACTCAATTAGCATTGTGGAATGCAATTGACTTTCATTTGATTCAATAAGCTTTGTTTGAATGTATTTGACTTTCATTTGATTTTAAAAACTTTGTTGAAAGTGTTTGACTTTCATTTGACTCTATTAGCTTTGTTGAATGAATTTGACTTTTATTTGATTCAAAAAGCTTTGTTTGAATGTGTTTGACTTTCATTTGACTCAATTAGCTTTGGTGAATGTGTTAGACTTTCATTTGACTCAATTAGCATTGTGGAATGCAATTGACTTTCATTTAATTCAAAAAGCTTTTTTGAATGTATATGACTTTCATTTGATCTTAAATGCTTTGTTGACAATGTAGGACTTTCATTTGACCTAAATAGCTTTGTTGAATGCATTTGACTTTCATTTGATTCAAAAAGCTTTGTTTGAATGTTTTTGACTTTCTTTTGACTCAATTAGCTTTGTTGAATGTGTTTGACTTTTATTTGTCTCAATTAGCATTGTGGAATGCAATTGACTTTCATTTGATTCAAAAAGCTTTGTTTGAATGTATTTGACTTTCATTTGACTCTAAAAGCTTTGTTGAAAAGTGTTTGACTTTCATTTGACTCAGTTAGCTTTGTTGAATGCATTTGATTTTCATTTGATTTACAAAAGCTTTGTTTGAATGTGTTTGACTTTCATTTGACTCAATTAGCTTTGGTGAATGTGTTTGACTTTCATTTGACTCAATTAGCAATGTCGAATGCATTTGACTTTCATTTAATTCAAAAAGCTTTGTTTGAATGTATTGGACTTTCATTTGATCTTAAAAGCTTTGTTGACAGTGTTTGACTTTCATTTGACTTAATTAGCTTTGTTGAATGCATTTGACTTTCATTTGATTCGAAAAGCTTTGTTTAAATGTATTTGACTTTCATTTGATTCTGAAAGCTTTGTTGAAAGTGATTGACTTTCATTTGATTCAAAAAGCTTTGTTTGAATGTGTTGGACTTTCATTTGACTCAATTAGATTTGTTGAATGTGTTTGACTTTCATTTGACTCTATTAGCATTGTTGAATGCAATTGACTTTCATTTGATTCAAAAAGCATTGTTTTAATGTATTTGACTTTCATTTGATTCTAAAAGCTTTGTTGAAAGTGTTCGACTTTCATTTGACTCAATTAGCTTTGTTGAATGCATTTGACTTTCATTTGATTCAAAAAGCTTTGTTTGAATTTGTTTGACTTTCATCTGACTCAATTAGCTTTGTTGATGTGTTTGAGTTTCATTTGACTCAATTAACATTGTGGAATGCAATTGACTTTCATTTGATTCAAAAAGCTTTGTTTGAATGTATTTGACTTTCATTTGATTCTAAAAGCTTTGTTGAAAAGTGTTTGACTTTCATTTGACTTAATTAGCTTTGTTGAATGCATTTGACTTTCATTTGATTTTAAAAGCTTTGTTTGAATGTGTTTGACTTTCATTTGATTCAATTAGCTTTGGTGAATGTGTTTGACTTCCATTTGAATCAATTAGCATTGTGGAATGAAATTGACTTTCATTTGATTCAAAAAGCTTTGTTTGAATGTATTTAACTTTCTTTGATTCTAAAAGCTTTGTTGAATTTGTTTGACTTTCATCTGACTCAATTAGCTTTGTTGAAGTGTTTGAGTTTCATTTGACTCAATTAACATTGTGGAATGCAATTGACTTTCATTTGATTCAAAAAGCTTTGTTTGAATGTATTTGACTTTCATTTGATTCTAAAAGCTTTGTTGAAAAGTGTTTGACTTTCATTTGACTTAATTAGCTTTGTTGAATGCATTTGACTTTCATTTGATTTTAAAAGCTTTGTTTGAATGTGTTTGACTTTCATTTGATTCAATTAGCTTTGGTGAATGTGTTTGACTTCCATTTGAATCAATTAGCATTGTGGAATGAAATTGACTTTCATTTGATTCAAAAAGCTTTGTTTGAATGTATTTAACTTTCTTTGATTCTAAAAGCTTTGTTTGAATGTGTTTGACTTTCATTTGACTCAATTAGGTTTGTTGAATGTGTTTGACTTTCATTTGACTCTATTAGCATTGTGGAATGCAATTGACTTTCATTTGATTCAAAAAGCTTTGTTTGAATGTATTTGACTTTCATTTGATTCTAAAAGGTTTGTTGAAAGTGTTTGACTTTCTTTTGACTCAATTAGCTTTGTTAAATGCATTTGACTTTCATTTGATTCAAAATGCTTTGTTTAAATGTGTTTGACTTTCATTTGACTCAATTAGCTTTGTTGAATGTGTTTGAGTTTAATTTGACTCAATTAGCATTGTGGAATGCAATTGACTTTCATTTGATTCAAAAAGCTTTGTTTGAATGTATTTGACTTTCATTTGATTTTAAAAGCTTTGTTGAAAGTGTTTGACATTCATTTGACTCTATTAGCTTTGTTGAATGCATTTGACTTTTATTTGATTCAAAAAGCTTTGTTTGAATGTGTTTGACTTTCATTTGAATCAATTAGCTTTGGTGAATGTGTTTCACAATCATTTTACTCAATTAGCATTGTGGAATGCAATTGACTTTTATTTGATTCAAAAAGCTTTGTTTGAATGTATTTGACTTTCATTTGATTCTAAAAGCTTTGTTGAAAGTCTTTGACTTTCATTTGATTCAAAAAGCTTTGTTTGAATGTGTTTGACTTTCATTTGACTCAATAGCTTTGGTGAATGTGTTTCACTTTCATTTTACTCAATTAGCATTGTGGAATGCAATTGACTTTCATTTGATTCAAAAAGCTTTGTTTGAATGTATTTGCTTTTCATTTGAATCTAAAAGCTTTGTTGAAAGTGTTTGACTTTCATTTGATTCAAAAAGCTTTGTTTGTATGTGTTAGACTTTCATTTGACTCAATTTGATTTGTTGAATGTGTTTGACTTTCATTTGACTCTATTAGCATTGTGGAATGTAATTGACTTTCATTTGATTCAAAAAGCTTTGTTTGAATGTATTTGATTTTCATTTGATTCTAAAAGCTTTGTTGAAAGTGTTTGACTTTCATTTGACTCAATTAGCTTTGTTAAATGCATTTGGCTTTCATTTGATTCAAAATGCTTTGTTTAAATGTGTTTGACTTTCATTTGACTCAATTAGCTTTGGTGAATGTGTTTGACTTTCATTTGACTCAATTAGCATTGTCGAATGCATTTGACTTTCATTTAATTCAAAAAGCTTTGTTTGAATGTATTTGACTTTCATTTGATCTTAAAAGCTTTGTTGACAGTGTTTGACTTTCATTTGACTTAATTAGCTTTGTTGAATGCATTTGACTTTCATTTGATTCGAAAAGCTTTGTTTAAATGTATTTGACTTTCATTTGATTCTGAAAGCTTTGTTGAAAGTGATTGACTTTCATTTGATTCAAAAAGCTTTGTTTGAATGTGTTGGACTTTCATTTGACTCAATTAGATTTGTTGAATGTGTTTGACTTTCATTTGACTCTATTAGCATTGTTGAATGCAATTGACTTTAATTTGATTCAAAAAGCATTGTTTTAATGTATTTGACTTTCATTTGATTCTAAAAGCGTTGTTGAAAGTGTTCGACTTTCATTTGACTCAATTAGCATTGTTGAATGCATTTGACTTTCATTTGATTCAAAAAGCTTTGTTTGAATTTGTTTGACTTTCATCTGACTCAATTAGCTTTGTTGAAGTGTTTGAGTTTCATTTGACTCAATTAACATTGTGGAATGCAATTGACTTTCATTTGATTCAAAAAGCTTTGTTTGAATGTATTTGACTTTCATTTGATTCTAAAAGCTTTGTTGAAAAGTGTTTGACTTTCATTTGACTTAATTAGCTTTGTTGAATGCATTTGACTTTCATTTGATTTAAAAAGCTTTGTTTGAATGTGTTTGACTTTCATTTGATTCAATTAGCTTTGGTGAATGTGTTTGACTTCCATTTGACTCAATTAGCATTGTGGAATGAAATTGACTTTCATTTGATTCAAAAAGCTTTGTTTGAATGTATTTGACTTTCTTTGATTCTAAAAGCTTTGTTGAAAGTGTTTGACTTTCATTTGATTCAAAAAGCTTTGTTTGAATGTGCTTGAATTTCATTTGACTCAATTAGCTTTGGTGAATGAGTTTGACTTTCATTTGACTCAATTAGCATTGTGGAATGCAATTGACTTTCATTTGATTCAAAAAGCTTTGTTTGAATGTATTTGACTTTCATTTTAATCTAAAAGCTTTGTTGAAAGTGTTTGACTTTCATTTGATTCAAAAATCTTTGTTTGTATGTGTTTGACTTTCATTTGACTCAATTAGATTTGTTGAATGTGTTTGACTTTCATTTGACTCTATTAGCATTGTGGAATGCAATTGACTTTCATTTGATTCAAAAAGCTTTGTTTGAATGTATTTGACTTTCATTTAGGGGTGGCAAACAGATCAGGTCGGGTCACTTTCGTGTTCGGGTCAATTCGATTTCGGGTCAAAGAACATCAACCTGAACCTGACCTGATTAGTTTTTCGGGTCAGAATGCTTGACCCGAACCTGATCTGTTCGGATTCGGGTCAGTTTCGGGTCAACCTGATTTAACTTGATTTTTTCCACCAATTTTATTATTTATTTAAAAAAAAATTATAAGAGGATAATTTTTGTTTTATATAGATATATATTTACGCTTACAAACACTATACGGAGTATCTAAAATCACAAAAATGGAATTCATAACATAGGATTAGAAATAACAAATTACAAAATACAAGTATGTTGTTTATTTTTCAACTGCATGTGTATTTCAATCCAAAGTGCTGGGCTTCTGACTTTGTGAGCACAAGAAGCATGAGTATTGATCTGAATCTTGTGCTTGCATCATCCAATTAAATCACAAAATAAAACGAAATATATACATATATGCAGCATAATGTGTAAAATTCCAAAAATCTAAACTATTCCCCAAACACAATTTTAGCAAAATTATTTCTGTAACAAAGAAACAAACCAAACTTAAACAAAATTACATAAATAAATAATTCGCTATTACAAAACATAATGGTTTTAGATCGATGATGAATTAAAGTTGGACCGATAATATGGAAGTGCAATTTAGAGTAGCTTCAAAATTAAAAACAGCAATGGAGAAGATTTTAAGGATTAAAGAGAGAGAAAATTTTAGAGAGAGAGAGAGAGAGAAGGGCAAAAAACTGAAAACGGCTGGGAGAAATGACAAAAAATAGAATGTTTTTAGGGTTTTTGAGTTTATAAGGTAGGCTTTTTTCGAATTTGGGCTGGGCTAAGGTTCCTTTAGGGTTTTTTTTTTTCAAAACTTAAATGTGTTCGGGTTACGTGGGTCATTTTCGAGTTGAAAGTTTCAACCTTAACCTAACCCATTTAATTTTCGTGTCGGGTTCGTGTCGACCCATTTAAGTTTTCGGGTCGAAAACTTCAACCCTAACCCGCTATTTTCAGGTCGGGTTCGGGTCGGGTTTTCGGGTCAGGTCAATTTTTGCCAGCCCTACTTTCATTTGCTTCTAAAAGGTTTGTTGAAAGTGTTTGACTTTCATTTGACTCAATTAGCTTTGTTAAATGCATTTGACTTTCATTTGATTCAAAATGCTTTGTTTAAATGTGTTTGACTTTCATTTGACTCAATAAGCTTTGTTGAATGTGTTTGAGTTTAATTTGACTCAATTAGCATTGTGGAATGCAATTGACTTTCATTTGATTCAAAAAGCTTTGTTTGAATGTATTTGACTTTCATTTGATTTTAAAAGCTTTGTTGAAAGTGTTTGACTTTCATTTGACTCTATTAGCTTTGTTGAATGCATTTGACTTTTATTTGATTCAAAAAGCTTTGTTTGAATGTGTTTGACTTTCATTTGAATCAATTAGCTTTGGTGAATGTGTTTCACTTTCATTTTACTCAATTAGCATTGTGGAATGCAATTGACTTTTATTTGATTCAAAAAGCTTTGTTTGAATGTATTTGACTTTCATTTGATTCTAAAAGCTTTGTTGAAAGTGTTTGACTTTCATTTGATTCAAAAAGCTTTGTTTGAATGTGTTTGACTTTCATTTGACTCAATAGCTTTGGTGAATGTGTTTCACTTTCATTTTACTCAATTAGCATTGTGGAATGCAATTGACTTTCATTTGATTCAAAAAGCTTTGTTTGAATGTATTTGACTTTCAATTGAATCTAAAAGCTTTGTTGAAAGTGTTTGACTTTCATTTGATTCAAAAAGCTTTGTTTGTATGTGTTTGACTTTCATTTGACTCAATTAGATTTGTTGAATGTGTTTGACTTTCATTTGACTCTATTAGCATTGTGGAATGCAATTGACTTTCATTTGATTCAAAAAGCTTTGTTTGAATGTATTTGACTTTCATTTGATTCTAAAAGCTTTGTTGAAAGTGTTTGACTTTCATTTGACTCAATTAGCTTTGTTAAATGCATTTGACTTTCATTTGATTCAAAATGCTTTGTTTAAATGTGTTTGACTTTCATTTGACTCAATTAGCTTTGGTAAATGTGTTTGACTTTCATTTGACTCAATTAGCATTGTGTAATGCATTTGACTTTCATTTAATTCAAAAAGCTTTGTTTGAATGTATTTGACTTTCATTTGATCTTAAAAGCTTTGTTGACAGTGTTTGACTTTCATTTGACTTAATTAGCTATGTTGAATGCATTTGACTTTCATTTGATTCGAAAAGCTTTGTTTGAATGTATTTGACTTTCATTTGATTCTAAAAGCTTTGTTGAAAGTGTTTGACTTTCATTTGATTCAAAAAGCTTTGTTTGAATGTGTTGGACTTTCATTTGACTCAATTAGGTTTATTGAATGTGTTTGACTTTCATTTGACTCTATTAGCATTGTGGAATGCAATTGACTTTCATTTGATTCAAAAAGCTTTGTTTTAATGTATTTGACTTTCATTTGATTCTAAAAGCTTTGTTGAAAGTGTTCGACTTTCATTTGACTCAATTAGCTTTGTTGAATGCATTTGACTTTCATTTGATTCAAAAAGCTTTGTTTAAATGTGTTTGAGTTTCATTTGACTCAATTAGCTTTGTTGAAGTGTTTGAGTTTCATTTGACTCAATTAGCATTGTGGAATGCAATTGACTTTCATTTGATTCAATTAGCTTTGTTTGAATGTATTTGACTTTCATTTGATTTTAAAAACTTTGTCGAAAGTGTTTGACTTTCATTTGACTCTATTAGCTTTGTTGAATGAATTTGTCTTTTATTTGATTCAAAAAGCTTTGTTTGAATGTGTTTGACTTTCATTTGACTCAATTAACTTTGGTGAATGTGTTAGACTTTCATTTGACTCAATTAGCATTGTGGAATGCAATTGACTTTCATTTAATTCAAAAAGCTTTGTTTGAATGTATATGACTTTCATTTGATTTTAAAAGCTTTGTCGAAAGTGTTTGACTTTCATTTGATTCAAAAAGCTTTGTTTGAAAGTGTTTGACTTTCATTTGACTCAATTAGCTTTGTTGAATGTGTTTGACTTTTATTTGTCTCAATTAGCATTGTGGAATGCAATTGACTTTCATTTGATTCAAAAAGCTTTGTTTGAATGTAATTGACTTTCGTTTGATTCTAAAAGCTTTGTTGAAAAGTGTTTGACTTTCATTTGACTCAATTAGCTTTGTTGAATGCATTTGACTTTCATTTGATTTAAAATCTTTGTTTGAATGTGTTTGACTTTCATTTGACTCAATTAGCTTTGGTGAATGTGTTTGACTTTCATTTGACACAATTAGCATTGTGGAATGAAATTGACTTTCATTTGATTCAAAAAGCTTTGTTTGAATGTATTTGACTTTCATTTGATTTTAAAAGCTTTGTTGAAAGTGTTTGACTTTCATTTGATTCAAAAAGCTTTGTTTGAATGTGCTTGAATTTTATTTGACTCAATTAGCTTTGGTGAATGAGTTTGACTTTTATTTGACTCAATTAGCATTGTGGAATGCAATTGACTTTCATTTGATTCAAAAAGCTTTGTTTGAATGTATTTGACTTTCATTTGAATCTAAAAGCTTTGTTGAAAGTGTTTGACTTTCATTTGATTTAAAAAGCTTTGTTTGAATGTGTTTGACTTTCTTTTGACTCAATTAGCTTTGTTGAATGTGTTTGACTTTTATTTATCTCAATTAGCATTGTGGAATGCAATTGACTTTCATTTGATTCAAAAAGCTTTGTTTGAATGTATTTGACTTTCATTTGACTCTAAAAGCTTTGTTGAAAAGTGTTTGACTTTCATTTGACTCAATTAGCTTAGTTGAATGCATTTGACTTTCATTTGATTTAAAAAGCTTTGTTTGAATGTGTTTGTCTTTCATTTGACTCAATTAGCTTTGGTGAATGTGTTTGACTTTCATTTGACTCAATTAGCATTGTGGAATGCATTTGACTTTCATTTAATTCAAAAAGCTTTGTTTGAATGTATTTGACTTTCATTTGATCTTAAAAGCTTTGTTGACAGTGTTTGACTTTCATTTGACTTAATTAGCTTTGTTCAATGCATTTGACTTTCATTTGATTCGAAAAGCTTTGTTTGAATGTATTTGACTTTCATTTGATTCTAAAAGCTTTGTTGAAAGTGTTTGACTTTCATTTGATTCAAAAAGCTTTGTTTGAATGTGTTGGACTTTCATTTGACTCAATTAGGTTTGTTGAATGTGTTTGACTTTCATTTGACTCTATTAGCATTGTGGAATGCAATTGACTTTCATTTGATTTAAAAAGCTTTGTTTTAATGTATTTGACTTTCATTTGATTCTAAAAGCTTTGTTGAAAGTGTCCGACTTTCATTTGACTCAATTAGCTTTGTTGAATGCATTTGGCTTTCATTTGATTCAAAAAGTTTTGTTTAAATGTGTTTGAGTTTCATTTGACTCAATTAGCTTTGTTGAAGTGTTTGAGTTTCATTTGACTCAATTAGCATTGTGGAATGCAATTGACTTTCATTTGATTCAATTAGCTTCGTTTGAATGTATTTGACTTTCATTTGATTTTAAAAACTTTGTCGAAAGTGTTTGACTTTCATTTGACTCTATTAGCTTTGTTGAATGAATTTGTCTTTTATTTGATTCAAAAAGCTTTGTTTGAATGTGTTTGACTTTCATTTGACTCAATTGGCTTTGGTGAATGTGTTAGACTTTCATTTGACTTAATTAGCATTGTGGAATGCAATTGACTTTCATTTAATTCAAAAAGCTTTGTTTGAATGTATATGACTTTCATTTGATTTTAAAAGCTTTGTTGAAAGTGTTTGACTTTCATTTGATTCAAAAAGCTTTGTTTGAAAGTGTTTGACTTTCATTTGACTCAATTAGCTTTGTTGAATGTGTTTGACTTTTATTTGTCTCAATTAGCATTGTGGAATGCAATTGACTTTCATTTGATTCAAAAAGCTTTGTTTGAATGTATTTGACTTTCGTTTGATTCTAAAAGCTTTGTTGAAAAGTGTTTGACTTTCATTTGACTCAATTAGCTTTGTTGAATGCATTTGACTTTCATTTGATTTAAAATCTTTGTTTGAATGTGTTTGACTTTCATTTGACTCAATTAGCTTTGGTGAATGTGTTTGACTTTCATTTGACTCAATTAGCATTGTGGAATGAAATTGACTTTCATTTGATTCAAAAAGCTTTGTTTGAATGTATTTGACTTTCATTTGATTTTAAAAGCTTTGTTGAAAGTGTTTGACTTTCATTTGATTCAAAAAGCTTTGTTTGAATGTGCTTGAATTTCATTTGACTCAATTAGCTTTGGTGAATGAGTTTGACTTTCATTTGACTCAATTAGCATTGTGGAATGCAATTGACTTTCATTTGATTCAAAAAGCTTTGTTTGAATGTATTTGACTTTCATTTGAATCTAAAAGCTTTGTTGAAAGTGTTTGACTTTCATTTGATTCAAAAAGCTTTGTTTGAATGTGTTTGACTTTCTTTTGACTCAATTAGCTTTGTTGAATGTGTTTGACTTTTATTTGTCTCAATTAGCATTGTGGAATGCAATTGACTTTCATTTGATTCAAAAAGCTTTGTTTGAATGTATTTGACTTTCATTTGACTCTAAAAGCTTTGTTGAAAAGTGTTTGACTTTCATTTGACTCAATTAGCTTTGTTGAATGCATTTGACTTTCATTTGATTTAAAAAGCTTTGTTTGAATGTGTTTGACTTTCATTTGACTCAATTAGATTTGGTGTATGTGTTTGACTTTCATTTGACTCAATTAGCATTGTGGAATGCATTTGACTTTCATTTAAGTCAAAAAGCTTTGTTTGAATGTATTTGACTTTCATTTGATCTTAAAAGCTTTGTTGACAGTGTTTGACTTTCATTTGACTTAATTAGCTTTGTTCAATGCATTTGACTTTCATTTGATTCGAAAAGCTTTGTTTGAATGTATTTGACTTTCATTTGATTCTAAAAGCTTTGTTGAAAGTGTTTGACTTTCATTTGATTCAAAAAGCTTTGTTTGAATGTGTTGGACTTTCATTTGACTCAATTAGGTTTGTTGAATGTGTTTGACTTTCATTTGACTCTATTAGCATTGTGGAATGCAATTGACTTTCATTTGATTCAAAAAGCTTTGTTTTAATGTATTTGACTTTCATTTGATTCTAAAAGCTTTGTTGAAAGTGTTCGACTTTCATTTGACTCAATTAGCTTTGTTGAATGCATTTGACTTTCATTTGATTCAAAAAGCTTTGTTTAAATGTGTTTGAGTTTCATTTGACTCAATTAGCTTTGTTGAAGTGTTTGAGTTTCATTTGACTCAATTAGCATTGTGGAATGCAATTGACTTTCATTTGATTCAATTAGCTTTGTTTGAATGTATTTGAATTTCATTTGATTTTAAAAACTTTGTCGAAAGTGTTTGACTTTCATTTGACTCTATTAGCTTTGTTGAATGAATTTGTCTTTTATTTGATTCAAAAAGCTTTGTTTGAATGTGTTTGACTTTCATTTGACTCAATTAGCTTTGGTGAATGTGTTAGACTTTCATTTGACTCAATTAGCATTGTGGAATGCAATTGACTTTCATTTAATTCAAAAAGCTTTGTTTGAATGTATATGACTTTCATTTGATTTTAAAAGCTTTGTTGAAAGTGTTTGACTTTCATTTGATTCAAAAAGCTTTGTTTGAATGTGTTTGACTTTCATTTGACTCAATTAGCTTTGTTGAATGTGTTTGACTTTTATTTGTCTCAATTAGCATTGTGGAATGCAATTGACTTTCATTTGATTCAAAAAGCTTTGTTTGAATGTATTTGACTTTCGTTTGATTCTAAAAGCTTTGTTGAAAAGTGTTTGACTTTCATTTGACTCAATTAGCTTTGTTGAATGCATTTGACTTTCATTTGATTTAAAATCTTTGTTTGAATGTGTTTGACTTTCATTTGACTCAATTAGCTTTGGTTTATGTGTTTGACTTTCATTTGACACAATTAGCATTGTGGAATGAAATTGACTTTATTTGATTCAAAAAGCTTTGTTTGAATGTATTTTACTTTCATTTGATTTTAAAACCTTTGTTGAAAGTGTTTAACTTTCATTTGATTCAAAAAGCTTTGTTTGAATGTGCTTGAATTTCATTTGACTCAATTAGCTTTGGTGAATGAGTTTGACTTTCATTTGACTTAATTAGCATTGTGGAATGCAATTGACTTTCATTTGATTCAAAAAGCTTTGTTTGAATGTATTTGACTTTCATTTGAATCTAAAAGCTTTGTTGAAAGTGTTTGACTTTCATTTGATTCAAAAAGCTTTGTTTGAATGTGTTTGACTTTCTTTTGACTCAATTAGCTTTGTTGAATGTGTTTGACTTTTATTTGTCTCAATTAGCATTGTGGAATGCAATTGACTTTCATTTGATTCAAAAAGCTTTGTTTGAATGTATTTGACTTTCATTTGATTCTAAAAGCTTTGTTGAAAGTGTTTGACTTTCATTTGACTCAATTAGCTTTGTTGAATGCATTTGACTTTCATTTGATTTAAAAAGCTTTGTTTGAATGTGTTTGACTTTCATTTGACTCAATTAGCTTTGGTGAATGTGTTTGACTTTCATTTGACTCAATTAGCATTGTGGAATGCATTTGACTTTCATTTAATTCAAAAAGCTTTGTTTGAATGTATTTGACTTTCATTTGATCTTAAAAGCTTTGTTGACAGTGTTTGACTTTCATTTGACTTAATTAGCTTTGTTGAATGCATTTGACTTTCATTTGATTCGAAAAGCTTTGTTTGAATGTATTTGACTTTCATTTGATTCTAAAAGCTTTGTTGAAAGTGTTTGACTTTCATTTGATTCAAAAAGCTTTGTTTGAATGTGTTGGACTTTCATTTGACTCAATTAGATTTGTTGAATGTGTTTGACTTTCATTTGACTCTATTAGCATTGTGGAATGCAATTGACTTTCATTTGACTCTATTAGCATTGTGGAATGCAATTGACTTTCATTTGATTCAAAAAGCTTTGTTTTAATGTATTTGACTTTCATTTGATTCTAAAAGCTTTGTTGAAAGTGTTCGACTTTCATTTGACTCAATTAGCTTTGTTGAATGCATTTGACTTTTATTTGATTCAAAAAGCTTTGTTTAAATGTGTTTGACTTTCATTTGACTCAATTAGCTTTGTTGAAGTGTTTGAGTTTCATTTGACTCAATTAGCATTGTGGAATGCAATTGACTTTCATTTGATTCAATTAGCTTTGTTTGAATGTATTTGACTTTCATTTGATTTTAAAAAATTTGTCGAAAGTGTTTGACTTTCATTTGACTCTATTAGCTTTGTTGAATGAATTTGTCTTTTATTTGATTCAAAAAGCTTTGTTTGAATGTGTTTGACTTTCATTTGACTCAATTAGCTTTGGTGAATGTGTTAGACTTTCATTTGACTCAATTAGCATTGTGGAATGCAATTGACTTTCATTTAATTCAAAAAGCTTTGTTTGAATGTATATGACTTTCACTTGATTTTAAAAGCTTTGTTGAAAGTGTTTGACTTTCATTTGATTCAAAAAGCTTTGTTTGAAAGTGTTTGACTTTCATTTGACTCAATTAGCTTTGTTGAATGTGTTTGACTTTTATTTGTCTCAATTAGCATTGTGGAATGCAATTGACTTTCATTTGATTCAAAAAGCTTTGTTTGAATGTATTTGACTTTCATTTGAATCTAAAAGCTTTGTTGAAAGTGTTTGACTTTCATTTGATTCAAAAAGCTTTGTTTGAATGTGTTTGACTTTCTTTTGACTCAATTAGCTTTGTTGAATGTGTTTGACTTTTATTTGTCTCAATTAGCATTGTGGAATGCAATTGACTTTCATTTGATTCAAAAAGCTTTGTTTGAATGTATTTGACTTTCATTTGATTCTAAAAGCTTTGTTGAAAGTGTTTGACTTTCATTTGACTCAATTAGCTTTGTTGAATGCATTTGACTTTCATTTGATTTAAAAAGCTTTGTTTGAATGTGTTTGACTTTCATTTGACTCAATTAGCTTTGGTGAATGTGTTTGACTTTCATTTGACTCAATTAGCATTGTGGAATGCAATTGACTTTCATTTGATTCAAAAAGCTTTGTTTGAATGTATTTGACTTTCATTTGAATCTAAAAGCTTTGTTGAAAGTGTTTGACTTTCATTTGATTCAAAAAGCTTTGTTTGAATGTGTTTGACTTTCTTTTGACACAATTAGCTTTGTTAAATGTGTTTGACTTTTATTTGTCTCAATTAGCATTGTGGAATGCAATTGACTTTCATTTGATTCAAAAAGCTTTGTTTGAATGTATTTGACTTTCATTTGATTCTAAAAGCTTTGTTGAAAGTGTTTGACTTTCATTTGACTCAATTAGCTTTGTTGAAAGTGTTTGACTTTCATTTGATTTAAAAAGCTTTGTTTGAATGTGCTTGACTTTCATTTGACTCAATTAGCTTTGGTGAATGAGTTTGACTTTCATTTGACTCAATTAGCATTGTGGAATGCAATTGACTTTCATTTGATTCAAAAAGCTTTGTTTGAATGTATTTGACTTTCATTTGAATCTAAAAGCTTTGTTGAAAGTGTTTGACTTTCATTTGATTCAAAAAGCTTTGTTTGAATGTGTTTGACTTTCTTTTGACACAATTAGCTTTGTTAAATGTGTTTGACTTTTATTTGTCTCAATTAGCTTTGTGGAATGCAATTGACTTTCATTTGATTCAAAAAGCTTTGTTTGAATGTATTTGACTTTCATTTGACTCTAAAAGCTTTGTTGAAAAGTGTTTGACTTTCATTTGACTCAATTAGCTTTGTTGAATGCATTTGACTTTCATTTGATTTAAAAAGCTTTGTTTGAATGTGTTTGACTTTCATTTGACTCAATAAGCTTTGGTGAATGTGTTTGACTTTCATTTGACTCAATTAGCATTGTGGAATGCATTTGACTTTCATTTAATTCAAAAAGCTTTGTTCGAATGTATTTGACTTTCATTTGATCTTAAAACCTTTGTTGATAGTGTTTGACTTTCATTTGACTTAATTAGCTTTGTTGAATGCATTTGACTTTCATTTGATTCGAAAAGCTTTGTTTGAATGTATTTGACTTTCATTTGATTCTATAAGCTTTGTTGAAAGTGTTTGACTTTCATTTGATTCAAAAAGCTTTGTTTGAATGTGTTGGACTTTCATTTGACTCAATTAGATTTGTTGAATGTGTTTGACTTTCATTTGACTCTATTAGCATTGTGGAATGCAATTGACTTTCATTTGATTCAAAAAGCTTTGTTTTAATGTATTTGACTTTCATTTGATTCTAAAAGCTTTGTTGAAAGTGTTCGACTTTCATTTGACTCAATTAGCTTTGTTGAATGCATTTGACTTTCATTTGATTCAAAATGCTTTGTTTGAATGTGTTTGACTTTCATTTGACTCAATTAGCTTTGTTAAATGTGTTTGAGTTTAATTTGACTCAATTAGCATTGTGGAATGCAATTGACTTTCATTTGATTCAAAAAGCTTTGATTTAATGTATTTGACTTTCATTTGATTCTAAAAGCTTTGTTGAAAGTGTTCGACTTTCATTTGACTCTATTAGCTTTGTTGAATGCATTTGACTTTTATTTGATTCAAAAAGCTTTGTTTGAATGTGTATGACTTTCATTTGACTCAATTAGCTTTGGTGAATGTGTTTCACTTTCATTTTACTCAATTAGCATTGTGGAATGCAATTGACTTTTATTTGATTCAAAAAGCTTTGTTTGAATGTATTTGACTTTCATTTGATTCTAAAAGCTTTGTTGAAAGTGTTTGACTTTAATTTGATTCTAAAAGCTTTGTTTGAATCTGTTTGACTTTCATTTGACTCAATTAGCTTTGGTGAATGTGTTTGACTTCCATTTGACTCAATTAGCATTGTGGAATGCAATTGACTTTTATTTGATTCAAAAAGCTTTGTTTGAATGTATTTGACTTTCATTTGATTCTAAAAGCTTTGTTGAAAGTGTTTGACTTTCATTTGATTCAAAAAGCTTTGTTTGTATGTGTTTGACTTTCATTTGACTCAATTAGCTTTGGTGAATGAGTTTGACTTTCATTTGACTCAATTAGCATTGTGGAATGCAATTGACTTTCATTTGATTCAAAAAGCTTTGTTTGAATGTATTTGACTTTCATTTGAATCTAAAAGCTTTGTTGAAAGTGTTTGACTTTCATTTGATTCAAAAAGCTTTGTTTGTATGTGTTTGACTTTCATTTGACTCAATTAGATTTGTTGAATGTGTTTGACTTTCATTTGACTCTATTAGCATTGTGGAATGCAATTGACTTTCATTTAATTTAAAAAGCTTTGTTTTAATGTATTTGACTTTCATTTGATTCTAAAGCTTTGTTGAAAGTGTTCGACTTTCATTTGACTCAATTAGCTTTGTTGAATGCATTTGACTTTCATTTGATTCAAAAAGCTTTGTTTGAATGTGTTTGACTTTCATTTGACTCAATTAGCTTTGGTGAATGTGTTTGACTTTCATTTGACTCAATTTGCATTGTGGAATGCATTTGACTTTCATTTAATTCAAAAAGCTTTGTTTGAATGAATTTGACTTTCATTTGATCTTAAAAGCTTTGTTGACAGTGTTTGACATTCATTTGACTTAATTAGCTTTGTTGAATGCATTTGACTTTCATTTGATTCGAAAAGCTTTGTTTGAATGTATTTGACTTTCATTTGATTTTAAAACCTTTGTTGAAAGTGTTTAACTTTCATTTGATTCAAAAAGCTTTGTTTGAATGTGCTTGAATTTCATTTGACTCAATTAGCTTTGGTGAATGAGTTTGACTTTCATTTGACTCAATTAGCATTGTGGAATGCAATTGACTTTCATTTGATTCAAAAAGCTTTGTTTGAATGTATTTGACTTTCATTTGAATCTAAAAGCTTTGTTGAAAGTGTTTGACTTTCATTTGATTCAAAAAGCTTTGTTTGAATGTGTTTGACTTTCTTTTGACTCAATTATCTTTGTTGAATGTGTTTGACTTTTATTTGTCTCAATTAGCATTGTGGAATGCAATTGACTTTCATTTGATTCAAAAAGCTTTGTTTGAATGTATTTGACTTTCATTTGATTCTAAAAGCTTTGTTGAAAGTGTTTGACTTTCATTTGACTCAATTAGCTTTGTTGAATGCATTTGACTTTCATTTGATTTAAAAAGCTTTGTTTGAATGTGTTTGACTTTCATTTGACTCAATTAGCTTTGGTGAATGTGTTTGACTTTCATTTGACTCAATTAGCATTGTGGAATGCATTTGACTTTCATTTAATTCAAAAAGCTTTTTTTGAATGTATTTGACTTTCATTTGATCTTAAAAGCTTTGTTGACAGTGTTTGACTTTCATTTGACTTAATTAGCTTTGTTGAATGCATTTGACTTTCATTTGATTCGAAAAGCTTTGTTTGAATGTATTTGACTTTCATTTGATTCTAAAAGCTTTGTTGAAAGTGTTTGACTTTCATTTGATTCAAAAAGCTTTGTTTGAATGTGTTGGACTTTCATTTGACTCAATTAGATTTGTTGAATGTGTTTGACTTTCATTTGACTCTATTAGCATTGTGGAATGCAATTGACTTTCATTTGACTCTATTAGCATTGTGGAATGCAATTGACTTTCATTTGATTCAAAAAGCTTTGTTTTTATGTATTTGACTTTCATTTGATTCTAAAAGCTTTGTTGAAAGTGTTCGACTTTCATTTGACTCAATTAGCTTTGTTGAATGCATTTGACTTTTATTTGATTCAAAAAGCTTTGTTTAAATGTGTTTGACTTTCATTTGACTCAATTAGCTTTGTTGAAGTGTTTGAGTTTCATTTGACTCAATTAGCATTGTGGAATGCAATTGACTTTCATTTGATTCAATTAGCTTTGTTTGAATGTATTTGACTTTCATTTGATTTTAAAAACTTTGTCGAAAGTGTTTGACTTTCATTTGACTCTATTAGCTTTGTTGAATGAATTTGTCTTTTATTTGATTCAAAAAGCTTTGTTTGAATGTGTTTGACTTTCATTTGACTCAATTAGCTTTGGTGAATGTGTTAGACTTTCATTTGACTCAATTAGCATTGTGGAATGCAATTGACTTTCATTTAATTCAAAAAGCTTTGTTTGAATGTATATGACTTTCATTTGATTTTAAAAGCTTTGTTGAAAGTGTTTGACTTTCATTTGATTCAAAAAGCTTTGTTTGAAAGTGTTTGACTTTCATTTGACTCAATTAGCTTTGTTGAATGTGTTTGACTTTTATTTGTCTCAATTAGCATTGTGGAATGCAATTGACTTTCATTTGATTCAAAAAGCTTTGTTTGAATGTATTTGACTTTCATTTGATTCTAAAAGCTTTGTTGAAAAGTGTTTGACTTTCATTTGACTCAATTAGCTTTGTTGAATGCATTTGACTTTCATTTGATTTAAAATCTTTGTTTGAATGTGTTTGACTTTCATTTGACTCAATTAGCTTTGGTGAATGTGTTTGACTTTCATTTGACACAATTAGCATTGTGGAATGAAATTGACTTTCATTTGATTCAAAAAGCTTTGTTTGAATGTATTTGACTTTCATTTGATTTTAAAAGCTTTGTTGAAAGTGTTTGACTTTCATTTGATTTAAAAAGCTTTGTTTGAATGTGCTTGACTTTCATTTGACTCAATTAGCTTTGGTGAATGAGTTTGACTTTCATTTGACTCAATTAGCATTGTGGAATGCAATTGACTTTCATTTGATTCAAAAAGCTTTGTTTGAATGTATTTGGCTTTCATTTGAATCTAAAAGCTTTGTTGAAAGTGTTTGACTTTCATTTGATTCAAAAAGCTTTGTTTGAATGTGTTTGACTTTCTTTTGACACAATTAGCTTTGTTAAATGTGTTTGACTTTTATTTGTCTCAATTAGCATTGTGGAATGCAATTGACTTTCATTTGATTCAAAAAGCTTTGTTTGAATGTATTTGACTTTCATTTGACTCTAAAAGCTTTGTTGAAAAGTGTTTGACTTTCATTTGACTCAATTAGCTTTGTTGAATGCATTTGACTATCATTTGATTTAAAAAGCTTTGTTTGAATGTGTTTGACTTTCATTTGACTCAATAAGCTTTGGTGAATGTGTTTGACTTTCATTTGACTCAATTAGCATTGTGGAATGCATTTGACTTTCATTTAATTCAAAAAGCTTTGTTCGAATGTATTTGACTTTCATTTGATCTTAAAACCTTTGTTGATAGTGTTTGACTTTCATTTGACTTAATTAGCTTTGTTGAATGCATTTGACTTTCATTTGATTCGAAAAGCTTTGTTTGAATGTATTTGACTTTCATTTGATTCTAAAAGCTTTGTTGAAAGTGTTTGACTTTCATTTGATTCAAAAAGCTTTGTTTGAATGTGTTGGACTTTCATTTGACTCAATTAGATTTGTTGAATGTGTTTGACTTTCATTTGACTCTATTAGCATTGTGGAATGCAATTGACTTTCATTTGATTCAAAAAGCTTTGTTTTAATGTATTTGACTTTCATTTGATTCTAAAAGCTTTGTTGAAAGTGTTCGACTTTCATTTGACTCAATTAGCTTTGTTGAATGCATTTGACTTTCATTTGATTCAAAATGCTTTGTTTGAATGTGTTTGACTTTCATTTGACTCAATTAGCTTTGTTAAATGTGTTTGAGTTTAATTTGACTCAATTAGCATTGTGGAATGCAATTGACTTTCATTTGATTCAAAAAGCTTTGTTTGAATGTATTTGACTTTCATTTGATTTTAAAAGCTTTGTTGAAAGTGTTTGACTTTCATTTGACTCTATTAGCTTTGTTGAATGCATTTGACTTTTATTTGATTCAAAAAGCTTTGTTTGAATGTGTATGACTTTCATTTGACTCAATTAGCTTTGGTGAATGTGTTTCACTTTCATTTTACTCAATTAGCAATGTGGAATGCAATTGACTTTTATTTGATTCAAAAAGCTTTGTTTGAATGTATTTGACTTTCATTTGATTCTAAAAGCTTTGTTGAAAGTGTTTGACTTAAATTTGATTCAAAAAGCTTTGTTTGAATCTGTTTGACTTTCATTTGACTCAATTAGCTTTGGTGAATGTGTTTGACTTCCATTTGACTCAATTAGCATTGTGGAATGCAATTGACTTTTATTTGATTCAAAAAGCTTTGTTTGAATGTATTTGACTTTCATTTGATTCTAAAAGCTTTGTTGAAAGTGTTTGACTTTCATTTGATTCAAAAAGCTTTGTTTGTATGTGTTTGACTTTCATTTGACTCAATTAGATTTGTTGAATGTGTTTGACTTTCATTTGACTCTATTAGCATTGTGGAATGCAATTGACTTTCATTTGATTCAAAAAGCTTTGGTTGATTGTATTTGACTTTCATTTGAATCTAAAAGCTTTGTTGAAAGTGTTTGACTTTCATTTGATTCAAAAAGCTTTGTTTGTATGTGTTTGACTTTCATTTGACTCAATTAGCTTTGGTGAATGAGTTTGACTTTCATTTGACTCAATTAGCATTGTGGAATGCAATTGACTTTCATTTGATTCAAAAAGCTTTGTTTGAATGTATTTGACTTTCATTTGAATCTAAAAGCTTTGTTGAAAGTGTTTGACTTTCATTTGATTCAAAAAGCTTTGTTTGTATGTGTTTGACTTTCATTTGACTCAATTAGATTTGTTGAATGTGTTTGACTTTCATTTGACTCTATTAGCATTGTGGAATGCAATTGACTTTCATTTAATTCAAAAAGCTTTGTTTTAATGTATTTGACTTTCATTTGATTTTAAAAGCTTTGTTGAAAGTGTTCGACTTTCATTTGACTCAATTAGCTTTGTTGAATGCATTTGACTTTCATTTGATTCAAAAAGCTTTGTTTGAATGTGTTTGACTTTCATTTGACTCAATTAGCTTTGGTGAATGTGTTTGACTTTCATTTGACTCAATTAGCGTTGTGGAATGCATTTGACTTTCATTTAATTCAAAAAGCTTTGTTTGAATGTATTTGACTTTCATTTGATCTTAAAAGCTTTGTTGACAGTGTTTGACTTTCATTTGACTTAATTAGCTTTGTTGAATGCATTTGACTTTCATTTGATTCGAAAAGCTTTGTTTGAATGTATTTGACTTTCATTTGATTCTAAAAGCTTTGTTGAAAGTGTTTGACTTTCATTTGATTCAAAAAGCTTTGTTTGAATGTGTTGGACTTTCATTTGACTCAATTAGATTTGTTGAATGTGTTTGACTTTCATTTGACTCTATTAGCATTGTGGAATGCAATTGACTTTCATTTGATTCAAAAAGCTTTGTTTTAATGTATTTGACTTTCATTTGATTCTAAAGGCTTTGTTGAAAGTGTTCGACTGTCATTTGACTCAATTAGCTTTGTTGAATGCATTTGACTTTCATTTGATTCAAAAAGCTTTGTTTAAATGTGTTTGACTTTCATTTGACTCAATTAGCTTTGTTGAAGTGTTTGAGTTTCATTTGACTCAATTAGCATTGTGGAATGCAATTGACTTTTATTTGATTCAAAAAGCTTTGTTTGAATGTATTTGACTTTCATTTGATTCTAAAAGCTTTGTTGAAAGTGTTTGACTTTCATTTGATTCAAAAAGCTTTGTTTGTATGTGTTTGACTTTCATTTGACTCAATTAGATTTGTTGAATGTGTTTGACTTTCATTTGACTCTATTAGCATTGTGGAATGCAATTGACTTTCATTTGATTCAAAAAGCTTTGGTTGATTGTATTTGACTTTCATTTGAATCTAAAAGCTTTGTTGAAAGTGTTTGACTTTCATTTGATTCAAAAAGCTTTGTTTGTATGTGTTTGACTTTCATTTGACTCAATTAGCTTTGGTGAATGAGTTTGACTTTCATTTGACTCAATTAGCATTGTGGAATGCAATTGACTTTCATTTGATTCAAAAAGCTTTGTTTGAATGTATTTGACTTTCATTTGAATCTAAAAGCTTTGTTGAAAGTGTTTGACTTTCATTTGATTCAAAAAGCTTTGTTTGTATGTGTTTGACTTTCATTTGACTCAATTAGATTTGTTGAATGTGTTTGACTTTCATTTGACTCTATTAGCATTGTGGAATGCAATTGACTTTCATTTAATTCAAAAAGCTTTGTTTTAATGTATTTGACTTTCATTTGATTTTAAAAGCTTTGTTGAAAGTGTTCGACTTTCATTTGACTCAATTAGCTTTGTTGAATGCATTTGACTTTCATTTGATTCAAAAAGCTTTGTTTGAATGTGTTTGACTTTCATTTGACTCAATTAGCTTTGGTGAATGTGTTTGACTTTCATTTGACTCAATTAGCGTTGTGGAATGCATTTGACTTTCATTTAATTCAAAAAGCTTTGTTTGAATGTATTTGACTTTCATTTGATCTTAAAAGCTTTGTTGACAGTGTTTGACTTTCATTTGACTTAATTAGCTTTGTTGAATGCATTTGACTTTCATTTGATTCGAAAAGCTTTGTTTGAATGTATTTGACTTTCATTTGATTCTAAAAGCTTTGTTGAAAGTGTTTGACTTTCATTTGATTCAAAAAGCTTTGTTTGAATGTGTTGGACTTTCATTTGACTCAATTAGATTTGTTGAATGTGTTTGACTTTCATTTGACTCTATTAGCATTGTGGAATGCAATTGACTTTCATTTGATTCAAAAAGCTTTGTTTTAATGTATTTGACTTTCATTTGATTCTAAAGGCTTTGTTGAAAGTGTTCGACTGTCATTTGACTCAATTAGCTTTGTTGAATGCATTTGACTTTCATTTGATTCAAAAAGCTTTGTTTAAATGTGTTTGACTTTCATTTGACTCAATTAGCTTTGTTGAAGTGTTTGAGTTTCATTTGACTCAATTAGCATTGTGGAATGCAATTGACTTTCATTTGATTCAAAAAGCTTTGTTTGAATGTATTTGACTTTCATTTGACTCTAAAAGCTTTGTTGAAAAGTGTTTGACTTTCATTTGACTCATTTAGCTTTGTTGAATGCATTTGACTTTCATTTGATTTAAAAAACTTTGTTTGAATGTGTTTGACTTTCATTTGACTCAATTAGCTTTGGTGAATGTGTTTGACTTTCATTTGACTCAATTAGCATTGTGGAATGCATTTGACTTTCTTTTGATTCAAAAAGCTTTGTTTGAATGTATTTGACTTTCATTTGATTTTAAAAGCTTTGTTGAAAGTGTTTGACTTTCATTTGATTCCAAAAGCTTTGTTTGAATGTGCTTGACTTTCATTTGACTCAATTAGCTTTGGTGAATGAGTTTGACTTTCATTTGACTCAATTAGCATTGTGGAATGCAATTAACTTTCATTTGATTCAAAAAGCTTTGTTTGAATGTATTTGACTTTCATTTGAATCTAAAAGCTTTGTTGAAAGTGTTTGACTTTCATTTGATTCAAAAAGCTTTGTTTGAATGTGTTTGCTTTTCTTTTGACTCAATTAGCTTTGTTGAATGAGTTTGACTTTTATTTGTCTCTATTAGCATTGTGGAATGCAATTGACTTTCATTTGATTTAAAAAGCTTTGTTTGAATGTATTTGACTTTCATTTGACTCTAAAAGCTTTGTTGAAAAGTGTTTGACTTTTATTTGACTCAATTAGCTTTGTTGAATGCATTTGACTTTCATTTGATTTAAAAAGCTTTGTTTGAATGTGTTTGACTTTCATTTGACTCAATAAGCTTTGGTGAATGTGTTTGACTTTCATTTGACTCAATTAGCATTGTGGAATGCATTTGACTTTCATTTAATTCAAAAAGCTTTGTTCGAATGTATTTGACTTTCATTTGATCTTAAAACCTTTGTTGATAGTGTTTGACTTTCATTTGACTTAATTAGCTTTGTTGAATGCATTTGACTTTCATTTGATTCGAAAAGCTTTGTTTGAATGTATTTGACTTTCATTTGATTCTAAAAGCTTTGTTGAAAGTGTTTGACTTTCATTTGATTCAAACAGCTTTGTTTGAATGTGTTGGACTTTCATTTGACTCAATTAGATTTGTTGAATGTGTTTGACTTTCATTTGACTCTATTAGCATTGTGGAATGCAATTGACTTTCATTTGATTCAAAAAGCTTTGTTTTAATGTATTTGACTTTCATTTGATTCTAAAAGCTTTGTTGAAAGTGTTCGACTTTCATTTGACTCAATTAGCTTTGTTGAATGCATTTGACTTTTATTTGATTCAAAAAGCTTTGTTTAAATGTGTTTGACTTTCATTTGACTCAATTAGCTTTGTTGAAGTGTTTGAGTTTCATTTGACTCAATTAGCATTGTGGAATGCAATTGACTTTCATTTGATTCAATTAGCTTTGTTTGAATGTATTTGACTTTCATTTGACTCAATTAGCTTTGTTGAAGTGTTTGAGTTTCATTTGACTCTATTAGCATTGTGGAATGCAATTGACTTTCATTTGATTCAAAAAGCTTTGTTTTAATGTATTTGACTTTCATTTGATTCTAAAAGCTTTGTTGAAAGTGTTCGACTTTCATTTGACTCTATTAGCTTTGTTGAATGAATTTGTCTTTTATTTGATTCAAAAAGCTTTGTTTGAATGTGTTTGACTTTCATTTGACTCAATTAGCTTTGGTGAATGTGTTAGACTTTCATTTGACTCAATTAGCATTGTGGAATGCAATTGACTTTCATTTAATTCAAAAAGCTTTGTTTGAATGTATATGACTTTCATTTGATTTTAAAAGCTTTGTTGAAAGTGTTTGACTTTCATTTGATTCAAAAAGCTTTGTTTGAAAGTGTTTGACTTTCATTTGACTCAATTAGCTTTGTTGAATGTGTTTGACTTTTATTTGTCTCAATTAGCATTGTGGAATGCAATTGACTTTCATTTGATTCAAAAAGCTTTGTTTGAATGTATTTGACTTTCATTTGATTCTAAAAGCTTTGTTGAAAAGTGTTTGACTTTCATTTGACTCAATTAGCTTTGTTGAATGCATTTGACTTTCATTTGATTTAAAATCTTTGTTTGAATGTGTTTGACTTTCATTTGACTCAATTAGCTTTGGTGAATGTGTTTGACTTTCATTTGACACAATTAGCATTGTGGAATGAAATTGACTTTCATTTGATTCAAAAAGCTTTGTTTGAATGTATTTGACTTTCATTTGATTTTAAAAGCTTTGTTGAAAGTGTTTGACTTTCATTTGATTTAAAAAGCTTTGTTTAAATGTGCTTGACTTTCATTTGACTCAATTAGCTTTGGTGAATGAGTTTGACTTTCATTTGACTCAATTAGCATTGTGGAATGCAATTGACTTTCATTTGATTCAAAAAGCTTTGTTTGAATGTATTTGACTTTCATTTGAATCTAAAAGCTTTGTTGAAAGTGTTTGACTTTCATTTGATTCAAAAAGCTTTGTTTGAATGTGTTTGACTTTCTTTTGACACAATTAGCTTTGTTGAATGTGTTTGAGTTTTATTTGTCTCAATTAGCATTGTGGAATGCAATTGACTTTCATTTGATTGAAAAAGCTTTGTTTGAATGTATTTGACTTTCATTTGACTCTAAAAGCTTTGTTGAAAAGTGTTTGACTTTCATTTGACTCAATTAGCTTTGTTGAATGCATTTGACTTTCATTTGATTTAAAAAGCTTTGTTTGAATGTGTTTGACTTTCATTTGACTCAATAAGCTTTGGTGAATGTGTTTGACTTTCATTTGACTCAATTAGCATTGTGGAATGCATTTGACTTTCATTTAATTCAAAAAGCTTTGTTCGAATGTATTTGACTTTCATTTTATCTTAAAACCTTTGTTGATAGTGTTTGACTTTCATTTGACTTAATTAGCTTTGTTGAATGCATTTGACTTTCATTTGATTCGAAAAGCTTTGTTTGAATGTATTTGACTTTCATTTGATTCTAAAAGCTTTGTTGAAAGTGTTTGACTTTCATTTGATTCAAAAAGCTTTGTTTGAATGTGTTGGACTTTCATTTGACTCAATTAGATTTGTTGAATGTGTTTGACTTTCATTTGACTCTATTAGCATTGTGGAATGCAATTGACTTTCATTTGATTCAAAAAGCTTTGTTTTAATGTATTTGACTTTCATTTGATTCTAAAAGCTTTGTTGAAAGTGTTCGACTTTCATTTGACTCAATTAGCTTTGTTGAATGCATTTGACTTTCATTTGATTCAAAATGCTTTGTTTGAATGTGTTTGACTTTCATTTGACTCAATTAGCTTTGTTGAATGTGTTTGAGTTTAATTTGACTCAATTAGCATTGTGGAATGCAATTGACTTTCATTTGATTCAAAAAGCTTTGTTTGAATGTATTTGACTTTCATTTGATTTTAAAAGCTTTGTTGAAAGTGTTTGACTTTCATTTGACTCTATTAGCTTTGTTGAATGCATTTGACTTTTATTTGATTCAAAAAGCTTTGTTTGAATGTGTATGACTTTCATTTGACTGAATTAGCTTTGGTGAATGTGTTTCACTTTCATTTTACTCAATTAGCATTGTGGAATGCAATTGACTTTTATTTGATTCAAAAAGCTTTGTTTGAATGTATTTGACTTTCATTTGATTCTAAAAGCTTTGTTGAAAGTGTTTGAGTTTCATTTGATTCAAAAAGCTTTGTTTGTATGTGTTTGACTTTCATTTGACTCAATTAGATTTGTTGAATGTTTTTGACTTTCATTAGACTCTATTAGCATTGTGGAATGCAATTGACTTTTATTTGATTCAAAAAGCTTTGGTTGAATGTATTTGACTTTCATTTGAAT
The DNA here is from genome assembly GCA_024500155.1 of Chenopodium formosanum. Lineage (NCBI taxonomy): Eukaryota > Viridiplantae > Streptophyta > Magnoliopsida > Caryophyllales > Amaranthaceae > Chenopodium > Chenopodium formosanum. Next base: position 20,879,367 of record CM044870.1, on the reverse strand, counting down.
CTAAAAGCTTTGTTGAAAGTGTTTGACTTTCATTTGATTCAAAAAGCTTTGTTTGTATGTGTTTGACTTTCATTTGACTCAATTAGCTTTGGTGAATGAGTTTGACTTTCATTTGACTCAATTAGCATTGTGGAATGCAATTGACTTTCATTTGATTCAAAAAGCTTTGTTTGAATGTATTTGACTTTCATTTGAATCTAAAAGCTTTGTTGAAAGTGTTTGACTTTCATTTGATTCAAAAAGCTTTGTTTGTATGTGTTTGACTTTCATTTGACTCAATTAGATTTGTTGAATGTGTTTGACTTTCATTTGACTTTATTAGCATTGTGGAATGCAATTGACTTTCATTTAATTCAAAAAGCTTTGTTTTAATGTATTTGACTTTCATTTGATTCTAAAAGCTTTGTTGAAAGTGTTCGACTTTCATTTTACTCAATTAGCTTTGTTGAATGCATTTGACTTTCATTTGATTCAAAAAGCTTTGTTTGAATGTGTTTGACTTTCATTTGACTCAATTAGCTTTGGTGAATGTGTTTGACTTTCATTTGACTCAATTAGCATTGTGGAATGCATTTGACTTTCATTTAATTCAAAAAGCTTTGTTGAAAGTGTTTGACTTTAATTTGATTCAAAAAGCTTTGTTTGAATCTGTTTGACTTTCATTTGACTCAATTAGCTTTGGTGAATGTGTTTGACTTCCATTTGACTCAATTAGCATTGTGGAATGCAATTGACTTTTATTTGATTCAAAAAGCTTTGTTTGAATGTATTTGACTTTCATTTGATTCTAAAAGCTTTGTTGAAAGTGTTTGACTTTCATTTGATTCAAAAAGCTTTGTTTGTATGTGTTTGACTTTCATTTGACTCAATTAGATTTGTTGAATGTGTTTGACTTTCATTAGACTCTATTAGCATTGTGGAATGCAATTGACTTTTATTTGATTCAAAAAGCTTTGGTTGAATGTATTTGACTTTCATTTGAATCTAAAAGCTTTGTTGAAAGTGTTTGACTTTCATTTGATTCAAAAAGCTTTGTTTGTATGTGTTTGACTTTCATTTGACTCAATTAGCTTTGGTGAATGAGTTTGACTTTCATTTGACTCAATTAGCATTGTGGAATGCAATTGACTTTCATTTGATTCAAAAAGCTTTGTTTGAATGTATTTGACTTTCATTTGAATCTAAAAGCTTTGTTGAAAGTGTTTGACTTTCATTTGATTCAAAAAGCTTTGTTTGTATGTGTTTGACTTTCATTTGACTCAATTAGATTTGTTGAATGTGTTTGACTTTCATTTGACTCTATTAGCATTGTGGAATGCAATTGACTTTCATTTAATTCAAAAAGCTTTGTTTTAATGTATTTGACTTTCATTTGATTCTAAAAGCTTTGTTGAAAGTGTTCGACTTTCATTTTACTCAATTAGCTTTGTTGAATGCATTTGACTTTCATTTGATTCAAAAAGCTTTGTTTGAATGTGTTTGACTTTCATTTGACTCAATTAGCTTTGGTGAATGTGTTTGACTTTCATTTGACTCAATTAGCATTGTGGAATGCATTTGACTTTCATTTAATTCAAAAAGCTTTGTTTGAATGTATTTGACTTTCATTTGATCTTAAAAGCTTTGTTGACAGTGTTTGACTTTCATTTGACTTAATTAGCTTTGTTGAATGCATTTGACTTTCATTTGATTCGAAAAGCTTTGTTTGAATGTATTTGACTTTCATTTGATTCTAAAAGCTTTGTTGAAAGTGTTTGACTTTCATTTGATTCAAAAAGCTTTGTTTGAATGTGTTGGACTTTCATTTGACTCAATTAGATTTGTTGAATGTGTTTGACTTTCATTTGACTCTATTAGCATTGTGGAATGCAATTGACTTTCATTTGATTCAAAAAGCTTTGTTTTAATGTATTTGACTTTCATTTGATTCTAAAGGCTTTGTTGAAAGTGTTCGACTGTCATTTGACTCAATTAGCTTTGTTGAATGCATTTGACTTTCATTTGATTCAAAAAGCTTTGTTTAAATGTGTTTGACTTTCATTTGACTCAATTAGCTTTGTTGAAGTGTTTGAGTTTCATTTGACTCAATTAGCATTGTGGAATGCAATTGACTTTCATTTGATTCAAAAAGCTTTGTTTGAATGTATTTGACTTTCATTTGACTCTAAAAGCTTTGTTGAAAAGTGTTTGACTTTCATTTGACTCAATTAGCTTTGTTGAATGCATTTGACTTTCATTTGATTTAAAAAGCTTTGTTTGAATGTGTTTGACTTTCATTTGATTCCAAAAGCTTTGTTTGAATGTGCTTGACTTTCATTTGACTCAATTAGCTTTGGTGAATGAGTTTGACTTTCATTTGACTCAATTAGCATTGTGGAATGCAATTGACTTTCATTTGATTCAAAAAGCTTTGTTTGAATGTATTTGACTTTCATTTGAATCTAAAAGCTTTGTTGAAAGTGTTTAACTTTCATTTGATTCAAAAAGCTTTGTTTGAATGTGTTTGCTTTTCTTTTGACTCAATTAGCTTTGTTGAATGTGTTTCACTTTTATTTGTCTCTATTAGCATTGTGGAATGCAATTGACTTTCATTTGATTTAAAAAGCTTTGTTTGAATGTATTTGACTTTCATTTGACTCTAAAAGCTTTGTTGAAAAGTGTTTGACTTTTATTTGACTCAATTAGCTTTGTTGAATGCATTTGACTTTCATTTGATTTAAAAAGCTTTGTTTGAATGTGTTTGACTTTCATTTGACTCAATAAGCTTTGGTGAATGTGTTTGACTTTCATTTGACTCAATTAGCATTGTGGAATGCATTTGACTTTCATTTAATTCAAAAAGCTTTGTTCGAATGTATTTGACTTTCATTTGATCTTAAAACCTTTGTTGATAGTGTTTGACTTTCATTTGACTTAATTAGCTTTGTTGAATGCATTTGACTTTCATTTGATTCGAAAAGCTTTGTTTGAATGTATTTGACTTTCATTTGATTCTAAAAGCTTTGTTGAAAGTGTTTGACTTTCATTTGATTCAAAAAGCTTTGTTTGAATGTGTTGGACTTTCATTTGACTCAATTAGATTTGTTGAATGTGTTTGACTTTCATTTGACTCTATTAGCATTGTGGAATGCAATTGACTTTCATTTGATTCAAAAAGATTTGTTTTAATGTATTTGACTTTCATTTGATTCTAAAAGCTTTGTTGAAAGTGTTCGACTTTCATTTGACTCAATTAGCTTTGTTGAATGCATTTGACTTTCATTTGATTCAAAATGCTTTGTTTGAATGTGTTTGACTTTCATTTGACTCAATTAGCTTTGTTGAATGTGTTTGAGTTTCATTTGACTCAATTAGCATTGTGGAATGCAATTGACTTTCATTTGATTCAAAAAGCTTTGTTTGAATGTATTTGACTTTCATTTGATTCTAAAAGCTTTGTTGAAAGTGTTTGACTTTCATTTGATTCAAAAAGCTTTGTTTGTATGTGTTTGACTTTCTTTTGACTCAATTAGCTTTGTTGAATGTGTTTGACTTTTATTTGTCTCAATTAGCATTGTGGAATGCAATTGACTTTTATTTTATTCAAAAAGCTTTGTTTGAATGTATTTGACTTTCATTTGACTCTAAAAGCTTTGTTGAAAAGTGTTTGACTTTCATTTGACTCATTTAGCTTTGTTGAATGCATTTGACTTTCATTTGATTTAAAAAACTTTGTTTGAATGTGTTTGACTTTCATTTGACTCAATTAGCTTTGGTGAATGTGTTTGACTTTCATTTGACTCAATTAGCATTGTGGAATGCATTTGACTTTCATTTGATTCAAAAAGCTTTGTTTGTTTGTATTTGACTTTCATTTGATTTTAAAAGCTTTGTTGAAAGTGTTTGACTTTCATTTGATTCAAAAAGCTTTGATTGAATGTGCTTGACTTTCATTTGACTCAATTAGCTTTGGTGAATGAGTTTGACTTTCATTTGACTCAATTAGCATTGTGGAATGCAATTGACTTTCATTTGATTCAAAAAGCTTTGTTTGAATGTATTTGACTTTCATTTGAATCTAAAAGCTTTGTTGAAACTGTTTGACTTTCATTTGATTCAAAAAGCTTTGTTTGAATGTGTTTGACTTTCTTTTGACTCAATTAGTTTTGTTGAATGTGTTTGACATTTATTTGTCTCAATTAGCATTGTGGAATGCAATTGACTTTCATTTGATTTAAAAAGCTTTGTTTGAATGTATTTGACTTTCATTTGACTCTAAAAGCTTTGTTGAAAAGTGTTTGACTTTTATTTGACTCAATTAGCTTTGTTGAATGCATTTGACTTTCATTTGATTTAAAAAGCTTTGTTTGAATGTGTTTGACTTTCATTTGACTCAATAAGCTTTGGTGAATGTGTTTGACTTTCATTTGACTCAATTAGCATTGTGGAATGCATTTGACTTTCATTTAAATTCAAAAAGCTTTGTTTGAATGTATTTGACTTTCATTTGATCTTAAAAGCTTTGTTGACAGTGTTTGACTTTCATTTGACTTAATTAGCTTTGTTGAATGCATTTGACTTTCATTTGATTCGAAAAGCTTTGTTTGAATGTATTTGACTTTCATTTGATTCTAAAAGCTTTGTTGAAAGTGGTTGACTTTCATTTGATTCAAAAAGCTTTGTTTGAATGTGTTGGACTTTCATTTGACTCAATTAGATTTGGTGAATGTGTTTGACTTTCATTTGACTCTATTAGCATTGTGGAATGCAATTGACTTTCATTTGATTCAAAAAGGTTTGTTTTAATGTATTTGACTTTCATTTGATTCTAAAAGCTTTGTTGAAAGTGTTCGACTTTCATTTGATTCAAAAAGCTTTGTTTGAATGTGCTTGACTTTAATTTGACTCAATTAGCTTTGGTGAATGAGTTTGACGTTCATTTGACTCAATTAGCATTGTGGAATGCAATTGACTTTCATTTGATTCAAAAAGCTTTGTTTGAATGTATTTGACTTTCATTTGAATCTAAAAGCTTTGTTGAAAGTGTTCGACTTTCATTTGACTCAATTAGCTTTGTTGAATGCATTTGACTTTCATTTGATTCAAAAAGCTTTGTTTGAATGTGTTTGACTTTCATTTGACTCAATTAGCTTTGTTGAAGTGTTTGAGTTTCATTTGACTCAATTAGCATTGTGGAATGCAATTGACTTTCATTTGATTCAAAAAGCTTTGTTTGAATGTATTTGACTTTCATTTGATTCTAAAAGCTTTGTTGAAAAGTGTTTGACTTTCATTTGACTCAATTAGCTTTGTTGAATGCATTTGAGTTTCATTTGATTTAAAAAGCTTTGTTTGAATGTGTTTGACTTTCATTTGACTCAATTAGCTTTGGTGAATGTGTTTGACTTCCATTTGACTCAATTAGCATTGTGGAATGAAATTGACTTTCATTTGATTCAAAAAGCTTTGTTTGAATGTATTTGACTTTCTTTGATTCTAAAAGCTTTGTTGAAAGTGTTTGACTTTCATTTGATTCAAAAAGCTTTGTTTGAATGTGCTTGAATTTCATTTGACTCAATTAGCTTTGGTGAATGAGTTTGACTTTCATTTGACTCAATTAGCATTGTGGAATGCAATTGACTTTCATTTGATTCAAAAAGCTTTGTTTGAATGTATTTGACTTTCATTTGAATCTAAAAGCTATGTTGAAAGTGTTTGACTTTCATTTGATTCAAAAAGCTTTATTTGTATGTGTTTGACTTTCATTTGACTCAATTAGATTTGTTGAATGTGTTTGACTTTCATTTGACTCTATTAGCATTGTGGAATGCAATTGACTTTCATTTGATTCAAAAAGCTTTGTTTTAATGTATTTGACTTTCATTTGATTCAAAAAGCTTTGTTTGAATGTATTTGACTTTCATTTGAATCTAAAAGCTTTGTTGAAAGTGTTTGACTTTCATTTGATTCAAAATGCTTTGTTTGAATGTGTTTGACTTTCTTTTGACTCAATTAGCTTTGTTGAATGTGTTTGAGTTTCATTTGTCTCAATTAGCATTGTGGAATGCAATTGACTTTCATTTGATTAAAAAAGCTTTGTTTGAATGTATTTGACTTTCATTTGATTTTAAAAGCTTTGTTGAAAGTGTTTGACTTTCATTTGACTCTATTAGCTTTGTTGAATGCATTTGACTTTTATTTGATTCAAAAAGCTTTGTTTGAATGTGTTTGACTTTCATTTAACTCAATTAGCTTTGGTGAATGTGTTTCACTTTCATTTTACTCAATTAGCATTGTGGAATGCAATTGACTTTTATTTGATTCAAAAAGCTTTGTTTGAATGTATTTGACTTTCATTTGATTCTAAAAGCTTTGTTGAAAGTGTTTGACTTTCACTTGATTCAAAAAGCTTTGTTTGAATGTGTTTGACTTTCATTTGACTCAATTAGCTTTGGTGAATGTGTTTCACTTTCATTTTACTCAATTAGCATTGTGGAATGCAATTGACTTTTATTTGATTCAAAAAGCTTTGTTTGAATGTATTTGACTTTCATTTGATTCTAAAAGCTTTGTTGAAAGTGTTTGACTTTCATTTGATTCAAAAAGCTTTGTTTGAATGTGTTTGACTTTCATTTGACTCAATTAGCTTTGGTGAATGTGTTCGACTTTCATTTGACTCAATTAGCATTGTGGAATGAAATTGACTTTCATTTGATTCAAAAAGCTTTGTTTGAATGTATTTGACTTTCTTTGATTCTAAAAGCTTTGTTGAAAGTGTTTGACTTTCATTTGATTCAAAAAGCTTTGTTTGAATGTGCTTGACTTTCATTTGACTCAATTAGCTTTGGTGAATGAGTTTGACGTTCATTTGACTCAATTAGCATTGTGGAATGCAATTGACTTTCATTTGATTCAAAAAGCTTTGTTTGAATGTATTTGACTTTCATTTGAATGTAAAAGCTTTGTTGAAAGTGTTTGACTTTCATTTGATTCAAAAAACTTTGTTTGTATGTGTTTGACTTTCATTTGACTCAATTAGATTTGTTGAATGTGTTTGACTTTCATTTGACTCTATTAGCATTGTGGAATGTAATTTACTTTCATTTAATTCAAAAAGCTTTGTTTTAATGTATTTGACTTTCATTTGATTCTAAAAGCTTTGTTGAAAGTGTTCGACTTTCATTTGACTCAATTAGCTTTGTTGAATGCATTTGACTTTCATTTGATTCAAAAAGCTTTGTTTGAATGTGTTTGACTTTCATTTGACTCAATTAGCTTTGTTGAAGTGTTTGAGTTTCATTTTACTCAATTAGCATTGTGGAATGCAATTGACTTTCATTTGATTCAATTAGCTTTGTTTGAATGTATTTGACTTTCATTTGATTTTAAAAACTTTGTTGAAAGTGTTTGACTTTCATTTGACTCTATTAGCTTTGTTGAATGAATTTGACTTTTGTTTGATTCAAAAAGCTTTGTTTGAATGTGTTTGACTTTCATTTGACTCAATTAGCTTTGGTGAATGTGTTAGACTTTCATTTGACTCAATTAGCATTGTGGAATGCAATTGACTTTCATTTAATTCAAAAAGCTTTGTTTGAATGTATATGACTTTCATTTGATCTTAAATGCTTTGTTGACAATGTAGGACTTTCATTTGACTTAATTAGATTTGTTGAATGCATTTGACTTTCATTTGATTCAAAAAGCTTTGTTTGAATGTGTTTGACTTTCTTTTGACTCAATTAGCTTTGTTGAATGTGTTTGACTTTTATTTGTCTCACTTATCATTTTGGAATGCAATTGACTTTCATTTGATTCAAAGGCTTTGTTTGAATGTATTTGACTTTCATTTGACTCTAAAAGCTTTGTTGAAAAGTGTTTGACTTTCATTTGACTCAATTAGCTCTGTTGAATGCATTTGACTTTCATTTGATTTAAAAAGCTTTGTTTGAATGTGTTTGACTTTCATTTGACTCAATTAGCTTTGGTTAATGTGTTTGACTTTCATTTGACACAATTAGCATTGTGGAATGCATTTGACTTTCATTTAATTCAAAAAGCTTTGTTTGAATGTATTTGACTTTCATTTGATCTTAAAAGCTTTGTTGACAGTGTTTGACTTTCATTTGACTTAATTAGCTTTGTTGAATGCATTTGACTTTCATTTGATTCGAAAAGCTTTGTTTGAATGTATTTGACTTTCTTTTGATTCTAAAAGCTTTGTTGAAAGTGTTTGACTTTCATTTGATTCAAAAAGCTTTGTTTGAATGTGTTGGACTTTTATTTGACTCAATTAGATTTGGTGAATGTGTTTGACTTTCATTTGACTCTATTAGCATTGTAGATTGCAATTGACTTTCATTTGATTCAAAAAGCTTTGTTTTAATGTATTTGACTTTCATTTGATTCTAAAAGCTTTGTTGACAGTGTTCGACTTTCATTTGACTCAATTAGCTTTGTTGAATGCATTTGACTTTCATTTGATTCAAAAAGCTTTGTTTGAATGTGTTTGACTTTCATTTGACTCAATTAGCTTTGTTGAAGTGTTTGAGTTTCATTTGACTCAATTAGCATTGTGGAATGCAATTGACTTTCATTTGATTCAAAAAGCTTTGTTTGAATGTATTTGACTTTCATTTGATTCTAAAAGCTTTGTTGAAAAGTGTTTGACTTTCATTTGATTCAAAAAGCTTTGCTTGAATGTGTTTGACTTTCATTTGACTCAATTAGATTTGTTGAATGTGTTTGACTTTCATTTGACTCTATTAGCATTGTGGAATGCAATTGACTTTCATTTGATTCAAAAAGCTTTGTTTGAATGTATTTGACTTTCATTTGATTCTAAAAGCTTTGTTGAAAGTGTTTGACTTTCATTTGACTCAATTAGCTTTGTTGAATGCATTTGACTTTCATTTGATTCAAAATGCTTTGTTTGAATGTGTTTGACTTTCATTTGACTCAATTAGCTTTGTTGAATGTGTTTGAGTTTCATTTGACTCAATTAGCATTGTGGAATGCAATTTGACTTTCATTTGATTAAAAAAGCTTTGTTTGAATGTATTTGACTTTCATTTGATTTTAAAAGCTTTGTTGAAAGTGTTTGACTTTCATTTGATTCAAAAAGCTTTGTTTGAATGTGCTTGAATTTCATTTGACTCAATTAGCTTTGGTGAATGAGTTTGACTTTCATTTGACTCAATTAGCATTGTGGAATGCAATTGACTTTCATTTGATTCAAAAAGCTTTGTTTGAATGTATTTGACTTTCATTTGAATCTAAAAGCTATGTTGAAAGTGTTTGACTTTCATTTGATTCAAAAAGCTTTATTTGTATGTGTTTGACTTTCATTTGACTCAATTAGATTTGTTGAATGTGTTTGACTTTCATTTGACTCTATTAGCATTGTGGAATGCAATTGACTTTCATTTGATTCAAAAAGCTTTGTTTTAATGTATTTGACTTTCATTTGATTCAAAAAGCTTTGTTTGAATGTATTTGACTTTCATTTGAATCTAAAAGCTTTGTTGAAAGTGTTTGACTTTCATTTGATTCAAAAAGCTTTGTTTGAATGTATTTGACTTTCATTTGATTCTAAAAGCTTTGTTGAAAAGTGTTTGACTTTCATTTGATTCAAAAAGCTTTGCTTGAATGTGTTTGACTTTCATTTGACTCAATTAGATTTGTTGAATGTGTTTGACTTTCATTTGACTCTATTAGCATTGTGGAATGCAATTGACTTTCATTTGATTCAAAAAGCTTTGTTTGAATGTATTTGACTTTCATTTGATTCTAAAAGCTTTGTTGAAAGTGTTTGACTTTCATTTGACTCAATTAGCTTTGTTGAATGCATTTGACTTTCATTTGATTCAAAATGCTTTGTTTGAATGTGTTTGACTTTCATTTGACTCAATTAGCTTTGTTGAATGTGTTTGAGTTTCATTTGACTCAATTAGCATTGTGGAATGCAATTTGACTTTCATTTGATTAAAAAAGCTTTGTTTGAATGTATTTGACTTTCATTTGATTTTAAAAGCTTTGTTGAAAGTGTTTGACTTTCATTTGATTCAAAAAGCTTTGTTTGAATGTGCTTGAATTTCATTTGACTCAATTAGCTTTGGTGAATGAGTTTGACTTTCATTTGACTCAATTAGCATTGTGGAATGCAATTGACTTTCATTTGATTCAAAAAGCTTTGTTTGAATGTATTTGACTTTCATTTGAATCTAAAAGCTATGTTGAAAGTGTTTGACTTTCATTTGATTCAAAAAGCTTTATTTGTATGTGTTTGACTTTCATTTGACTCAATTAGATTTGTTGAATGTGTTTGACTTTCATTTGACTCTATTAGCATTGTGGAATGCAATTGACTTTCATTTGATTCAAAAAGCTTTGTTTTAATGTATTTGACTTTCATTTGATTCAAAAAGCTTTGTTTGAATGTATTTGACTTTCATTTGAATCTAAAAGCTTTGTTGAAAGTGTTTGACTTTCATTTGATTCAAAATGCTTTGTTTGAATGTGTTTGACTTTCTTTTGACTCAATTAGCTTTGTTGAATGTGTTTGAGTTTCATTTGTCTCAATTAGCATTGTGGAATGCAATTGACTTTCATTTGATTAAAAAAGCTTTGTTTGAATGTATTTGACTTTCATTTGATTTTAAAAGCTTTGTTGAAAGTGTTTGACTTTCATTTGACTCTATTAGCTTTGTTGAATGCATTTGACTTTTATTTGATTCAAAAAGCTTTGTTTGAATGTGTTTGACTTTCATTTAACTCAATTAGCTTTGGTGAATGTGTTTCACTTTCATTTTACTCAATTAGCATTGTGGAATGCAATTGACTTTTATTTGATTCAAAAAGCTTTGTTTGAATGTATTTGACTTTCATTTGATTCTAAAAGCTTTGTTGAAAGTGTTTGACTTTCACTTGATTCAAAAAGCTTTGTTTGAATGTGTTTGACTTTCATTTGACTCAATTAGCTTTGGTGAATGTGTTTCACTTTCATTTTACTCAATTAGCATTGTGGAATGCAATTGACTTTTATTTGATTCAAAAAGCTTTGTTTGAATGTATTTGACTTTCATTTGATTCTAAAAGCTTTGTTGAAAGTGTTTGACTTTCATTTGATTCAAAAAGCTTTGTTTGAATGTGTTTGACTTTCATTTGACTCAATTAGCTTTGGTGAATGTGTTTCACTTTCATTTTACTCAATTAGCATTGTGGAATGCAATTGACTTTTATTTGATTCAAAAAGCTTTGTTTGAATGTATTTGACTTTCATTTGATTCTAAAAGCTTTGTTGAAAGTGTTTGACTTTCATTTGATTCAAAAAGCTTTGTTTGAATGTGTTTGACTTTCATTTGACTCAATTAGCTTTGGTGAATGTGTTTCACTTTCATTTTACTCAATTAGCATTGTGGAATGCAATTGACTTTTATTTGATTCAAAAAGCTTTGTTTGAATGTATTTGACTTTCATTTGATTCTAAAAGCTTTGTTGAAAGTGTTTGACTTTCATTTGATTCAAAAAGCTTTGTTTGAATGTGTTTGACTTTCATTTGACTCAATTAGCTTTGGTGAATGTGTTCGACTTTCATTTGACTCAATTAGCATTGTGGAATGAAATTGACTTTCATTTGATTCAAAAAGCTTTGTTTGAATGTATTTGACTTTCTTTGATTCTAAAAGCTTTGTTGAAAGTGTTTGACTTTCATTTGATTCAAAAAGCTTTGTTTGAATGTGCTTGACTTTCATTTGACTCAATTAGCTTTGGTGAATAAGTTTGACTTTCATTTGACTCAATTAGCATTGTGGAATGTAATTGAATTTCATTTGATTCAAAAAGCTTTGTTTGAATGTATTTGACTTTCATTTGAATCTAAAAGCTTTGTTGAAAGTGTTTGACTTTCATTTGATTCAAAAAGCTTTGATTGTATGTGTTTGACTTTCATTTGACTCAATTAGATTTGTTGAATGTGTTTGACTTTCATTTGACTCTATTAGCATTGTGGAATGTAATTGACTTTCATTTAATTCAAAAAGCTTTGTTTTAATGTATTTGACTTTCATTTGATTCTAAAAGCTTTGTTGAAAGTATTCGACTTTCATTTGACTCAATTAGCTTTGTTGAATGCATTTGACTTTCATTTGATTCAAAAAGCTTTGTTTGAATGTGTTTGACTTTCATTTGACTCAATTAGCTTTGTTGAAGTGTTTGAGTTTCATTTTACTCAATTAGCATTGTGGAATGCAATTGACTTTCATTTGATTCAATTAGCTTTGTTTGAATGTATTTGACTTTCATTTGATTTTAAAAACTTTGTTGAAAGTGTTTGACTTTCATTTGACTCTATTAGCTTTGTTGAATGAATTTGACTTTTATTTGATTCAAAAAGCTTTGTTTGAATGTGTTTGACTTTCATTTGACTCAATTAGCTTTGGTGAATGTGTTAAACTTTCATTTGACTCAATTAGCATTGTGGAATGCAATTGACTTTCATTTAATTCAAAAAGCTTTGTTTGAATGTATATGACTTTCATTTGATCTTAAATGCTTTGTTGACAATGTAGGACTTTCATTTGACTTAATTAGATTTGTTGAATGCATTTGACTTTCATTTGATTCAAAAAGCTTTGTTTGAATGTGTTTGACTTTCTTTTGACTCAATTAGCTTTGTTGAATGTGTTTGACTTTTATTTGACTCACTTAGCATTTTGGAATGCAATTGACTTTCATTTGATTCAAAAGCTTTGTTTGAATGTATTTGACTTTCATTTGACTCTAAAAGCTTTGTTGAAAAGTGTTTGACTTTCATTTGACTCAATTAGCTCTGTTGAATGCATTTGACTTTCATTTGATTTAAAAAGCTTTGTTTGAATGTGTTTGACTTTCATTTGACTCAATTAGCTTTGGTTAATGTGTTTGACTTTCATTTGACTCAATTAGCATTGTGGAATGCATTTGACTTTCATTTAATTCAAAAATCTTTGTTTGAATGTATTTGACTTTCATTTGATCTTAAAAGCTTTGTTGACAGTGTTTGACTTTCATTTGACTTAATTAGCTTTGTTGAATGCATTTGACTTTCATTTGATTCGAAAAACTTTGTTTGAATGTATTTGACTTTCATTTGATTCTAAAAGCTTTGTTGAAAGTGTTTGACTTTCATTTGATTCAAAAAGCTTTGTTTGAATGTGTTGGACTTTCATTTGACTCAATTAGATTTGGTGAATGTGTTTGACTTTCATTTGACTCTATTAGCATTGTAGATTGCAATTGACTTTCATTTGATTCAAAAAGCTTTGTTTTAATGTATTTGACTTTCATTTGATTCTAAAAGCTTTGTTGAAAGTGTTCGACTTTCATTTGACTCAATTAGCTTTGTTGAATGCATTTGACTTTCATTTGATTCAAAAAGCTTTGTTTGAATGTGTTTGACTTTCATTTGACTCAATTAGCTTTGTTGAAGTGTTTGAGTTTCATTTGACTCAATTAGCATTGTGGATTGCAATTGACTTTCATTTGATTCAAAAAGCTTTGTTTGAATGTATTTGACTTTCATTTGATTCTAAAAGCTTTGTTGAAATGTGTTTGACTTTCATTTGACTCAATTAGCTTTGTTGAATGCATTTGAATTTTATTTGATTTAAAAAGCTTTGTTTGAATGTGTTTGACTTTCATTTGACTCAATTAGCTTTGGTGAATGTGTTTGACTTCCATTTGACTCAATTAGCATTGTGGAATGAAATTGACTTTCATTTGATTCAAAAAGCTTTGTTTGAATGTATTTGACTTTCTTTGATTCTAAAAGCTTTGTTGAAAGTGTTTGACTTTCATTTGATTCAAAAAGCTTTGTTTGAATGTGCTTGAATTTCATTTGACTCAATTAGCTTTGGTGAATGAGTTTGACTTTCATTTGACTCAATTGGCATTGTGGAATGCAATTGACCTTCATTTGATTCAAAAAGCTTTGTTTGAATGTATTTGACTTTCATTTGAATCTAAAAGCTATGTTGAAAGTGTTTGACTTTCATTTGATTCAAAAAGCTTTATTTGTATGTGTTTGACTTTCATTTGACTCAATTAGATTTGTTGAATGCGTTTGACTTTCATTTGACTCTATTAGCATTGTGGAATACAATTGACTTTCATTTGATTCAAAAAGCTTTGTTTTAATGTATTTGACTTTCATTTGATTCTAAAAGCTTTGTTGAAAGTGTTCGACTTTCATTTGACTCAATTAGCTTTGTTGAATGCATTTGACTTTCATTGATTCAAAAAGCTTTGTTTGAATGTGTTTGACTTTCATTTGACTCAATTAGCTTTGTTGAAGTGTTTGAGTTTCATTTTACTCAATTAGCATTGTGGAATGCAATTGACTTTCATTTGATTCAATTAGCTTTGTTTGAATGTATTTGACTTTCATTTGATTTTAAAAACTTTGTTGAAAGTGTTTGACTTTCATTTGACTCTATTAGCTTTGTTGAATGAATTTGACTTTTATTTGATTCAAAAAGCTTTGTTTGAATGTGTTTGACTTTCATTTGACTCAATTAGCTTTGGTGAATGTGTTAGACTTTCATTTGACTCAATTAGCATTGTGGAATGCAATTGACTTTCATTTAATTCAAAAAGCTTTGTTTGAATGTATATGACTTTCATTTGATCTTAAATGCTTTGTTGACAATGTAGGACTTTCATTTGACTTAATTAGTTTTGTTGAATGCATTTGACTTTCATTTGATTCAAAAAGCTTTGTTTGAATGTGTTTGACTTTCTTTTGACTCAATTAGCTTTGTTGAATGTGTTTGACTTTTATTTGACTCACTTAGCATTTTGGAATGCAATTGACTTTCATTTGATTCAAAAGCTTTGTTTGAATGTATTTGACTTTCATTTGACTCTAAAAGCTTTGTTGAAAAGTGTTTGACTTTCATTTGACTCAATTAGCTCTGTTGAATGCATTTGACTTTCATTTGATTTAAAAAGCTTTGTTTGAATGTGTTTGACTTTCATTTGACTCAATTAGCTTTGGTTAATGTGTTTGACTTTCATTTGACTCAATTAGCATTGTGGAATGCATTTGACTTTCATTTAATTCAAAAATCTTTGTTTGAATGTATTTGACTTTCATTTGATCTTAAAAGCTTTGTTGACAGTGTTTGACTTTCATTTGACTTAATTAGCTTTGTTGAATGCATTTGACTTTCATTTGATTCGAAAAACTTTGTTTGAATGTATTTGACTTTCATTTGATTCTAAAAGCTTTGTTGAAAGTGTTTGACTTTCATTTGATTCAAAAAGCTTTGTTTGAATGTGTTGGACTTTCATTTGACTCAATTAGATTTGGTGAATGTGTTTGACTTTCATTTGACTCTATTAGCATTGTAGATTGCAATTGACTTTCATTTGATTCAAAAAGCTTTGTTTTAATGTATTTGACTTTCATTTGATTCTAAAAGCTTTGTTGAAAGTGTTCGACTTTCATTTGACTCAATTAGCTTTGTTGAATGCATTTGACTTTCATTTGATTCAAAAAGCTTTGTTTGAATGTGTTTGACTTTCATTTGACTCAATTAGCTTTGTTGAAGTGTTTGAGTTTCATTTGACTCAATTAGCATTGTGGAATGCAATTGACTTTCATTTGATTCAAAAAGCTTTGTTTGAATGTATTTGACTTTCATTTGATTCTAAAAGCTTTGTTGAAATGTGTTTGACTTTCATTTGACTCAATTAGCTTTGTTGAATGCATTTGAATTTTATTTGATTTAAAAAGCTTTGTTTGAATGTGTTTGACTTTCATTTGACTCAATTAGCTTTGGTGAATGTGTTTGACTTCCATTTGACTCAATTAGCATTGTGGAATGAAATTGACTTTCATTTGATTCAAAAAGCTTTGTTTGAATGTATTTGACTTTCTTTGATTCTAAAAGCTTTGTTGAAAGTGTTTGACTTTCATTTGATTCAAAAAGCTTTGTTTGAATGTGCTTGAATTTCATTTGACTCAATTAGCTTTGGTGAATGAGTTTGACTTTCATTTGACTCAATTGGCATTGTGGAATGCAATTGACCTTCATTTGATTCAAAAAGCTTTGTTTGAATGTATTTGACTTTCATTTGAATCTAAAAGCTATGTTTAAAGTGTTTGACTTTCATTTGATTCAAAAAGCTTTATTTGTATGTGTTTGACTTTCATTTGACTCAATTAGATTTGTTGAATGCGTTTGACTTTCATTTGACTCTATTAGCATTGTGGAATACAATTGACTTTCATTTGATTCAAAAAGCTTTGTTTTAATGTATTTGACTTTCATTTGATTCTAAAAGCTTTGTTGAAAGTGTTCGACTTTCATTTGACTCAATTAGCTTTGTTGAATGCATTTGACTTTCATTTGATTCAAAAAGCTTTGTTTGAATGTGTTTGACTTTCATTTGACTCAATTAGCTTTGTTGAAGTGTTTGAGTTTCATTTGACTCAATTAGCATTGTGGAATGCAATTGACTTTCATTTGATTCAAAAAGCTTTGTTTGAATGTATTTGACTTTCATTTGATTCTAAAAGCTTTGTTGAAATGTGTTTGACTTTCATTTGACTCAATTAGCGTTGTTGAATGCATTTGACTTTCATTTGATTTAAAAAGCTTTGTTTGAATGTGTTTGACTTTCATTTGACTCAATTAGCTTTGGTGAATGTGTTTGACTTCCATTTGACTCAATTAGCATTGTGGAATGAAATTGACTTTCATTTGATTCAAAAAGCTTTGTTTGAATGTATTTGACTTTCATTGATTCTAAAAGCTTTGTTGAAAGTGTTTGACTTTCATTTGATTCAAAAAGCTTTGTTTGAATGTGCTTGAATTTCATTTGACTCAATTAGCTTTGGTGAATGAGTTTGACTTTCATTTGACTCAATTAGCATTGTGGAATGCAATTGACTTTCATTTGATTCAAAAAGCTTTGTTTGAATGTATTTGACTTTCATTTGAATCTAACAGCTATGTTGAAAGTGTTTGACTTTTATTTGATTCAAAAAGCTTTATTTGTATGTGTTTGACTTTCATTTGACTCAATTAGATTTGTTGAATGTGTTTGACTTTCATTTGACTCTATTAGCATTGTGGAATGCAATTGACTTTCATTTGATTCAAAAAGCTTTGTTTGAATGTATTTAACTTTCATTTGATTCTAAAAGCTTTGTTGAATGTGTTTGACTTTCATTTGACTCAATTAGCTTTGGTGAATGTGTTAGACTTTCATTTGACTCAATTAGCATTGTGGAATGCAATTGACTTTCATTTAATTCAAAAAGCTTTGTTTGAATGTATATGACTTTCATTTGATCTTAAATGCTTTGTTGACAATGTAGGACTTTCATTTGACTTAATTAGTTTTGTTGAATGCATTTGACTTTCATTTGATTCAAAAAGCTTTGTTTGAATGTGTTTGACTTTCTTTTGACTCAATTAGCTTTGTTGAATGTGTTTGACTTTTATTTGACTCACTTAGCATTTTGGAATGCAATTGACTTTCATTTGATTCAAAAGCTTTGTTTGAATGTATTTGACTTTCATTTGACTCTAAAAGCTTTGTTGAAAAGTGTTCGACTTTCATTTGACTCAATTAGCTCTGTTGAATGCATTTGACTTTCATTTGATTTAAAAAGCTTTGTTTGAATGTGTTTGACTTTCATTTGACTCAATTAGCTTTGGTTAATGTGTTTGACTTTCATTTGACTCAATTAGCATTGTGGAATGCATTTGACTTTCATTTAATTCAAAAATCTTTGTTTGAATGTATTTGACTTTCATTTGATCTTAAAAGCTTTGTTGACAGTGTTTGACTTTCATTTGACTTAATTAGCTTTGTTGAATGCATTTGACTTTCATTTGATTCGAAAAACTTTGTTTGAATGTATTTGACTTTCATTTGATTCTAAAAGCTTTGTTGAAAGTGTTTGACTTTCATTTGATTCAAAAAGCTTTGTTTGAATGTGTTGGACTTTCATTTGACTCAATTAGATTTGGTGAATGTGTTTGACTTTCATTTGACTCTATTAGCATTGTAGATTGCAATTGACTTTCATTTGATTCAAAAAGCTTTGTTTTAATGTATTTGACTTTCATTTGATTCTAAAAGCTTTGTTGAAAGTGTTCGACTTTCATTTGACTCAATTAGCTTTGTTGAATGCATTTGACTTTCATTTGATTCAAAAAGCTTTGTTTGAATGTGTTTGACTTTCATTTGACTCAATTAGCTTTGTTGAAGTGTTTGAGTTTCATTTGACTCAATTAGCATTGTGGAATGCAATTGACTTTCATTTGATTCAAAAAGCTTTGTTTGAATGTATTTGACTTTCATTTGATTCTAAAAGCTTTGTTGAAATGTGTTTGACTTTCATTTGACTCAATTAGCTTTGTTGAATGCATTTGAATTTTATTTGATTTAAAAAGCTTTGTTTGAATGTGTTTGACTTTCATTTGACTCAATTAGCTTTGGTGAATGTGTTTGACTTCCATTTGACTCAATTAGCATTGTGGAATGAAATTGACTTTCATTTGATTCAAAAAGCTTTGTTTGAATGTATTTGACTTTCTTTGATTCTAAAAGCTTTGTTGAAAGTGTTTGACTTTCATTTGATTCAAAAAGCTTTGTTTGAATGTGCTTGAATTTCATTTGACTCAATTAGCTTTGGTGAATGAGTTTGACTTTCATTTGACTCAATTGGCATTGTAGAATGCAATTGACCTTCATTTGATTCAAAAAGCTTTGTTTGAATGTATTTGACTTTCATTTGAATCTAAAAGCTATGTTGAAAGTGTTTGACTTTCATTTGATTCAAAAAGCTTTATTTGTATCTGTTTGACTTTCATTTGACTCAATTAGATTTGTTGAATGCGTTTGACTTTCATTTGACTCTATTAGCATTGTGGAATACAATTGACTTTCATTTGATTCAAAAAGCTTTGTTTTAATGTATTTGACTTTCATTTGATTCTAAAAGCTTTGTTGAAAGTGTTCGACTTTCATTTGACTCAATTAGCTTTGTTGAATGCATTTGACTTTCATTTGATTCAAAAAGCTTTGTTTGAATGTGTTTGACTTTCATTTGACTCAATTAGCTTTGTTGAAGTGTTTGAGTTTCATTTGACTCAATTAGCATTGTGGAATGCAATTGACTTTCATTTGATTCAAAAAGCTTTGTTTGAATGTATTTGACTTTCATTTGATTCTAAAAGCTTTGTTGAAATGTGTTTGACTTTCATTTGACTCAATTAGCGTTGTTGAATGCATTTGACTTTCATTTGATTTAAAAAGCTTTGTTTGAATGTGTTTGACTTTCATTTGACTCAATTAGCTTTGGTGAATGTGTTTGACTTCCATTTGACTCAATTAGCATTGTGGAATGAAATTGACTTTCATTTGATTCAAAAAGCTTTGTTTGAATGTATTTGACTTTCATTGATTCTAAAAGCTTTGTTGAAAGTGTTTGACTTTCATTTGATTCAAAAAGCTTTGTTTGAATGTGCTTGAATTTCATTTGACTCAATTAGCTTTGGTGAATGAGTTTGACTTTCATTTGACTCAATTAGCATTGTGGAATGCAATTGACTTTCATTTGATTCAAAAAGCTTTGTTTGAATGTATTTGACTTTCATTTGAATCTAAAAGCTATGTTGAAAGTGTTTGACTTTTATTTGATTCAAAAAGCTTTATTTGTATGTGTTTGACTTTCATTTGACTCAATTAGATTTGTTGAATGTGTTTGACTTTCATTTGACTCTATTAGCATTGTGGAATGCAATTGACTTTCATTTGATTCAAAAAGCTTTGTTTGAATGTATTTAACTTTCATTTGATTCTAAAAGCTTTGTTGAAAGTGTTTGACTTTCATTTGACTCAATTAGCTTTGTTGAATGCATTTGACTTTCATTTGATTCAAAATGCTTTGTTTGAATGTGTTTGACTTTCATTTGACTCAATTAGCTTTGTTGAATGTGTTTGAGTTTCATTTGACTCAATTAGCATTGTGGAATGCAATTGACTTTCATTTGATTAAAAAAGCTTTGTTTGAATGTATTTGACTTTCATTTGATTTTAAAAGCTTTGTTGAAAGTGTTTGACTTTCATTTGATTCAAAAAGCTTTGTTTGAATGTATTTGACTTTCATTTAATTCTAAATGCTTTATTGAAAGTGTTTGACTTTCATTTGACTCAATTAGCTTTGTTGAATGCATTTGACTTTCATTTGATTTAAAAAGCTTTGTTTGAATGTGTTTAACTTTCATTTGACTCAATTAGCTTTGGTGAATGTGTTTGACTTTCATTTGACTCAATTAGCATTATGGAATGCAATTGACTTTCATTTGATTCAAAAAGCTTTGTTTGAATGTATTAGACTTTCATTTTATTCGAAAAGCTTTGTTGAAAGTGTTTGACTTTCATTTGACTCAATTAGCTTTGTTGAATGCATTTGACTTTCATTTGATTTAAAAAGCTTTGTTTGAATGTGTTTAACTTTCATTTGACTCAATTAGCTTTGGTGAATGTGTTTGACTTTCATTTGACTCAATTAGCATTATGGAATGCAATTGACTTTCATTTGATTCAAAAAGCTTTGTTTGAATGTATTAGACTTTCATTTTATTCTAAAAGCTTTGTTGAAAGTGTTTGACTTTCATTTGATTCAAAAAGCTTTGTTTAAATGTATTGGACTTTCATTTGACTCAATTAGATTTGTTGAATGTGTTTAACTTTCATCTGACTCTATTAGCATTGTGGAATGCAATTGACTTTCATTTGATTCAAAAAGCTTTGTTTGAATGTATTTGACTTTCATTTGATTCTAAAAGCTTTGTTGAAAGTGTTTGACTTTCATTTAGCTCAATTAGCATTGTTGAATGCATTTGACTTTCATTTGATTCAAAAAGCTTTGTTTGAATGTGTTTGACTTTCATTTGACTCAATTAGCTTTGGTGAATGTGTTAGACTTTCATTTGACTCAATTAGCATTGTGGAATGCAATTGACTTTCATTTAATTCAAAAAGCTTTGTTTGAATGTACATGACTTTCATTTGATCTTAAAAGCTTTGTTGACAATGTTTGACTTTCATTTGACTTAATTATCTTTGTTGAATGCATTTGACTTTCATTTGATTAAAAAAGCTTTGTTTGAATGTGTTTGACTTTCTTTTGACTCAATTAGCTTTGTTGAATATGTTTGACTTTTATTTGTCTCATTTAGCATTGTGGAATGCAATTGACTTTCATTTGATTCAAAAAGCTTTGTTTGAATGTATTTGACTTTCATTTGATTCTAAAAGCTTTGTTGAAAAGTGTCTGACTTTCATTTGACTCAATTAGCTTTGTTGAATGCATTTGACTTTCATTTGATTTAAAAAGCTTTGTTTGAGGTGTTTGACTTTCATTTGACTCAATTAGCTTTGGTGAATGTGTTTGACTTTCATTTGACTCAATTAGCATTGTGGAATGAAATTGACTTTCATTTTATTCAAAAAGCTTTGTTTGAATGTATTAGACTTTCTTTCATTCTAAAAGCTTTGTTGAAAGTGTTTGACTTTCATTTGATTCAAAAAGCTTTGTTTGAATGTGCTTGACTTTCATTTGACTCAATTAGCTTTGGTCAATGAGTTTGACTTACATTTGACTCAATTAGCATTGTGGAATGCAATTGACTTTCATTTAATTCAAAAACCTTTGTTTGAATGTATTTGACTTTCATTTGATACTAAAAGCTTTGTTGAAAGTGTTCGACTTTCATTTGATTCAAAAAGCTTTGTTTAAATGTGTTTGACTTTCATTTTACTCAATTAGCTTTATCGAATGTGTTTGACTTTCATTTGACTCAATTAGCATTGTGGAATGCAATTGACTTTCATTTAATTCAAAAAGCTTTGTTTGAATGTATTTGACTTTCATTTGATTCTAAAAGCTTTGTTGAAAGTGTTTGACTTTCATTTGACTCAATTAGCTTTGTTTAACGCATTTGACTTCCATTTGATTCAAAAAGCTTTGTTTGAATGTGTTTGCCTTTCATTTGACTCAATTACCTTTGTTGAATGTGTTTGAGGTTCATTTGACTCAATTAGCATTGTGGAATGCAATTGATTTTCATTTGATTCAAAAAGCTTTGTTTGAATGTATTTGACTTTCATTTGATTTTAAAAGCTTTGTTGAAAATGTTTGAGTTTCATTTGACTCTATTAGCTTTGTTGAATGAAATTGACTTTTATTTGATTCAAAAAGCTTTGTTTGAATGTGTTTGACTTTCATTTGACTCAATTAGCTTTGGTGAATGTGTTAGACTTTCAATTGACTCAATTAGCATTGTGGAATGCAATTAACTTTCATTTAATTCATAAAGCTTTGTTTGAATATATATGACTTCCATTTGATCTTAAAAGCTTTGTTGACAGTGTTTGACTTTCATTTGACTTAATTAGCTTTGTTGAATGCGTTTGACTTTCATTTGATTCAAAAAGCTTTGTTTGAATGTGTTTGACTTTCTTTTGACTCAATTAGCTTTGTTGAATGTGTTTGACTTTTATTTGTCTCAATTAGCATTGTGGAATGCAATTGACTTTCATTTGATTCAAAAAGCATTGTTTGAATGTATTTGACCTTCATTTTATTCTAAAAGCTTTGTTGAAAAGTGTTTAACTTTCATTTGACTCAATTAGCTTTGTTGAATGCATTTGACTTTCATTTGATTTAAAAAGCTTTGTTTAAATGTGTTTGACTTTCATTTGACTCAATTAGCTTTGTTGAATGTGTTTGACTTTCATTTGACTCAATTAGCATTATGGAATGCAATTGACTTTCATTTGATTCAAAAAGCTTTGTTTGAATGTATTTGACTTTCATTTGATTCTAAAAGCTTTGTTGAAAGTGTTTGACTTTCATTTGACTCAATTAGCTTTGTTGAATGCATTTGACTTTCATTTGATTCAAAATGCTTTGTTTGAATGTGTTTGACTTTCATTTGACTCAATTAGCTTTGTTGAATGTGTTTGAGTTTCATTTGACTCAATTAGCATTGTGGAATGCAATTGACTTTCATTTGATTAAAAAAGCTTTGTTTGAATGTATTTGACTTTCATTTGATTTTAAAAGCTTTGTTGAAAGTGTTTGACTTTCATTTGACTCTATTAGCTTTGTTGAATGCATTTGACTTTTATTTGATTCAAAAAGCTTTGTTTGAATGTGTTTGACTTTCATTTGACTCAATTAGCTTTGGTGAATGTGTTTCACTTTCATTTTACTCAATTAGCATTGTGGAATGCAATTGACTTTTATTTGATTCAAAAAGCTTTGTTTGAATGTATTTGACTTTCATTTGATTCTAAAAGCTTTGTTGAAAGTGTTTGACTTTCATTTGATTCAAAAAGCTTTGTTTGAATGTGTTTGACTTTCATTTGACTCAATTAGCTTTGGTGAATGTGTTTCACTTTCATTTTACTCAATTAGCATTGTGGAATGCAATTGACTTTTATTTGATTCAAAAAGCTTTGTTTGAATGTATTTGACTTTCATTTGATTCTAAAAGCTTTGTTGAAAGTGTTTGACTTTCATTTGATTCAAAAAGCTTTGTTTGAATGTGTTTGACTTTCATTTGACTCAATTAGCTTTGGTGAATGTGTTCGACTTTCATTTGACTCAATTAGCATTGTGGAATGAAATTGACTTTCATTCGATTCAAAAAGCTTTGTTTGAATGTATTTGACTTTCTTTGATTCTAAAAGCTTTGTTGAAAGTGTTTGACTTTCATTTGATTTAAAAAGCTTTGTTTGAATGTGCTTGACTTTCATTTGACTCAATTAGCTTTGGTGAATGAGTTTGACTTTCATTTGACTCAATTAGCATTGTGGAATGCAATTGACTTTCATTTGATTCAAAAAGCTTTGTTTGAATGTATTTGACTTCCACTTGAATCTAGAAGTTTTGTTGAAAGTGTTTGACTTTCATTTGATTCAAAAAGCTTTGTTTGTATGTGTTTGACTTTCATTTGACTCAATTAGATTTGTTGAATGTGTTTGACTTTCATTTGACTCTATTAGCATTGTGGAATGTAATTGACTTTCATTTAATTCAAAAAGCTTTGTTTTAATGTATTTAACTTTCATTTGATTCTAAAAGCTTTGTTTGAATGTGTTTGGATTTCATTTGACTCAATTAGCTTTGTTGAAGTGTTTGAGTTTCATTTTACTCAATTAGCATTGTGGAATGCAATTGACTTTCATTTGATTCAATTAGCTTTGTTTGAATGTATTTGACTTTCATTTGATTTTAAAAACTTTGTTGAAAGTGTTTGACTTTCATTTGACTCTATTAGCTTTGTTGAATGAATTTGACTTTTATTTGATTCAAAAAGCTTTGTTTGAATGTGTTTGACTTTCATTTGACTCAATTAGCTTTGGTGAATGTGTTAGACTTTCATTTGACTCAATTAGCATTGTGGAATGCAATTGACTTTCATTTAATTCAAAAAGCTTTGTTTGAATGTATATGACTTTCATTTGATCTTAAATGCTTTGTTGACAATGTAGGACTTTCATTTGACTTAATTAGATTTGTTGAATGCATTTGACTTTCATTTGATTCAAAAAGCTTTGTTTGAATGTGTTTGACTTTCTTTTAACTCAATTAGCTTTGTTGAATGTGTTTGACTTTTATTTGTCTCACTTAGCATTTTGGAATGCAATTGACTTTCATTTGATTCAAAAGCTTTGTTTGAATGTATTTGACTTTCATTTGACTCTAAAAGCTTTGTTGAAAAGTGTTTGACTTTCATTTGACTCAATTAGCTCTGTTGAATGCATTTGACTTTCATTTGATTTAAAAAGCTTTGTTTGAATGTGTTTGACTTTTATTTGACTCAATTAGCTTTGGTTAATGTGTTTGACTTTCATTTGACTCAATTAGCATTGTGGAATGCATTTGACTTTCATTGAATTCAAAAAGCTTTGTTTGAATGTATTTGACTTTCATTTGATCTTAAAAGCTTTGTTGACAGTGTTTGACTTTCATTTGACTTAATTAGCTTTGTTGAATGCATTTGACTTTCATTTGATTCGAAAAGCTTTGTTTAAATGTATTTGACTTTCATTTGATTCTAAAAGCTTTGTTGAAAGTGTTTGACTTTCATTTGATTCAAAAAGCTTTGTTTGAATGTGTTGGACTTTCATTTGATTCAAAAAGCTTTGTTTGAATGTGTTTGACTTTCATTTGACTCAATTAGCTTTGTTGAAGTGTTTGAGTTTCATTTGACTCAATTAGCATTGTGGAATGCAATTGACTTTTATTTGATTCAAAAAGCTTTGTTTGAATGTATTTGACTTTCATTTGATTCTAAAAGCTTTGTTGAAATGTGTTTGACTTTCATTTGACTCAATTAGTTTTGTTGAATGCATTTGAATTTCATTTGATTTAAAAAGCTTTGTTTGAATGTGTTTGACTTTCATTTGACTCAATTAGCTTTGGTGAATGTGTTTGACTTCCATTTGACTCAATTAGCATTGTGGAATGAAATTGACTTTCATTTGATTCAAAAAGCTTTGTTTGAATGTATTTGACTTTCTTTGATTCTAAAAGCTTTGTTGAAAGTGTTTGAATTTCATTTGATTCAAAAAGCTTTGTTTGAATGTGCTTGAATTTCATTTGACTCAATTAGCTTTGGTGAATGAGTTTGACTTTCATTTGACTCAATTAGCATTGTGGAATGCAATTGACCTTCATTTGATTCAAAAAGCTTTGTTTGAATGTATTTGACTTTCATTTAAATCTAAAAGCTATGTTGAAAGTGTTTGACTTTCATTTGATTCAAAAAGCTTTATTTGTATGTGTTTGACTTTCATTTGACTCAATTATATTTGTTGAATGCGTTTGACTTTCATTTGACTCTATTAGCATTGTGGAATGCAATTGACTTTCATATGATTCAAAAAGCTTTGTTTTAAGGTATTTGACTTTCATTTGATTCTAAAAGCTTTGTTGAAAGTGTTCGACTTTCATTTGATTCAATTAGCTTTGTTGAATGCATTTGACTTTCATTTGATTCAAAAAGCTTTGTTTGAATGTGTTTGACTTTCATTTGACTCAATTAGCTTTGTTGAAGTGTTTGAGTTTCATTTGACTCAATTAGCATTGTGGAATGCAATTGACTTTCATTTGATTCAAAAAGCTTTGTTTGAATGTATTTGACTTTCATTTGATTCTAAAAGCTTTGTTGAAATGTGTTTGACTTTCATTTGACTCAATTAGCTTTGTTGAATGCATTTGACTTTCATTTGATTTAAAAAGCTTTGTTTGAATGTGTTTGACTTTCATTTGACTCTATTAGCTTTGGTGAATGTGTTTGACTTCCATTTGACTCAATTAGCATTGTGGAATGAAATTGACTTTCATTTGATTCAAAAAGCTTTGTTTGAATGTATTTGACTTTCTTTGATTCTAAAAGCTTTGTTGAAAGTGTTTGACTTTCATTTGATTCAAAAAGCTTTGTTTGAATGTGCTTGAATTTCATTTGACTCAATTAGCTTTGGTGAATGAGTTTGACTTTCATTTGACTCAATTAGCATTGTGGAATGCAATTGACTTTCATTTGATTCAAAAAGCTTTGTTTGAATGTATTTGACTTTCATTTGAATCTAAAAGCTATGTTGAAAGTGTTTGACTTTCATTTGATTCAAAAAGCTTTATTTGTATGTGTTTGACTTTCATTTGACTCAATTAGATTTGTTGAATGTGTTTGACTTTCATTTGACTCTATTAGCATTGTGGAATGCAATTGACTTTCATTTGATTCAAAAAGCTTTGTATGAATGTATTTAACTTTCATTTGATTCTAAAAGCTATGTTGAAAGTGTTTGACTTTCATTTGACTCAATTAGCTTTGTTGAATGCATTTGACTTTCATTTGATTCAAAATGCTTTGTTTGAATGTGTTTGACTTTCATTTGACTCAATTAGCTTTGTTGAATGTGTTTGAGTTTCATTTGACTCAATTAGCATTGTGGAATGCAATTGACTTTCATTTGATTAAAAAAGCTTTGTTTGAATGTATTTGACTTTCATTTGATTTTAAAAGCTTTGTTGAAAGTGTTTGACTTTCATTTGATTCAAAAAGCTTTGTTTGAATGTATTTGACTTTCATTTAATTCTAAATGCTTTATTGAAAGTGTTTGACTTTCATTTGACTCAATTAGCTTTGTTGAATGCATTTGACTTTCATTTGATTCAAAAAGCTTTGTTTGAATGTGTTTGACTTTCATTTGATTCAAAAAGCTTTGTTTGAATGTGTTTGACTTTCATTTGACTCAATTAGCTTTGTTGAATGTGTTTGAGTTTCATTTGACTCCATTAGCATTGTGGAATGCAATTGAATTTCATTTGATTCAAAAAGCTTTGTTTGAATGTATTTGACTTTCATTTGATTTTAAAAGCTTTGTTGAAAGTGTTTGACATTCATTTGACTCTATTAGCTTTGTTGAATGAATTTGACTTTTATTTGATTCAAAAACCTTTGTTTGAATGTGTTTGACTTTCATTTGACTCAATTAGCTTTGGTGAATGTGTTAGACTTTCATTTGACTCAATTAGCATTGTGGAATGCAATTGACTTTTATTTGATTCAAAAAGCTTTGTTTGAATGTATTTGACTTTCACTTGATTCTAAAAGCTTTGTTGAAAGTGTTTGACTTTCATTTGATTCAAAAAGCTTTGTATGAATGTATTTGACTTTCATTTGATTCTAAAAGCTTTTTTGAAAGTGTTTGACTTTCATTTGACTCAATTAGCTTTGTTGAATGCATTTGACTTTCATTTGATTCAAAATGCTTTGTTTGAATGTGTTTGACTTTCATTTGACTCAATTAGCTTTGTTGAATGTGTTTGAGTTTCATTTGACTCAATTAGCATTGTGGAATGCAATTGATTTTCATTTGATTAAAAAAGCTTTGTTTGAATGTATTTGACTTTCATTTGATTTTAAAAGCTTTGTTGAAAGTGTTTGACTTTCATTTGACTCTATTAGCTTTGTTGAATGCATTTGACTTTTATTTGATTCAAAAAGCTTTGTTTGAATGTGTTTGACTTTCATTTGACTCAATTAGCTTTGGTGAATGTGTTTCACTTTCATTTTACTCAATTAGCATTGTGGAATGCAATTGACTTTTATTTGATTCAAAAAGCTTTGTTTGAATGTATTTGACTTTCACTTGATTCTAAAAGCTTTGTTGAAAGTGTTTGACTTTCATTTGATTCAAAAAGCTTTGTTTGAATGTATTTGACTTTCATTTAATTCTAAATGCTTTGTTGAAAGTGTTTGACTTTCATTTGACTCAATTAGCTTTGTTGAATGCATTTGACTTTCATTTGATTCAAAAAGCTTTGTTTGAATGTGTTTGACTTTCATTTGACTCAATTAGCTTTGTTGAATGTGTTTGAGTTTCATTTGACTCCATTAGCATTGTGGAATGCAATTGAATTTCATTTGATTCAAAAAGCTTTGTTTGAATGTATTTGACTTTCATTTGATTTTAAAAGCTTTGTTGAAAGTGTTTGACATTCATTTGACTCTATTAGCTTTGTTGAATGAATTTGACTTTTATTTGATTCAAAAAGCTTTGTTTGAATGTGTTTGACTTTCATTTGACTCAATTAGCTTTGGTGAATGTGTTAGACTTTCATTTGACTCAATTAGCTTTGTGGAATGCAATTGACTTTCATTTATTTTAAAAAGCTTTGTTTGAATGTATATGACTTCCATTTGATCTTAAAAGCTTTGTTGACAGTGTTTGACTTTCATTTGACTTAATTAGCTTTGTTGAATGCATTTGATTTTCATTTGATTCAAAAAGCTTTGTTTGAATGTGTTTGACTTTCTTTTGACTCAATTAGCTTTGTTGAATGTGTTTGACTTTTATTTGTCTCAATTAGCATTATGGAATGCAATTGACTTTCATTTGATTCAAAAAGCTTTGTTTGAATGTATTTGACTTTCATTTGATTCTAAAAGCTTTGTTGAAAAGTGTTTGACTTTCATTTGACTCAATTAGCTTTGTTTAATGCATTTGACTTTCATTTGACTTAAAAAGCTTTGTTTGAATGTGTTTAACTTTCATTTGACTCATTTAGCTTTAGTGAATGTGTTTGACTTTCATTTGACTCAATTAGCATTATGGAATGCAATTGACTTTCATTTGATTCAAAAAGCTTTGTTTGAATGTATTAGACTTTCATTTTATTCTAAAAGCTTTGTTGAAAGTGTTTGACTTTCATTTGACTCAATTAGCTTTGTTGAATGCATTTGACTTTCATTTGATTTAAAAAGCTTTGTTTGAATGTGTTTGACTTTCATTTGACTCAATTAGCTTTGGTGAATGTGTTTGACTTTCATTTGACTCAATTAGCATTATGGAATGCAATTGACTTTCATTTGATTCAAAAAGCTTTGTTTGAATGTATTAGACTTTCATTTTATTCTAAAAGCTTTGTTGAAAGTGTTTGACTTTCATTTGATTCAAAAAGCTTTGTTTGAATGTATTGGACTTTCATTTGACTCAATTAGATTTGTTGAATGTGTTTAACTTTCATCTGACTCTATTAGCATTGTGGAATGCAATTGACTTTCATTTGATTCAAAAAGCTTTGTTTGAATGTATTTGACTTTCATTTGATTCTAAAAGCTTTGTTGAAAGTGTTTGACTTTCATTTAGCTCAATTAGCTTTGTTGAATGCATTTGACATTCATTTGATTCAAAAAGCTTTGTTTGAATGTGTTTGACTTTCATTTGACTCAATTTGCTTTGGTGAATGTGTTAGACTTTCATTTGACTCAATTAGCATTGTGGAATGCAATTGACTTTCATTTAATTCAAAAAGCTTTGTTTGAATGTACATGACTTTCATTTGATCTTAAAAGCTTTGTTGACAATGTTTGACTTTCATTTGACTTAATTATCTTTGTTGAATGCATTTGACTTTCATTTGATTAAAAAAGCTTTGTTTGAATGTGTTTGACTTTCTTTTGACTCAATTAGCTTTGTTGAATGTGTTTGACTTTTATTTGTCTCATTTAGCATTGTGGAATGCAATTGACTTTCATTTGATTCAAAAAGCTTTGTTTGAATGTATTTGACTTTCATTTGATTTTAAAAGCTTTGTTGAAAAGTGTCTGACTTTCATTTGACTCAATTAGCTTTGTTGAATGCATTTGACTTTCATTTGATTTAAAAAGCTTTGTTTGAGGTGTTTGACTTTCATTTGACTCAATTAGCTTTGGTGAATGTGTTTGACTTTCATTTGACTCAATTAGCATTGTGGAATGAAATTGACTTTCATTTTATTCAAAAAGCTTTGTTTGAATGTATTTGACTTTCTTTCATTCTAAAAGCTTTGTTGAAAGTGTTTGACTTTCATTTGATTCAAAAAGCTTTGTTTGAATGTGCTTGACTTTCATTTGACTCAATTAGCTTTGGTAAATGAGTTTGACTTTCATTTGACTCAATTAGAATTGTGGAATGCAATTGACTTTCATTTAATTCAAAAAGCTTTGTTTGAATGTATTTGACTTTCATTTGAATCTAAAAGCTTCGTTGAAAGTGTTTGACTTTCATTTGATTCAAAAAGCTTTGTTTAAATGTGTTTGACTTTCATTTTACTCAATTAGCTTTATCGAATGTGTTTGACTTTCATTTGACTCAATTAGCATTGTGGAATGCAATTGACTTTCATTTGATTCAAAAAGCTTTGTTTGAATGTATTTGACTTTCATTTGATTCTAAAAGCTTTGTTGAAAGTGTTTGACTTTCATTTGACTCAATTAGCTTTGTTGAACGCATTTGACTTCCATTTGATTCAAAAAGCTTTGTTTGAATGTGTTTGCCTTTCATTTGACTCAATTACCTTTGTTGAATGTGTTTGAGGTTCATTTGACTCAATTAGCATTGTGGAATGCAATTGACTTTCATTTGATTCAAAAAGCTTTGTTTGAATGTATTTGACTTTCATTTGATTTTAAAAGCTTTGTTGAAAATGTTTGAGTTTCATTTGACTCTATTAGCTTTGTTGAATGAATTTGACTTTTATTTGATTCAAAAAGCTTTGTTTGAATGTGTTTGACTTTCATTTGACTCAATTAGCTTTGGTGAATGTGTTAGACTTTCAATTGACTCAATTAGCATTGTGGAATGCAATTAACTTTCATTTAATTCATAAAGCTTTGTTTGAATGTATATGACTTCCATTTGATCTTAAAAGCTTTGTTGACAGTGTTTGACTTTCATTTGACTTAATTAGCTTTGTTGAATGCATTTGACTTTCATTTGATTCAAAAAGCTTTGTTTGAATGTGTTTGACTTTCTTTTGACTCAATTAGCTTTGTTGAATGTGTTTGACTTTTATTTGTCTCAATTAGCAATGTGGAATGCAATTGACTTTCATTTGATTCAAAAAGCTTTGTTTAAATGTATTTGACCTTCATTTTATTCTAAAAGCTTTGTTGAAAAGTGTTTAACTTTCATTTGACTCAATTAGCTTTGTTGAATGCATTTGACTTTCATTTGATTTAAAAAGCTTTGTTTAAATGTGTTTGACTTTCATTTGACTCAATTAGCTTTGTTGAATGTGTTTGACTTTCATTTGACTCAATTAGCATTATGGAATGCAATTGACTTTCATTTGATTCAAAAAGCTTTGTTTGAATGTATTTGACTTTCATTTTATTCTATAAGCTTTGTTGAAAGTGTTTGACTTTCATTTGATTCAAAAAGCTTTGTTTGAATGTGTTGGACTTTCATTTGACTCAATTAGATTTGTTGTATGTGTTTGACTTTCATTTGACTCTATTAGCATTGTGGAATGCAATTGACTTTCATTTGTTTCAAAAAGCTTTGTTTGAATGTATTTCACTTTCATTTGATTCTAAAAGCTTTGTTGAAAGTGTTTGACTTTCATTTGACTCAATTAGCTTTGTTGAATGCATTTGACTTTCATTTGATTCAAAAAGCTTTAATGTGTTTGACTTACATTTTACTCAATTAGCTTTGTTGAATATGTTTGAGTTTCATTTGACTCAATTAGCATTGTGGAATGCAATTGACTTTAATTTGATTCAAAAAGCTTTGTTTGAATGTATTTGACTTTCATTTGATTTTAAAAGCTTTGTTGAAATTGTTTGACTTTCATTTGACTCTATTAGCTTTGTTGAATGCATTTGACTTTTATTTGATTCAAAAAGCTTTGTTTGAATGTGTTTGACTTTCATTTGACTCAATTAGCTTTGGTGAATGTGTTAGACTTTCATTTGACTCAATTAGCATTGTGGAATGCAATTGACTTTCATTTAATTTAAAAAGCTTTGTTTGAATGTATATGACTTTCGTATGATCTTAAAAGCTTTGTTGACAATGTTTGACTTTCATTTGACTTAATTAGCTTTGTTGAATGCATTTGACTTTCATTTGATTCAAAAAGCTTTGTTTGAATGTGTTTGACTTTCTTTTGACTCAATTAGCTTTGTTGAATGTGTTTGGCTTTTATTTGTCACAATTAGCATTGTGGAATGGAATTGACTTTTATTTGATTCAAAAAGCTTTGTTTGAATGTATTTGACTTTCATTTGATTCTAAAAGCTTTGTTGAAAGTGTTTGACTTTCATTTGACTCTATTAGCTTTCTTGAATGCATTTGACTTTTATTTGATTCAAAAAGCTTTGTTTGAATGTGTTTGACTTTCATTTGACTCAATTAGGTTTGGTGAATGTCTTAGACTTTCATTTGACTCAATTAGCATTGTGGAATGCAATTGACTTTCATTTAATTCAAAAAGCTTTGTTTGAATGTACATGACTTTCATTTGATCTTAAAAGCTTTGTTGACAATGTTTGACTTTCATTTGACTTAATTAGCTTTGTTGAATGCATTTGACTTTTATTTGATTAAAAAAGCTTTGTTTGAATGTGTTTGACTTTCTTTTGACTCAATTAGCTTTGTTGAATGTGTTTGACTTTTATTTGTCTCAATTAGCATTGTGAAATGCAATTGACTTTCATTTGATTCACAAAGCTTTGTTTGAATGTTTTTGACTTTCATTTGATTCAAAAAGCTATGTTGAAAGTGTTTGACTTTCATTTGACTTAATTAGCTTTGTTGAATGCATTTGACTTTCATTTGATTAAAAAAGCTTTGTTTGAATGTGTTTGACTTTCTTTTGACTCAATTAGCTTTGTTGAAAAGTGTTTGACTTTCATTTGATCCAATTAGCTTTGTTGAATTCATTTGACTTTTGATTCGGGTAAAAATACCCTAGGCCAGTTGGCCCAATCAGAGTCCGCCACGTGTCACTGAAAGGGGCGCCACCTTGGACCTCTCAGGGAACGACACGTGGCAGACAGATAAAAGGACCTGGGATTGGCGGCCTTCAGGCCCAAATCCCGAGGTCTGCAAAGGCTGCTTGAGTATTCCCTAGGGCACGAAACCCTAGGGAGTGCACGGTTTTTGAGAAGCCTATAAATAGGAAATGACCTCCTCATTTATAGCTACGTAATGCATACATACGCAACGCGTAAAACAGCTTGACACTCTTTACGTGAGATATACTCAGTGATTACTAATCATTGTTAGAACTGTCACTCTCAAGAGAACAGTAAACCCGAGCTCGGAATCTGAGCAGATAACCCTTTACATTCCGCACCTTATTCTTCGGACTTAGACTAACTTAAGCTTCGGAGGCGGACCACCGACCATTCGGTGCTCCGTTGTTTTGCAGGTACAGGTATCCAAGCGAGCATCCAGTCTTAGTGTTGTAACTCTCCCAAGGGACTCAAAAAACCCCGAAACATTTGGCGCCGTCTGTGGGGAGAGTACCTCTAAGATGGCCTCTTTGGAAACTGTACTAATTTCTGTAACCAATCGGCCTCCGGAAACCAATCGGCCACCGGAGACCAAACAACCACCAGATCCCAATCGGTCCCTGGACGAAGTTTTGGTCCAGTCGGACCATGATTCAGGTGACGACGGTGACGTTGAAACATATATTGCCAGAGATGGGTCCCTCATCTCCAGGCGCATCCGCAGCAAGGAAAAGCGGGAGCGCCCTCACTCTCAGAATGCTCCGAGCAAACCATCCGGACATTCAAAGAAGCCGTCTGATTCTACCCAACCAGAAGGATCAGACCCAGTAACCAGAGACGAGCTCATGAAGCTTGTGAGCACTCTCCGTGGTGAGATAAAACAACTCACCAACAAGAAGTCGGCTACTCCTACCAAGGAACAGTCGGCTAAAAAGTCAGCCCAAACGGGCAAGAACAAATCAATCAGGGACCGACAGCCGACTCCTCATCCCAAGGACAAGACTCGGCCTCAGTTTGATCTTTCAAGACTCCGTTTCCCAGAAACGGTTGCAAGAAAAGCCATTCGGCATGTTCAGCCGAATGGTAACAAGAAAACATTCTCTGATGCTCGACATTACATCGAGCAAAAGAGGAATGAGCTTTCAGAGTCGGCCTCAACGTCGACTTATCACGACAGCTCCCAGCATACCTCGTTGAGGTATTCACATTCCGTACATGAGACTCCAATGAGCAGCCCCCTGGTTCAAGTTGGACCTCATGTCATCCAGCCGGCTTAGTACATGGCTCAGCCGTTGTACCAAACGCCTGCTCAACCTTACATCCAGCCTGCTTTCTTTGGAGGACAGGCGGCATGCGGCTATCAGCCAATGGACTGGCAGCTTAGGCTGCAACACCTTGGAGACCAACCCACTGCTTTCTCTAAGGAAATAACCGACGCCGAACAGCCGGCCAAGGTTAAAAATGTGTTGGTAGGAACCTATGATGGGACCACCAACCCCGAAGACCACCTGCTAGCATACACCCACCTTATGTATTTACAAGGGCTGGATGATGCCGCATGGTGTCGCTGCTTTCCAGCCACGCTGAAGGGCATAGCCCAGCAGTGGTTTGGCAACTTGCCGGCTGGTTGTATTAATAGCTTCAAGACGCTTGCGTTCTTGTTTGCCTCCAACTTTTCTATGAACATCCCTGCCAAGAAGAAAAGCCTTGATCTTGGCAATGTACAGCAGGGAGATAGAGAAGGCTTGCGTTCCTACGTCAGGCGGTTCAATCTGGTACGAATCCAGATCCATGGGCTATCTGACGAGGTCGCCTTTACAGACTTTTTCAAAGGTCTAAAGGACGGTTCTACCTTTAAGTACGAACTTGTCCGAAAGCAGATTTTCACTCTGCAGGGAGCGCTGCGAGAGGCGGAAGCCTATATACAGGCAACTGAGCTTTGCTCCTCCAACAAACAGTCGGACTCTAAGAGGTCCGACCGACAGAAGGAGAGTCGGCCTGCTCAGTCGGCTCCCAAGCCAGATGAAAGCAAAAAGAAAAAGCAAGTCTGGGCCGTTGATAACTCTGATCAGCCGGCCCAGAAGAAGAAGAAAGAGTGGAAACCGTACGCCTCAAGGTACGAATTCCACAAGGACTGCTGCTCCATCTTGATGGAAATCAAGGACCGGCTGACCCTTGAGAAGCCGACTCCAATGAGAGGTTCCGTTGAAAATCGGAACAAAAATAAACATTGCCACTTCCATGAAGATATCGGTCATGACACCAACGACTGTTTCAGCCTCAAGCGAGAGCTTGACCGTCTGGCCGACAAAGGACAGCTAAAGTCCTATGTGAAGTCCAAAGTGACTTCAAAGGCGAATCAGGGGCAGTCCAAAAAGAAGGCTCCCCAGCCGACTGTTAGTACCGACACCGATGAAGATCCGGTATATACCATAGCAGGCGGATTCGCCGGAGGTGGCCCGACCATTCGGGGCACCAAGGATCATCTGAAAAGGATGATCCATTCTGTTGAAGAAGGGGAGGCGGCAGGCACATCCGTCTTCCCCGAAGTCATCATCACCGA
The DNA here is from genome assembly GCA_024500155.1 of Chenopodium formosanum. Taxonomy (NCBI): domain Eukaryota; kingdom Viridiplantae; phylum Streptophyta; class Magnoliopsida; order Caryophyllales; family Amaranthaceae; genus Chenopodium; species Chenopodium formosanum. Next base: position 20,843,457 of record CM044870.1, on the reverse strand, counting down.
AAGGGACAGAGGCAAAGTCCGTCGGCCGCATGATGACCCTGTGGTCATTGAATGTAAAGTGGCCAACCAACTGGTTGGTCGAATCTTGATCGACATAGGCAGCTCCTCTGACCTCATCAGCCTCGAATGCTTGTCTAATCTCAAGTACAAGCCAGACAGCATGATGGAAGTTTCTCACACCCTTGTAGGGTTTGGGGGAGGACTCGTGCACCCTGTCGGACGGATAGATTTACCCATCCGGCTGGGGCAAAAGGGAAACGGTCGGCATATGACCATCCGTTTCCTCGTGGTTGAAGAGCTTACTGCCTACAACCTCATCTTTGGTCGGCCCACTCTTAACGAGTGCAAGGCTGTTATCATTCCTGCTCTCATGCTCGTTAAGTATGAGAGGGATGATGGCACAGTTGGCTCCCTTAATGGGGACCAGAAGACAGCTCGGGAGTGCTATCTCTCGGATGTCAAGCCCGCGGCCGCAGCAGCCGTCCGAGGCAAACACACAGTCGACCTGGATGATGACAAAAACCAAGCGGCCCCACCAGCTGAGAAAAAGAGAAAAATTGATCAATTAGTGGCGGTCAAAAAAGAGAAAAAATAGCAATCACTGACCGGGGAACGGTCGGATGATCTCCGTCCCCAGCCGACTGGTGAACACATTGATATCCCTTTGGATGACGCTCGGCCAGAGCGGACTGTTAAGGTAGGGACGGTTGCATTTGCTAAGCTAGGTGACGGTTTGCACCAGCTTCTGAAAGAATTCAAAGACACCTTTGCCTTTGAAGTGGAAGAGATGCCTGGCATAAGCCCGGATCTCGCTGTCCACAAACTAGCCGTAGATCCTAAAAAGAAGCCCATTCGGCAAAAGAAAAGAAATCACGGCGAAGAAAGAAGTCAGGCGGCAGCAGCTGAAGTTAAAAAGCTGTTGGACGCCAAGTTCATTCGGCCATGCAACTTCCCTGATTGGGTAGCTAACGTTGTGTTAGTAAAAAGCCGAATGGTACTTGGCGGATGTGTGTTGACTACACTGACCTGAACAAGGCATGTCCGAAGGATAGTTATCCATTGCCAAAGATCGACAGTCTAGTCGATTCAACAGCCGGTCATGCCCTGATGAGTTTTATGGACGCCTATTCAGGCTTCCACCAGATTCCCCTGTGGAAAAAAGATCAAGAAAAGACGGCATTCGTCACTGATCAGGGGTTGTTCTGTTATACTGTGATGCCGTTTGGTTTGAAGAATGCGCCTGCTACTTTCCAACGAATGATTAATACGGTCTTCATTAATCAGATTGGGAGGAATGTAGAAGCATACATTGATGGCATGATAGTCAAATCCAAACTACAAGTGGATCACCTCACTAATCTCCGAGAAACATTCGCCACACTCAGGCGGCACAAGGTCATGCTAAATCCAAAAAAGTGCGTCTTTGGTGTTGAGTCTGGGAAGTTTCTCGGATTCCTGATTGATCAAAGGAGAATAGAGGCCAATCCTGAGAAAATACAGGCGGTCATCGACATGCAGTCGCCCCGTACTGTGAAAGAGGTTCAAAAGCTTACAGGTTGTCTGGCGGCCCTGGGGAGATTCCTCAGTCGGTCAGGCGATAAGTGTCTCTACTTTTTCCAAGCAATCAGGAAGAAGACTAATTTTGAATGGGGTGGTGATGCAGAGGCGGCCTTTCAAAAGTTAAAAACTCATTTGCACTCTTTGCCGAGGCTTGTTAGCCCTTTGCCCAAGGAGACGCTCTTCATGTATCTGGCCGTCTCCGATCATGCCCTCAGCGCTGTCCTCTTAGCTGAAAGAGACGGCACTCAGCTCCCAGTCTATTTCATCAGCCATGTTCTCAGGAACGCTGAGCTTCGGTACCCCATGGTTGAAAAGTTTGGTCTTGCCCTCTACATGGCCATCAAGAAATTGAAACCTTACTTCTTGGCACATGCGGTAGTGGTCTATACTGACCAGCCAATCAAGCGGCCTCTGACAACCTTGGAGTCTTCTGGACGAATGCTCAAATAAGCGATTGAAATGCAGGGATTGGAAATCACTTACGAACCCAGGAAAGCAATAAAGGGGCAAGCATTCGCCGATTTTATTGTGGAAATGACAAGGCCGGCTGCTCCGGATGATACTTGTCAGGTTTGGAAAGTGTATGTGGACGGGAGCTCCACTGCGAACGGCTGTGGTGCAGGGATTATCTGTCAGTCTCTTGAGGGGGACAAATTTGAATATGCACTACGGTTCAAGTTCCAGGTCTCTAATAATGAGGCCGAATATGAAGCCCTGCTTGCTGGCATTCGGTACTGTAAGGCAGCAGGGGCAAAGAAAATTGACGCCTGCTCAGATTCTCAGTTGGTTGTACTCCAGGTCAATGGAACGTATGAGGCCACTCATCCGGCCATGATAAAATATTTGCAGGCGGTCAAAACTGAAGTTGGGACACTTGAAGAATTTACACTAAGTCAAGTGCCCAGGTCTTCTAACAATCAGGCGGATGCCTTGTCCAAACTAGCATCATCCGCCTCTTGTGAAACGCCTCGGTCAGTTTTCTGGGAGGTCATGGAAAAAAGGAGTATCTCTGAAGAAGACCCCATTGGAGTTCTTGACCGAAGCTCAACCTGGATGGACAACATCCGGACTTACCTTACAGACGGCAAGCTCCCTGACTCACCACAGGAGGCGGCTGTTTTGAAAAAACGAGCGGCTAACTTCGAGTTGCGACAAGGGGAACTCTTCAGGGCTGGTTTTCTGAAGCCTCTGTTGAAGTGTGTTACCCCTGAGAAGGGTAAGGAAGTCCTTGAAGAATTGCATGCAGGATTCTGCGCCTCCCATATAGGAGGCAGATCTCTTGCTGCCAAAGCCAGGCGGCTTTACTTCTGGCCTACGCTGGAGTCGGATGCAATGGAGTTGGTGAAAAAATGTGACAAATGTCAAAAATTTGGCAAGCTCATTCATCGTCCGGCTACAGACTTGTCGGCCATTCACAGCCCAATACCCTTTGCCAAATGGGGCATGGACATTTTGGGGCCATATACAGCCGCACCAGGCGGCAAGCGCTACATTTTGGTGGCTGTGGATTACTTTACTAAGTGGGTAGAGGCGGAGGCGGTCAAAAACATTAAGACAAAAGATGTCATTTCCTTCATCTGGAGGAACATAATCACTCGTTTCGGGGTGCCCATGTCTATGGTTTTTGACAATGGTCCTCAATTTGAAACGTCTCAACTCAAGACTTGGTTGGGAGACCAAGGGATCTCTAGCTTCTTCGCATCAGTCGGCCGGCCTCAAGCAAACGGCCAGGTTGAGGCCTTTAATAAGTTAATCTCAGACGGAATTAAAAAGAAGATTGAACGGGCTGGTGGCCTTTGGGCGGATGAATTACCACACGTCCTCTAGTCCATCAGGACGACTGCTAAAGGGGCAACTGGAGAGACCCCATTCCTTATGGTGTATGGTGCAGAAGCAGTCTTGCCCATTGAACACTATGAGCCGACTCTTCGAATCATGTTGTATGATGAGGAGGCAAATTGGGAGGCCATGCGTCTAGCATTGGACTCACTACCAGAGCGCAGGGGCAATGCTGCTTTGCGCCATGAGATTTACCGTCTGAGAATGACTCGGGCTTACAACAAAAGAGTACACAAGCGTCCTCTCAAAGTGGGGGACTTTGTGCTACGAAAAATGGAAGTAGTCGGTAGGGCGAATGAGCAGGGCAAACTAACCCCAAATTGGGAAGGCCCCTACCGAATCTATGAGGAAATAAGAGACGGCACCTACCGCCTGGAAAAACCAGACGGCAGGCAGCTGCCCATAACTTGGAATGTAGACAACTTGAAAAAGTACTACTTCTAAGTACGAATGTAAATGCTTCAATTTTGTTATCTCAAAGGTTTGTTAATGAGAATATGTTTCCCTTTTTCAAACTTTCACTATTTTCAGCACTGTCTGTACCAGCTACAGACGGCCAATATGTTTTTAAGGCGTCTGTCTCAACAGCAGACGTCCCAAACCCCTTGAAGGAGCCGATTGTTCTAAAACAGTCGTTCCTACAAAATTTTATTAAGTTTGTACCAACATTTACTTAATCAATTGCGAGGCTTAAGGCCAGATATATATAAAAAGAGGCCGAATGGTCACAGTCTGCTCCAACATGAGTATGACCGTCTGCTCCAACATGAGTTAGATAACCGACGACGCCCATTTGGGTGAATTCGTCGAGGAGAAGCATCTCCCATTTGGGTGGCACATTGCTCTACGAACATACAAGCGGCCCAACCGAATGCTAAGGCAGCACTCGCAGTCGTTCGTTTTAATCGAAAGTGAAATCTAAAAGGCCAAAATTTTCTATCTGTTCTAGCACAGTTCAGAAATGGTCACTGTTTCATAAGTAGAGGCTAACCGAGGCATAAAGCCGGATGCGCCTGTTTTAGCTCAGGGGCAAAACAGGCGGAAAAATTTTATTAAAATGCGCTAAGTTATCTACTTAGCACTTATGTGAGGCTATCAGCCGGATGCCGCCTGATCCCTACCTATGGGGCAGAACAGGCGGGGTTTTTCCCTAGCATAACAGCTAAGTTGGAAATTTGAGTTCTGTTCGAGCCAATGGCCGAATGAACACTTATTTTTGCTAAATTCTGGATGGACGTCTGCCGCGTGGTTTGGGGCAATCACCATAGTGATTGATTGACCTAGAAACTATGAATACTCTTCTAAGTATCAATAATTTCCAAGTCAATCAATCTCATAAACCGAAACCACTCGACATCCGTCCAGGGGCAAGAACATTCGCATGGTATACAGGTTATAATACTTGGCCAAAAAACTTGCAAATATTTTAAAACAATTCAAAGGGCAAAGTATGAAAAACTTCAGCCGAATGGCCGAATGATTCAAATTAAAATGACCAATCGCCATCAGACGACTGGTTGAAATTGTTGTCTGGCAAAGCCAGAGAAATTGTCAAATTACCCGACCCCTCGGTCGGTAAAGATACAGAAATACTCGGCACACAGGCCGGAAACACAAATACTTGGCCATTCGGCCGCAGAAAAAAGAAATAAAAAGCTTAAGTGATCAGGGGAGAGTCTCTTCATTGACAGCCGGACTGTTACCCTTCGGCTGCTCTTCATCATTTTTCTCCTGCTCCTCCGCCTGATCTTCCTCCTCCTCCCCAGAGGACGACTCCTCAGAAGAATCGGACCCAGAGCCTTCGGCCTCAGCATCAGCCTTGGAAGCCTCTTCCATCTCCTCAAGGAGGCGATCGTCGTAAGCTTTGCTGAGCTCGTCAAACTTGGACTTCCAAACTTGGTAGTCCGAGTCTGGCTGAACAGCCGCCCAAGTGTCCCGCATGATGGCCTCATTGTCCCTGATCATTTGCTTGACCAGTTCAGTTCTTTCTTGCTCGGCCCGGGACTCGAACTTGGTTTTTAGCTGCTGCTCCTGATTGCTGAGCTTGTGCTGCAGGCGGCTCACCCTATTCTGGGCCCTTTCTGCCTCATCCTTGGCATCCTGAAGGGGCTCGAGCTCCGCCTTAAGGGATTTGATCTCCTTCTTGAGGTTGGAGACCTGAAGGCGGGCCGAGTCCAGATCCTTCTTCACCTGCAGATTGGCCTTCGACTGCGAATACATCATATCAAGCGTCAGAAATTCATTCTGAGCAATATCAAATTGAGCCCTATCCAAGGCGGACTCGGCCTGAGCCTTAGCAGCTTTTACCTCTTTGGACTTCTCCTTGAGGGGTTTCCCGAGCCCTTGGACGCGCAGCATGGCCTACAAAAAGAAGTCGGATGGTTAAGAACCAGTCGGATAAAACAGAATGACGAATGCTAAGGCAAGGCTAAGTTTATACCTCACAAAGGTTCCCTAGAATGCCATCAAGGTCTAGGGTGCCGACTCTTCTGACGGATGCTTTATCATCCGGATCAATTTCCCTCAGCATGTTCTTGGCCATTTGAACTACAGTCGGCCTCTGTATGGGAGCTGCAAGAAGAAAAAAGTTAGAAAAATACTAAAGTATGGATAACTTGAAGAAAGGAAACGGGGGCGAATGGTTCTTACCATCGTCCTCATCCACCTCCTCTTCCCCCAGAACCCTCTTCTGACCGGCAGAAGAGGCGGGCCTTTTCCCCAAAAGCCTCTCCTTACCGGATGAAGATGGGGGCTTTTCCCCCAGAAACCTCTTCTCACCAACAGAGGCGTCTGAGGGTCTCTTGGGCTTATGGGCAATGTGCTTCCGGCCGCCTTTGCCGGATGCGCTCACATCACCCGCCCTAGTCTTTTGGAGCTTGGGGTCGGATGGTTTGGACGGGGATTTGGAGGAGGTACCCTGTGTCATTGAAGACAAAGCAAAGGTCAGTAAACCTTCAGCAAAGGACAAGCATTAATCAGAAAAATGCCAAGGACAAAAGCTCACCCCTGGGGTACCGGCTGGTTGCTGCTCTCCCACCCTAGCAGTGGTGGCTTCCGTCCTAAGGACGTTTGATCTGTATCTGGCAGCAGATACAGCCGGCTTTCTGGAGGCCGAAAGTTTCTCCATTGCTTTGTCTGCAAAAAGAATCAAGTGTTAAAAGACACATTTAACAAGTGAAGACAAGCAAAATAGATATGGCATATTAAACAGACGGCCGACTACCTCTCGGCATCTCAGTACTTAGCCCACAAGCGGCCAAGAACGTCCCTTCCTCAAACCATTTGTACAAAGGGAGATAGCATTGAGGGGTGACTTCCTTGTCCCCCTCATCATTCGTCTTCACAGACACGGTGAACAAGCCCGCGTCCATGATCTCTTCCTTTGCTCGTCTAGGAAGAGCTGGCAATGCACTCCTGCCTGCTAGGAGAGGTGGATCCTTATTCCACCTGTTATACTTTTGGTTCAGGCGGCGGTCGGCAGTTTTGACTATGTAGAACTTAGTTCTCCAGTCCTTCCACTTGTTCTCTTTGCCGACAGCCATCATGTACCCCTTGCATGTAGTCAAGGTGTACCAGCCCTCGCCACCTCTAGCAGGCGCCCTGCTAAGATAATGCATGTGGGCGAATGCTTCAAAGCTCGCCTCCACTTCCAGCATCTCGCAGGCGGCAACGTACCCCAAAATATTGATCCATGAATTGGGTACGAGTTGCCAGATACCAAGTTGGTATCCATCCAAAATCCTCTCCACGGCCGGGTGGAGAGGGAAGCGCAAGCCAGCCTGAAAGGCCGCCTCATAACAACCGAATGCTCGGTCTGCATAGCTGGCCATACTCGGCCAAGTAATGGTGTCGTCCTTATTAGGGACGCACAAAGTGAAGCCATGGCCCAGAACAACCTTACGCTTAAAACTTGTAAGGCCGTTTGCCATGGTGTTCTGCCTGCTCTGCGGAACATGATGATAATAGGGAGCTTTCTCCAAGCGCCTGGAAGCGCTCGGCTCGGCCCAGGATTCCCCCCTCTCAACTGCCAAGGACTCCCTGGCAGCGTCTATTCTGGTCCTTGCCTCCCCTGAAGAGGCAGAGGCATTATCTGAAGAAGATGACGAGGTCGACTCGTCATCAGAACTTTCATCAGAGCTAAGGGACTGCCGACTGGTGCCAGCAGGGTCCTCCCTTAGACTCTCTTCCGGCGCCTGTTCAGAAGGCCCGGCTGCATAGGTTTCATCTGCCTCCTCCAGTATCCTATCACTAGGAGTACCACTTGAGGAGGGCGAATGATAATAAGTAGGGGTAGGAGGAAGATAAGAAGGGCTATCAGGGTGTTCCGACACCTCACTTCGAGGCACCCTCATTGAGCCGTCAGAATAAAGGGTCGAACCATCCGACGGGAAAAAAGATCCATCAGAGTTGGGTTTTCTTGCTGTTCTTTTCGTTCTGGCCATCGTGTCCTGCACAGACGCGAAACCAGTCGGATTCGGAGAAGTTCGCAAAGCACAGTCGCTGGTCAAGCAGTCGGCACTGCAAGTTCTAGATTCAGCCGTCCCCGGTGACCGGCTGATCACTATCCTATACTGTGTCGCATGCGATTGGGAAACCATTTTTTCGAAAACAAAGAAAAAATGAGAAACAAAAGAAGAAACGGGCGTTACCTTTAGAAGAAGGGTGAAGAGACGCTTGGTTTGCTGAGAACTGTCGGACAGCGGGCCGAGTGTCGGATGCTTGAGAACTAAGAAACACTTAGGGAATTTTGAGATTCTTAAAAGTCAAAAGTCAGAGATTCTCTAAAGATTCGCAAAGGTGTAAAAGATTTGGGGGGTGAAAACTTTCTATTTATAGAAGGGTTAAAAACCCTAAAATTTTCCCTCCACAGTAACTATTCAAAATCCGACCAGTCGGATGATGACACCTGTCACAAGCAACACGTGGCGAGCGCATGTCACCTGTGAGGGGCAAATGATTCGGGTAAAAATACCCTAGGCCAGTTGGCCCAATCAGAGTCCGCCACGTGTCACTAAAAGGGGCGCCACCTTGGACCTCTCAGGGAACTACACGTGGCAGACAGATAAAAGGACCTGGGATTGGCGGCCTTCAGGCCCAAATCCCGAGGTCTGCAAAGGCTGCTTGAGTATTCGCTAGGGCACGAAACCCTAGGGAGTGCACGGTTTTCGAGAAGCCTATAAATAGGAAATGACCTCCTCATTTATGGCTACGTAATGCATACATACGCAACGCGTAAAACAGCTTGACACTCTTTACGTGAGATATACTCAATGATTACTAATCATTGTTAGAACTGTCACTCTCAAGAGAACAGTACACCCGAGCTCGGAATCTGAGCAGATAACCCTTAACATTCCGCACCTTATTCTTCGGACTTAGACTAACTTAAGCTTCAGAGGCGGACCACCGACCATTCGGTGCTCCGTTGTTTTGCAGGTACAGGTATCCAAGCGAGCATCCAGTCTTAGTGTTGTAACTCTCCCAAGGGACTCAAAAAACCCCGAAACAACTTTCATTTGATTTAAAAAGCTTTGTTTGAGGTGTTTGACTTTCATTTGACTCAATTAGCTTTGGTGAATGTGTTTGACTTTCATTTAACTCAATTAGCATTGTGGAATGAAATTGACTTTCATTTTATTCAAAAAGCTTTGTTTGAATGTATTTGTCTTTCTTTGATTCTAAAAGCTTTGTTGAAAGTGTTTGACTTTCATTTGATACAAAATCTTTGTTTGAATGTGTTTGACTTTCATTTGACTCAATTAGCTTTGTAGAATGTGTTTGACTTTCATTTGACTTAATTAGCATTGTGGAATGCAATTGACTTTCATTTGATTAAAAAAGCTTTGTTTGAATGTATTTGACTTTCATTTGATTCTAAAAGCTTTGTTGAAAGTGTTTGACTTTCATTTGATTCAAAAAGCTTTGTTTGAATGTGTTTGACTTTCATTTGACTCAATTAGCTTTGTTGAATGTGTTTGACTTTCATTTGACTCAATTAGCATTGTGGAATGCAATTGACTTTCATTTGATTCAAAAATCTTTATTTGAATGTATTTGACTTTCATTTGATTCTAAAAGCTTTGTTGACTTTTATTTGATTCAAAAAGCTTTGTTTGAATGTATTTGACTTTCATTTGATTCTAAAAGCTTTGTTGAAAGTGTTTGACTTTCATTTGACTCAATTAGCATTGTGGAATGCAATTGACTTTCATTTGATTCAAAAAGCTTTGTTTGATTGTATTTGACTTTTATTTGATCTTAAAAGCTTTGTTGAAAGTGTTTGACTTTCATTTGACTCAATTAGCATCGTGGAATGCATTTGACTTTCATTTGATTAAAAAAAGCATTGTTTGAATGTATTTGACTTTCATTTGATTCTAAAAGTTTTGTTGAAAGTGTTTGACTTTAATTTATCTCAATTAGCTTTGTTTAATGCATTTGACTTTCATTTGATTCAAAAAGCTTTGTTTGAATGTGTTTGACTTTCATTTGACTCAATTAGCTTTGGTGAATGTGTTTGAGTTTCATTTGACTCAATTAGCATTGTGGAATGCAATTGACTTTCAGTTGATTTAAAAAGCTTTGTTTGAATGTATTTGACTTTCTTTGATTCTAAAAGCTTTGTTGAATGCATTTGACTTTCATTTGACTCAATTAGCGTTGGTGAATGTGTTTGACTTTCATTTGACTCAATTAGCATTGTGGAATGCAATTAACTTTCATTTGATTCAAAAAGCTTTGTTTGAATGTATTTGACTTTCATTTGATTCTAAAAGCTTTGTTGAAAGTGTTTGACTTTCATTTGACTCAATTAGTATTGTTGAATGCATTTGACTTTCATTTGATTCAAAAAGCTTTGTTTGAATGTGTTTGACTTTCATTTGACTCAATTAGCTTTGGTGAATGTGTTTGAGTTTCATTTGACTCAATTAGCATTGTGGAATGCAATTGACTTTCATTTGATTTAAAAAGCTTTGTTTGAATGTATTTGACTTTCTTTGATTCTAAAAGCTTTGTTGAATGCATTTGACTTTCATTTGACTCAATTAGCGTTGGTGAATGTGTTTGACTTTCATTTGACTCAATTAGCATTGTGGAATGCAATTGACTTTAATTTGATTCAAAAAGCTTTGTTTGAATGTATTTGACTTGCATTTGATTCTAAAAGCTTTGTTGAAAGTGTTTGACTTTCATTTGACTCAATTAGCTTTGTTGAATGCATTTGACTTTCATTTGATTCAAAAAGATTTGTTTGAATGTGTTTGACTTTCATTTGACTCAATTAGCTTTGTTGAATGTGTTTGAGTTTCATTTGACTCATTTAGCATTGTGGAATGCAATTGACTTTCATTTGATTCAAAAAGCTTTGTTTGAATGTATTTGACTTTCATTTGATTTTAAAATCTTTGTTGAAAGCGTTTGACTTTCATTTGACTCTATTAGCTTTGTGGAATGCATTAGACTTTTATTTGATTCAAAAAGCTTTGTTTGAATGTGTTTGACTTTCATAAGACTCAATTAGCTTTGGTGAATGTGTTTGACTTTCATTTGACTCAATTACCATTGTGGAATGCAATTGACTTTTACTTAATTCAAAAAGCTTTGTTTGAATGTATATGACTTTCATTTGATCTTAAAAGCTTTGTTGACAGTGTTTGACTTTCATTTGACTTAAATAGCTTTGTAGAATGCATTTGACTTTCATTTTATTCAAAAAGCTTTGTTTCAATGTGTTTGACTTTCTTTTGACTCAATTAGCTTTGTTGAATGTGTTTGACTTTTATTTGTCACAATTAGCATTGTGGAATGGAATTGACTTTCATTTGATTCAAAAAGCTTTGTTTGAATGTATTTGACTTTCATTTGATTCTAAAAGTTTTGTTGAAAGTGTTTGACTTTCATTTGACTCTATTAGCTTTGTTGAATGCATTTGACATTTATTTGATTCAAAAAGCTTTGTTTGAATGTGTTTGACTTTCATTTGACTCAATTAGCTTTGGTGAATGTGTTTGACTTTCATTTGACTCAATTAGCATTGTGGAAGGCAATTGACTTTCATTTGACTCAATTAGCATTGTGGAAGGCAATTGACTTTCATTTAATTCAAAAAGCTTTGTTTGAATGTATATGACTTCCATTTGATCTTAAAAGCTTTGTTGACAGTGTTTGACTTTCATTTGACTTAATTTGCTTTGTTGAATGCATTTGACTTTCATTTGATTCAAAAAGCTTTGTTTGAATGTGTTTGACTTTCTTTTGACTCAATTAGCTTTGTTGAATGTGTTTGACTTTTATTTGTCACAATTAGCATTGAGGAATGGAATTGACTTTCATTTGATTGAAAAAGCTTTGTTTGAATGTATTTGACTTTCATTTAATTCTAAAAGCTTTGTTGAAAGTGTTTGACTTTCATTTGACTCTATTAGCTTTGTTGAATGCATTTGACTTTTATTTGATTCAAAAAGCTTTGTTTGAATGTGTTTGACTTTCATTTGACTCAATTAGCTTTGGTGAATGTCTTAGACTTTCATTTGACTCAATTAGCATTGTGGAATGCAATTGACTTTCATTTAATTCGAAAAGCTTTGTTTGAATGTACATGACTTTCATTTGATCTTAAAAGCTTTGTTGACAATGTTTGACTTTCATTTGAGTTAATTAGCTTTGTTGAATGCATTTGACTTTCATTTGATTAAAAAAGCTTTGTTTGAATGTGTTTGACATTCTTTTGACTCAATTAGCTTTGTTGAATGTGTTTGACTTTTATTTGTCTCAATTAGCATTGTGGAATGCAATTGTCTTATATTTGATTCAAAAAGCTTTGTTTGAATGTATTTGACTTTCATTTGATTCTAAAAGCTTTGTTGAAAAGTGTTTGACTTTCATTTGACTCAATTAGCTTTGTTGAATGCATTTAACTTTCATTTGATTTAAAAAGCTTTGTTTGAGGTGTTTGACTTTCATTTGTCTCAACTAGCTTTGGTGAATGTGTTTGACTTTCATTTAACTCAATTAGCATTGTGGAATGAAATTGACTTTCATTTGATTCAAAAACCTTTGTTTTAATGTATTTGACTTTCTTTGATTCTAAAAGCTTTGTTGAAAGTGTTTGACTTTCATTTGATTCAAAAAGCTTTGTTTGAATGTGCTTGACTTTCATTTGACTCAATTAGCTTTGGTGAATGAGTTTGACTTTCATTTGACTCAATTAGCATTGTGGAATGCAATTGACTTTCATTTGATTCAAAAAGCTTTGTTTGAATGTATTTGACTTTCATTTGAATCTAAAAGCTTTGTTGAAAGTGTTTGACTTTCATTTGATTCAAAAACCTTTGTTTAAATGTGTTTGACTTTCATTTTACTCAATTAGCTTTGTTGAATGTGTTTGACTTTTATTTGACTCAATTAGCATTGTGGAATGCAATTGACTTTCATTTGATTCAAAAAGCTTGGTTTGAATGTATTTTCCTTTCATTTGATTCTTAAAGCTTTGTTGAAAGTGTTTGACTTTCATTTGATACAAAATCTTTGTTTGAATGTGTTTGACTTTCATTTGACTCAATTAGCTTTGTAGAATGTGTTTGACTTTCATTTGACTCAATTAGCATTGTGGAATGCAATTGACTTTCATTTGATTAAAAAAGCTTTGTTTGAATGTATTTGACTTTCATTTGATTCTAAAAGCTTTGTTGAAAGTGTTTGACTTTCATTTGATTCAAAAAGCTTTGTTTGAATGTGTTTGACTTTCATTTGACTCAATTAGCTTTGTTGAATGTGTTTGACTTTCATTTGACTCAATTAGCATTGTGGAATGCAATTGACTTTCATTTGATTCAAAAATCTTTATTTGAATATATTTGACTTTCATTTGATTCTAAAAGCTTTGTTGACTTTTATTTGATTCAAAAAGCTTTGTTTGAATGTATTTGACTTTCATTTGATTCTAAAAGCTTTGTTGAAAGTGTTTGACTTTCATTTGACTCAATTAGCATTGTGGAATGCAATTGACTTTCATTTGATTCAAAAAGCTTTGTTTGATTGTATTTGACTTTTATTTGATCTTAAAAGCTTTGTTGAAAGTGTTTGACTTTCATTTGACTCAATTAGCATTGTGGAATGCAATTGACTTTCATTTGATTAAAAAAAGCATTGTTTGAATGTATTTGACTTTCATTTGATTCTAAAAGTTTTGTTGAAAGTGTTTGACTTTAATTTATCTCAATTAGGTTTGTTTAATGCATATGACTTTCATTTGATTCAAAAAGCTTTGTTTAAATGTGTTTGACTTTCTTTTGACTCAATTAGCTTTGTTGAATGTGTTTGACTTTTATTTGTCACAATTAGCATTGTGGAATGCAATTAACTTTCATTTGATTCAAAAAGCTTTGTTTGAATGTATTTGACTTTCATTTGATTCTAAAAGCTTTGTTGAAAGTGTTTGACTTTCATTTGACTCAATTAGCATTGTTGAATGCATTTGACTTTCATTTGATTCAAAAAGCTTTGTTTGAATGTGTTTGACTTTCATTTGACTCAATTAGCTTTGGTGAATGTGTTTGAGTTTCATTTGACTCAATTAGCATTGTGGAATGCAATTGACTTTCATTTGATTCAAAAAGCTTTGTTTGAATGTATTTGACTTTCTTTGATTCTAAAAGCTTTGTTGAATGCATTTGACTTTCATTTGACTCAATTAGCGTTGGTGAATGTGTTTGACTTTCATTTGACTCAATTAGCATTGTGGAATGCAATTGACTTTAATTTGATTCAAAAAGCTTTGTTTGAATGTATTTGACTTGCATTTGATTCTAAAAGCTTTGTTGAAAGTGTTTGACTTTCATTTGACTCAATTAGCTTTGTTGAATGCATTTGACTTTCATTTGATTCAAAAAGATTTGTTTGAATGTGTTTGACTTTCATTTGACTCAATTAGCTTTGTTGAATGTGTTTGAGTTTCATTTGACTCATTTAGCATTGTGGAATGCAATTGACTTTCATTTGATTCAAAAAGCTTTGTTTGAATGTATTTGACTTTCATTTGATTTTAAAATCTTTGTTGAAAGCGTTTGACTTTCATTTGACTCTATTAGCTTTGTGGAATGCATTAGACTTTTATTTGATTCAAAAAGCTTTGTTTGAATGTGTTTGACTTTCATAAGACTCAATTAGCTTTGGTGAATGTGTTTGACTTTCATTTGACTCAATTACCATTGTGGAATGCAATTGACTTTTACTTAATTCAAAAAGCTTTGTTTGAATGTATATGACTTTCATTTGATCTTAAAAGCTTTGTTGACAGTGTTTGACTTTCATTTGACTTAAATAGCTTTGTAGAATGCATTTGACTTTCATTTTATTCAAAAAGCTTTGTTTGAATGTGTTTGACTTTCTTTTGACTCAATTAGCTTTGTTGAATGTGTTTGACTTTTATTTGTCACAATTAGCATTGTGGAATGGAATTGACTTTCATTTGATTCAAAAAGCTTTGTTTGAATGTATTTGACTTTCATTTGATTCTAAAAGTTTTGTTGAAAGTGTTTGACTTTCATTTGACTCTATTAGCTTTGTTGAATGCATTTGACTTTTATTTGATTCAAAAAGCTTTGTTTGAATGTGTTTGACTTTCATTTGACTCAATTAGCTTTGGTGAATGTGTTTGACTTTCATTTGACTCAATTAGCATTGTGGAAGGCAATTGACTTTCATTTGACTCAATTAGCATTGTGGAAGGCAATTGACTTTCATTTAATTCAAAAAGCTTTGTTTGAATGTATATGACTTCCATTTGATCTTAAAAGCTTTGTTGACAGTGTTTGACTTTCATTTGACTTAATTAGCTTTGTTGAATGCATTTGACTTTCATTTGATTCAAAAAGCTTTGTTTGAATGTGTTTGACTTTCTTTTGACTCAATTAGCTTTGTTGAATGTGTTTGACTTTTATTTGTCACAATTAGCATTGAGGAATGGAATTGACTTTCATTTGATTGAAAAAGCTTTGTTTGAATGTATTTGACTTTCATTTAATTCTAAAAGCTTTGTTGAAAGTGTTTGACTTTCATTTGACTCTATTAGCTTTGTTGAATGCATTTGACTTTTATTTGATTCAAAAAGCTTTGTTTGAATGTGTTTGACTTTCATTTGACTCAATTAGCTTTGGTGAATGTCTTAGACTTTCATTTGACTCAATTAGCATTGTGGAATGCAATTGACTTTCATTTAATTCGAAAAGCTTTGTTTGAATGTACATGACTTTCATTTGATCTTAAAAGCTTTGTTGACAATGTTTGACTTTCATTTGACTTAATTAGCTTTGTTGAATGCATTTGACTTTCATTTGATTAAAGAAGCTTTGTTTGAATGTGTTTGACATTCTTTTGACTCAATTAGCTTTGTTGAATGTGTTTGACTTTTATTTGTCTCAATTAGCATTGAGGAATGCAATTGACTTTCATTTGATTCAAAAAGCTTGGTTTGAATGTATTTGCCTTTCATTTGATTCTTAAAGCTTTGTTGAATGTGTTTGACTTTCATTTGACTCAATTAGCTTTGTTGAACGCATTTGACTTTCATTTGATTCAAAAAGCTTTGTTTGAATGTGTTTGACTTTCATTTGACTCAATTACCTTTGTTGAATGTGTTTGAGTTTCATTTGACTCATTAAGCATTGTGGAATGCAATTGACTTTAATTTGATTCAAAAAGCTTTGTTTGAATGTATTTGACTTGCATTTGATTCTAAAAGCTTTGTTGAAAGTGTTTGACTTTCATTTGACTCAATTAGCTTTGTTGAATGCATTTGACTTTCATTTGATTCAAAAAGATTTGTTTGAATGTGTTTGACTTTCATTTGACTCAATTAGCTTTGTTGAATGTGTTTGAGTTTCATTTGACTCATTTAGCATTGTGGAATGCAATTGACTTTCATTTGATTCAAAAAGCTTTGTTTGAATGTATTTGACTTTCATTTGATTTTAAAATCTTTGTTGAAAGCGTTTGACTTTCATTTGACTCTATTAGCTTTGTGGAATGCATTAGACTTTTATTTGATTCAAAAAGCTTTGTTTGAATGTGTTTGACTTTCATAAGACTCAATTAGCTTTGGTGAATGTGTTTGACTTTCATTTGACTCAATTACCATTGTGGAATGCAATTGACTTTTACTTAATTCAAAAAGCTTTGTTTGAATGTATATGACTTTCATTTGATCTTAAAAGCTTTGTTGACAGTGTTTGACTTTCATTTGACTTAAATAGCTTTGTAGAATGCATTTGACTTTCATTTTATTCAAAAAGCTTTGTTTCAATGTGTTTGACTTTCTTTTGACTCAATTAGCTTTGTTGAATGTGTTTGACTTTTATTTGTCACAATTAGCATTGTGGAATGGAATTGACTGTCATTTGATTCAAAAAGCTTTGTTTGAATGTATTTGACTTTCATTTGATTCTAAAAGTTTTGTTGAAAGTGTTTGACTTTCATTTGACTCTATTAGCTTTGTTGAATGCATTTGACATTTATTTGATTCAAAAAGCTTTGTTTGAATGTGTTTGACTTTCATTTGACTCAATTAGCTTTGGTGAATGTGTTTGACTTTCATTTGACTCAATTAGCATTGTGGAAGGCAATTGACTTTCATTTGACTCAATTAGCATTGTGGAAGGCAATTGACTTTCATTTAATTCAAAAAGCTTTGTTTGAATGTATATGACTTCCATTTGATCTTAAAAGCTTTGTTGACAGTGTTTGACTTTCATTTGACTTAATTAGCTTTGTTGAATGCATTTGACTTTCATTTGATTCAAAAAGCTTTGTTTGAATGTGTTTGACTTTCTTTTGACTCAATTAGCTTTGTTGAATGTGTTTGACTTTTATTTGTCACAATTAGCATTGAGGAATGGAATTGACTTTCATTTGATTGAAAAAGCTTTGTTTGAATGTATTTGACTTTCATTTAATTCTAAAAGCTTTGTTGAAAGTGTTTGACTTTCATTTGACTCTATTAGCTTTGTTGAATGCATTTGACTTTTATTTGATTCAAAAAGCTTTGTTTGAATGTGTTTGACTTTCATTTGACTCAATTAGCTTTGGTGAATGTCTTAGACTTTCATTTGACTCAATTAGCATTGTGGAATGCAATTGACTTTCATTTAATTCGAAAAGCTTTATTTGAATGTACATGACTTTCATTTGATCTTAAAAGCTTTGTTGACAATGTTTGACTTTCATTTAACTTAATTAGCTTTGTTGAATGCATTTGACTTTCATTTGATTAAAAAAGCTTTGTTTGAATGTGTTTGACATTCTTTTGACTCAATTAGCTTTGTTGAATGTGTTTGACTTTTATTTGTCTCAATTAGCATTGTGGAATGCAATTGTCTTATATTTGATTCAAAAAGCTTTGTTTGAATGTATTTGACTTTCATTTGATTCTAAAAGCTTTGTTGAAAAGTGTTTGACTTTCATTTGACTCAATTAGCTTTGTTGAATGCATTTAACTTTCATTTGATTTAAAAAGCTTTGTTTGAGGTGTTTGACTTTCATTTGACTCAACTAGCTTCGGTGAATGTGTTTGACTTTCATTTAACTCAATTAGCATTGTGGAATGAAATTGACTTTCATTTGATTCAAAAAGCTTTGTTTTAATGTATTTGACTTTCTTTGATTCTAAAAGCTTTGTTGAAAGTGTTTGACTTTCATTTGATTCAAAAAGCTTTGTTTGAATGTGCTTGACTTTCATTTGACTCAATTAGCTTTGGTGAATGAGTTTGACTTTCATTTGACTCAATTAGCATTGTGGAATGCAATTGACTTTCATTTGATTCAAAAAGCTTTGTTTGAATGTATTTGACTTTCATTTGAATCTAAAAGCTTTGTTGAAAGTGTTTGACTTTCATTTGATTCAAAAACCTTTGTTTAAATGTGTTTGACTTTCATTTTACTCAATTAGCTTTGTTGAATGTGTTTGACTTTTATTTGACTCAATTAGCATTGTGGAATGCAATTGACTTTCATTTGATTCAAAAAGCTTGGTTTGAATGTATTTTCCTTTCATTTGATTCTTAAAGCTTTGTTGAAAGTGTTTGACTTTCATTTGATACAAAATCTTTGTTTGAATGTGTTTGACTTTCATTTGACTCAATTAGCTTTGTAGAATGTGTTTGACTTTCATTTGACTCAATTAGCATTGTGGAATGCAATTGACTTTCATTTGATTAAAAAAGCTTTGTTTGAATGTATTTGACTTTCATTTGATTCTAAAAGCTTTGTTGAAAGTGTTTGACTTTCATTTGATTCAAAAAGCTTTGTTTGAATGTGTTTGATTTTCATTTGACTCAATTAGCTTTGTTGAATGTGTTTGACTTTCATTTGACTCAATTAGCATTGTGGAATGCAATTGACTTTCATTTGATTCAAAAATCTTTATTTGAATGTATTTGACTTTCATTTGATTCTAAAAGCTTTGTTGACTTTTATTTGATTCAAAAAGCTTTGTTTGAATGTATTTGACTTTCATTTGATTCTAAAAGCTTTGTTGAAAGTGTTTGACTTTCATTTGACTCAATTAGCATTGTGGAATGCAATTGACTTTCATTTGATTCAAAAAGCTTTGTTTGATTGTATTTGACTTTTATTTGATCTTAAAAGCTTTGTTGAAAGTGTTTGACTTTCATTTGACTCAATTAGCATTGTGGAATGCAATTGACTTTCATTTGATTAAAAAAAGCATTGTTTGAATGTATTTGACTTTCATTTGATTCTAAAAGTTTTGTTGAAAGTGTTTGACTTTAATTTATCTCAATTAGCTTTGTTTAATGCATTTGACTTTCATTTGATTCAAAAAGCTTTGTTTAAATGTGTTTGACTTTCTTTTGACTCAATTAGCTTTGTTGAATGTGTTTGACTTTTATTTGTCACAATTAGCATTGTGGAATGCAATTGACTTTCATTTGATTCAAAAAGCTTTGTTTGAATGTATTTGACTTTCATTTGATTCTAAAAGCTTTGTTGAAAGTGTTTGACTTTCATTTGACTCAATTAGCATTGTTGAATGCATTTGACTTTCATTTGATTCAAAAAGCTTTGTTTGAATGTGTTTGACTTTCATTTGACCCAATTAGCTTTGGTGAATGTGTTTGAGTTTCATATGACTCAATTAGCATTGTGGAATGCAATTGACTTTCATTTGATTCAAAAAGCTTTGTTTGAATGTATTTGACTTTCTTTGATTCTAAAAGCTTTGTTGAATGCATTTGACTTTCATTTGACTCAATTAGCGTTGGTGAATGTGTTTGACTTTCATTTGACTCAATTAGCATTGTGGAATGCAATTGACTTTAATTTGATTCAAAAAGCTTTGTTTGAATGTATTTGACTTGCATTTGATTCTAAAAGCTTTGTTGAAAGTGTTTGACTTTCATTTGACTCAATTAGCTTTGTTGAATGCATTTGACTTTCATTTGATTCAAAAAGATTTGTTTGAATGTGTTTGACTTTCCTTTGACTCAATTAGCTTTGTTGAATGTGTTTGAGTTTCATTTGACTCATTTAGCATTGTGGAATGCAATTGACTTTCATTTGATTCAAAAAGCTTTGTTTGAATGTATTTGACTTTCATTTAATTTTAAAATCTTTATTGAAAGCGTTTGACTTTCATTTGACTCTATTAGCTTTGTGGAATGCATTAGACTTTTATTTGATTCAAAAAGCTTTGTTTGAATGTGTTTGACTTTCATAAGACTCAATTAGCTTTGGTGAATGTGTTTGACTTTCATTTGACTCAATTACCATTGTGGAATGCAATTGACTTTTACTTAATTCAAAAAGCTTTGTTTGAATGTATATGACTTTCATTTGATCTTAAAAGCTTTGTTGACAGTGTTTGACTTTCATTTGACTTAAATAGCTTTGTAGAATGCATTTGACTTTCATTTTATTCAAAAAGCTTTGTTTGAATGTGTTTGACTTTCATTTGACTCTATTAGCTTTGTTGAATGCATTTGACTTTTATTTGATTCAAAAAGCTTTGTTTGAATGTGTTTGACTTTCATTTGACTCAATTAGCTTTGGTGAATGTGTTTGACTTTCATTTGACTCAATTAGCATTGTGGAAGGCAATTGACTTTCATTTGACTCAATTAGCATTGTGGAAGGCAATTGACTTTCATTTAATTCAAAAAGCTTTGTTTGAATGTATATGACTTCCATTTGATCTTAAAATCTTTGTTGACAGTGTTTGACTTTCATTTGACTTAATTAGCTTTGTTGAATGCATTTGACTTTCATTTGATTCAAAAAGCTTTGTTTGAATGTGTTTGACTTTCTTTTGACTCAATTAGCTTTGTTGAATGTGTTTGAGTTTTATTTGTCACAATTAGCATTGAGGAATGGAATTGACTTTCATTTGATTGAAAAAGCTTTGTTTGAATGTATTTGACTTTCATTTAATTCTAAAAGCTTTGTTGAAAGTGTTTGACTTTTATTTGACTCTATTAGCTTTGTTGAATGCATTTGACTTTTATTTGATTCAAAAAGCTTTGTTTGAATGTGTTTGACTTTCATTTGACTCAATTAGCTTTGGTGAATGTCTTAGACTTTCATTTGACTCAATTAGCATTGTGGAATGCAATTGACTTTCATTTAATTCGAAAAGCTTTGTTTGAATGTACATGACTTTCATTTGATCTTAAAAGCTTTGTTGACAATGTTTGACTTTCATTTGACTTAATTAGCTTTGTTGAATGCATTTGACTTTCATTTGATTAAAAAAGCTTTGTTTGAATGTGTTTGACTTTCTTTTGACTCAATTAGCTTTGTTGAATGTGTTTGACTTTTATTTGTCTCAATTAGCATTGTGGAATGCAATTGTCTTATATTTGATTCAAAAAGCTTTGTTTGAATGTATTTGACTTTCATTTGATTCTAAAAGCTTTGTTGAAAAGTGTTTGACTTTCATTTGACTCAATTAGCTTTGTTGAATGCATTTAACTTTCATTTGATTTAAAAAGCTTTGTTTGAGGTGTTTGACTTTCATTTGACTCAACTAGCTTTGGTGAATGTGTTTGACTTTCATTTAACTCAATTAGCATTGTGGAATGAAATTGACTTTCATTTGATTCAAAAAGCTTTGTTTTAATGTATTTGACTTTCTTTGATTCTAAAAGCTTTGTTGAAAGTGTTTGACTTTCATTTGATTCAAAAAGCTTTGTTTGAATGTGCTTGACTTTCATTTGACTCAATTAGCTTTGGTGAATGAGTTTGACTTTCATTTGACTCAATTAGCATTGTGGAATGCAATTGACTTTCATTTGATTCAAAAAGCTTTGTTTGAATGAATTTGACTTTCATTTGAATCTAAAAGCTTTGTTGAAAGTGTTTGACTTTCATTTGATTCAAAAACCTTTGTTTAAATGTGTTTGACTTTCATTTTACTCAATTAGCTTTGTTGAATGTGTTTGACTTTTATTTGACTCAATTAGCATTGTGGAATGCAATTGACTTTCATTTGATTCAAAAAGCTTGGTTTGAATGTATTTGCCTTTCATTTGATTCTTAAAGCTTTGTTGAATGTGTTTGACTTTCATTTGACTCAATTAGCTTTGTTGAACGCATTTGACTTTCATTTGATTCAAAAAGCTTTGTTTGAATGTGTTTGACTTTCATTTGACTCAATTACCTTTGTTGAATGTGTTTGAGTTTCATTTGACTTATTAAGCATTGTGGAATGCAATTGACTTTCATTTGATTCAAAAAGCTTTGTTTGAATGTGTTTGACTTTCATTTGATTTTAAAATCTTTGTTGAAAGTGTTTGACTTTCATTTGACTCTATTAGCTTTGTTGAATGAATTTGACTTTTATTTGATTCAAAAAGCTTTGTTTGAATGTGTTTGACTTTCATTTGACTCAATTAGCTTTGGTGAATGTGTTAGACTTTCATTTGACTTAATTAGTATTGTTGAATGCAATTGACTTTCATTTAATTCAAAAAGATTTGTTTGAATGTATTTGACTTTCATGTGATCTTAAAAGCTTTGTTGACAGTGTTTGACGTTCATTTGACTTAATTAGCTTTGTTGAATGCATTTGACTTTCATTTGATTCAAAAAGCTTTGTTTGAATGTGTTTGACTTTCTTTTGACTCAATTAGCTTTGTTGAATGTGGTTGACTTTTATTTGTCTCAATTAGCATTGTGGAATGCAATTGACTTTCATTTGATTCAAAAAGCCTTGTTTGAATGTATTTGACTTTCTTTTGATTCTAAAAGCTTTGTTGAAAAGTGTTTTACTTTCATTTGCCTCAATTATCTTTGTTGAATGCATTTGACTTTCATTTGATTTAAAAAGCTTTGTTTGAGGTGTTTGACTTTCATTTGACTCAATTAGCTTTGGTGAATGTGTTTGACTTTCATTTGACTCAATTAACAGTGTGGAATGAAATTGACTTTCATTTGATTCAAAAAGCTTTCTTTGAATGTATTTGACTTTCTTTGATTCTAAAAGCTTTGTTGAAAGTGTTTGACTTTCATTTAATTCAAAAAGCTTTGTTTGAATGTGTTTGACTTTCATTTGACTTAATTAGCTTTGTTGAATGTGTTTGACTTTCATTTGACTCAATTAGCATTGTGGAATGCAATTGACTTTCATTTGATTCAAAAAGCTTTGTTTGAATGTATTTGACTTTCATTTGATTCTAAAAGCATTGTTGAAAGTGTTTGATTTTCATTTGACTCAATTAGCTTTGTTGAATGCATTTGACTTTCATTTGATTCAAAAAGCTTTGTTTGAATGTGTTTGACTTTCATTTGACTCAATTAGCTTTGTTGAATGTGTTTGAGTTTCATTTGACTCAATTAGCATTGTGGAAGGCAATTGACTTTCATTTGATTCAAAAAGCTTTGTTTGAATGTATTTGACTTTCATTTGTTTCTAAAAGCTTTGTTGAAAGTGTTTGACTTTCATTTGATTCAAAAAGCTTTGTTTGAATGTGTTTGACTTTCATTTGACTCAATTAGCTTTGTTGAATGTGTTTGAGTTTCATTTGACTCAATTAGCATTGTGGAATGCAATTGACTTTCATTTGATTCAAAAAGCTTTGTTTGAATGTATTTGACTTTCATTTGATTTTAAAAGCTTTGTTGAAAGTGTTTGACTTTAATTTGACTCTATTAGCTTTGTTGAATGCATTTGACTTTTTTTTGATTCAAAAAGCTTTGTTTGAATGTGTTTGACTTTCATTTGACTCAATGAGCTTTGTTGAATGTGTTTAACTTTCATTTGACTCAATTAGCATTGTGGAATGCAATTGACTTTCATTTGATTCAAAAAGCTTTGTTTGAATGTCTTTGACTTTCATTTGATTTTAAAAACTTTGTTGAAAGTGTTTGACTTTCATTTGACTTAATTAGCTTTGGTGAATATGTTTGACTTTGATTTGACTCAATTAGCATTGTGGAATGCTATTGACTTTCATTTGATTCAAAAAGCTTTGTTTGAATGTATTTGACTTTCATTTGATTCTAAAAGCTTTGTTGAAAGTGTTTGACTTTCATTTGACTTAATTAGCTTTGTTGAATGCATTTGACTTTCATTTGATTCAAAAAGCTTTGTTTAAATGTGTTTGACTTTCATTTGACTTAATTAGCTTTGGTGAATATGTTTGACTTTCATTTGACTCAATTAGCATTGTGGAATGCTATTGACTTTCATTTGATTCAAAAAGCTTTGTTTGAATGTATTTGAATTTCAATTGATTCTAAAAGCTTTGTTGAAAGTGTTTGACTTTCATTTGACTTAATTAGCTTTGTTGAATGCATTTGACTTTCATTTGATTCAAAAAGCTTTGTTTGAATGTGTTTGACTTTCATTTGACTTAAGTAGCTTTGGTGAATGTGTTTGACTTTCATTTGACTCAATTAGCATTGTGGAATGCAATTGACTTTCATTTGATTCAAAAAGCATTGTTTGAATGTATTTGACTTTCATTTGATGTTAAAAGCTTTGTTGAAAGTGTTTGACTTTCATTTGACTCTATTAGCTTTGTTGAATGCATTTGACTTTTATTTGATTCAAAAAGCTTTGTTTGAATGTGTTTGACTTTTATTTTACTCAATTAGCTTTGGTGAATGTGTTAGACTTTCATTTGACTCAATTAGTATTGTGGAATGCAATTGACTTTCATTTAATTCTAAAAGATTTGTTTGAATGTATTTGACTTTCATGTGATCTTAAAAACTTTGTTCATAGTGTTTGACTTTCATTTGACTTAATTAACTTTGTTTAATGCATTTGACTTTCATTTGATTCAAAAAGCTTTGTTTAAATGTGTTTGACTTTCTTTTGACTCAATTAGCTTTGTTGAATGTGTTTGACTATTATTTGACTCAATTATCATTGTGGAATGTAATTGACTTTCATTTGATTCAAAAAGCTTTGTTTGAATGTATTTGACTTTCATTTGATTCTAAAAGCTTTGTTGAAA
Source organism: Chenopodium formosanum (assembly GCA_024500155.1). NCBI lineage: Eukaryota > Viridiplantae > Streptophyta > Magnoliopsida > Caryophyllales > Amaranthaceae > Chenopodium > Chenopodium formosanum. Next base: position 20,818,585 of record CM044870.1, on the reverse strand, counting down.
AGTGTTTGACTTTCATTTGATTTGAAAAGCTTTGTTTTAATGTGTTTGACTTTCATTTGACTCAATTAGCTTTGGTGAATGTGTTTGACTTTCATTTGACTCAATTAGCATTGTGGAATGAAATTGACTTTCATTTGTTCAAAAAGCTTTATTTGAATGTATTTGACTTTCTTCGATTCTAAAAGCTTTGTTGAATGTGTTTGACTTTCATTTGATTCAAAAAGCTTTGTTTGAATGTGCTTGACTTTCACTTGACTCAATTAGCTTTGGTGAAAGTGTTTGACATTCATTTGACTCAATTAGCATTGTGGAATGCAATTGACTTTCATTTGATTCAAAAAGCTTTTTTGAAAGTGTTTGACTTTCATTTGATTCTAAAAGCTTTGTTGAAAGTGTTTGACTTTCATTTGATTCAAAAAGCTTTGTTTGAATGTGTTTGACTTTTATTTAACTCAATTAGCTTTGTTGAATGTGTTTGACTTTTATTTGACTCAATTAGCATTGTGGAATGCAATTGACTTTCATTTGATTCAAAAAGCTTTGTTTGAATGTATTTGACTTTCATTTTATTCTAAAAGCTTTGTTGAAAGTGTTTGACTTTCATTTGACTCAATTAGCTTTGTTGAATGCATTTGACTTTCATTTGATTAAAAAAGCTTTGTTTGAATGTGTTTGACTTTCATTTGACTCAATTAGCTTTGGTGAATGTGTTTGACTTTCATTTGACTCAATTAGCATTGTGGAATGCAATTGACTTTCATTTGATTCAAAAAGCATTGTTTGAATGTATTTGACTTTCATTTCATTTTAAAAGCTTTGTTGAAAGTGTTTGACTTTCATTTGACTCTATTAGCTTTGTTGAATGCATTTGACTTTCATTTGATTTGAAAAGCTTTGTTTGAATGTGTTTGACTTTCATTTGATTCTAAAAGCTTTGTTGAAAGTGTTTGACTTTCATTTGATTCAAAAAGCTTTGTTTGAATGTGTTTGACTTTTATTTGACTCAATTAGCTTTGTTGAATGTGTTTGACTTTCATTTGACTCAATTAGCATTGTGGAATGCAATTGACTTTCATTTGATTCAAAAAGCTTTGTTTGAATGTATTTGACTTTCATTTTATTCTAAAAGCTTTGTTGAAAGTGTTTGACTTTCATTTGACTCAATTAGCTTTGTTGAATGCATTTGACTTTCATTTGATTCAAAAAGCTTTGTTTGAATGTGTTTGACTTTCATTTGACTCAATTATCTTTGTTGAATGTGTTTGACTTTCATTTGACTCAATTAGCATTGTGGAATGCAATTGACTTTCATTTGATTCAAAAAGCATTGTTTGAATGTATTTGACTTTCATTTCATTTTAAAAGCTTTGTTGAAAGTGTTTGACTTTCATTTGACTCTATTAGCTTTGTTGAATGCATTTGACTTTCATTTGATTTGAAAAGCTTTGTTTGAATGTGTTTGACTTTCATTTGATTCTAAAAGCTTTGTTGAAAGTGTTTGACTTTCATTTGATTCAAAAAGCTTTGTTTGAATGTGTTTGACTTTTATTTGACTCAATTAGCTTTGTTGAATGTGTTTGACTTTCATTTGACTCAATTAGCATTGTGGAATGCAATTGACTTTCATTTGATTCAAAAAGCTTTGTTTGAATGTATTTGACTTTCATTTTATTCTAAAAGCTTTGTTGAAAGTGTTTGACTTTCATTTGACTCAATTAGCTTTGTTGAATGCATTTGACTTTCATTTGATTCAAAAAGCTTTGTTTGAATGTGTTTGACTTTCATTTGACTCAATTAGCTTTGGTGAATGTGTTAGACTTTCATTTGACTCAATTAGTATTGTTGAATGCAATTGACTTTCATTTAATTCAAAAAGATTTGTTTGAATGTATTTGACTTTCATGTGATCTTAAAAACTTTGTTCAGAGTGTTTGACTTTCATTTGACTTAATTAGCTTTGTTTAATGCATTTGACTTTCATTTGATTCAAAAAGCTTTGTTTAAATGTGTTTGACTTTCTTTTGACTCAATTAGCTTTGTTGAATGTGTTTGACTATTTTTTGACTCAATTAGCATTGTGGAATGCAATTGACTTTCATTTGATTCAAAAAGCTTTGTTTGAATGTATTTGACTTTCATTTGATTCTAAAAGCTTTGTTGAAAAGTGTTTGACTTTCATTTGACTCAATTAGCTTTGTTGAATACATTTGACTTTCATTTGATTTGAAAAGCTTTGTTTGAATGTGTTTGACTTTCATTTGACTCAATTAGCTTTGGTGAATGTGTTTGACTTTCATTTGACTCAATTAGTATTGTGGAATGAAATTGACTTTCATTTGATTCAAAAAGCTTTATTTGAATGTATTTGACTTTCTTCGATTCTAAAAGCTTTGTTGAAAGTGTTTGACTTTCATTTGACTCAATTAGCTTTGTTGAATGCATTTGACTTTCATTTGATTTGAAAAGCCTTGTTTGAATGTGTTTGACTTTCATTTGACTCAATTAGCTTTGGTGAATGTGTTTGACTTTCATTTGACTCAATTAGCATTGTGGAATGAAATTGACTTTCATTTGTTCAAAAAGCTTTATTTGAATGTATTTGACTTTCTTCGATTCTAAAAGCTTTGTTGAAAGTGTTTGACTTTCATTTGATTCAAAAAGCTTTGTTTGAATGTGCTTGACTTTCATTTGACTCAATTAGCTTTGGTGAAAGTGTTTGACATTCATTTGACTCAATTAGCATTGTGGAATGCAATTGACTTTCATTTGATTCAAAAAGCTTTTTTAAAAGTGTTTGACTTTCATTTGATTCTAAAAGCTTTGTTGAAAGTGTTTGACTTTCATTTGATTCAAAAAGCTTTGTTTGAATGTGTTTGACTTTCATTTGATTCTAAAAGCTTTGTTGAAAGTGTTTGACTTAATTAGCTTTGTTGAATGCATTTGACTTTCATTTGATTTAAAAAGCTTTGTTTGAATGTGTTTGACTTTCATTTGACTTAATTAGCTTTGATAAATATGTTTGACTTTCATTTGACTCAATTAGCATTGTGGAATGCTATTGACTTTCATTTGATTCAAAAAACTTTGTTTGAATGTATTTGAATTTCAATTGATTCTAAAAGCTTTGTTGAAAGTGTTTGACTTTCATTTGACTTAATTAGCTTAGTTGAATGCATTTGACTTTCATTTGATTCAAAAAGCTTTGTTTGAATGTGTTTGACTTTCATTTGACTTAATTAGCTTTGGTGAATGTGTTTGACTTTCATTTGACTCAATTAGCATTGTGGAATGCAATTGACTTTCATTTGATTCAAAAAGCTTTTTTGAAAGTGTTTGACTTTCATTTGATTCTAAAAGCTTTGTTGAAAGTGTTTGACTTTCATTTGATTCAAAAAGCTTTGTTTGAATGTGTTTGACTTTTATTTGACTCAATTAGCTTTGTTGAATGTGTTTGACTTTCATTTGACTCAATTAGCATTGTGGAATGCAATTGACTTTCATTTGATTCAAAAAGCTTTGTTTGAATGTATTTGACTTTCATTTTATTCTAAAAGCTTTGTTGAAAGTGTTTGACTTTCATTTGACTCAATTAGCTTTATTGAATGCATTTGACTTTCATTTGATTCAAAAAGCTTTGTTTGAATGTGTTTGACTTTCATTTAACTCAATTAGCTTTGGTGAATGTGTTTGACTTTCATTTGACTCAATTAGCATTGTGGAATGCAATTGACTTTCATTTGATTCAAAAAGCATTGTTTGAATGTATTTGACTTTCATTTCATTTTAAAAGCTTTGTTGAAAGTGTTTGACTTTCATTTGACTCTATTAGCTTTGTTGAATGCATTTGACTTTTATTTGATTCAAAAAGCTTTGTTTGAATGTGTTTGACTTTTATTTGACTCAATTAGCTTTGGTGAATGTGTTAGACTTTCATTTGACTCAATTAGCATTGTGGAATGCAATTGACTTTAATTTAATTCAAAAAGATTTGTTTGAATGTATTTGACTTTCATGTGATCTTAAAAACTTTGTTCACAGTGTTTGACTTTCATTTGACTTAATTAGCTTTGTTTAATGCATTTGACTTTCATTTGATTCAAAAAGCTTTGTTTAAATGTGTTTGACTTTCTTTTGACTCAATTAGCTTTGTTGAATGTGTTTGACTATTATTTGACTCAATTAGCATTGTGGAATGCAATTGACTTTCATTTGATTCAAAAAGCTTTGTTTGAATGTATTTGACTTTCATTTGATTCTAAAAGCTTTGTTGAAAAGTGTTTGACTTTCATTTGACTCAATTAGCTTTGTTGAATGCATTTGACTTTCATTTGATTTGAAAAGCCTTGTTTGAATGTGTTTGACTTTCATTTGACTCAATTAGCTTTGGTGAATGTGTTTGACTTTCATTTGACTCAATTAGAATTGTGGAATGAAATTGACACTCATTTGTTCAAAAAGCTTTATTTGAATGTATTTGACGTTCTTCAATTCTAAAAGCTTTGTTGAAAGTGTTTGACTTTCATTTGATTCAAAAAGCTTTGTTTGAATGTGCTTGACTTTCATTTGACTCAATTAGCTTTGGTGAAAGTGTTTGACATTCATTTGACTCAATTAGCATTGTGGAATGCAATTGACTTTCATTTGATTCAAAAAGCTTTTTTGAAAGTGTTTGACTTTCATTTGATTCTAAAAGCTTTGTTGAAAGTGTTTGACTTTCATTTGATTCAAAAAGCTTTGTTTGAATGTGTTTGACTTTTATTTAACTCAATTAGCTTTGTTGAATGTGTTTGACTTTTATTTGACTTAATTAGCATTGTGGAATGCAATTGACTTTCATTTGATTCAAAAAGCTTTGTTTGAATGTATTTGACTTTCATTTGATTCTAAAAGCTTTGTTGAAAAGTGTTTGACTTTCATTTGACTCTATTAGCTTTGTTGAATGCATTTGACTTTTATTTGATTCAAAAAGCTTTGTTTGAATGTGTTTGACTTTTTTTTGACTCAATTAGCTTTGGTGAATGTGTTAGACTTTCATTTGACTCAATTAGCATTGTGGAATGCAATTGACTTTAATTTAATTCAAAAAGATTTGTTTGAATGTATTTGACTTTCATGTGATCTTAAAAACTTTGTTCACAGTGTTTGACTTTCATTTGACTTAATTAGCTTTGTTTAATGCATTTGACTTTCATTTGATTCAAAAAGCTTTGTTTAAATGTGTTTGACTTTCTTTTGACTCAATTAGCTTTGTTGAATGTGTTTGACTATTATTTGACTCAATTAGCATTGTGGAATGCAATTGACTTTCATTTGATTCAAAAAGCTTTGTTTGAATGTATTTGACTTTTATTTGATTCTAAAAGCTTTGTTGAAAAGTGTTTGACTTTCATTTGTCTCAATTAGCTTTGTTGGATGCATTTGACTTTCATTTGATTTGAAAAGCTTTGTTTGAATGTGTTTGACTTTCATTTGACTCAATTAGCTTTGTTGAATGTGTTTGACTTTCATTTGACTCAATTAGTATTGTGGAATGAAATTGACTTTCATTTGATTCAAAAAGCTTTATTTGAATGTATTTGACTTTCTTCGATTCTAAAAGCTTTGTTGAAAGTGTTTGACTTTCATTTGACTCAATTAGCTTTGTTGAATGCATTTGACTTTCATTTGATTTGAAAAGCCTTGTTTAAATGTGTTTGACTTTCATTTGACTCAATTAGCTTTGGTGAATATGTTTGACTTTCATTTGACTCAATTTGCATTGTGGAATGAAATTGACTTTCATTTGTTCAAAAAGCTTTATTTGAATGTATTTGACTTTCTTCGATTCTAAAAGCTTTGTTGAAAGTGTTTGACTTTCATTTGATTGAAAAAGCTTTGTTTGAATGTGCTTGACTTTCATTTGACTCAATTAGCTTTGGTGAAAGTGTTTGACATTCATTTGACTCAATTAGCATTGTGGAATGCAATTGACTTTCATTTGATTCAAAAAGCTTTTTTGAAAGTGCTTGACTTTCATTTGATTCTAAAAGCTTTGTTGAAAGTGTTTGACTTTCATTTGATTCAAAAAGCTTTGTTTGAATGTGTTTGACTTTTATTTGACTCAATTAGCTTTGTTGAATGTGTTTGACTTTCATTTGACTCAATTAGCATTGTGGAATGCAATTGACTTTCATTTGATTCAAAAAGCTTTGTTTGAATGTATTTGACTTTCATTTTATTCTAAAAGCTTTGTTGAAAGTGTTTGACTTTCATTTGACTCAATTAGCTTTGTTGAATGCATTTGACTTTCATTTGATTCAAAAAGCTTTGTTTGAATGTGTTTGACTTTCATTTGACTCAATTAGCTTTGGTTAATGTGTTTGACTTTCATTTGACTCAATTAGCATTGTGGAATGCAATTGACTTTCATTTGATTCAAAAAGCATTGTTTGAATGTATTTGACTTTCATTTCATTTTAAAAGCTTTGTTGAAAGTGTTTGACTTTCATTTGACTCTATTAGCTTTGTTGAATGCATTTGACTTTTATTTGATTCAAAAAGCTTTGTTTGAATGTGTTTGACTTTCATTTAACTCAATTAGCTTTGGTGAATGTGTTTGACTTTCATTTGACTCAATTAGCATTGTGGAATGCAATTGACTTTCATTTGATTCAAAAAGCATTGTTTGAATGTATTTGACTTTCATTTCATTTTAAAAGCTTTGTTGAAAGTGTTTGACTTTCATTTGACTCTATTAGCTTTGTTGAATGCATTTGACTTTTATTTGATTCAAAAAGCTTTGTTTGAATGTGTTTGACTTTTTTTTGACTCAATTAGCTTTGGTGAATGTGTTAGACTTTCATTTTACTCAATTAGTATTGTTGAATGCAATTGACTTTCATTTAATTCAAAAAGATTTGTTTGAATGTATTTGACTTTCATGTGATCTTAAAAACTTTGTTCACAGTGTTTGACTTTCATTTGACTTAATTAGCTTTGTTTAATGCATTTGACTTTCATTTGATTCAAAAAGCTTTGTTTAAATGTGTTTGACTTTCTTTTGACTCAATTAGCTTTGTTGAATGTGTTTGACTATTATTTGACTCAATTAGCATTGTGGAATGCAATTGACTTTCATTTGATTCAAAAAGCTTTGTTTGAATGTATTTGACTTTCATTTGATTCTAAAAGCTTTGTTGAAAAGTGTTTGACTTTCATTTGACTCAATTAGCTTTGTTGAATGCATTTGACTTTCATTTGATTTGAAAAGCTTTGTTTGAATGTGTTTGACTTTCATTTGACTCAATTAGCTTTGGTGAATGTGTTTGACTTTCATTTGACTCAATTAGTATTGTGGAATGAAATTGACTTTCATTTGATTCAAAAAGCTTTATTTGAATGTATTTGACTTTCTTCGATTCTAAAAGCTTTGTTGAAAGTGTTTGACTTTCATTTGTCTCAATTAGCTTTGTTGAATGCATTTGACTTTCATTTGATTTGAAAAGCCTTGTTTGAATGTGTTTGACTTTCATTTGACTCAATTAGCTTTGGTGAATATGTTTGATTTTCATTTGACTCAATTAGCATTGTGGAATGAAATTGACTTTCATTTGTTCAAAAAGCTTTATTTGAATGTATTTGACTTTCTTCGATTCTAAAAGCTTTGTTGAAAGTGTTTGACTTTCATTTGATTCAAAAAGCTTTGTTTGAATGTGCTTGACTTTTATTTGACTCAATTAGCTTTGGTGAAAGTGTTTGACATTCATTTGACTCACTTAGCATTGTGGAATGCAATTGACTTTCATTTGATTCAAAAATCTTTTTTGAAAGTGTTTGACTTTCATTTGATTCTAAAAGCTTTGTTGAAAGTGTTTGACTTTCATTTGATTCAAAAAGCTTTGTTTGAATGCGTTTGACTTTTATTTGACTCAATTAGCTTTGTTGAATGTGTTTGACTTTCATTTGACTCTATTATCATTGTGGAATGCAATTGACTTTCATTTGATTCAAAAAGCTTTGTTTTAATGTATTTGACTTTCATTTGATTCTAAAAGCTTTGTTGAAAGTGTTTGACTTTCATTTGACTCAATTAGCTTTGTTGAATGCATTTGACTTTCATTTGATTTGAAAAGCCTTGTTTGAATGTGTTTGACTTTCATTTGAATCAATTAGCTTTGGTGAATGTGTTTGACTTTCATTTGACTCAATTAGCATTGTGGAATGAATTTGACTTTCATTAGTTCAAAAAGCTTTATTTGAATGTATTTGACTTTCTTCGATTCTAAAAGCTTTGTTGAAAGTGTTTGACTTTCATTTGATTCAAAAAGCTTTGTTTGAATGTGCTTGACTTTCATTTGACTCAATTAGCTTTGGTGAAAGTGTTTGACATTCATTTGACTCAATTAGCATTGTGGAATGCAATTGACTTTCATTTGATTCAAATAGCTTTTTTGAAAGTGTTTGACTTTCATTTGATTCTAAAAGCTTTGTTGAAAGCGTTTGACTTTCATTTGATTCAAAAAGCTTTGTTTGAATGTGTTTGACTTTTATTTGACTCAATTAGCTTTGTTGAATGTGTTTAACTTTCATTTGACTCAATTAGCATTGTGGAATGCAATTGACTTTCATTTGATTCAAAAAGCTTTGTTTGAATGTATTTGACTTTCATTTTATTCTAAAAGCTTTGTTGAAAGTGTTTGACTTTCATTTGACTCAATTAGCTTTGTTAAATGCATTTGACTTTCATTTGATTTAAAAAGCTTTGTTTGAATGTGTTTGACTTTCATTTGACTCAATTAGCTTTGGTGAATGTGTTAGACTTTCATTTGACTCAATTAGTATTGTTGAATGCAATTGACTTTCATTTAATTCAAAAAGATTTGTTTGAATGTATTTGACTTTCATGTGATCTTAAAAACTTTGTTCACAGTGTTTGACTTTCATTTGACTTAATTAGCTTTGTTTAATGCATTTGACTTTCATTTGATTCAAAAAGCTTTGTTTAAATGTGTTTGACTTTCTTTTGACTCAATTAGCTTTGTTGAATGTGTTTGACTATTATTTGACTCAATTAGCATTGTGGAATGCAATTGAATTGCATTTGATTCAAAAAGCTTTGTTTGAATGTATTTCACTTTCATTTGATTCTAAAAGCTTTGTTGAAAAGTGTTTGACTTTCATTTGACTCAATTAGCTTTGTTGAATGCATTTGACTTTCATTTGATTTGAAAAGCTTTGTTTGAATGTGTTTGACTTTTATTTGACTCAATTAGCTTTGGTGAATGTGTTTGACTTTCATTTGACTCAATTAGCATTGTGGAATGAAATTGACTTTCATTTGATTCAAAAAGCTTTATTTGATTGTATTTGACTTTCTTCGATTCTAAAAGCTTTGTTGAAAGTGTTTGACTTTCATTTGATTAAAAAAGCTTTGTTTGAATGTGCTTGACTTTCATTTGACTCAATTAGCTTTGGTGAATGTGTTTGACATTCATTTGACTCAATTAGCATTGTGGAATGCAATTGACTTTAATTTGATTCAAAAAGCTTTGTTTGAATGTATTTGACTTGCATTTGATTCTAAAAGCTTTGTTGAAAGTGTTTGACTTTCATTTGATTCAAAAAGCTTTGTTTGAATGTGTTTGACTTTCATTTGACTCAATTAGCTTTGTTGAATGTGTTTGACATTCATTTGACTCAATTAGCATTGTGGAATGCAATTGACTTTCATTTGATTCTAAAAGCTTTATTTGAATGTATTTGACTTTCATTTTATTCTAAAATCTTTGTTGAAAGTGTTTGACTTTCATTTCACTCAATTAGCTTTGTTGAATGCATTTGACTTTCATTTGATTCAAATTGCTTTGTTTGAATGTGTTTGACTTTTATTTGACTCAATTGGCTTTGTTGAATGTGCTTGAGTTTCATTTGACTCAATTCGCATTGTGGAATGCAATTGACTTTCATTTGATTCAAAAAGCTTTGTTTCAATGTATTTGACTTTCATTTGATTCTAAAAGCTTTGTTGAAAGTGTTTGACTTTCATTTGACTCAATTAGCTTTGTTGAATGCATTTGACTTTTATTTGATTCAAAAAGCTTTGTTTGAATGTGTTTGACTTTCATTTGACTTAATTAGCTTTGGTGTATGTGTTTGACTTTCATTTGACTCAATTAACATTGTGGAATGCAATTGACTTTCATTTAATTAAAAAAGCTTTGTTTAATTGTATTTGACTTTCATTTGATCTTAAAAGCTTTGTGAAAGTGTTTGACTTTCATTTGACTCAATTAGCTTTGTTGAATGCATTTGACTTTCATTTGATTCAAAAAGCTTTGTTTGAATGTGTTTGACTTTCATTTGACTCAATTATCTTTGTTGAATGTGTTTGACTTTCTTTTGACTCAATTAGCATTGTGGAGTGCAATTGACTTTCATTTGATTCAAAAAGCTTTGTTTGAATGTATTTGACTTTCATTTGATTCTAAAAGATTTGTTGAAAAAGTTTGACTTTCATTTGACTCAATTAGCTTTGTTGAATGCATTTGACTTTCATTAGATTCAAAAAGCTTTGTTTGAATGTGTTTGACTTTCATTTGACTCGTTTAGCTTTGTTGAATGTGTTTGACTTTCATTTGACTCAATTAGGATTGTGGAATGCAATTGACGTTCATTTGATTCAAAAAGCTTTGTTTGAATGTATTTGACTTTCATTTTATTCTAAAAGCTATGTTGAAAGTGTTTGACTTTCATTTTACTCAATTAGCTTTGTTGAATGCATTTGACTTTCATTTGATTCAAAAAGCTTTGTTTGAATGTGTTTGACTTTCATTGGACTTAATTAATTTTGTTGAATGTGTTTGACTTTCATTTTACTCAATTAGCATTGTGGAATGCAATTGACTTTCATTTGATTCAAAAAGCTTTGTTTGAATGTATTTGACTTTCATTTGATTCTAAAAGCTTTGTTGAAAGTGTTTGACTTTCATTTGACTCAATTACCTTTGTTGAATGCATTTGACTTTCATTTGATTCAAAACGCTTTGTTTGAATGTGTTTGACTTTCATTTGACTCTATTAGCTTTGTTGAATGTGTTTGACTTTCATTTTACTCAATTAGCATTGTGGAATGCAATTGACTTTCATTTGATTCAAAAAGTTTTGTTTGAATGTATTTGACTTTCATTTGATTCTAAAAGATTTGTTGAAAATGTTTGACTTTCAGTTAACTCAATTAGCTTTGTTGAATGCATTTGACTTTCATTTGATTCAAAAAGCTTTGTTTGAATGTGTTTGACTTTCATTTGACTCAATTAGCTTTGTTGAATGTGTTTGACTTTCATTTGACTCAATTAACATTGTGGAATGCAATTGACTGTATTTGATTCAAAAAGCTTTGTTTGAATGTATTTGACTTTCATTAGATTCTAAAAGCTATGTTGAAAGTGTTTGACTTTCATTTGACTCAATTAGCTTTGTTGAATGCATTTGACTTTCATTTGATTCAAAAAGCTTTGTTTGAATGTGTTTGACTTTCATTGGACTCAATTAACTTTGTTGAATTTATTTGACTTTCATTTGATTAAAAAAGCATTGTTTGAATGTATTTGTCTTTCATTTGATTCTAAAAGTTTTGTTGAAAGTGTTTGACTTTCATTTATCTCAATTAGCTTTATTGAATGCATTTGACTTTTATTTGATTCAAAAAGCTTTGTTTGAATGTGTTTTACTTTTATTTAACTCAATTAGCTTTGTTGAATGTGTTTGACTTTCATTTGACTCAATTAGCATTGTGAAATGCAATTGACTTTATTTGATTCAAAAAGCTTTGTTTGAATGTATTTGATTTTCATTTGATTTTAAAAGCTTTGTTGAAAGTGTTTGACTTTCATTTGACTCTATTAGCTTTATTGAATGCATTTGACCTTTATTTGATTCAACAAGCTTTGTTTAAATGTGTTTGACTTTCATTTGACTCAATTAGCTTTGGTGAATGTGTTTGACTTTCATTTGACTTAATTAGCATTGTGGAATGCAATTCACTTTCATTTGATTAAAAAAGCTTTGTTTGAATGTATTTGACTTTCATTTGTTTCTAAAAGCTTTGTTGAAAGTGTTTGACTTTCATTTAACTCAATTAGCTTTGTTGAATGCATTTGACTTTCATTTTATTCAAAAAGCTTTGTTTGAATGTTTTTGACTTTCATTTAACTCAATTAGCTTTGTTGAATGCATTTGACTTTCATTTGATTCAAAAAGCTTTGTTTGAATGTGTTTGACTTTTATTTGACTCAATTAGCTATGTTGAATGTGTTTGACTTTCATTTGACTCAATTAGCATTGTGGAATGCAATTGACTTTCATTTGATTCAAAAAGCTTTGTTTGAATGTATTTGACTTTCATTTGATTCTAAAAGATTTGTTGAAAGTGTTTGACTTTCATTTGATTCAATTAGCTTTGTTGAATGCATTTGACTTTTATTTGATTTAAAAAGCTTTATTTGAATGTGTTTGACTTTCATTTGACTCAATTAGCTTTGGTGAATGTGTTTGAATTTTCATTTGACTCAATTAGCATTGTGGAATGCAATTGACTTTAATTTAATTCAAAAAGTTTTGTTTGAATGTATATGACTTTCATTTGATCTTAAAAGCTTTGTTGAAAGTGTTTGACTTTGATTTGACTTAATTAGCTTTGTTGAATGCATTTGACTTTCATTTGATTCAAAAAGCTTTGTTTAAATGTGTTTGACTTTCATTTGACTCAATTAGCTTTGTTGAATGTGTTTGACTTTTATTTGACTCAATTAGCATTGTGGAATGCAGTTAACTTTCATTTGATTCAAAAAGCTTTGTTTGAATGTATTTGACTTTCATTTGATTCTAAAAGCTTTGTTGAAAGTGTTTGACTTTCATTTGATTCAAAAGGCTTTGTTTGAATGTGTTGGACTTTCATTTGACTCAATTAGATTTGTTGAATGTGTTTGACTTTCATTTGACTCTATTAGCATTGTGGAATGCAATTGACTTTCATTTGATTCACAAAGCTTTGTTTAAATGTGTTTGACTTTCATTTGACCCAATTAGCTTTGTTGAATGTGTTTAACTTTCATTTGACTCATTTAGCATTGTGGAATGCAATTGACTTTAATTTAATTCAAAAAGCTTTGTTTGAATGTATTTGACTTTCATTTGATCTTAAAAGCTTTGTTGAAAGTGTTTGACTTTGATTTGACTTAATTAGCTTTGTTGAATGCATTTGACTTTTATTTGATTCAAAAAGCTTTGTTTAAATGTGTTTGACTTTCATTTGACTCAATTAGCTTTGTTGAATGTGTTTGACTTTTATTTGACTCAATTAGCATTGTGGAATGCAATTGACTTTCATTTGATTTAAAAAGCTTTGTTTGAATGTATTTGACTTTAGTTTGATTCTCAAAGCTTTGTTGAAAGTGTTTGAATTTCATTTGACTCAATTAGCTTTATTGAATGCATTTGACTTTAATTTGATTCAAAAAGCTTTGTTTGAATGTGTTTAACTTTCATTTGACTCAATTAGCTTTGGTGAATGTGTTTGAATTTCATTTGACTCAATTAGCATTGTGGAATGCAATTGACATTTATTTGATTCAAAAAGCTTTGTTTGAATGTATTTGACTTTCATTTGATTCTAAAAGCTTTGTTGAAAGTGTTTGACTTTCATTTGATTCAAAAAGCTTTGTTTGAATGTGTTTGACTTTCATTTGACTCAATTAGCTTTGTTGAATGTGTTTGACTTTCATTTGACTCAATTAGCTTTGGTGAATGTGTTTGACTTTCATTTGACTCAATTAGCATTGTGGAATGCAATTGACTTTCATTTAACTCAAAAAGCTTTGTTTGAATGTATTTGACTTTCATTTGATCTTAAAAGCTTTGTTGAAAGTGTTTAACTTTGATTTGAGTCTATTAGCTTTGTTGAATGCATTTGACTTTCATTTGATTAAAAAAGCTTTGTTTGAATGTGTTTCACTTTCATTTGACTCAATTAGCTTTGGTGAATGTGTTTGAATTTCATTTGACTCAATTAGCATTGTGGAATGCAATTGATTTCATTTGATTAAAAAAGCTTTGTTTGAATGTATTTGACTTTCATTTGATTCTAAAAGTTTTATTGACAGTGTTTGACTTTCATTTATCTCAATTAGCTGTATTTAATGCATTTGCCTCTTATTTGATTCAAAAATCTTTGTTTGAATGTGTTTAACTTTCATTTAACTCAATTAGCTTTGTTAAATGTGTTTGACTTTCATTTGACTCAATTAGCATTGTGGAATGCAATTGACTTTCATTTGATTCAAAAAGCTTTGTTTGAATGTATTTGACTTTCATTTGATTCGAAAAGCTTTGTTAAAAGTGTGTGACTTTCATTTGACTCAATTAGCTTTGTTGAATGCATTTGACTTTTATTTGATTCAAAAAGCTTTGTTTGAATGTGTTTGACTTTCATTTGACTCAATTAGCTTTGGTGAATGTGTTTGACTTTTCATTTGATTCAATTAGAATTGTGAATGCAATTGACTTTAATTTAATTCAAAAAGCTTTGTTTGAATGTATTTGACTTTCATTTGATCTTACAAGCTTTGTTGAAAGTGTTTGACTTTCATTTGAGTCAATTAGCTTTGTTGAATGCATTTGACTTTCATTTGATTCAAAAAGCTTTGTTTGAATGTGTTTGACTTTCATTTGACTCAATTAGCTTTATTGAATGTGTTTGACTTTTATTTGACTCGATTAGCATTGTGGAATGCAATTGACTTTCATTTGATTAAAAAAAGCTTTGTTTGAATGTATTTGACTTTTATTTTATTCTAAAAGCTTTGTTGAAAGTGTTTGACTTTCATTTGATTCAAAAAGCTTTGTTTGAATGTGTTTGACTTTCATTTGACTCAATTTGCTTTGTTGAATGTGTTTGACTTTCATTTGACTCATTTAGTATTGTGGAATGCAATTGACTTTCATTTTATTCAAAAAGCTTTGTTTGAATGTATTTGACTTTCATTTTATTTTAAAAGCTTTGTTGAAAGTGTTTGACTTTCATTTGACTCAATTAGCTTTGTTGAATGTGTTTGGCTTTCATTTGACTCAATTAGCATTGTGGAATGCAATTGACTTTCATTTGAATCAAAAAGCTTTGTTTGAATGTATTTGACTTTCATGTGATTCTAAAAGCTTTGTTAAAATGTTTGACTTTCATTTGACTCAATTAGCTTTGTTGAATGCATTGACTTTCATTTGATTTAAAAAGCTTTGTTTGAATGTGTTTAACTTTCATTTGACTCAATTAGCTTTGTTGAATGTGTTTGACTTTCATTTGACTCAATTAGCATTGTGGAATGCAATTGACTTTCATTTGATTCAAAAAGCTTTGTTTGAATGTATTTAACTTTCATTTGATTCTAAAAGATTTGTTGAAAGTGTTTGACTTTCATTTGATTCAATTAGCTTTGTTGAATGCATTTGACTTTTATTTGATTCAAAAAGCTTTGTTTGAATGTGTTTGACTTTCATTTGACTCAATTAGCTAATTGAAAGTCAAATGCATTTAGCAAAGCTAATTGAGTCAAATGAAAGTCAAACACTTTCAACAAAGCTTTTAGAATCAAATGAAAGTCAAATATATTCAAACAAAGCTTTTTGATTCAAATGAAAATCAAATACATTCATACAAAGTTTTTTGAATCAAGTGAAAGTCAATAGCATTCCACAATGCTAATTGAGTCAAATGAAAGTCAAACACATTCTACAAAGCTAATTGAGTCAAATGAAAGTCAAACACATTCAAACAAAGCTTTTTGAATCAAACGAAAGTCAAATGCATTTAGCAAAGCTAATTGAATCAAATGAAAGTCAAAACTTTCAACAAAGCTTTTAGAATCAAATGAAAGTCAAATACATTCAAACAAAGCTTTTTTAATCAAATGAAAGTCAATTGCTTTCCACAATGCTAATTAAGTCAAATGAAAGTCAAACACATTCAACAAAGCTAATTGAGTCAAATGAAAGTCAAACACATTCAAACAATGCTTTTTGAATCAAATGAAAGTCAAATGCATTCAACAAATCTAATTGAGTCAAATGTAAGTTAAACACTTTCAACAAAGCTTCTAGAATCAAATGAAAGTCATAGACATTCAAACAAAGCTTTTTGAATCAAATGAAAGTCAATTGCATTCCAGAATGCTAATTCAGTCAAATGAAAGTCAAACACATTCAACAAAGCTAATTGAGTCAAATGAAAGTCAAACACATTCAAACAAAGCTTTTTGAATCAAACGAAAGTCAAATGCATTTACCAAATCTAATTTAGTCAAATAAAAGTCAAACACTTTCAACAAAGCTTTTAGAATCAAATAAAAGTCAAATACATTCAAACAAAGCTTTTTGAATCAAATGAAAGTCAATTGCATTCCACAATGCTAATTGAGTCAAATGAAAGTCAAACACATTCAACAAAGCTAATTGAGTCAAATGAAAGTCAAACACATTCAAACAAAGCTTTTTGAATCAAATAAAAGACAAATTCATTCAACAAAGCTAATAGAGTCAAATGAAAGTCAAACACTTTCGACAAAGTTTTTAAAATCAAATGAAATTCAAATACATTCAAACAAAGCTAATTGAATCAAATGAAAGTCAATTGCATTCCACAATGCTAATTGAGTCAAATGAAAGTCAAACACATTCAACAAAGCTAATTGAGTCAAATGAAAGTCAAACACATTCAAACAAAGCTTTTTGAATCAAACGAAAGTAAAATGCATTTAGCAAAGCTAATTGAGTCAAATGAAAGTCAAAGACTTTCAACAAAGCTTTTAGAATCAAATGAAAGTCAAATACATTCAAACAAATCTTTTTTAATCAAATGAAAGTCAATTGCATTCCACAATGCGAATTGAGTCAAATGAAAGTCAAACACATTCAACAAAGCAAAATGAGTCAAACAAAAGTCAACCACATTCAAACAAAGCTTTTTGAATCAAATGAAAGTCAAATGCATTCAACAAAGCTAATCGAGTCAAATGAAAGTCAAACACTTTCAACAAAGCTTTTAGAATAAAATGAAAGTCAAATACATTCAAACAAAGCTTTTTGAATCAAATGAAAGTCTATTGCATTCCACAATGCTAATTTTGTCAAATGAAAGTCAAACACAATCAACAAAGCTAATTAAGTCAAATGAAAGTAAAACACATTCAAACAAAGCTTTTTGAATCAAATGAAAGTCAAATGCATTCAATAAATCTAATTGAGTCAATTGAAAGTCAAACACTTTCAATAAAGCTTTTAGAATCAAATGAAAGTCAAATACATTCAAACAAAGCTTTTTGAATCAAATGTAAGTCAATTGCATTCCACAATGCTAATTGAGTCAAATGAAAGTCAAACACATTCAACAAAGCTAATTGAGTAAAATGAAAGTTATACAAATTCAAACAAAGCTTTTTGAATCAAATGAAAGTCAAATGCATTCAACAAAGCTAATTGAGTCAATTGAAAGTCAAAAACTTTCAACAAAGCTTTTAAATTCAAATGAAGTTCAAATACATTCAAACAAAGCTTTTTAAATCAAATAAAAGTCAATTGCATTCCACAATGGTAATTGAGTCAAATGAAAGTCAATCACATTCAAAAAAGCTAACTGAGTCAAATGAATGTCAAACATATTCAAACAAAGCTTTTTGAATAAAGTGAAAGTCAAATGCATTCAACAAAGCTAATTGAGTCAAATGCTAGTCAAACACTATCAACAAAGCTTTTAGAATCAAATGAAAGTCAAATACATTCAAACAAAGCTTTTTGAATCAAATGAAGGTAAAATTGCATTCCACAATGCTAATTAAGTCAAATGAATGTCAAACACATTCAACAAAGCTAATTGAGTCAAATGAAAGTCAAACACATTCAAACAAAGCTTTTTCAATCAAATGAAAGTCAATGCATTATACAAAGCTAATTGAGTCAAATGAAAGTCAAACACATTCAAACAAAGCTTTTTGAATCAAATGAAAGTCAAATGCACTCAACAAATCTAATTGAGTCAAATGAAAGTCAAACACATTCAAATAAAGCTTTTTGAGTCAAATGAAAGTCAAATGCATTCAACAAAGCTGATTGAGTCAATTGAAAGTTAAACACGTTCAATAAAGCCTTTAGAATCAAATGAAAGTCAAATACATTCAAACAAAGCTTTTTGAATCAAATGTAAGTCAATTGCATTCCACAATGCAAATTGAGTCAAATGAAAGTCAAACACATTCAACAAAGCTAATTGAGTAAAATGAAAGTCAAACACATTCAAACAAAGCTTTTTGAATCAAATGAAAGTCAAATGCATTCAACAAAGCTAACTAAGTCAAATGAAAGTCAAAAACTTTTAACAAAGCTTTTAAAATCAAATGAAAGTCAAATACATTCAAACAAAGCTTTTTGAATCAAATGAAAGTTAATTGCATTCCACAATCCTAATTGAGTGAAATGAAAGTCAAACACATTCAATAAAGCTAATTGAGTCAAATGAAAGTCAAACAAATTCAAACAAAGCTTTTTCAGTCAAATGAAAGTCAAATGCATTCAACAAAGCTAATTGAGTCAAATGAAAGTCAAACACTTTAATTAAAGCATTTAGAATCAAATGAAAGTCAAATACATTCAAACAAAGCTTTTTGAATCAAATGAAAGTCAATTGCATTCCACAATGCTAATTGAGTCAAATGAAAGTCAAACACATTCAACAAAGCTAATTGAGTCAACTAAAAGATAAACACATTCAAACAAAGCTTTTAGAATCAAATGAAAGACAAATGCATTCAATAAAGCTAATTGAGTCAAATGAAAGTCAAACACATTCAAACAAAGCTTTTTGAATCAAATGAAAGTCAAAGGCATTCAACAAAGCTAATTGTGTCAAATGAATGTCAAACATTTTCAACAAAGCTTTTAGAATCAAATGAAAGTCAAATGCATTCAAACAAAGCTTTTTGAATCAAATGAAAGTCAAACACATTCAAACAAAGCTAATTGAGTCAAATGAAAGTCATACACATTCAAACAAAGCTTTTTAAATCAAATGAAAGTCAAATGCTTTCAACAAAGCTCATTGAGTTAAATGTAAGTTAAACCCTTTCAACAAAGCTTCTAGAATCAAATGAAAGTCAAAGACATTCGAACAAAGCTTTTTGAATCAAATGAAAGACAATTGCATTCCAGATTGCTAATTCAGTCAAATGAAAGTCAAACACATTCAAAAAAGCTAATTGAGTCAAATGAAAAACAAACACATTCAAACAAAGCTTTTTTTAACGAAATGAAAGTCACATGCATTAAATAAAGCTAATTGAGTCAAATGAAACTCAAACACTTTCAACAAAGCTTTTAGAATCAAATGAAAGTCAAATACATTCAAACAAAGTTTTTTGAATCAAATGAAAGTCAATTGCATTCCACAATGCTAATTGAGTCATATAAAAGTCAAACACTTTCAACAAAGCATTTTGAGTCAAATGAAAGTCAAATACATTCAAAAAAGCTAATTCAGTCAAATGAAAGTCAAACATTTTCAACAAAGCTATTAGAATCAAATGAAAGTCAAATACATTCAAACAAAGCTTTTTGAATCAAATGAAAGTTAATTGTATTCCACAATGCTAATTGAGTCAAATGATAGTCAAACACTTTCAAAAAAAGCTTTTTGAATCAAATGAAAGTCAAATGCATTCAACAAAGCTAATTGAGTCAAATGAAAGTCAAACACTTTCAACAAAGCTTTTAGAATCAAATGAAATTCAAATACATTCAAACAAAGCTTTTTGAATCAAATTAAAGTCAATTGCATTCCACAATGCTAAGTGAGTCAAATGATAGTCAAACACTTTCAAACAAAGCTTTTTGCATCAAATGAAAGTCAAATGCATTCAACAAAGCTAATTGAGTCAAATGAAAGTCAAACACTTTCAACAAAGCTTTTAGAATCAAATGAAAAACAAATACATTCAAAGAAAGATTTTAGAATCAAATGAAAGTCAATTGCATTCCACAATGCTAATTAAGTCAAATGAAAGGCAAACACATTCAACAAAGCTAATTGAGTCAAATGAAAGTCAAACATATTCAAACAAAGCTTTTTGAATCAAATGAAAGTTAAATGCATTCAACAAAGCTATTTGGGTCAAATGAAAGTAAACACTTTCAACAAAGCTTTTAGAATCAAATGAAAGTCTAATACATTCAAACAAAGCTTTTTGAATCAAATGAAAGTCAAACACATTCAACAATGCTAATTGAGTCAAATGAATGTCAAACACATTTTACAAAGCTAATTGAGTCAAATGAATGTCAAACACATTCAAACAAAGCTTTTTGAATAAAATGAAAGTCTAATGCATTCAACAAAGCTAATTGAGTCAATTGAAAGTCAAACACTTTCAAAAAAGCTTTTAGAATTAAATGAAAGTCAAATACATTCAAGCAAAGCATTTTGAATCGAATGTAAGTCAATTGCTATCCACAACGCTAATTGAGACAAAAGAAAGTCAAACACATTCAACAAAGCTAATTGAGTCAAATGAAAGTCAAACACTTTCAACAAAGCTTTTCGAATCAAATGAAAGTCAAATACATTCAAACAAAGTTTTTTGAATCAAATGAAAGTCAATTGCATTCCACAATGCTAATTGAGTCAAATAAAAGTCAAACACTTTCAACAAAGCTAATTGATTCAAATGAAAGTTAAACACATTCAAACAAAGCTTTTTGAATAAAATGAAAGTCAAATGCATTTAACAAAGCTAATTGAGGCAAATGAAAGTCAAACACTTTCAACAAAGCTTTTAGAATCAAATGAAAGTCAAATACATTCAAACAAAGCTTTTTTAATCAAATGAAAGTCAATTGCTTTCCACAATACTAATTAAGTCAAATAAAAGTCAAACACATTCAACAAAGCTAATTGAGTCAAATGAAAGTCAAACACATTCAAAAAAAGCTTTTTGAATCAAATGAAAGTCAAATGCATTCAAAAAAGCTAATTGAGTCAAATGAAAGTAAAACATTTTCAACAAAGCTTTTAGAATCAGATGAAAGTCAAATACGTTCAAACAAAGCTTTTTGAATCAAATGAAAGTCAATTGCATTCCACAATGCTAATTGAGTCAAATGAAAGTCAAACACATTCAACAAAGCAATTTGAGTCAAATGAAAGCAAACGCATTCAAAAAAAGCTTTTTGAATCAAATGAAAGTCAAATGCATTCAAAAAAGCTAATTGAGTCAAATGAAAGTCAAACATTTTCAACAAAGCTTTTAGAATCAAATGAAAGTCAAATACATTCAAACAAAGCTTTTTGAATCAAATGAAAGTCAATTGCATTCCACAATGCTAATTGAGTCAAATGATAGTCAAACACATTCAAACAAAGCTTTTTGAATCAAATGAAAGTCAAATGCATTCAACAAAGCAAATTGATTCAAATGAAAGTCAACACTTTCAACAAAACTTTTAGAATCAAATGAAAGTCAAATACATTCAAACAAAGGTTTTTGAATCAATTGAAAGTCAATTGCATTCCACAATGCTAATTGAGTCAAATGAAAGTCAAACACATTCAACAAAGCTAATTGAGTCAAATGAAAGTCAAACACATTCAAACAAAGCTTTTTGAATCAAATGAAAGTCAAAGGCATTCAACAAAGCTAATTGATCCAATGAATGTCAATCACTTTCAACAAAGCTTTTAGAATCAAATGAAAGTCAAATGCATTCAAACAAAGCTTTTTGAATCAAATGAAAGTCAATTGCATTCCATAATGCTAATTGAGTTAAATGAAAGTAAAACACATTCAAACAAAGCTTTTTGAATCAAATGAAAGTCAAATGCATTCAACAAAGCAAATTGATTCAAATGAAAGTCAACACTTTCAACAAAACTTTTAGAATCAAATGAAAGTCAAATACATTCAAACAAAGCTTTTTGAATCAAACGAAAGTCAACTGCACTTAACAAAGCTAATTTAGTCAAATAACAGTCAAACCCACTTTCAACAAAGCTTTTAGAATCAAATAAATGTCAAATACATTCAAACAAAGCTCTTTTAATCAAATCAAAGTCAATTGCATTCCACAATGCTAATTGAGTCGAATTAAAGTCAAACACATTCAACAAAGCTATTTGAGTCAAATGAAAGTCAAACACATTCAAAAAAAGCTTTTTGAATCAAATGAAAGTCAAATGCATTCAAAAAAGCTAATTGAGTCAAATGAAAGTCAAACATTTTCAACAAAGCTTTTAGAGTCAAATGAAAGTCAAATACGTTCAAACAAAGCTTTTTGAATCAAATGAAAGTCAATTGCATTCCACAATGCTAATTGAGTCAAATGACAGTCAAACACATTCAAACAAAGCTTTTTGAATCAAATGAAAGTCAAATGCATTCAACAAAGCTAATTGAGTCAAAAGTAAGTCAAACACTTTCAACAAAGCTTTTAGAATCAAATGAAAGTCAAATACATTCAAACAAAGCTTTTTGAATCAAATGTAAGTCAATTGCTATCCTCAATGCTAATTGAGTCAAATGAAAGTCAAACACATTCAACAAAGCTAATTGAGTCAAATGAAAGTCAAACACTTGCAACAAAGCTTTTAAAATCAAATGAAAGTCAAATACATTAAAACAAAGTTTTTTGAATCAAATGAAAGTCAATTGCATTTCACAGTGCTAATTGAGTCAAATAAAAGTCAAACACTTTCAACAAAGCATTTAGAATCAAATCAAAGTCAAATACATTCATACAAAGCTTTTTGAATCAAATGAAAGTCAATTGCATTCCACAATGCTAATTGAGTTAAATGAAAGTCAAACACATTCAACAAAGCTAATTGAGTCAAATGAAAGTCAAGCACATTCAAACAAAGCTTTTTGAATCAAATGGATGTCAAATGCATTCAACAAAGCTAATTGAGTCAAATGAAAGTCAAACACATTCAAACAAAGCTTTTTGAATCAAATGAAAGTCAAATGCATTCAACAAAGCTGATTGAGTCCATTGAAAGTCAAACACGTTTAATAAAGCTTTTAAAATCAAATGAAAGTCAAATACATTCAAACAAAGCTTTTTGAATCAAATGTAAGTCAATTGCATTCCACAATGCTAATTGAGTTAAATGAAAGTCAAACACATTCAACAAAGCTAATTGAGTCAAATGAAAGTCAAACACATTCAAACAAAGCTTTTTGAATCAAATGAAAGTCAAATGCACTCAACAAATCTAATTGAGTCAAATGAAAGTCAAACACATTCAAATAAAGCTTTTTGAGTCAAATGAAAGTCAAATGCATTCAACAAAGCTGATTGAGTCAATTGAAAGTTAAACACGTTCAATAAAGCCTTTAGAATCAAATGAAAGTCAAATACATTCAAACAAAGCTTTTTGAATCAAATGTAAGTCAATTGCATTCCACAATGCAAATTGAGTCAAATGAAAGTCAAACACATTCAACAAAGCTAATTGAGTAAAATGAAAGTCAAACACATTCAAACAAAGCTTTTTGAATCAAATGAAAGTCAAATGCATTCAACAAAGCTAACTAAGTCAAATGAAAGTCAAAAACTTTTAACAAAGCTTTTAAAATCAAATGAAAGTCAAATACATTCAAACAAAGCTTTTTGAATCAAATGAAAGTTAATTGCATTCCACAATCCTAATTGAGTGAAATGAAAGTCAAACACATTCAATAAAGCTAATTGAGTCAAATGAAAGTCAAACAAATTCAAACAAAGCTTTTTCAGTCAAATGAAAGTCAAATGCATTCAACAAAGCTAATTGAGTCAAATGAAAGTCAAACACTTTAATTAAAGCATTTAGAATCAAATGAAAGTCAAATACATTCAAACAAAGCTTTTTGAATCAAATGAAAGTCAATTGCATTCCACAATGCTAATTGAGTCAAATGAAAGTCAAACACATTCAACAAAGCTAATTGAGTCAACTAAAAGATAAACACATTCAAACAAAGCTTTTAGAATCAAATGAAAGACAAATGCATTCAATAAAGCTAATTGAGTCAAATGAAAGTCAAACACATTCAAACAAAGCTTTTTGAATCAAATGAAAGTCAAAGGCATTCAACAAAGCTAATTGTGTCAAATGAATGTCAAACATTTTCAACAAAGCTTTTAGAATCAAATGAAAGTCAAATGCATTCAAACAAAGCTTTTTGAATCAAATGAAAGTCAAACACATTCAAACAAAGCTAATTGAGTCAAATGAAAGTCATACACATTCAAACAAAGCTTTTTAAATCAAATGAAAGTCAAATGCTTTCAACAAAGCTCATTGAGTTAAATGTAAGTTAAACCCTTTCAACAAAGCTTCTAGAATCAAATGAAAGTCAAAGACATTCGAACAAAGCTTTTTGAATCAAATGAAAGACAATTGCATTCCAGATTGCTAATTCAGTCAAATGAAAGTCAAACACATTCAAAAAAGCTAATTGAGTCAAATGAAAAACAAACACATTCAAACAAAGCTTTTTTTAACGAAATGAAAGTCACATGCATTAAATAAAGCTAATTGAGTCAAATGA
Organism: Chenopodium formosanum; assembly: GCA_024500155.1. Classification (NCBI taxonomy): domain Eukaryota; kingdom Viridiplantae; phylum Streptophyta; class Magnoliopsida; order Caryophyllales; family Amaranthaceae; genus Chenopodium; species Chenopodium formosanum. The sequence continues at coordinate 20,793,986 of CM044870.1, read as the reverse complement.
AACTCAAACACTTTCAACAAAGCTTTTAGAATCAAATGAAAGTCAAATACATTCAAACAAAGTTTTTTGAATCAAATGAAAGTCAATTGCATTCCACAATGCTAATTGAGTCATATAAAAGTCAAACACTTTCAACAAAGCATTTTGAGTCAAATGAAAGTCAAATACATTCAAAAAAGCTAATTCAAACAAATGAAAGTCAAACATTTTCAACAAAGCTATTAGAATCAAATGAAAGTCAAATACATTCAAACAAAGCTTTTTGAATCAAATGAAAGTTAATTGTATTCCACAATGCTAATTGAGTCAAATGATAGTCAAACACTTTCAAAAAAAGCTTTTTGAATCAAATGAAAGACAAATGCATTCAACAAAGCTAATTGAGTCAAATGAAAGTCAAACACTTTCAACAAAGCTTTTAGAATCAAATGAAATTCAAATACATTCAAACAAAGCTTTTTGAATCAAATTAAAGTCAATTGCATTCCACAATGCTAAGTGAGTCAAATGATAGTCAAACACTTTCAAACAAAGCTTTTTGCATCAAATGAAAGTCAAATGCATTCAACAAAGCTAATTGAGTCAAATGAAAGTCAAACACTTTCAACAAAGCTTTTAGAATCAAATGAAAAACAAATACATTCAAAGAAAGATTTTAGAATCAAATGAAAGTCAATTGCATTCCACAATGCTAATTAAGTCAAATGAAAGGCAAACACATTCAACAAAGCTAATTGAGTCAAATGAAAGTCAAACATATTCAAACAAAGGTTTTTGAATCAAATGAAAGTTAAATGCATTCAACAAAGCTATTTGGGTCAAATGAAAGTAAACACTTTCAACAAAGCTTTTAGAATCAAATGAAAGTCTAATACATTCAAACAAAGCTTTTTGAATCAAATGAAAGTCAAACACATTCAACAATGCTAATTGAGTCAAATGAATGTCAAACACATTTTACAAAGCTAATTGAGTCAAATGAATGTCAAACACATTCAAACAAAGCTTTTTGAATAAAATGAAAGTCTAATGCATTCAACAAAGCTAATTGAGTCAATTGAAAGTCAAACACTTTCAAAAAAGCTTTTAGAATTAAATGAAAGTCAAATACATTCAAGCAAAGCATTTTGAATCGAATGTAAGTCAATTGCTATCCACAACGCTAATTGAGTCAAAAGAAAGTCAAACACATTCAACAAAGCTAATTGAGTCAAATGAAAGTCAAACACTTTCAACAAAGCTTTTCGAATCAAATGAAAGTCAAATACATTCAAACAAAGTTTTTTGAATCAAATGAAAGTCAATTGCATTCCACAATGCTAATTGAGTCAAATAAAAGTCAAACACTTTCAACAAAGCTAATTGATTCAAATGAAAGTTAAACACATTCAAACAAAGCTTTTTGAATCAAATGAAAGTCAAATGCATTTAACAAAGCTAATTGAGGTAAATGAAAGTCAAACACTTTCAACAAAGCTTTTAGAATCAAATGAAAGTCAAATACATTCAAACAAAGCTTTTTTAATCAAATGAAAGTCAATTGCTTTCCACAATACTAATTAAGTCAAATGAAAGTCAAACACATTCAACAAAGCTAATTGAGTCAAATGAAAGTCAAACACATTCAAAAAAAGCTTTTTGAATCAAATGAAAGTCAAATGCATTCAAAAAAGCTAATTGAGTCAAATGAAAGTAAAACATTTTCAACAAAGCTTTTAGAATCAGATGAAAGTCAAATACGTTCAAACAAAGCTTTTTGAATCAAATGAAAGTCAATTGCATTCCACAATGCTAATTGAGTCAAATGAAAGTCAAACACATTCAACAAAGCAATTTGAGTCAAATGAAAGCAAACGCATTCAAAAAAAGCTTTTTGAATCAAATGAAAGTCAAATGCATTCAAAAAAGCTAATTTAGTCAAATGAAAGTCAAACATTTTCAACAAAGCTTTTAGAATCAAATGAAAGTCAAATACATTCAAACAAAGCTTTTTGAATCAAATGAAAGTCAATTGCATTCCACAATGCTAATTGAGTCAAATGATAGTCAAACACATTCAAACAAAGCTTTTTGAATCAAATGAAAGTCAAATGCATTCAACAAAGCAAATTGATTCAAATGAAAGTCAACACTTTCAACAAAACTTTTAGAATCAAATGAAAGTCAAATACATTCAAACAAAGGTTTTTGAATCAATTGAAAGTCAATTGCATTCCACAATGCTAATTGAGTCAAATGAAAGTCAAACACATTCAACAAAGCTAATTGAGTCAAATGAAAGTCAAACACATTCAAACAAAGCTTTTTGAATCAAATGAAAGTCAAAGGCATTCAACAAAGCTAATTGAGTCCAATGAATGTCAATCACTTTCAACAAAGCTTTTAGAATCAAATGAAAGTCAAATGCATTCAAACAAAGCTTTTTGAATCAAATGAAAGTCAATTGCACTCCATAATGCTAATTGAGTTAAATGAAAGTAAAACACATTCAAACAAAGCTTTTTGAATCAAATGAAAGTCAATTACTTTCAACAAAGCTAATTGAGTCAAATGAAAGTCAAACACTTGCAACAAAGCTTTTAGAATCAAATGAAAGTCAAACACATTCAACAATGCTAATTGAGTCAAATGAAAGTCAAACACATTCAAACAAAACTTTTTGAATCAAATGAAAGTCAAATGCATTCCACAATGCTAATTGAGTCAAATGAAAGTCAAACACATTCAACAAAGCAATTTGAGTCAAATGAAAGCAAAAGCATTCAAAAAAAGCTTTTTGAATCAAATGAAAGTCAAATGCATTCAAAAAAGCTAATTGAGTCAAATGAAAGTCAAACATTTTGAACAAAGATTTTAGAATCAAATGAAAGTCAAATACATTCAAACAAAGTTTTTTGAATCAAATGATAGTCTATTGCATTCCACAATGCTAATTGAGTCAAATGATAGTCAAACACATTCAAACAAAGCTTTTTGAATCAAATGAAAGTCAAATGCATTCAACAAAGCTAATTGCGTCAAATGAAAGTCAAACACTTTCAACAAAGCTTTTAGAATCAAATGAAAGTCAAATACATTCAAACAAAGCTTTTTGAATCAATTGTAAGTCAATTGTATTCCACAATGCTAATTGGGTCAAATGAAACTCAAACACATTAAACAAAGCTGATTGAGTCAAATGAAAGTCAAACACATTAAAACAAAGCTTCTTGAATCAAATGAAAGTCAAAGGCATTTAACAAAGCTAATTGAGTCAAATGAATGTCAAATACTTTCAACAAAGCTTTTAGAATCAAATGAAAGTCAAATGCATTCAAACAAAGCTTTTTGAATCAAATGAAAGTCAATTGCATTCCATGATGCTAATTGAGTTAAATGAAAGTGAAACACATTCAAACAAAGCTTTTTGAATCAAATGAAAGTCAAATGCTTTCAACAAAGCTAATTAAGTCAAATGAAAGTCAAACACTTTCAACAAAGCTTTCAGAATCAAATGAAAGTCAAATACATTCAAACAAAGCTTTTTGAATCAATTGAAATTCAATTGCATTCCACAATGCTAATTGAGTCAAATGAAAGTCATACACATTTTACAAAGCTCATTGAGTCAAATGAATGTCAAACACATTCAAACAAAACTTTTTGAATCAAATGAAAGTCAAATGCAATCAACAAAGCTAATTGAGTCAATTGAAAGTCAAACACTTTCAAAAAATCTTTTAGAATTAAACAAAAGTCAAATAAATTCAAACAAAACATTTTAAATCAAATGTAAGTCTATTGCTATCCACAATGCTAATTGAGTCAAATGAAAGTTAAACACATTAAACAAAGCTAATTGAGTCAAATGAAAGTCAAACACTTTAAACAAAGCTTTTAGAATCAAATGAAAGTCAAATACATTCAAACAAAGCTTTTTTAATCAAATGAAAGTCAATTGATTTCCACAATGCTAAATAAGTCAAATGAAAGTCAAACACATTCAACAAAGCTAATTGAGTCAAATGAAAGTCAAACACATTCAAACAATGCTTTTTGAATCATATGAAAGTCTAATGCATTCTACAAAGCTAATTGAGTCAAATGTAAGTTAAACACTTTCAACAAAGCTTCTAGAATCAAATGAAAGTCAAAGACATTCAAACAAATCTTTTTGAATCAAATGAAAGTCAATTGCATTCCAGAATGCTAATTCAGTCAAATGAAAGTCAAACACATTCAACAAAGCTAATTGAGTCAAATCAAAGTCGAACACATTTAAACAAAGCTTTTTGAATCAAACGAAAGTCAAATGCATTAAACAAAGCTAATGTAGTCAAATAAAAGTCAAACACTTTCAACAAAGCTTTTGGAATCAAATAAAAGTCAAATACATTCAGACAAAGCTTTTTTAATCAAATGAAAGTCAATTGCATTCCAAAATGCTAATTGAGTCAAATGAAAGTCAAACACATTCAACAAAGCTATTTGAGTCAAATGAAAGTCAAATATTTTCAACAAAGCTTATTGAATCAAATGAAAGTCAAATACATTCAAACAAAGCTTTTTGAATAAAATGAAACTCAATTGAATTCCACAATGCTAATTGAGTCAAATGATAGTCAAACACATTCAAACAAAGCTTTTTGAATCAAATGAAAGTCAAATGCATTCAACAAAGCTAATTGATTCAAATGAAAGTCTTACACTTTCAACAAAGCTTTTAGAATCAAATAAAAGTCAAATACATTCAAACAAAGCTTTTTGAATCAATTGAAAGTCAATTGCATTCCACAATGGTAATTGAGTCAAATGAAAATCAAACACAATCAACAAAGCTAATTGAGTCAAATGAATGTCAAACACATTCAAATAAAGCTTTTTGAATCAAATGAAAGTCAAATACATTCAACAAAGCTAATTGAATCAAATGAAAGTCAAACACTTTTAACAAAGCTTTTAGAATCAAATGAAAGTGAAATGCATTCAAACAAAGCGTTTTGAATCAAATGAAAGTCAATTGCATTCCACAATGCTAATTGAGTCAAATGAAAGTCAAACATATTCAACAAAGCTAGTTAAGTCAAATGAAAGTCAAACACATTCAAACAAAGCTTTTTGAATCAAACGAAAGTCAAATGCATTTAGCAAAGCTAATTGAGTCAAATGAAAGTCAAACACTTTCAACAAAGCTTTTAGAATCAAATGAAAGTCAAATACATTCAAACAAAGCTTTTTTTATCAAATGAAAGTCAATTGCTTTCCACAATGCTAATAAAGTCAAATGAAAGTCAAACACATTCAACAAAGCTAATTGAGTCAAATGAAAGTCAAACACATTCAAACAATGCTTTTTGAATCAAATGAAAGTCAAATGCATTCAACAAAGCTAATTGAGTCAAATATAAGTTAAACACTTTCAACAAAGCTTTTAGAATCAAATGAAAATCAAAGACATTCAAACAAAGCTTTTTCAATCAAATGAAAGTCAATTGCATTCCAGAATGCTAATTCAGTCAAATGAAAGTCAAACACATTCAACAAAGCTAATTGAGTCAAATGAAAGTCAAACACATTCAAACAAAGCTTTTTGAATCAAACGAAAGTCAAATGCATTTAACAAAGCCAATTTAGTCAAATAAAAGTCAAACACTTTAAACAAAGCTTTTAGAATCAAATAAAAGTCAAATACATTCAAACAAAGCTTTTTTAATCAAATGAAAGTTAATTGCATTCCACAATACTAATTGAGTCGAATGAAAGTCAAACACATTCAACAAAGCAATTTGAGTCAAATGAAAGCAAACGCATTCAAAAAAAGCTTTTTGAATCAATTGAAAGTCAAATGCATTCAAAAAAGCTAATTGAGTCAAATGAAAGTCAAACATTTTTAACAAAGCTTTTAGAATCAAATGAAAGTCAAATACATTCAAACAAAGTTTTTTGAATCAAATGAAAGTCTATTGCATTCCACAATTCTAATTGAGTCAAATGATAATCAAACACATTCAAACAAAGCTTTTTGAATCAAATGAAAGTCAAATGCATTCAACAAAGCTAATTGCGTCAAATGAAAGTCAAACACTTTCAACAAAGCTTTTAGAATCAAATGAAAGTCAAATACATTCAAACAAAGCTTTTTGAATCAATTGAAAGTCAATTGTATTCCACAATGCTAATTGAGTCAAATGAAAGTCAAACACATTAAACAAAGCTGATTGAGTCAAATGAAAGTCAAACACATTAAAACAAAGCTTTTTGAATCAAATGAAAGTCAAAGGAATTTAACAAAGCTAATTGAGTCAAATGAATGTCAAACACTTTCAACAAAGCTTTTAGAATCAAATGAAAGTCAAATGCATTCAAACAAAGCTTTTTGAATCAAATGAAAGTCTATTGCATTCCATAATGCTAATTGAGTTAAATGAAAGTGAAACACATTCAAACAAAGCTTTTTGAATCAAATGAAAGTCAAATGCTTTCAACAAAGCTAATTGAGTCAAATGAAAGTCAAACACTTTCAACAAAGCTTTCAGAATCAAATGAAAGTCAAATACATTCAAACAAAGCTTTTTGAATCAATTGAAATTCAATTGCATTCCACAATGCTAATTGAGTCAAATGAAAGTCATACACATTCAACAAAGCTAATTGAGTCAAATGAAAGTCAAATACATTCAAACAAAACTTTTTGAATCAAATGAAAGTCAAATGCATTCCTTAATGCTAATTGAGTCAAATGAAAGTCAAACACATTCAACAAAGCTAATTGAGTTAAATGAAAGTCAAACACATTCAAACAAAGCTTTTTGAATCAAAATGAAATTCAAATGCATTCAACAAAGCTAATTGAGTCAAATGAAAGTCAAACACTTTCAACAAAGCTTTTAGAATCAAATGAAAAACAAATACATTCAAACAAAATTTTTTGAATCAAATGAAAGTCAATTGCATTCCACAATGCTAATTGAGTCAAATGAAAGTCAAACACATTCAACAAAGCTAATTGAGTCAAATGAAAGACAAACATATTCAAACAAAGCTTTTTGAATCAAATGAAAGTTAAATGCATTCAACAAAGCTAATTGAGTAAGATGAAAGTAAACACTTTCAACAAAGCTTTTAGAATAAAATGAAAGTCTAATACATTCAAACAAAGCTTTTTGAATCAAATGAAAGTCAATTGCATTCCACAATGCTAATTGAGTCAAATGAAAGTCAAACACATTTTACAAAGCTCATTGAGTCAAATGAATGTCAAACACATTCAAACAAAACTTTTTGAATCAAATGAAAGTAAAATGCAATCAACAAAGCTAATTGAGTCAATTGAAAGTCAAACACTTTCAAAAAATCTTTTAGAATTAAACAAAAGTCAAATAAATTCAAACAAAACATTTTAAATCAAATGTAAGTCTATTGCTATCCACAATGCTAATTGAGTCAAATGAAAGTTAACCACATTCAACAAAGCTAATTGAGTCAAATGAAAGTCAAACACATTCAAACAATGCTTTTTGAATCAAATGAAAGTCTAATGCATTCTACAAAGCTAATTGAGTCAAATGTAAGTTAAACACATTCAACAAAGCTAATTGAGTCAAATCAAAGTCAAACACATTCAAACAAAGCTTTTTGAATCAAACGAAAGTCAAATGCATTTAACAAAGCTAATTTAGTCAAATAAAAGTCAAACACTTTCAACAAAGCTTTTAGAATCAAATAAAAGTCAAATACATTCAAACAAAGCTTTTTTAATCAAATGAAAGTCAATTGCATTCCACAATGCTAATTGAGTCAAATGAAAGTCAAACACTTTCAACAAAGCTATTTGAGTCAAATGAAAGTCAAACACTTTCAACAAAGCTTTTAAAATCAAATGAAAGTCAAATACATTCAAACAAAGTTTTTTGAATTGAATGAATGTAAATTGAATTCCACAATGCTAATTGAGTCAAATAAAAGTCAAACACTTTCAACAAAGATTTTAGAATAAAATGAAAGTCAAATACATTCAAACAAAGCTTTTTTAATCAAATGAAAGTCAATTGCTTTCCACAATGCTAAATAAGTCAAATGAAAGTCAAACACATTCAACATAGCTAATTGAGTCAAATGAAAGTCAAACACATTCAAACAATGCTTTTTGAATCACATGAAAGTCTAATGCATTCTACAAAGCTAATTGAGTCAAATGTAAGTTCAACACTTTCAACAAAGCTTCTAGAATCAAATGAAAATCAAAGACATTCAAACAAATCTTTTTGAATCAAATGAAAGTCTATGGCATTCCAGAATGCTAATTCAGTCAAATGAAAGTCAAACACATTCAACAAAGCTAATTGAGTCAAATCAAAGTCAAACACATTTAAACAAAGCTTTTTGAATCAAACGAAAGTCAAATGCATTAAACAAAGCTAATTTAGTCAAATAAAAGTCAAACACTTTCAACAAAGCTTTTAGAATCAAATAAAAGTCAAATACATTCAAACAAAGCTTTTTTAATCAAATGAAAGTCAATTGCATTCCAAAATGCTAATTGAGTCAAATGAAAGTCAAACACATTCAACAAAGCTATTTGAGTCAAATGAAAGTCAAACACATTCAAACAAAGCTTTTTGAATCAAATGAAAGTCAAATGCATTCAACAAAGCTAATTGAGTCAAATGAAAGTCAAACATTTTCATCAAAGCTTTTAGAATCAAATGAAAGTCAAATACATTCAAACAAAGCTTCTTGAATCAAATGAAAGTTAATTGCATTCCACAATGCTAATTGAGACAAATGATAGTCAAACACTATCAAACAAACCTTTTTGAATCAAATGAAAGTCAAATGCATTCAACAAAGCTAATTTAGTCAAATAAAAGTCAAACACTTTCAACAAAGCATTTAGAATCAAATAAAAGTCAAATACATTCAAACAAAGCTTTTTTAATCAAATGAGAGTTAATTGCATTCCACAATCCTAATTGAGTCAAATAAAAGTCAAACACATTCAACAAAGCTATTTGAGTCAAATGAAAGTCAAACTCATTCAAACAAAGCTTTTTGAATCAAGTGAAAGTCAAATTCATTCAAAAAAGCTAATTGAGTCAAATGAAAGTCAAACACTTTCAACAAAGCTAATTGAGTCAAATGAAAGTTAAAGACATTCGAACAAAGCCTTTTGAATCAAATGAAAGTCAATTGCATTTCACAATGCTAATTGAGTCAAATGAAAGTCAAACACCTTCAACAAAGCTATTTGAGTCAAATGAAAGTCAAACACATTCAAACAAAGCTTTTTGAATCAAATGAAAGTCAAATGCATTCAAAAAAGCTAATTGAGTCTAATGAAAGTCAAACATTTTCATCAAAGCTTTTAGAATCATATGAAAGTCAAATACATTCAAACAAAGCTTCTTGAATTAAACGAAAGTCAAACACATTCCACAATGCTAATTGAGTCAAATGATAGTCAAACACTTTCAAACAAAGCTTTTTGAATCAAATGAAAGTCGAATGCATTCAAACAAAGCTTTTTGAATCAAATGAAAGTCAATTGCATTCCATAATGCTAACTGAGTTATATGAAAGTGAAACACATTCAACAAAGCTAATTGAGTCAAAAGAAAGTCAAACACATTTAAACAAAGCTTTTTGAATCAAATGAAAGTCAAATGCATTCAACAAAGCTAATTGAGTCAAATGATAGTCAAACACTTTCAACAAAGCTTTTAGAATCAAATGAAAGTCAAATACATTCAAACAAAGCTTTTTAAATCAAATGAAAGTTAATTGCATTCCACAATGCTAATTGACTCAAATGAAGGTCAAACTCATTGAACAAAGCTAATTGAATTAACTGAAAGTCAAACACATTCAAACAAAGCTTTTAGAATTAAATGAAAGTCAAATACATTCAAACAAAGCTTTTTGACTCAAATGAAAGTCAATTGCATTCCACAATGCTAATTGAGTCAAATGAAAGTCAAACACATTCAACAAAGCTAATTGAGTCAAAAGAAAGTCAAACACATTCAAACAAAGCGTTTTGAATCAAATGAAAGTCAAATGCATTCAACAAAGCTAATTGAGTAAAATGAAAGTCAAACAGTTGTAACAAAGCTTTTAAAATCAAATGAAAGTCAAATACATTCAAAGAAAGCTTTTTTAATCAAATTATAGTCAATTGAATTCCACAATGCTAATTGAGTCAAATGAAAGTCAAACACATTCAACACAGCTAATTGAGTCAAATGAAATTCAAACACATTCAAACAAAGCTTTTTGAATCAAATGACAGTCAAATGCAATTAACAAAGCTAATTAAGTCAAATGAAATTCAAATACTTTCAACAAAGCTTTTAGATTCAATTGAAAGTCAAATAAATTCAGACAAAGCTTTTTGAATCAGATGAAAGTCAAATGCATTCCACAATGCTAATTGAGTAAATGAAAGTCAAACACATTCAACAAAGCTAATTGAGTCAAAAGAAAGTCAAACACTTTCAAACAAAGCTTTTTGAATCAAATGAAAGTCAAATGCATTCAACAAAGCTAATTGAGTAAAATGAAAGTCCAACACTTTTCACAAAACTTTTAGAATCAAATGAAAGTCAAATACATTTAAACAAAGCTTTTTGAATCAAATGAAACTCAGTTGCATTCCACAATGCTAATTGAGTCAAATGAAAGTCAAATACATTCAAAAAAGCTAATTGAGTCAAATGAAAGTCAAACACATTCAACAAAGCTAATGAGTCAAATGAAAGTCAAACACATTCAAACAAAGCTTTTTGAATCAAATGAAAGTCAAATGAATTTAACAAAGCTAATTGAGTCAAATGAAAGTTAAACACTTTCAACAAAGCTTTTAGAATCAAATGAAAGTCAAATACATTCAAACAAAGCTTTTTGAATCAAATGAAAGTCAACTGCATTCCACAATGCTAATTGAGTCAAATGAAAGTCAAACACATTCAACAAAGCTAATTGAGTCAAATGAAAGTAAAACACATTCTAACAAAGCTTTTTAAATCAAATAAAAGTCAAATGCATTCAACAAAGCTAATTGAGTCAAATGAAAGTCAAACACTTTCAACAAAGCTTTTAGAATCAAATAAAAGTTTAATATATTCAAACAAAGCTTTTTGACTCAAATGAAGTTCAATTGCATTGCACAATGCTAATTGAGTCTAATGAAAGCCAAACACATTCAACAAATCTTTTTGAAACAAATGAAAGTCAAATGCATTCAACAAAGCAAATTGAGTCAAATGAAAGTCAAACACCTCCAACAATGCATTTAGAATCAAATGAAAGTCAAATACATTCAAACAAAGCTTTTTGAATCAAATGAAAGTCAACTGCATTCCACAATGCTATTTGAGTGAAATGAAAGTCAAACACATTCAAACAAAGCTTTTTGAATCAAACAAAAGTCAAATGCATTCAACAAAGCTAATTGAGTCAAATGAAAGTCAAACACTTTCAACAAAGCTTTTAGAATCAAATGAAAGTCAAATACATTCAACAAAGCTAATTGAGTCAAATGAAAGTCAAACACATTCAACAAAGCTTTTTGAATCAAATGAAAGTAAATGCATTCAACAAAGCTAATTGAGTTAAATGAAAGTCAAACACTTTCAACAAAGCTTTTAGAATCAAATTAAAGTCAAATACATTTATACAAAGCTTTTTTAGTCAAATGAAAGTCAAATGCATTTAGCCAAGCTAATTGAGTCAAATGAAAGTCAAACTCTTTCAACAAAGCTTTTAGATTCAAATGAAAGTCAAATACATTCAAACAAAGGTTTTTGAATAAAATGAAAGTTAATTGCATTCCACATTGCTAATTGAGTCAAATGAAAGTCAATCACATTTACCAAAGCTAATTAAGTCAAATGAAAGTCAAATACATTCAAACAAAGCTTTTTGAGTCAAATGAAAGTCAATTGTACTCCACAATGATAATTGAGTCAAATGAAAGTCAAACACAATCAAACAAAGCTTTTTGAATCAAATGAAAGTCAAATGCATTCAACAAAGCTAATTGAGTCAAATGAAAGTCAAACACTTTCAACAATGGTTTTAGAATCAAATGAAAGTCAAATACATTCAAACAAAGCTTTTTGACTCAAATGAAAGTCAATTGCATTCCACAATGCAAATTGAGTCAAATGAAAGTCAAACACATTCAACAAAGCTAATTGAGTCAACTGAAAGTCAAACACATTCAAACAAAGCTTTTTGAATCAAACGAAAGTCAAATGCATTCAACAAAGCTAATTGAGTCATATGAAAGTCAAACACTTTCAACAAAGCTTTTAGATTAAAATGAAAGTCAAACACATTCAAACAAAGCTTTTTGAATCAAGTGAAAGTTAAACACATTCAACAAAGCTAATTGAGTCAAATGAAAGTCAAACACATTCAAACAAAGCTTTTTGAATCAAATGAAAGTCAAAATGCATTCCACAAAGCTAATTGAGTCAAATGAAAGTCAAACACTTTCAACAAAGCTTTTAGAATCAAATGAAAGTCAAATACAATTAAACAAAGCTTTTTGAATTAAATGAAAGTCAATTGCATTCCACAATGCTAATTGATTCAAATGAAAGTCAAACACATACAACAAAGCAAATTGAGTCAAATGAAAGTCAAACACATTCTAACAAAGCGTTTTGAATCAAATGAAAGTCAAATGCATTCAACAAAGCTAATTGAGTCAAATGAAAGTTAAACACTTTCAACAAAGCTTTTATAATAAAATGAAAGTCAATTACATTTTAAAAAAGCTTTTTGAATCAAATGAAAGTCAATTGCATTCCACAATGATAATTAAGTCAAATGAAAGTCAAACACATTCAATAATCCTAATTGAGTCAAATGAAAGTCAAACACATTCAAACAAAGCATTTTGAATCAAATGACAGTCAAATGCAATCAACAAAGCTAATTGAGTCAAAGGAAAGTCAAACACTTTCAACAAAGCTTTAATAATACAATGAAAGTCAAATACATTCAAACAAAGATTTTTTAATCGAATGAATGTCACTTGCATTCCACAATGCTAATTTAGTCAAATGAAGTCTAACACATTCAACAAAGCTAATTGAGTCAAAAGAAAGTCAAACACATTCAAACAAAGCTTTTTGAATCAAATGAAAGTCAAATGAATTCAACAAAGCTAATTGAGTCAAATGAAAGTTAAACACTTTCAACAAAGCTTTTAGAATCAAATGAAAGTCAAATACATTTAAACAAAGCTTTTTGAATCAAATGAAAGTCAATTGCATTCCACAATGCTAATTGAGTCAAATGAAAGTCAAACACAGTCAACAAATCTAATTGAGTCAAATGAAAGTCAAACACATTTAAACAAAGCTTTTTGAATCAAAAGAAAGTCAAATGCATTCAACAAAGCTTATTGAGTCAAATGAAAGTCAAACACTTTCAACAAAGCTTTTAGTATCATATGAATGTTAAATACATTCAAACAAAGCTTTTTGACTCAAATGAAGTTCAATTGCTTTCGACAATGCTAATTGAGTCTAATGAAAGTCAAACAAATTCAACAAAGCTTTTTGAATCAAATTAAAGTCAAATGCATTCAACAAAGCTAATAGAGTCAAATGAAAGTCAAACACTTTCAACAAAGCTTTTATAATCAAATCAAAGTCAAATACATTCAAACAAAGCTTTTTAAATCAAATGAAAGTCAATTGCATTCCACAATGCTAATTGAGTCAAATGAAAGTCAAACACATTCAACAAAGCTAATTGAGTAAAATGAAAGTCAAACACATTCAACAAAGCTAATTGAGTCAAATGAAAGTCAAACACATTCTAACAAATCGTTTTGAATCAAATGAAAGTCAAATGCATTGAACAAAGCTAATTGAGTCAAATGAAAGTTAAACAGTTTCAACAAAGCTTTTATAATAAATTGAAAGTCAAATACATTTTAAAAAAGCTTTTTGAATCAAATGAAAGTCAATTGCATTCCACAATGATAATTATGTCAAATGAAAGTTAAACACATTCAAACAAAGCTTTTTGAATCAAAAGAAAGTCAAATGCATTCAACAAAGCTAATTGAGTCAAATGAAAGTCAAACACTTTCAACAAAGCTTTTAGAATCATATGAAAGTTAAATACATTCAAACAAAGCTTTTTGACTCAAATGAAGTTCAATTGCTTTCGACAATGCTAATTGAGTCTAATGAAAGTCAAACACATTCAAACAAAGCTTTTTGAATCAAATGAAAGTCAAATGCATTCAACAAAGCTAATTGAGTCAAATGAAAGTCAAACACTTTCAACAAAGCTTTTATAATCAAATGAAAGTCATATACATTCAATCAAAGCTTTTTGACTCAAATGAAAGTCAATTGCGCACCACAACGATAATTAAGTCTAATGAAAGTCAAACACATTCAAACAAAGCTTTTTGAATAAAATGAAAGTCAAATGCATTCAACAAATCTAATTGAGTCTAATGAAAGTCAAACACTTTCAACAAAGCTTTTAGAAATAAAATGAAAGTCAAATAAATTCAAACAAAGCTTTTTGAATCAAGTGAAAGTTAAACACATTCATCAAAGCTAATTGAGTCAAATGAAAGTCAAACACATTCAAACAAAACTTTTTGAATCAAACGAAAGTCAAATGCATTCAACAAAGCTAATTGAGTCAAATGAAAGTCAAACACTTTCAACAAAGCTTTTATAATCAAATGAAAGTCAAATACATTCAATCAAAGCTTTTTGACTCAAATGAAAGTCAATTGCGATCCACAACGATAATTGAGTCTAATGAAAGTCAAACACATTCAAACAAAGCTTTTTGAATAAAATGAATGTCAAATGCATTCAACAAAGCTAATTGAGTCAAATGAAAGTCAAACACTTTCAACAAAGCTTTTAGAAATAAAATGAAAGTCAAATAAATTCAAACAAAGCTTTTTGAATCAAGTGAAAGTTAAACACAGTCATCAAAGCTAATTGAGTCTAATGAAAGTCAAACACATTCAACAAAGCTTTATGAATCAAATGAAAGTCAAATGCATTCAACAAAGCTAATTGAGTCAAATGAAAGTCAAACACTTTCAACAAAGCTTTTATAATCAAATGAAAGTCAAATACATTCAATCAAAGCTTTTTGACTTAAATGAAAGTCAATTGCGCTCCACAACGATAATTGAGTCTAATGAAAGTCAAACACATTCAAACAAAGCTTTTTGAATAAGATGAAAGTCAAATGCATTCAACAAAGCTAATTGAGTCAAATGAAAGTCAAACACTTTCAACAAAGCTTTTAGAAATAAAATGAAAGTCAAATAAATTCAAACAAAGCTTTTTGAATCAAGTGAAAGTTAAACACATTCATCAAAGCTAATTGAATCAAATGAAAGTCAAACACATTCAAACAAAACTTTTTGAATCAAAAGAAAGTCAAAATGCATTCAACAAAGCTAATTGAGTCAAATGAAAGTCAAACACTTTCAACAAAGCTTTTATAATCAAATGAAAGTCTAATACATTCTAACAAAGCTTTTTGACTCAAATGAAAATCAATTGCATTTCACAATGCTAATTGAGTCAAATGAAAGTCAAACACATTCAACAAAGCTAATTGAGTCAACTGAAAGTCAAACACATTCAAACAAAGCTTTTTGAATCAAAAGAAAGTCAAATGCATTCAACAAAGCTAATAGAGTCAAATGAAAGTCAAACACTTTCAACAAAGCTTTTATAATCAAATGAAAGTCAAATAATTCAATCAAAGCTTTTTGACTCAAATGAAAGTCAATTGCGCTCCACAATGATAATTGAGTCAAATGAAAGTCAAACACATTCAAACAAAGCTAATTGAGTCAAATGAAAGTCAAACACATTCAAACAAAGCTTTTTGAATCAAATGAAAGTCAAATGCATTCAACAAAGCTAATTGATTCAAATGAAAGTTAAACACTTTCAACAAAGCTTTTAGAATCAAATGAAAGTCAAATACATTCAATCAAAGCTTTTTGACTCAAATGAAAGTCAATTGCATTCCACAATGCTAATTGAGTCAAATGAAAGTCAAACACATTCAACAAAGCTAATTGAGTCAACTAAAACTCAAACACATTCAAACAAAGCTTTTTGAATCAAATGAAAGTCAAATGCATTCAACAAAGCTAATTGAGTCAAATGAAAGTCAAACACTTTCAACAAAGCTTTTTTAATCAAATGAAAGTCAAATACATTTAAACAAAGCTTTTTGAATCAAATGAAAGTCAATTGCGCTCCACAATGATAATCGAGTCTAATGAAAGTCAAACACATTCAAACAAAGCTTTTTGAATCAAACGAAAGTCAAATGCATTCAACAAAGCTAATTGAGTCAAATGAAAGTCAAACACTTTCAACAAAGCTTTTATAATCAAATGAAAGTCAAATACATTCAAACAAAGCTTTTTGAATCAAATGAAAGTCAATTGCATTCCACAATGCTAATTGAGTCAAATGAGAGTCAAACACATTCAACAAAGCTAATTGAGTCAAATGAAAGTCAAACACATTCAAACAAAGCTTTTTGAATCAAAAGAAAGTCAAATGCATTCAACAAAGCTAATGGAGTCAAATGAAAGTCAAACACATTCAACAAAGCTTTTATAATCATATGAAAGTTAAATACATTCAAACAAAGCTTTTTGACTCATATGAAGTTCAATTGCTTTCGACAATGCTAATTGAGTCTAATGAAAGTCAAACAAATTCAAACAAAACTTTTTGAATCAAATGAAAGTCAAATGCATTCAACAAAGCTAATTGAGTCAAATGAAAGTCATATACATTCAAACAAAGCTTTTTAAATCAAATGAAAGTCAATTGCATTCCACAAAGCTAATTGAGTCAAATGAAAGTCAAACACTTTCAACAAAGCTTTTATAATCAAATGAAAGTCAAATACATTCAATCAAAGCTTTTTGACTCAAATGAAAGTCAATTGCGCTCCACAATGATAATTGAGTCAAATGAAAGTCAAACACATTCAAACAAAGCTAATTGAGTCATCTGAAAGTCAAACACATTCAAACAAAGCTTTTCGAATCAAATGACAGTCAAATGCATTCAACAAAGCTAATTGAGTCAAATGAAAGTCAAACACTTTCAACAACGCTTTTAGAATAAAATGAAAGTCAAATAAATTCAAACAAAGCTTTTTGAAACAAGTGAAAGTTAAACACATTCATCAAAGCTAATTGAGTCAAATGAAATTCAAACACATTCAAACAAAGCTTTTTGAATCAAATGAAAGTCAAAATGCATTCAACAAAGCTAATTGAGTCAAATGAAAGTCAAACACTTTCAACAAAGCTTTTATAATCAAATGAAAGTCAAATACATTCTACAAAGCTTTTTGACTCAAATGAAAATCAATTGCATTCCATAATGCTAATTGAGTCAAATGAAAGTCAAACACATTCAACAAAGTTAATTGAGTCAACTGAAAGTCAAACACATTCAAACAAAGCTTTTTGAATCAAAAGAAAGTCAAATGCATTCAACAAAGCTAATTGAGTCAAATGAAAGTCAAACACATTCAACAAAGCTTTTAGAATCATATGAAAGTTAAATACATTCAAACAAAGCTTTTTGACTCAAATGAAGTTCAATTGCTTTCGACAATGCTAATTGAGTCTAATGAAAGTCAAACACATTCAACAAAGCTGTTTGAATCAAATGAAAGTCAAATGCATTCAACAAAGCTAATTGAGTCAAATGAAAGTCAAACACTTTCAACAAAGCTTTTATAATAAAATGAAAGTCAAATACATTCAATCAAAGCTTTTTGACTCAAATGAAAGTCAATTGCGCTCCACAATGATAATTGAGTCAAATAAAAGTCAAACACATTCAAACAAAGCTAATTGAGTCAACTGAAAGTCAAACACATTCAAACAAAGCTTTTTGAATCAAATGAAAGTCAAATGCATTCATTAAAGCTAATTGAGTTAAATGAAAGTCAAACACTTTCAACAAAGCTTTTAGAATAAAATGAAAGTCAAACACATTCAAACAAAGCTTTTTGAATCAAGTGAAAGTTAAACACATTCAACAAAGCTAATTGAGTCAAATGAAAGTCAAACACATTCAAACAAAGCTTTTTGAATCAAATGAAAATCAAAATGCATTCAACAAAGCTAATTGAGCCAAATGAAAGTCAAACACTTTGAACAAAGCTTTTAGAATCAAATGAAAGTCAAATACAATTAAACAAAGCTTTTTGAATTAAATGAAAGTCAATTGCATTCCACAATGCTAATTGAGTCAAATGAAAGTCAAACACATTCAACAAAGCTAATTGAGTCAAATGAAAGTCAAACACATTCTAACAAAGCGTTTTGAATTGAATGAAAGTCAAATGCATTGAACAAAGCTAATTGAGTCAAATGAAAGTTAAACACTTTCAACAAAGCTTTTATAATAAAATGAAAGTCAAATACATTTTAAAAAAGCTTTTTGAATCAAATGAAAGTCAATTGCATTCCACAATGATAATTATGTCAAATGAAAGTTAAACACATTCAACAAAGCTAATTGAGTCAAATGAAAGTCAAACACATTCAAACAAAGCTTTTTGAATCAAATGAAAGTCAAATGCATTCAACAAAGCTAATTAAGTCAAATGAAAGTCAAACACTTTCAACAAAGCCTTTAGAATAAAATGAAAGTCAAACACATTCAAACAAAGCTTTTTGAATTAAGTGAAAGTTAAACACATTCAACAAAGCTAATTGAGTCAAATGAAAGTCAAACACATTCAAACAAAGCTAATTGAGTCAACTGAAAGTCAAACACATTCAAACAAAGCTTTTTGAATCAAATGAAAGTCAAATGCATTCAACAAAGCTAATTGAGTCAAATGAAAGTCAAACACTTTCAACAAAGCTTTTAGAATAAAATGAAAGTCTAATAAATTCAAACAAAGCTTTTTGAAACAAGTGAAAGTTAAACACATTCATCAAAGCTAATTGAGTCAAATGAAATTCAAACACATTCAAACAAAGCTTATTGAATCAAATGAAAGTCAAAATGCATTCAACAAAGCTAATTGAGTCAAATGAAAGTCAAACACTTTCAACAAAGCTTTTATAATCAAATGAAAGTCAAATACATTCTAACAAAGCTTTTTGACTCAAATGAAAATCAATTGCATTCCACAATGCTAATTGAGTCAAATGAAAGTCAAACACATTCAACAAAGCTAATTGAGTCAACTGAAAGTCAAACACATTCAAACAATGCTTTTTGAATCAAAAGAAAGTCAAATGCATTCAACAAAGCTAATTGAGTCAAATGAAAGTCAAACACATTCAACAATGCTTTTAGAATCATATGAAAGTTAAATACATTCAAACAAAGCTTTTTGACTCAAATGAAGTTCAATTGCTTTCAACAATGCTAATTGAGTCTAATGAAAGTCAAACACATTCAACAAAGCTGTTTGAATCAAATGAAAGTCAAATGCATTCAACAAAGCTAATTGAGTCAAATGAAAGTCAAACACTTTCAACAAAGCTTTTATAATCAAATGAAAGTCAAATACATTCAATCAAAGCTTTTTGACTCAAATGAAAGTCAATTGCGCTCCACAATGATAATTGAGTCAAATGAAAGTCAAACACATTCAAACAAAGCTAATTGAGTCAACTGAAAGTCAAACACATTCAAACAAAGCTTTTTGAATCAAATGAAAGTCAAATGCATTCAACAAAGCTGATTAAGTCAAATGAAAGTCAAACACTTTCAACAAAGCTTTTAGAATAAAATGAAAGTCAAACACATTCAAACGAAGCTTTTTTAATCAAGTGAAAGTTAAACACATTCAACAAAGCTAATTGAGTCAAATGAAAGTCAAACACATTCAAACAAAGCTTTTTGAATCAAATGAAAGTCAAAATGCATTCAACAAAGCTAATTGAGTCAAATGAAAGTCAAACACTTTCAACAAAGCTTTTAGAATCAAATGAAAGTCAAATACAATTTAACAAAGCTTTTTGAATTAAATGAAAGTCAATTGCATTCCACAATGCTAATTGAGTCAAATGAAAGTCAAACACATTCAACAAAGCTAATTGAGTCAAATGAAAGTCAAACACATTCTAACAAAGCTTTTTGAATCAAATGAAAGTCAAATGCATTCAACAAAGCTAATTGAGTCAAATGAATGTCAAACACTTTCAACAAAGCTTTTAGATTAAAATGAAAGTCAAACACATTCAAACAAAGCTTTTTGAATCAAGTGAAAGTTAAACACATTCAACAAAGCTAATTGAGTCAAATGAAAGTCAAACACATTCAAACAAAGCTTTTTGAATCAAATGAAAGTCAAAATGCATTCAACAAAGCTAATTGAGTCAAATGAAAGTCAAACACTTTCAACAAAGCTTTTAGAATCAAATGAAAGTCAAATACAATTAAACAAAGCTTTTTGAATTAAATGAAAGTCAATTGCATTCCACAATGCTAATTGAGTCAAATGAAAGTCAAACACATTCAACAAAGCAAATTGAGTCAAATGAAAGTCAAACACATTCTAACAAAGCGTTTTGAATCAAATGAAAGTCAAATGCATTCAAAAAAGCTAATTGAGTCAAATGAAAGTTAAACACTTTCAACAAAGCTTTTATAATAAATTGAAAGTCAATTACATTTTAAAAAAGCTTTTTGAATCAAATTAAAGTCAATTGCATTCCACAATGATAATTAAGTCAAATGAAAGTCAAACACATTCAACAATCCTAATTGAGTCAAATAAAAGTCAAACACATTCAAACAAAGCTTTTTGAATTAAATGACAGTCAAATGCAATCAACAAAGCTAATTGAGTCAAAGGAAAGTCAAACACTTTCAACAAAGCTCTAATAATACAATGAAAGTCAAATACATTCAAACAAAGCTTTTTTAATCAAATGAATGTCACTTGCATTCCACAATGTTTATTGAGTCAAATGAAGTCTAACACATTCAACAAAGCTAATTGAGTCAAAAGAAAGTCAAACACATTCAAACAAAGCTTTTTGAATCAAATGAAAGTCAAATGAATTCAACAAAGCTAATTGAGTCAAATGAAAGTTAAACACTTTCAACAAAGCTTTTAGAATCAAATGAAAGTCAAATACATTTAAACAAAGCTTTTTGAATCAAATGAAAGTCAATTGCATTCCACAATGCTAATTGAGTCAAATGAAAGTCAAACACAGTCAACAAAGCTAATTGAGTCAAATGAAAGTCAAACACATTTAAACAAAGCTTTTTGAATCAAAAGAAAGTCAAATGCATTCAACAAAGCTTATTGAGTCAAATGAAAGTCAAACACTTTCAACAAAGCTTTTAGAATCATATGAAAGTTAAATACATTCAAACAAAGCTTTTTGACTCAAATGAAGTTCAATTGCTATCGACAATGCTAATTGAGTCTAATGAAAGTCAAACAAATTCAACAAAGCTTTTTGAATCAAATTAAAGTCAAATGCATTCAACAAAGCTAATTGAGTCAAATGAAAGTCAAACACTTTCAACAAAGCTTTTATAATCAAATGAAAGTCAAATACATTCAAACAAAGCTTTTTAAATCAAATGAAAGTCAAAAAAGCTTTTAGAATCATATGAAAGTTAAATACATTCAAACAAAGCTTTTTGACTCAAATGAAGTTCAATTGCTTTCGACAATGCTAATTGAGTCTAATGAAAGTCAAACACATTCAACAAAGCTTTTTGAATCAAATGAAAGTCAAATGCATTCAACAAAGCTAATTGAGTCAAATGAAAGTCAAACACTTTCAACAAAGCTTTTATAATCAAATGAAAGTCAAATACATTCAATCAAAGCTTTTTGACTCAAATGAAAGTCAATTGCGCTCCACAATGATAATTGAGTCTAATGAAAGTCAAACACATTCAAACAAAGCTTTTTGAATCAAATAAAAGTCAAATGCATTCAACAAAGCTAATTGAGTCAAATGAAAGTCAAACACTTTCAACAAAGCTTTTAGAATAAAATGAAAGTCAAATAAATTCAAACAAAGCTTTTTGAATCAAGTGAAAGTTAAACACATTCATCAAAGCTAATTGAGTCAAATGAAAGTCAAACACATTCAAACAAAACTTTTTAAATCAAATGAAAGTCAAAATGCATTCAACAAAGCTAATTGAGTCAAATGAAAGTCAAACACTTTCAACAAAGCTTTTATAATCAAATGAAAGTCAAATACATTCTAACAAAGCTTTTTGACTCAAATGAAAATCAATTGCATTTCACAATGCTAACTGAGTCAAATGAAAGTCAAACACATTCAACAAAGCTAATTGAGTCAACTGAAAGTCAAACACATTCAAACAAAGCTTTTTGAATCAAAAGAAAGTCAAATGCATTCAACAAAGCTAATTGAGTCAAATGATAGTCAAACACTTTCAACAAAGCTTTTATAATCAAATGAAAGTCAAATAATTCAATCAAAGCTTTTTGACTCAAATGAAAGTCAATAGCGCTCCACAATGATAATTGAGTCAAATGAAAGTCAAACACATTCAAACAAAGCTAATTGAGTCAACTGAAAGTCAAACACATTCAAACAAAGCTTTTTGAATCAAATGAAAGTCAAATGCATTCAACAAAGCTAATTGAGTCAAATGAAAGTCAAACACATTCAACAAAGCTTTTAGAATCATATGAAAGTTAAATACATTCAAACAAAGATTTTTGACTCAAATGAAGTTCAATTGCTTTCGACAATGCTAATTGAGTCTAATGAAAGTCAAACACATTCAACAAAGCTGTTTGAATCAAATGAAAGTCAAATTTATTCAACAAAGCTAATTGAGTCAAATGAAAGTCAAACACTTTCAACAAAGCTTTTATAATCAAATGAAAGTCAAATACATTCAATCAAAGCTTTTTGACTCAAATGAAAGTCAATTGCGCTCCACAATGATAATTGAGTCAAATGAAAGTCAAACACATTCAAACAAAGCTAATTGAGTCAACTGAAAGTCAAACACATTCAAACAAAGCTTTTTGAATCAAATGAATGTCAAATGCATTCAACAAAGCAAATTGAGTCAAATGAAAGTCAAACACTTTCAACAAAGCTTTTAGAATAAAATGAAAGTCAAACACATTCAAACATAGCTTTTTGAATCAAGTGAAAGTTAAACACATTCAACAAAGCTAATTGAGTCAAATGAAAGTCAAACACATTCAAACAAAGCTTTTTGAATCAAATGAAAATCAAAATGCATTCAACAAAGCTAATTGAGCCAAATGAAAGTCAAACACTTTCAACAAAGCTTTTAGAATCAAATGAAAGTCAAATACAATTAAACAAAGCTTTTTGAATTAAATGAAAGTCAATTGCATTCCACAATGCTAATTGAGTCAAATGAAAGTCAAACACATTCAACAAAGCAAATTGAGTCAAATGAAAATCAAACACATTCTAACAAAGCGTTTTGAATCGAATGAAAGTCGAATGCATTGAACAAAGCTAATTGAGTCAAATGAAAGTTAAACACTTTCAACAAAGCTTTTATAATAAAATGAAAGTCAAATACATTTTAAAAAAGCTTTTTGAATCAAATGAAAGTCAATTGCATTCCACAATGATAATTATGTCAAATGAAAGTTAAACACATTCAACAAAGCTAATTGAGTCAAATGAAAGTCAAACACATTCAAACAAAGCTTTTTGAATCAAATGAAAGTCAAATGCATTCAACAAAGCTAATTGAGTCAAATGAAAGTCAAACACTTTCAACAAAGCCTTTAGAATAAAATGAAAGTCAAACACATTCAAACAAAGCTTTTTGAATCAAGTGAAAGTTAAACACATTCAACAAAGCTAATTGAGTCAAATGAAAGTAAAACACATTCAAACAAAGCTAATTGAGTCAACTGAAAGTCAAACACATTCAAACAAAGCTTTTTGAATCAAATGAAAGTCAAATGCATTCAACAAAGCTAATTGAGTCAAATGAAAGTCAAACACTTTCAACAAAGCTTTTAGAATAAAATGAAAGTCAAATAAATTCAAACAAAGCTTTTTGAAACAAGTGAAAGTTAAACACATTCATCAAAGCTAATTGAGTCAAATGAAATTCAAATACATTCAAACAAAGCTTTTTGAATCAAATGAAAGTCAAAATGCATTCAACAAAGCTAATTGAGTCAAATGAAAGTCAAACACTTTCAACAAAGCTTTTATAGTCAAATGAAACTCAAATACATTCTAACAAAGCTTTTTGACTCAAATGAAAATCAATTGCATTCCACAATGATAATTGAGTCAAATGAAAGTCAAACACATTCAACAAAGCTAATTGAGTCAACTGAAAGTCAAACACATTCAAACAAAGCTTTTTGAATCAAAAGAAAGTCAAATGCATTCAACAAAGCTAATTGAGTCAAATGAAAGTCAAACACATTCAACAATGCTTTTAGAATCATATGAAAGTTAAATACATTCAAACAAAGCTTTTTGACTCAAATGAAGTTCAATTGCTTTCGACAATGCTAATTGAATCTAATGAAAGTCAAACACATTCAACAAAGCTGTTTGAATCAAATGAAAGTCAAATGCATTCAACAAAGCTAATTGAGTCAAATGAAAGTCAAACACTTTCAACAAAGCTTTTATAATAAAATGAAAGTCAAATACATTCAATCAAAGCTTTTTGACTCAAATGAAAGTCAATTGCGCTCCACAATGATAATTGAGTCAAATGAAAGTCAAACACATTCAAACAAAGCTAATTGAGTCAACTGAAAGTCAAACACATTCAAACAAAGCTTTTTGAATCAAATGAAAGTCAAATGCATTCAACAAAGCTGATTAAGTCAAATGAAAGTCAAACACTTTCAACAAAGCTTTTAGAATAAAATGAAAGTCAAACACATTCAAACGAAGCTTTTTTAATCAAGTGAAAGTTAAACACATTCAACAAAGCTAATTGAGTCAAATGAAAGTCAAACACATTCAAACAAAGCTTTTTGAATCAAATGAAAGTCAAAATGCATTCAACAAAGCTAATTGAGTCAAATGAAAGTCAAACACTTTCAACAAAGCTTTTAGAATCAAATGAAAGTCAAATACAATTTAACAAAGCTTTTTGAATTAAATGAAAGTCAATTGCATTCCACAATGCTAATTGAGTCAAATGAAAGTCAAACACATTCAACAAAGCTAATTGAGTCAAATGAAAGTCAAACACATTCTAACAAAGCTTTTTGAATCAAATGAAAGTCAAATGCATTCAACAAAGCTAATTGAGTCAAATGAATGTCAAACACTTTCAACAAAGCTTTTAGATTAAAATGAAAGTCAAACACATTCAAACAAAGCTTTTTGAATCAAGTGAAAGTTAAACACATTCAACAAAGCTAATTGAGTCAAATGAAAGTCAAACACATTCAAACAAAGCTTTTTGAATCAAATGAAAGTCAAATGCATTCAACAAAGCTAATTGAGTCAAATGAAAGTCAAACACTTTCAACAAAGCTTTTAGAATAAAATGAAAGTCAAACACATTCAAACAAAGCTTTTTGAATCAAGTGAAAGTTAAACACATTCAACAAAGCTAAATGAGTCAAATGAAAGTCAAACACATTCAAACAAAGCTTTTTGAATCAAATGAAAGTCAAAATGCATTCAACAAAGCTAATTGAGTCAAATGAAAGTCAAACACTTTCAACAAAGCTTTTAGAATCAAATGAAAGTCAAATACAATTAAACAAAGCTTTTTGAATTAAATGAAAGTCAATTGCATTCCACAATGCTAATTGAGTCAAATGAAAGTCAAACACATTCAACAAAGCTAATTGAGTCAAATGAAAGTCAAACACATTCTAACAAAGCGTTTTGAATCGAATGAAAGTCAAATGCATTGACCAAAGCTAATTGAGTCAAATGAAAGTTAAACACTTTCAACAAAGCTTTTATAATAAAATGAAAGTCAAATACATTGTAAAAAAGCTTTTTGAATCAAATGAAAGTCAATTGCATTCCACAATGATAATTATGTCAAATGAAAGTTAAACACATTCAACAAAGCTAATTGAGTCAAATGAAAGTCAAACACATTCAAACAAAGCTTTTTGAATCAAATGAAAGTCAAATGCATTCAACAAAGCTAATTGATTCAAATGAAAGTCAAACACTTTCAACAAAGCTTTTAGAATCAAATGAAAGTCAAATACATTCAATCAAAGCTTTTTGACTCAAATGAAAGTCAATTGCATTCCACAATGCTAATTGAGTCAAATGAAAGTCAAACACATTCAACAAAGCTAATTGAGTCAACTGAAAGTCAAACACATTCAAACAAAGCTTTTTGAATCAAATGAAAGTCAAATGCATTCAACAAAGCTAATTGAGTCAAATGAAAGTCAAACACTTTCAACAAAGCTTTTATAATCAAATGAAAGTCAAATACATTCAAACAAAGCTTTTTGAATCAAATGAAAGTCAATTGCGCTCCACAATGATAATTGAGTCAAATGAAAGTCAAACACATTCAAACAAAGCTTTTTGAATCAAATGAAAGTCAAATGCATTCAACAAAGCTAATTGAGTCAAATGAAAGTCAAGCACTTTCAACAAAGGTTTTAGAATCAAATGAAAGTCAAATACATTCAAACAAAGCTTTTTGAATCAAATGAAAGTCAATTGCATTCCACAATGCTAATTGAGTCAAATGAAAGTCAAACACATTCAACAAAGCTAATTGAGTCAAATGAAAGTAAAACACATTCAAACAAAGCTTTTTGAATCAAAAGAAAGTCAAATGCATTCAACAAAGCTAATTGAGTCAAATGAAAGTCAAACACATTCAACAAAGCTTTTAGAATCATATGAAAGTTAAATACATTCAAACAAAGCTTTTTGACTCAAATGAAGTTCAATTGCTTTCGACAATGCTAATTGAGTCTAATGAAAGTCAAACACATTCAACAAAGCTTTTTGAATCAAATGAAAGTCAAATGCATTCAACAAAGCTAATTGAGTCAAATGAAAGTCAAACACTTTCAACAAAGCTTTTATAATCAAATGAAAGTCAAATACATTCAATCAAAGCTTCTTGACTCAAATGAAAGTCAATTGCGCTCCACAATGATAATTGAGTCAAATGAAAGTCAAACACATTCAAACAAAGCTAATTGAGTCAACTGAAAGTCAATTACATTCAAACAAAGCTTTTTGAATCAAATGAAAGTCAAATGCATTCAACAAAGCTAATTAAGTCAAATGAAAGTCAAACACTTTCAACAAAGCTTTTAGAATAAAATGAAAGTCAAACACATTCAAACATAGCTTTTTGAATCAAGTGAAAGTTAAACACATTCAACAAAGCTAATTGAGTCAAATGAAAGTCAAACACATTCAAACAAAGCTTTTTGAATCAAATGAAAGTCAAAATGCATTCAACAAAGCTAATTGAGTCATATGAAAGTCAAACACTTTCAACAAAGCTTTTAGAATCAAATGAAAGTCAAATACAATTAAACAAAGCTTTTTGAATTAAATGAAAGTCAATTGCATTCCACAATGCTAATTGAGTCAAATGAAAGTCAAACACATTCAACAAATCTAATTGAGTCAAATGAAAGTCAAACACATTCTAACAAAGCGTTTTGAATCAAATGAAAGTCAAATGCATTGAACAAAGCTAATTGAGTCAAATGAAAGTTAAACACTTTCAACAAAGCTTTTATAATAAAATGAAAGTCAAATACATTTTAAAAAAGCTTTTTGAATCAAATGAAAGTCAATTGCATTCCACAATGATAATTATGTCAAATGAAAGTTAAACACATTCAACAAAGCTAATTGAGTCAAATGAAAGTCAAACACATTCAAACAAAGCTTTTTGAATCAAATGAAAGTCAAATGCATTCAACAAAGCTAATTGATTCAAATGAAAGTCAAACACTTTCAACAAAGCTTTTAGAATCAAATGAAAGTCAAATACATTAAATCAAAGCTTTTTGACTCAAATGAAAGTCAATTGCATTCCACAATGCTAATTGAGTCAAATGAAAGTCAAACACATTCAACAAAGCTAATTGAGTCAACTGAAAGTCAAACACATTCAAACAAAGCTTTTTGAATCAAATGAAAGTCAAATGCATTCAACAAAGCTAATTGAGTCAAATGAAAGTCAAACACATTCAAACAAAGCTTTTTGAATCAAATGAAAGTCAAATGCATTCAACAAAGCTAATTGATTCAAATGAAAGTCAAACACTTTCAACAAAGCTTTTAGAATCAAATGAAAGTCAAATACATTCAATCAAAGCTTTTTGACTCAAATGAAAGTCAATTGCATTCCACAATGCTAATTGAGTCAAATGAAAGTCAAACACTTTCAACAAAGCTTTTAGAATCAAATGAAAGTCAAATACAATTTAACAAAGCTTTTTGAATTAAATGAAAGTCAATTGCATTCCACAATGCTAATTGAGTCAAATGAAAGTCAAACACATTCAACAAAGCTAATTGAGTCAAATGAAAGTCAAACACATTCTAACAAAGCTTTTTGAATCAAATGAAAGTCAAATGCATTCAACAAAGCTAATTGAGTCAAATGAATGTCAAACACTTTCAACAAAGCTTTTAGATTAAAATGAAAGTCAAACACATTCAAACAAAGCTTTTTGAATCAAGTGAAAGTTAAACACATTCAACAAAGCTAATTGAGTCAAATGAAAGTCAAACACATTCAAACAAAGCTTTTTGAATCAAATGAAAGTCAAATGCATTCAACAAAGCTAATTGAGTCAAATGAAAGTCAAACACTTTCAACAAAGCTTTTAGAATAAAATGAAAGTCAAACACATTCAAACAAAGCTTTTTGAATCAAGTGAAAGTTAAACACATTCAACAAAGCTAAATGAGTCAAATGAAAGTCAAACACATTCAAACAAAGCTTTTTGAATCAAATGAAAGTCAAAATGCATTCAACAAAGCTAATTGAGTCAAATGAAAGTCAAACACTTTCAACAAAGCTTTTAGAATCAAATGAAAGTCAAATACAATTAAACAAAGCTTTTTGAATTAAATGAAAGTCAATTGCATTCCACAATGCTAATTGAGTCAAATGAAAGTCAAACACATTCAACAAAGCTAATTGAGTCAAATGAAAGTCAAACACATTCTAACAAAGCGTTTTGAATCGAATGAAAGTCAAATGCATTGACCAAAGCTAATTGAGTCAAATGAAAGTTAAACACTTTCAACAAAGCTTTTATAATAAAATGAAAGTCAAATACATTGTAAAAAAGCTTTTTGAATCAAATGAAAGTCAATTGCATTCCACAATGATAATTATGTCAAATGAAAGTTAAACACATTCAACAAAGCTAATTGAGTCAAATGAAAGTCAAACACATTCAAACAAAGCTTTTTGAATCAAATGAAAGTCAAATGCATTCAACAAAGCTAATTGATTCAAATGAAAGTCAAACACTTTCAACAAAGCTTTTAGAATCAAATGAAAGTCAAATACATTCAATCAAAGCTTTTTGACTCAAATGAAAGTCAATTGCATTCCACAATGCTAATTGAGTCAAATGAAAGTCAAACACATTCAACAAAGCTAATTGAGTCAACTGAAAGTCAAACACATTCAAACAAAGCTTTTTGAATCAAATGAAAGTCAAATGCATTCAACAAAGCTAATTGAGTCAAATGAAAGTCAAACACTTTCAACAAAGCTTTTATAATCAAATGAAAGTCAAATACATTCAAACAAAGCTTTTTGAATCAAATGAAAGTCAATTGCGCTCCACAATGATAATTGAGTCAAATGAAAGTCAAACACATTCAAACAAAGCTTTTTGAATCAAATGAAAGTCAAATGCATTCAACAAAGCTAATTGAGTCAAATGAAAGTCAAGCACTTTCAACAAAGGTTTTAGAATCAAATGAAAGTCAAATACATTCAAACAAAGCTTTTTGAATCAAATGAAAGTCAATTGCATTCCACAATGCTAATTGAGTCAAATGAAAGTCAAACACATTCAACAAAGCTAATTGAGTCAAATGAAAGTAAAACACATTCAAACAAAGCTTTTTGAATCAAAAGAAAGTCAAATGCATTCAACAAAGCTAATTGAGTCAAATGAAAGTCAAACACATTCAACAAAGCTTTTAGAATCATATGAAAGTTAAATACATTCAAACAAAGCTTTTTGACTCAAATGAAGTTCAATTGCTTTCGACAATGCTAATTGAGTCTAATGAAAGTCAAACACATTCAACAAAGCTTTTTGAATCAAATGAAAGTCAAATGCATTCAACAAAGCTAATTGAGTCAAATGAAAGTCAAACACTTTCAACAAAGCTTTTATAATCAAATGAAAGTCAAATACATTCAATCAAAGCTTCTTGACTCAAATGAAAGTCAATTGCGCTCCACAATGATAATTGAGTCAAATGAAAGTCAAACACATTCAAACAAAGCTAATTGAGTCAACTGAAAGTCAATTACATTCAAACAAAGCTTTTTGAATCAAATGAAAGTCAAATGCATTCAACAAAGCTAATTAAGTCAAATGAAAGTCAAACACTTTCAACAAAGCTTTTAGAATAAAATGAAAGTCAAACACATTCAAACATAGCTTTTTGAATCAAGTGAAAGTTAAACACATTCAACAAAGCTAATTGAGTCAAATGAAAGTCAAACACATTCAAACAAAGCTTTTTGAATCAAATGAAAGTCAAAATGCATTCAACAAAGCTAATTGAGTCATATGAAAGTCAAACACTTTCAACAAAGCTTTTAGAATCAAATGAAAGTCAAATACAATTAAACAAAGCTTTTTGAATTAAATGAAAGTCAATTGCATTCCACAATGCTAATTGAGTCAAATGAAAGTCAAACACATTCAACAAATCTAATTGAGTCAAATGAAAGTCAAACACATTCTAACAAAGCGTTTTGAATCAAATGAAAGTCAAATGCATTGAACAAAGCTAATTGAGTCAAATGAAAGTTAAACACTTTCAACAAAGCTTTTATAATAAAATGAAAGTCAAATACATTTTAAAAAAGCTTTTTGAATCAAATGAAAGTCAATTGCATTCCACAATGATAATTATGTCAAATGAAAGTTAAACACATTCAACAAAGCTAATTGAGTCAAATGAAAGTCAAACACATTCAAACAAAGCTTTTTGAATCAAATGAAAGTCAAATGCATTCAACAAAGCTAATTGATTCAAATGAAAGTCAAACACTTTCAACAAAGCTTTTAGAATCAAATGAAAGTCAAATACATTAAATCAAAGCTTTTTGACTCAAATGAAAGTCAATTGCATTCCACAATGCTAATTGAGTCAAATGAAAGTCAAACACATTCAACAAAGCTAATTGAGTCAACTGAAAGTCAAACACATTCAAACAAAGCTTTTTGAATCAAATGAAAGTCAAATGCATTCAACAAAGCTAATTGAGTCAAATGAAAGTCAAACACATTCAAACAAAGCTTTTTGAATCAAATGAAAGTCAAATGCATTCAACAAAGCTAATTGATTCAAATGAAAGTCAAACACTTTCAACAAAGCTTTTAGAATCAAATGAAAGTCAAATACATTCAATCAAAGCTTTTTGACTCAAATGAAAGTCAATTGCATTCCACAATGCTAATTGAGTCAAATGAAAGTCAAACACTTTCAACAAAGCTTTTAGAATCAAATGAAAGTCAAATACAATTTAACAAAGCTTTTTGAATTAAATGAAAGTCAATTGCATTCCACAATGCTAATTGAGTCAAATGAAAGTCAAACACATTCAACAAAGCTAATTGAGTCAAATGAAAGTCAAACACATTCTAACAAAGCTTTTTGAATCAAATGAAAGTCAAATGCATTCAACAAAGCTAATTGAGTCAAATGAATGTCAAACACTTTCAACAAAGCTTTTAGATTAAAATGAAAGTCAAACACATTCAAACAAAGCTTTTTGAATCAAGTGAAAGTTAAACACATTCAACAAAGCTAATTGAGTCAAATGAAAGTCAAACACATTCAAACAAAGCTTTTTGAATCAAATGAAAGTCAAATGCATTCAACAAAGCTAATTGAGTCAAATGAAAGTCAAACACTTTCAACAAAGCTTTTAGAATAAAATGAAAGTCAAACACATTCAAACAAAGCTTTTTGAATCAAGTGAAAGTTAAACACATTCAACAAAGCTAAATGAGTCAAATGAAAGTCAAACACATTCAAACAAAGCTTTTTGAATCAAATGAAAGTCAAAATGCATTCAACAAAGCTAATTGAGTCAAATGAAAGTCAAACACTTTCAACAAAGCTTTTAGAATCAAATGAAAGTCAAATACAATTAAACAAAGCTTTTTGAATTAAATGAAAGTCAATTGCATTCCACAATGCTAATTGAGTCAAATGAAAGTCAAACACATTCAACAAAGCTAATTGAGTCAAATGAAAGTCAAACACATTCTAACAAAGCGTTTTGAATCGAATGAAAGTCAAATGCATTGACCAAAGCTAATTGAGTCAAATGAAAGTTAAACACTTTCAACAAAGCTTTTATAA
The DNA here is from genome assembly GCA_024500155.1 of Chenopodium formosanum. Classification (NCBI taxonomy): domain Eukaryota; kingdom Viridiplantae; phylum Streptophyta; class Magnoliopsida; order Caryophyllales; family Amaranthaceae; genus Chenopodium; species Chenopodium formosanum. The sequence continues at coordinate 20,761,414 of CM044870.1, read as the reverse complement.
TAAAATGAAAGTCAAATACATTGTAAAAAAGCTTTTTGAATCAAATGAAAGTCAATTGCATTCCACAATGATAATTATGTCAAATGAAAGTTAAACACATTCAACAAAGCTAATTGAGTCAAATGAAAGTCAAACACATTCAAACAAAGCTTTTTGAATCAAATGAAAGTCAAATGCATTCAACAAAGCTAATTGATTCAAATGAAAGTCAAACACTTTCAACAAAGCTTTTAGAATCAAATGAAAGTCAAATACATTCAATCAAAGCTTTTTGACTCAAATGAAAGTCAATTGCATTCCACAATGCTAATTGAGTCAAATGAAAGTCAAACACATTCAACAAAGCTAATTGAGTCAACTGAAAGTCAAACACATTCAAACAAAGCTTTTTGAATCAAATGAAAGTCAAATGCATTCAACAAAGCTAATTGAGTCAAATGAAAGTCAAACACTTTCAACAAAGCTTTTATAATCAAATGAAAGTCAAATACATTCAAACAAAGCTTTTTGAATCAAATGAAAGTCAATTGCGCTCCACAATGATAATTGAGTCAAATGAAAGTCAAACACATTCAAACAAAGCTTTTTGAATCAAATGAAAGTCAAATGCATTCAACAAAGCTAATTGAGTCAAATGAAAGTCAAGCACTTTCAACAAAGGTTTTAGAATCAAATGAAAGTCAAATACATTCAAACAAAGCTTTTTGAATCAAATGAAAGTCAATTGCATTCCACAATGCTAATTGAGTCAAATGAAAGTCAAACACATTCAACAAAGCTAATTGAGTCAAATGAAAGTAAAACACATTCAAACAAAGCTTTTTGAATCAAAAGAAAGTCAAATGCATTCAACAAAGCTAATTGAGTCAAATGAAAGTCAAACACATTCAACAAAGCTTTTAGAATCATATGAAAGTTAAATACATTCAAACAAAGCTTTTTGACTCAAATGAAGTTCAATTGCTTTCGACAATGCTAATTGAGTCTAATGAAAGTCAAACACATTCAACAAAGCTTTTTGAATCAAATGAAAGTCAAATGCATTCAACAAAGCTAATTGAGTCAAATGAAAGTCAAACACTTTCAACAAAGCTTTTATAATCAAATGAAAGTCAAATACATTCAATCAAAGCTTCTTGACTCAAATGAAAGTCAATTGCGCTCCACAATGATAATTGAGTCAAATGAAAGTCAAACACATTCAAACAAAGCTAATTGAGTCAACTGAAAGTCAATTACATTCAAACAAAGCTTTTTGAATCAAATGAAAGTCAAATGCATTCAACAAAGCTAATTAAGTCAAATGAAAGTCAAACACTTTCAACAAAGCTTTTAGAATAAAATGAAAGTCAAACACATTCAAACATAGCTTTTTGAATCAAGTGAAAGTTAAACACATTCAACAAAGCTAATTGAGTCAAATGAAAGTCAAACACATTCAAACAAAGCTTTTTGAATCAAATGAAAGTCAAAATGCATTCAACAAAGCTAATTGAGTCATATGAAAGTCAAACACTTTCAACAAAGCTTTTAGAATCAAATGAAAGTCAAATACAATTAAACAAAGCTTTTTGAATTAAATGAAAGTCAATTGCATTCCACAATGCTAATTGAGTCAAATGAAAGTCAAACACATTCAACAAATCTAATTGAGTCAAATGAAAGTCAAACACATTCTAACAAAGCGTTTTGAATCAAATGAAAGTCAAATGCATTGAACAAAGCTAATTGAGTCAAATGAAAGTTAAACACTTTCAACAAAGCTTTTATAATAAAATGAAAGTCAAATACATTTTAAAAAAGCTTTTTGAATCAAATGAAAGTCAATTGCATTCCACAATGATAATTATGTCAAATGAAAGTTAAACACATTCAACAAAGCTAATTGAGTCAAATGAAAGTCAAACACATTCAAACAAAGCTTTTTGAATCAAATGAAAGTCAAATGCATTCAACAAAGCTAATTGATTCAAATGAAAGTCAAACACTTTCAACAAAGCTTTTAGAATCAAATGAAAGTCAAATACATTAAATCAAAGCTTTTTGACTCAAATGAAAGTCAATTGCATTCCACAATGCTAATTGAGTCAAATGAAAGTCAAACACATTCAACAAAGCTAATTGAGTCAACTGAAAGTCAAACACATTCAAACAAAGCTTTTTGAATCAAATGAAAGTCAAATGCATTCAACAAAGCTAATTGAGTCAAATGAAAGTCAAACACATTCAAACAAAGCTTTTTGAATCAAATGAAAGTCAAATGCATTCAACAAAGCTAATTGATTCAAATGAAAGTCAAACACTTTCAACAAAGCTTTTAGAATCAAATGAAAGTCAAATACATTCAATCAAAGCTTTTTGACTCAAATGAAAGTCAATTGCATTCCACAATGCTAATTGAGTCAAATGAAAGTCAAACACATTCAACAAAGCTAATTGAGTCAACTGAAAGTCAAACACATTCAAACAAAGCTTTTTGAATCAAATGAAAGTCAAATGCATTCAATAAAGCTAATTGAGTCAAATGAAAGTCAAACACTTTCAACAAAGCTTTTATAATCAAATGAAAGTCAAATACATTCAAACAAAGCTTTTTGAATCAAATGAAAGTCAATTGCGCTCCACAATGATAATTGAGTCAAATGAAAGTCAAACACATTCAAACAAAGCTTTTTGAATCAAATGAAAGTCAAATGCATTCAACAAAGCTAATTGAGTCAAATGAAAGTCAAACACATTCAAACAAAGCTTTTTGAATCAAATGAAAGTCAAATGCATTCAACAAAGCTAATTGATTCAAATGAAAGTCAAACACTTTCAACAAAGCTTTTAGAATCAAATGAAAGTCAAATACATTCAATCAAAGCTTTTTGACTCAAATGAAAGTCAATTGCATTCCACAATGCTAATTGAGTCAAATGAAAGTCAAACACATTCAAACAAAGCTAATTGAGTCAACTGAAAGTCAAACACATTCAAACAAAGCTTTTTGAATCAAATGAAAGTCAAATGCCTTCAACAAAGCTAATTGAGTCAAATGAAAGTCAAACACTTTCAACAAAGCTTTTAGAATAAAATGAAAGTCAAACACATTCACACAAAGCTTTTTGAATCAAGTGAAAGTTAAACACATTCAACAAAGCTAATTGAGTCAAATGAAAGTCAAACACATTCAAACAAAGCTTTTTGAATCAAATGAAAGTCAAAATGCATTCAACAAAGCTAATTGAGTCAAATAAAAGTCAAACACTTTCAACAAAGCTTTTAGAATCAAATGAAAGTCAAATACAATTAAACAAAGCTTTTTGAATTAAATGAAAGTCAATTGCATTCCACAATGCTAATTGAGTCAAATGAAAGTCAAACACATTCAACAAAGCTAATTGAGTCAAATGAAAGTCAAACACATTCTAACAAAGCGTTTTGAATCAAATGAAAGTCAAATGCATTGAACAAAGCTAATTGAGTCAAATGAAAGTTAAACACTTTCAACAAAGCTTTTATAATAAAATGAAAATCAAATACATTTTAAAAAAGCTTTTTGAATCAAATGAAAGTCAATTGCATTCTGTTTAGGGTATTTTTACCCCGCCATGTGGCCTAATCGGAGGGCGACACGTGTCAGCCCAAGGATAGTCCAAAGTGGACCATTCCCCGCTTGACAGGTGTCATCCCAGATATTTGGGAAAATGTCGGCCTTCAGGCCCAAATCCCGAGAAAGCCGTAGAACGGCGCAGCCCACCAATGATTAGGGTTTGATACCCTAATCAGGGGCACAATTCCCAATGACCCTATAAATAGGGAGATTCCCCTCTTTTGGAGGGTAGGTTCACATTTTTAAGGTATTCATTGAAAACCGTCCCTTTGATAGAGACAACTGAGCTTGGAATCCAAGCAGATCCCCACCTTAATTTCCGCACCTTTTACTCTACTTCAAGTTATTAACTTGAGCGTTGGAGGCGGAGCACCATCCAACCGGTGTCTCCGTTAATTTTGCAGGTACAGAGCCGGCAGGACCAGTCTTCGAGTTGTAACTCTCCCGAGGGACAAAAAACCCCAAAACATTTGGCGCCGTCTGTGGGGAGAGTACCTCAAGATGGTTCAAAACTCTGTACCGATTCTCAATTCTACCCCTCTACGTCCGGGTACCCAGACGGGTAACTTGGATGACTTGCAACCAGTTATTCAACCGGTCGGGTTCGAAATCCCCCGGCCTCCACCTCAGCCTCAGCCAGAGGTATTCACTGAGGAGGAGGATGAGGAGGAAGACAATGATGTTGAGACTTACAAATCTAAGGATGGCTCTCTCATCTCTAAATCCATTCGTTCCAGGGATCAACTGGAGCGAAATGATGACCAGGCGGGCCCAAGCAGGCGCCCACCTGGAAGGCCAGACGGGGAAACCCAGAAGGCCAAAGGTCAAGCCCTAGTCACCCGAGATGAGCTCATGAGATTCATGACCTCTTTCAAAGGTGAAATCAAGGCTATGATCAACAAAAACAAGGCAGGCTCTAGCAAGAGTCAGCCGGCTAAAAAGACTCCCACTTCTGGAAAGAAGAAGAAGCCGGTCAAGGACAGGCAGCCAACTCCTCATCCAAAGGAGAAGGCAGCCGCAACACTTGACTGGTCTAAGATTCTGATGCCCCGGCGACCCCAGCCGGAGGCACAAAATGCGTCTACCTTCGATGCACGACAAGTCATCGATCGAAGGAGGCGGCAGCAGTCTGAGTCAGCTTCCACTTCGAGCTTTCCAGACAGCTTCAAGCAAGCTTCTGCAAGGAATTCTATGTCCTTGCATGAGAGTCGGACAGGCGGTAAAACCGTCAACACCGAACCTCAGCTGATGATAGGGTCTATACCATACGCACCCCAGGCGCAGTATGGGCAATATGGCCTCCAGTTCATGCAGCCACCTCCTTTTGGAGGTCAGGCGGCATATACTCCTGCCCAGCCTCTGGACTGGCAGCTTCGGCTAATGAGGCTAGGCGAACAGCCGTCTGCCTTTGCAGCCAATATAACCGAGGTGGCTCAGCCGACCAAGGTTAAGAATGTTTTGGTGGGCACCTAGATGGTACCACCAACCCGGAAGACCACCTGATGGCATATACCAACCTCATGTGCTTACAGGGGTGGGACGATGCCACCTGGTGTCGTTGTTTCCCGGCTACACTGAAGGGCATTGCCCAGCAGTGGTTTGGCAACCTGCCAGCCGGTTCTGTTGATAGCTTCAAGAGGCTAGCCTTCTTGTTTGCAACCAACTTCTCAATGAACATTCCTGCCAAGAAAACGAGCCTTGATTTGAGCACCGTTAGGCAGGGTGAGAGAGAAGGGCTACGCGCCTATGTCAGGCGGTTCAACCTGGTTAGAATACAGATCCAGGGGCTGTCTGACGAGGTAGCATTCACAGACTTTTTCAAGGGTCTGAGAGACGGGTCGGCTTTTAAGTTCGACCTTGTCAGAAAAGGGGCATTTACGCTACAGGCGGCCCTGAGGGAGGCGGAAAGCTATATACAGGCTACCGACCTCTGCACGCCTGGTGGCCAGTCAGACTCCAAGAAGTCTGACAAACAGAGAGACAGCCGGCCAGCTCAGCCGGGTAATAAAAAAGAAAAGAGCGGAAAGAGAAAAGAAGTCTGGGCGGTCAGCGATTCTGAGCAGCCGTCCCAGAAGAAGAAGAAAGAGTTTAAACCGTACATCCCCAAGTACGAGTTTAACAAAGACTGCAACTCCATCCTCATGGAGGTAAAGGACCGGCTGTCCATTGAGAAGCCGAATCCAATGAAGAGCTCCGTCCAGTCACGGAACAAAAATAAATATTACCAGTTCCATGAGGAGGTTGGCCATGACACCAACGACTGCTTTAGTCTGCAGCGGACGTTGGACCGTCTGGCTGACAAAGGGCTTTTAAAGTCCTACATTTCTAAGTCCCCAGCCGGGGCAAAAAAGAAGAGCAAGGGTCAGTCCTCCAAGGCTACCCAGCCGGCTAGTAGTTCGGATACAGATAAGGATCCGGTCTACACTATAGCAGGCGGATTTTCATGTGGTGGCCCTACCATCCGGGGCACCAAGAGCCATCTTCGAAAGATGGACAAGGATGATGATGAGCAGGCGTCTGCCTCCTCCACCTTCCCAGACGTCCTCATAACTAAGAAGGACAGGGGTAGCGTCCGCCGTCCGCATGACGACCCGGTCGTCATTGAATGTAAGGTTGCCAACCAGCTGGTTGGACGGATCCTTATTGACACCGGCAGCTCGTCGGACATCATCAGCCTCCGGTGCCTGCAGAAGCTGAAGTACAACTCCAGCAGCATGCACCCGGTTACCCACCCCTTGGTCGGTTTTGGGGGTGGGATGGTCTACCCAGCCGGCAGAATTGATTTGCCCATCCGGCTGGGAGAAAAAGGCCAGGGACGGCATGTTGTCGTCAGATTCTTGGTCGTGGAGGAGTTGACCGCCTACAATATTATCCTTGGTAGGCCAACCCTCAACGAAACCAAGGCGGTGATCATCCCGTCTCTCATGCTTGTCAAGTATGAGCGGGATGATGGCTCTGTTGGTTCCCTGAACGGGGATCAGAAGACGGCTCGGGAGTGTTATCTCTCAGCCGTTAAGGATACTGTGGCCTCAGACGGCAAGGGAAGGAACCAATAGACCTTGACGCTGTCAAGGATGCCCCACCAGCCGTTGGTAAGAAGAGAAAAGCGCCTCTGCTGGTGGAGGTGAAAAAAGAGAAAAAATAGCAATCACTGACCGGCGAACGGTCATAAGAGTTCCGTCCCCAACCGGCTGGAGAACACATTGATCTCGTTCTGGACGACAGCCGTCCAGAGCGGACGGTGAAGGTTGGGACGGCTGCTAAAGCTGCTCTGGGTGCAGACTTGCACCTTCTGCTGAAAGAATTCAAAGACATCTTTGCCTTTGAAGTGGAAGAGATGCCAGGCGTCAGCCCGGATCTCGCTGTCCACAAACTCGCCGTGGATCCCAAAAAGAAGCCCATCCGGCAAAAGAAAAGAAACCATGGCGAGGAAAGAAGTCAGGCGGCAGCTGCCGAAATCAAAAGGCTGCTAGACGCCAGGTTCATTCGGCCCTGCAATTTCCCCGACTGGGTGGCCAATGTGGTCCTTGTTAAGAAACCGAATGGGACCTGGCGCATGTGTGTTGATTACACAGACCTCAACAAGGCGTGTCCAAAGGACAGTTACCCGCTTCCAAAGATCGACAGTCTGGTCGACTCTACAGCAGGTCACGCCTTGATGAGCTTCATGGATGCCTACTCCGGCTTCCATCAGATACCCCTCTGGAAAAAAGATCAAGAGAAGACGGCCTTCGTCACTGATTTGGGGTTATTCTATTATACTGTGATGCCGTTTGGCTTGAAGAATGCGCCTGCCACCTTCCAACGAATGATTAATACGGTCTTCATCAATCAACTTGGGAGGAATGTGGAGGCGTACATTGATGACATGATAGTCAAATCCAAGCAACAGGCGGATCACCTTACTGATCTCCGAGAAACATTCACCACCCTCAGGCGGCATAAGGTCATGTTAAACCCCAAGAAATGCGTCTTTGGTGTTGAGTCTGGGAAGTTTCTCGGATTCCTGATTGATCAAAGGGGGATAGAGGCTAACCCCGAAAAGATACAGGCGGTAATTGACATGAAGTCACCCCATTCTGTCAAGGAAGTCCAGAGGCTGACTGGTTGCCTGGCCGCCTTGGGGAGGTTCCTCAGCCGGTCAGGTGACAAATGCCTTTACTTCTTCCAAGCAATCAGGAAGAAGACCAGGTTTGAATGGGGAGACGATGCTGAGACGACATTCCAGAAGTTAAAAGAGCATTTGCACTCTCTGCCTAGGTTGGTCAGTCCTCTACCTAGGGAGACGTTGTATATGTATTTGGCCGTCTCAGACCATGCTCTCAGTGCCGTTCTCCTTGCTGAGCGAGACGGCGTTCAGCTCCCGGTTTACTTCATTAGCCATGTTCTTAAAAATGCTGAACTCCGGTACCCCCTGGTTGAAAAATTTGGCCTTGCTTTGTACATGGCATTCAAAAAATTGAAGCCTTACTTTCTGGCTCATCCGGTGGTAATTTACACCGACCAGCCACTCAAGCGGCCAATGACTACCTTGGAGTCATCCGGAAGAATGCTAAAATGGGCTATTGAAATGCAAAGTCTTGAAATCACTTTCGAACCAAGAAAGGCAGTGAAAGGTCAGGCGTTTGCCGACTTCATTGTGGAAATGACCCGTCCGGTGGCTCCGGATAATCTTGATCAGGTTTGGAAAGTGTATGTAGACGGGAGTTCTACGAAGAACGGCTGTGGTGCAGGCGTAATTTATGAGTCTCCTGAAGGGGACAGATATGAGTATGCACTACGGTTCAATTTTCAGGCCTCAAACAATGAGGCGGAATATGAAGCCCTGCTAGCCGGAATCCGTATGTGTAAGGCGGCAGGGGCAACAAAAATTGACGCCTACTCAGATTCGCAGTTGGTCGTTAGCCAATATCAGGGAACATATGAGGCAACTCACCCGGCTATGATCAAATATCTTCAGGCGGTCAAAGAAGAGGCTGGGTCACTTGAGGAGTTCCGGCTGAATCAAGTGCCCAGGTCTGACAATAACCAGGCGGATGCACTATCGAAGCTTGCATCTTCCGCCTGCAATGATACGCCTCGGTCAGTCTTCTGGGAAGTACTTGAAAAAAGAAGCATCTTTGAAGATCCCATTGGAGTCCTAGACCGAAGCTCCACCTGGATGGATGGCATCCGGGCGTACCTCTCAGACGGCACGCTCCCTGACTCGCCACAGGAGGCAGCCGTTCTGAAAAAGCGAGCCGCAAGCTTTGAGTTGAGAAATGGAGAACTCTTCAAGGCGGGGTTTCTTAAGCCTCTATTGAAGTGTGTAACCCCAGAGAAGGGGAAGGAAGTTCTCGAAGACTTGCACTCGGGGTTCTGCGCCTCCCACATAGGCGGCAGATCTCTAGCCGTCAGAGCCAGGCGGCAATACTTTTGGCCTACTCTAGAGGCAGACGCCAAGGAATTGGTGAGAAAATGTGACAAGTGCAAGAAATTTGGCAAACTTATTCACCGCCCGGCTACTGATCTGACGGTCATCCACAGCCCAATTCCGTTTGCAAAATGGGGCATGGACATTTTAGGCCCTTACACGCCTGCACCAGGCGGAAAACGTTATATTTTGGTGGCTGTGGATTACTTCACCAAGTGGGTGGAGGCTGAGGCGGTAAAGAATATCAAGACATCAGACGTCATTTCCTTCATCTGGAAGAATGTCATCACCCGGTATGGGGTACCTATGTCCATGGTGTTTGATAATGGCCCTCAGTTTGAGACGCCTCAGCTAAAAACTTGGTTGGGAGATCAAGGGATCTCAACCTGTTTCGCATCAGTCGGCCGTCCCCAAGCAAACGGCCAAGTTGAAGCCTTCAACAAGCTGATCTCAGACGGCTTAAAGAAGAAAATTGAAAGAGCCGGTGGCTTATGGGCTGAGGAATTAACCCATGTCCTATGGGCCATCCGGACAACAGCAAAGGGGTCAACCGGAGAAACCCCATTTCTCATGGTTTACGGTGCTGAAGCCGTCTTGCCCATTGAACACTATGAGCAGACTCTCAGAGTCATGTTATATGATGAAGAGGCAAACTGGGAGGCAATGCGCCTGGCATTGGATTCACTTCCAGAGCGTAGGGGCAACGCCGCCTTGCGTCATGAGATTTACCGTTCGAGAATGACAAGAGCCTACAACAAGAGAGTGCACAGGCGTCCCTTGAAAGTGGACGACCTAGTGTTACGGAAAATGGAGGCAACCGGTAGGGCCAATGAGCTTGGAAAGCTAACTCCTAATTGGGAAGGCCCCTACCGGATTTATGAAGAAGTAAGAGACGGCACCTACCGCCTGGAAACCCCAGACGGAAGGCGCCTGCCTAGAACTTGGAATGTAGATAATTTGAAAAAATACTACTTCTGAGATTTTGTAAATTTTGTAAGCAAAAAGTACATTAATGAGAATTTGCTTTTTGTTATCATATTTTGTTTCCCGTCTGAACCCAGACGGGTCACTTGTTTGTTTTTCTGAGTTTGACACTTGGAAATTAAGTTAACGTCTGATTGACGAAGAGGCCAATGGCCAGATAAGTAAGCTAAGCATAGAAACGCTTAGTGGCTATACAGCCGGTCTATAACAAGACCAGAGGCCAATGGCCGGATGGCTACTTCGACCTAAATTCGCCTGTCCCAACATGGACAAAGGCGTCCGGAGACACCCCTCCGGGTGCAATCGTCGTAGAGAGAAGCCAACCTGCTTACTCTACGTACCTATGCAGGCGACCACAATTGGATGGCTGAATCAACCATCCATAGCCGTCTGACCTGAGCAATCTAAGGAACGACCAAGTTTTGATCACCGGATGTCCAAGGACATCAGCCGATGACCGACTGAAGTTCCTACTTAGATTACTTTTTGAAATTATACAAGTCCCCCCAATGGGGTAGAAGGACATTGAAAGTATAATTGAATTACAATCACCCCAGGCGGCATTTGCCTTCCTGCACCATGAAGGGTCAGGCGGCCATTTGCCTCCTGCCCCCAGGCGGCATTTGCCTTCCTGCACCATGAAGGGTCAGGCGGCCATTTGCCTCCTGCCCCCAGGCGGCATTTGCCTTCCTGCACCATGAAGGGTCAGGCGGCCATCTGCCTCCTACCGCCAGGCGGCATTTGTCTTCCTGCACCATGAAGGTCAGGCGGCCATGAGCCTCCTGCCCCCAGGCGGCATTTGCCCTCCTGCTCCATGAAGGGTCAGGCGGCTCTATTTGCCTCCCTACCCTATCAATGCAGACGGCCACAATTGGACGGCTGAATCAGCCATCCATAGCCGTCTGACCTGAACTGTCTAAGGAAAGAGCAAGTTCCGGAACCCGGATGTCTAAGGACATCAGGCGGGGACCGGCTGCATTTCTTACTTAGCGTTTTTATTTTTAAATTGTACACATCCTCATTTGGGACAAAAGAGTTGTGCAACGGCTATTTAAATTCTAGCTAGAAGCTGAAACGCCTGTTAATGTACGGCTGTGTACTTGGTTTGGGGCAATCACTACTGTGATTGATTGACTTACAAACATATCATGCTCTTTGCAGCATCAGACGTTCCCAAGTCAATCAATCAGCTTCACTTGAAACCAACCACACAGCCGTCCAGGGGCAAGACCAGCCGCATACTTTTGATAAGTTAGGCGGAGAAAATTGCAGCCGCATACTTTTGATAAGTTAGGCAGAAAAATTTTTTTAAGTGCAAACACATGCGCAAAGTTATAAAACCGACTCAGCCGGTTGCATTCATTGAACTTTCCACCCAGCCAAACGGCTGGGATGGATCAATTGTTTGATAAACCCGGCTCCTCAGCCGGAAAAGAGACAAGAATACTCGGCACGCAGGCCGGAAAAGTAAATTGTTTGGCATACAGCCGCAGAAAAAAGTAAAAAAAAAAGAGAAGACTTGGCACTCAGCCGCTTAAATCACTGCCCTGCAGGCGGCCCTTCCTGGTTCCTCTCGCCCTCCTCAAGGATTTCAACGTCTGGAGCTTCTGGAGTTTCAGGCTCCGGTTGTTCCGTCTCAGCCCAGGCGAGGAAGGACTCAGGCTCTGGCTCACCTCTCTCTCGCAAGTAGACGACTTCGTCAGCATACTTGTGAGCCAGGGCCCAGACGCCGTAATCCTTTCCAGGATTCAAGGCATCCCAGGCGATCTTCATCATGGCCTCATTATCGGCGGCCATCTCAGCAACCAGACGGTCTTGCTCCGCCTGGAGGGTTGCTCGGAAGTTCTCCTGAGCTTTAGCCGCCGCCTCCTCCATCTGGGATATCTTCTTCTTCAGATCAGCATTCTCTGAAGAAGCTCCTTGAAGAGCCTGGAGGTTATCTTGGGCCTTCTGGAGGTCCTCCTTCAGCTTAGGGAGGTCCACCTCCACCTGCTTCTGGGCCGCCTCTGCAGCCTCGGCCCTCTGGTTGGCCGCCTGCAGTGCCGCCTCCAGCTCTTGAATTTTGGCCGCCTGCGTCATTTCGGTTGCTTTAGTTTCAAGGTCGTTAATTATGGTTGAATGTAAAGCAACATCATTGGCAATGGAGGCGGACTCCTTGGCCCGTCTTACCTCATCCCGTTTGCGGGTGTAAGGGCGCTTGAGACCGTCTACCCGCAGCAAGGCCTACAAAAAATAAAGGTCAAGGATGCAGACGGGAAAGAGTGTAGAAATAGCCATTGAAAAAAAAATTGGTTAAGTGTACTACCTCAGCCAGAAGGGTGACGATGCGTTCAAGATTGAACGTCTCAATCCCTGGGATAGCATCCTTATCCCGTTTGCCTACAGCGTCTAGCATGGCCCTGGCATGCCTCTGGACGTCTGGCCAGCGAGGCGATTGATCTGCATCACAATCAGCGTCAGACTGAGTTATTAAAGCAGCGCCTATCTGGTTCCGACCGTCTGAGGATGACGTCTGCTGGGAGTGTGATTTCACTCGCAGCGGCCATCCCAGCTCAGGCGGGGATTCAAAGGGGTTCTTACCTGCAGAGCCGGCCAGGCGGGAGCCGCTGGCAGCCGTTGAGCGCCCCCCGGTTGCAGGAAGAGGCTGGGCCAAGTCTAGGCCAAGAGAGCCTGACACCTGCTCATTCCTCCCTCCTATTCTCATTTGCCTCCCAGGCGGGGCAGTAGGAGTAGCAGAGGAGGCGGCCTTTTTAGAGGACTTGCTTGGGTTTGAGACGGGGGGTCTCCTCCCTAGCCCGTTTGAGATTCCTCTCAAACGTCTTGTCCACCTTGCCTCCCTGAAAATACAACAACTTAATGTCAGCAGACGACGTGAGGAAACTTTGAAAGTTAACTCAAAAAGCAGGTCAGGCGTTTACCTTGGCCCTGAGCTCACGCGCCTGGGCTTCCGCCAAATCTCGGCGGATCTGGGCAGAGGACCGTCTGGGTGTCTTCTCTTCGGGCAACATGTTTAATGCTTCTCCTGCAAGGTCAGACGGAAAACAGTTAGAACATTAACAAGAAATTCATTTCCGACACAAAAGTACCCCAGACGGAAATGATTCAGGCGCATACTTCTATCAAACATGTGCCCTAGCCCGCAGGCGGCTAGGAAGCACTCGTCCCTGAACCAGGCGCTCTTTGGGATCCAATTCTTTGGAACCTTTATTACTTCCCCGGTTGACAGGGTTGCATCTGTGAGGCCGAAGAGATCAGCCTCAATTATTTTGTCGAAGTCCTCATCCGGAATTCGAGGAAGACAGCACTTCCGACCCATAAGGTCAGGCTTCTTATTGTACAGACGGAGCTCGTGGTTCTCCCGTCTAGTGGGAGCCGTGCACAGGTAGAACCTGTGTTTCCAGCCGTCGAATTTGGAAACCTTATCCAAGGTCATCATGTATTGGGGGAGTGTGGACAGAGTATACCACGCTCTGAACCCGCCTGGGTTGCGGCTGAGATAGTGCATCTTGGCAAACGCTTCCCAGCCGGGGTGAACCCCTTGGAATTCACAGGCGGCAACGTACCCCAGAATGTTTGCCCAAGAATTGGGGGAAAGTTTCCAGACTCCGAGGCCGTAGCCTCTCAAAATTGCCTTCACCGCCTGGTGAAGGGGGAAGCGAAGACCTGCCCTGAACGCCGCCTCGTAACAGCCGAAGTAGCCGTCTGCGTTGCGTTCAGTGTCCTCCCAAGAAATGGTGCCGTCTGGGGGAGGCACCCTTATCCTCCACCCGTCTCCCATTGGGTGGGCTTTCAGGAAATTTGGAAGATTTTTCTCCATCAGGTCAATGACTTTTGAGGAGACGTGGATTTTGAAGGGATCATCTTTCTCCTTCCACGTCTTCCTCTCTTCTTCCTCACTATCCTCAAGCGGGGGAAGATCGTCACTGCTTTCAGAGGAAGAGACGTCAACAACCCTTCTCGTCTCCTCCCCTGATAAAGAAAGAGAAACTGAGGCGGCCTCTTCCCCGCCTTGGTCATTGTCCTCTTCCCCGCTTTGGTCGCATTCCTCCAAAAAGGAATCAGGAGGAGTTGGGGGACCGCGCGGAGGGGACCTTTCTGGAGCCGTCTGGTGTCCAGAGCCAGACGCCTCCCCCTCAGACGCTTGTGCGCCTGAGTCGTCGCTCCTATAATTTGGATCTCGTGCCGTCTGCATAGTCCGAGCCATTGTGTCCTGCACAGACGCGCAGATGGTCGGAATCCAAGCATGAGGGTGGTCCCAACACCCTGAGACGGCACTACCAGTCCTAGACTCAGCCGTCCCTGGTGAACGGCTGGATCCTATCCTAGGCTGTGCCGTGTGTGTTGGTGATGAATCCATTTATTGTAAGGAATATATACAAACGGAAAAATGAAAAAAGAGCTGAAAGAGTCAGAGACGGTACCTTTAGATTTGATATCTGAAGGTAGACGGTTCCGCCTGTGTTGGTGCGCCTGGGTTTCTTCAAATATGCGCCTGACTCAGACGGATGACTTCTGTTCTCTCTTTCAAGATTCTAAGTTTACTCTGAAATTTTTGTGAAGTGTGGCAAGATTCTGAGGGTAAACGGCTATATATAGAGGGTGAAAGGAGGGGCAACTCCGTAATTTACCCAGAAGTTAAACAGTAATTTTTTGGCGGTAAATTTACCATCGTTCAGCGAGTGACATGTGTCACAGATGCCACGCGGATTGCCACGTCACATCTGTGAGGGGCAAATGTTTAGGGTATTTTTACCCCGCCATGTGGCCTAATCGGAGGGCGACACGTGTCAGCCCAAGGATAGTCCAAAGTGGACCATTCCCCGCTTGACACGTGTCATCTCAGATATTTGGGAAAATGTCGGCCTTCAGGCCCAAATCCCGAGAAAGCCGTAGAACGGCGCAGCCCACCAATGATTAGGGTTTGATACCCTAATCAGGGGCACAATTCTCAATGACCCTATAAATAGGGAGATTCCCCTCTTTTGGAGGGTAGGTTCACATTTTTAAGGTATTCATTGAAAACCGTCCCTTTGATAGAGACAACTGAGCTTGGAATCCAAGCAGATCCCCACCTTAATTTCCGCACCTTTTACTCTACTTCAAGTTATTAACTTGAGCGTTGGAGGCGGAGCACCATCCAACCGGTGTCTCCATTAATTTTGCAGGTACAGAGCCGGCAGGACCAGTCTTCGAGTTGTAACTCTCCCGAGGGACAAAAAACCCCAAAACACATTCCACAATGATAATTATGTCAAATGAAAGTTAAACACATTCAACAAAGCTAATTGAGTCAAATGAAAGTCAAACACATTCAAACAAAGCTTTTTGAATTAAATGAAAGTCAAATGCATTCAACAAAGCTAATTGATTCAAATGAAAGTCAAACACTTTCAACATAGCTTTGATAATCAAATGAAAGTCAAATACATTCAAACAAAGCTTTTTGAATCAAATGAAAGTCAATTGCGCTCCACAATGATAATTGAGTCTTATGAAAGTCAAACACATTCAAACAAAGCTTTTTGAATCAAATGAAAGTCAAATGCATTCAACAAAGCTAATTGAGTCAAATGAAAGTCAAACACTTTCAACAAAGCTTTTATAATCAAATGAAAGTCAAATACATTCAAAACAAAGCTTTTTGAATCAAATGAAAGTCAATTGCATTCCACAATGCTAATTGAGTCAAATGAAAATCAAACACATTCAACAAAGCTAATTGAGTCAAATGATAGTCAAACACATTCAAACAAAGCTTTTTGAATCAAAAGAAAGTCAAATGCATTCAACAAAGCTAATTGAGTCAAATGAAAGTCAAACACATTCAACAAAGCTTTTAGAATCATATGAAAGTTAAATACATTCAAACAAAGCTTTTTGACTCAAATGAAGTTCAATTGCTTTCGACAATGCTAATTGAGTCTAATGAAAGTCAAACACATTCAACAAAGCTTTTTGAATCAAATGAAAGTCAAATGCATTCAACAAAGCTAATTGAGTCAAATGAAAGTCAAACACATTCAACAAAGCTTTTATAATCAAATGAAAGTCAAATACATTCAATCAAAGCTTTTTGACTCAAATGAAAGTCAATTGCGCTCCACAATGATAATTTAGTCAAATGAAAGTCAAACACATTCAAACAAAGCTAATTGAGTCAACTGAAAGTCAAACACATTCAAACAAAGCTTTTTGAATCAAATGAAAGTCAAATGCATTCAACAAAGCTAATTGAGTCAAATGAAAGTCAAACACTTTCAACAAAGGTTTTAGAATCAAATGAAAGTCAAATACATTCAAACAAAGCTTTTTGAATCAAGTGAAAGTCAAACACATTCATCAAAGCTAATTGAGTCAAATGAAAGTCAAACACATTCAAACAAAGCTTTTTGAATCAAATGAAAGTCAAAATGCATTCAACAAAGCTAATTGAGTCAAATGAAAGTCAAACACATTCAACAAAGCTTTTAGAATCATATGAAAGTTAAATACATTCAAACAAAGCTTTTTGACTCAAATGAAGTTCAATTGCTTTCGACAATGCTAATTGAGTCTAATGAAAGTCAAACACATTCAACAAAGCTTTTTGAATCAAATGAAAGTCAAATGCATTCAACAAAGCTAATTGAGTCAAATGAAAGTCAAACACTTTCAACAAAGCTTTTATAATCAAATGAAAATCAAATACATTCAATCAAAGCTTTTTGACTCAAATGAAAGTCAATTGCGCTCCACAATGATAATTGAGTCAAATGAAAGTCAAACACATTCAAACAAAGCTAATTGAGTCAACTGAAAGTCAAACACGATCAAACAAAGCTTTTTGAATCAAATGAAAGTCAAATGCCTTCAACAAAGCTAATTGAGTCAAATGAAAGTCAAGCACTTTCAACAAAGCTTTTAGAATAAAATGAAAGTCAAACACATTCACACAAAGCTTTTTGAATCAAGTGAAAGTTAAACACATTCAACAAAGCTAATTGAGTCAAATGAAAGTCAAACACATTCAAACAAAGCTTTTTGAATCAAATGAAAGTCAAAATGCATTCAACAAAGCTAATTGAGTCAAATGAAAGTCAAACACTTTCAACAAAGCTTTTAGAATCAAATGAAAGTCAAATACAATTAAACAAAGCTTTTTGAATTAAATGAAAGTGTATTGCATTCCACAATGCTAATTGAGTCAAATGAAAGTCAAACACATTCAACAAAGCTAATTGAGTCAAATGCAAGTCAAACACATTCTAACAAAGCGTTTTGAATCAAATGAAAGTCAAATGCATTGAACAAAGCTAATTGAGTCAAATGAAAGTTAAACACTTTCAACAAAGCTTTTATAATAAAATGAAAATCAAATACATTTTAAAAAAGCTTTTTGAATCAAATAAAAGTCAATTGCATTCCACAATGATAATTATGTCAAATGAAAGTTAAACACATTCAACAAAGCTAATTGAGTCAAATAAAAGTCAAACACATTCAAACAAAGCTTTTTGAATCAAATGAAAGTCAAATGCATTCAACAAAGCTAATTGATTCAAATGAAAGTCAAACACTTTCAACAAAGCTTTTAGAATCAAATGAAAGTCAAATACATTCAATCAAAGCTTTTTGACTCAAATGAAAGTCAATTGCATTCCACAATGCTAATTGAGTCAAATGAAAGTCAAACACATTCAACAAAGCTAATTGAGTCAACTGAAAGTCAAACACATTCAAACAAAGCTTTTTGAATCAAATGAAAGTCAAATGCATTCAACAAAGCTAATTGAGTCAAATGAAAGTCAAACACTTTCAACAAAGCTTTTATAATCAAATGAAAGTCAAATACATTCAAACAAAGCTTTTTGAATCAAATGAAAGTCAATTGCGCTCCAGAATGATAATTGAGTCAAATGAAAGTCAAACACATTCAAACAAAGCTTTTTGAATCAAATGAAAGTCAAATGCATTCAACAAAGCTAATTGAGTCAAATGAAAGTCAATCACTTTCAACAAAGCTTTTATAATCAAATGAAAGTCAAATACATTCAAACAAAGCTTTTTGAATCAAATGAAAGTCAATTGCATTCCACAATGCTAATTGAGTCAAATGAAAGTCAAACACATTCAACAAAGCTAATTGAGTCAAATGAAAGTCAAACACATTCAAACAAAGCTTTTTGAATCAAAAGAAAGTCAAATGCATTCAACAAAGCTAATTGAGTCAAATGAAAGTCAAACACATTCAACAAAGCTTTTAGAATCATATGAAAGTTAAATACATTCAAACAAAGCTTTTTGACTCAAATGAAGTTCAATTGCTTTCGACAATGCTAATTGAGTCTAATGAAAGTCAAACACATTCAACAAAGCTTTTTGAATCAAATGAAAGTCAAATGCATTCAACAAAGCTAATTGAGTCAAATGAAAGTCAAACACTTTCAACAAAGCTTTTATAATCAAATGAAAGTCAAATACATTCAATCAAAGCTTTTTGACTCAAATGAAAGTCAATTGCGCTCCACAATGATAATTTAGTCAAATGAAAGTCAAACACATTCAAACAAAGCTAATTGAGTCAACTGAAAGTCAAACACATTCAAACAAAGCTTTTTGAATCAAATGAAAGTCAAATGCCTTCAACAAAGCTAATTGAGTCAAATGAAAGTCAAACACTTTCAACAAAGCTTTTAGAATAAAATGAAAGTCAAACACATTCACACAAAGCTTTTTGAATCAAGTGAAAGTTAAACACATTCAACAAAGCTAATTGAGTCAAATGAAAGTCAAACACATTCAAACAAAGCTTTTTGAATCAAATGAAAGTCAAAATGCATTCAACAAAGCTAATTGAGTCAAATAAAAGTCAAACACTTTCAACAAAGCTTTTAGAATCAAATGAAAGTCAAATACAACTAAACAAAGCTTTTTGAATTAAATGAAAGTCAATTGCATTCCACAATGCTAATTGAGTCAAATGGAAGTCAAACACATTCAACAAAGCTAATTGAGTCAAATGAAAGTCAAACACATTCTAACAAAGCGTTTTGAATCAAATGAAAGTCAAATGCATTGAACAAAGCTAATTGAGTCAAATGAAAGTTAAACACTTTCAACAAAGCTTTTATAATAAAATGAAAATCAAATACATTTTAAAAAAGCTTTTTGAATCAAATAAAAGTCAATTGCATTCCACAATGATAATTATGTCAAATGAAGGTTAAACACATTCAACAAAGCTAATTGAGTCAAATGAAAGTCAAACACATTCAAACAAATCTTTTTGAATCAAATGAAAGTCAAATGCATTCAACAAAGCTAATTGATTCAAATGAAAGTCAAACACTTTCAACAAAACTTTTAGAATCAAATAAAAGTCAAATACATTCAATCAAAGCTTTTTGACTCAAATGAAAGTCAATTGCATTCCACAATGCTAATTGAGTCAAATGAAAGTCAAACACATTCAACAAAGCTAATTGAGTCAGCTGAAAGTCAAACACATTCAAACAAAGCTTTTTGAATCAAATGAAAGTCAAATGCATTCAACAAAGCTAATTGAGTCAAATGAAAGTCAAACACTTTCAACAAAGCTTTTATAATCAAATGAAAGTCAAATACATTCAAACAAAGCTTTTTGAATCAAATGAAAGTCAATTGCGCTCCAGAATGATAATTGAGTCAAATGAAAGTCAAACACATTCAAACAAAGCTTTTTGAATCAAATGAAAGTCAAATGCATTCAACAAAGCTAATTGAGTCAAATGAAAATCAATCACTTTCAACAAAGCTTTTATAATCAAATGAAAGTCAAATACATTCAAACAAAGCTTTTTGAATCAAATGAAAGTCAATTGCATTCCACAATGCTAATTGAGTCAAATGAAAGTCAAACACATTCAACAAAGCTAATTGAGTCAAATGAAAGTCAAACACATTCAAACAAAGCTTTTTGAATCAAAAGAAAGTCAAATGCATTCAACAAAGCTAATTGAGTCAAATGAAAGTCAAACACATTCAACAAAGCTTTTAGAATCATATGAAAGTTAAATACATTCAAACAAAGCTTTTTGACTCAAATGAAGTTCAATTGCTTTCGACAATGCTAATTGAGTCTAATGAAAGTCAAACACATTCAACAAAGCTTTTTGAATCAAATGAAAGTCAAATGCATTCAACAAAGCTAATTGAGTCAAATGAAAGTCAAACACTTTCAACAAAGCTTTTATAATCAAATGAAAGTCAAATACATTCAATCAAAGCTTTTTGACTCAAATGAAAGTCAATTGCGCTCCACAATGATAATTTAGTCAAATGAAAGTCAAACACATTCAAACAAAGCTAATTGAGTCAACTGAAAGTCAAACACATTCAAACAAAGCTTTTTGAATCAAATGAAAGTCAAGTGCCTTCAACAAAGCTAATTGAGTCAAATGAAAGTCAAACACTTTCAACAAAGCTTTTAGAGTAAAATGAAAGTCAAACACATTCACACAAAGCTTTTTGAATCAAGTGAAAGTTAAACACATTCAACAAAGCTAATTGAGTCAAATGAAAGTCAAACACATTCAAACAAAGCTTTTTGAATCAAATGAAAGTCAAAATGCATTCAACAAAGCTAATTGAGTCAAATAAAAGTCAAACACTTTCAACAAAGCTTTTAGAATCAAATGAAAGTCAAATACAATTAAACAAAGCTTTTTGAATTAAATGAAAGTCAATTGCATTCCACAATGCTAATTGAGTTAAATGAAAGTCAAACACATACAACAAAGCTAATTGAGTCAAATGAAAGTCAAACACATTCTAACAAAGCGTTTTGAATCAAATGAAAGTCAAATGCATTGAACAAAGCTAATTGAGTCAAATGAAAGTTAAACACTTTCAACAAAGCTTTTATAATAAAATGAAAATCAAATACATTTTAAAAAACTTTTTGAATCAAATGAAAGTCAATTGCATTCCACAATGATAATTATGTCAAATGAAAGTTAAACACATTCAACAAAGCTAATTGAGTCAAATGAAAGTCAAACACATTCAAACAAAGCTTTTTGAATTAAATGAAAGTCAAATGCATTCAACAAAGCTAATTGATTCAAATGAAAGTCAAACACTTTCAACAAAGCTTTTAGAATCAAATGAAAGTCAAATACATTCAATCAAAGCTTTTTGACTCAAATGAAAGTCAATTGCATTCCATAATGCAAATTGAGTCATATGAAAGTCAAACACATTCAACAAAGCTAATTGAGTCAGCTGAAAGTCAAACACATTCAAACAAAGCTTTTTGAATCAAATGAAAGTCAAATGCATTCAACAAAGCTAATTGAGTCAAATGAAAGTCAAACACTTTCAACATAACTTTGATAATCAAATGAAAGTCAAATACATTCAAACAAAGCTTTTTGAATCAAATGAAAGTCAATTGCGCTCCACAATGATAATTGAGTCTAATGAAAGTCAAACACATTCAAACAAAGCTTTTTGAATCAAATGAAAGTCAAATGCATTCAACAAAGCTAATTGAGTCAAATGAAAGTCAAACACTTTCAACAAAGCTTTTATAATCAAATGAAAGTCAAATACATTCAAAACAAAGCTTTTTGACATCAAATGAAAGTCAATTGCATTCCACAATGCTAATTGAGTCAAATGAAAGTCAAACACATTCAACAAAGCTAATTGAGTCAAATGATAGTCAAACACATTCAAACAAAGCTTTTTGAATCAAAAGAAAGTCAAATGCATTCAACAAAGCTAATTGAGTCAAATGAAAGTCAAACACATTTAACAAAGCTTTTAGAATCATATGAAAGTTAAATACATTCAAACAAAGCTTTTTGACTCAAATGAAGTTCAATTGCTTTCGACAATGCTAATTGAGTCTAATGAAAGTCAAACACATTCAACAAAGCTTTTTGAATCAAATGAAAGTCAAATGCAATCAACAAAGCTAATTGAGTCAAATAAAAGTCATACACTTTCAACAAAGCTTTTATAATCAAATGAAAGTCAAATACATTCAATCAAAGCTTTTTGATTCAAATGAAAGTCAATTGCGCTCCACAATGATAATTGAGTCAATTTAAAGTCAAACACATTCAAACAAAGCTAATTGAGTCAACTGAAAGTCAAACACATTCACACAAAGCTTTTTGAATCAAATGAAAGTCAAATGCATTCAACAAAGCTAATTGAGTCAAATGAAAGTCAAACACTTTCAACAAAGGTTTTAGAATCAAATGAAAGTCAAATACATTCAAACAAAGCTTTTTGAATCAAGTGAAAGTCAAACACATTCATCAAAGCTAATTGAGTCAAATGAAAGTCAAACACATTCAAACAAAGCTTTTTAAATCAAATGAAAGTCAAAATGCATTCAACAAAGCTAATTGAGTCAAATGAAAGTCAAACACTTTCAACAAATCTTTTAGAATCAAATGAAAGTCAAACACATTCAAACAAAGCTTTTTGAATCAAATGAAAGTCAATTGCATTCCACAATGCTAATTGAGTCAAATGAAAGTCAAACACATTCAACAAAGCTAATTAAGTCAAATGAAAGTCAAACACATTCTAACAAAGCGTTTTGAATCAAATGAAAGTTAAATGCATTGAACAAAGCTAATTGAGTCAAATGAAAGTTAAACACTTTCAACAAAGCTTTTATAATAAAATGAAAATCAAATACATTTTAAAAAAGCTTTTTGAATCAAATGAAAGTCAATTGCATTCCACAATGATAATTATGTCAAATGAAAGTTAAACACATTCAACAAAGCTAATTGAGTTAAATGAAAGTCAAACACATTCAAACAAAGCTTTTTGAATTAAATGAAAGTCAAATGCATTCAACAAAGCTAATTGATTCAAATGAAAGTCAAACACTTTCAACAAAGCTTTTAGAATCAAATGAAAGTCAAATACATTCAATCAAAGCTTTTTGACTCAAATGAAAGTCAATTGCATTCCACAATGCAAATTGAGTCATATGAAAGTCAAACACATTCAACAAAGCTAATTGAGTCAACTGAAAGTCAAACACATTCAAACAAAGCTTTTTGAATCAAATGAAAGTCAAATGCATTCAACAAAGCTAATTGAGTCAAATGAAAGTCAGATACTTTCAACATAACTTTGATAATCAAATGAAAGTCAAATACATTCAAACAAAGCTTTTTGAATCAAATGAAAGTCAATTGCGCTCCACAATGATAATTGAGTCTAATGAAAGTCAAACACATTCAAACAAAGCTTTTTGAATCAAATGAAAGTCAAATGCATTCAACAAAGCTAATTGAGTCAAATGAAAGTCAAACACTTTCAACAAAGCTTTTATAATCAAATGAAAGTCAAATTCATTCAAAACAAAGCTTTTTGAATCAAATGAAAGTCAATTGCATTCCACAATGCTAATTGAGTCAAATGAAAGTCAAACACATTCAACAAAGCTAATTGAGTCAAATGATAGTCAAACACATTCAAACAAAGCTTTTTGAATCAAAAGAAAGTCAAATGCATTCAACAAAGCTAATTGAGTCAAATGAAAGTCAAACACATTCAACAAAGCTTTTAGAATCATATGAAAGTTAAATACATTCAAACAAAGCTTTTTGACTCAAATGAAGTTTAATTGCTTTCGACAATGCTAATTGAGTCTAATGAAAGTCAAACACATTCAACAAAGCTTTTTGAATCAAATGAAAGTCAAATGCATTCAACAAAGCTAATTGAGTCAAATAAAAGTCAAACACTTTCAACAAAGCTTTTATAATCAAATGAAAGTCAAATACATTCAATCAAAGCTTTTTGACTCAAATGAAAGTCAATTGCGCTCCACAATGATAATTGAGTCAATTTAAAGTCAAACACATTCAAACAAAGCTAATTGAGTCAACTGAAAGTCAAACACATTCAAACAAAGCTTTTTGAATCAAATGAAAGTCAAGTGCATTCAACAAAGCTAATTGAGTCAAATGAAAGTCAAACACTTTCAACAAAGGTTTTAGAATCAAATGAAAGTCAAATACATTCAAACAAAGCTTTTTGAATCAAGTGAAAGTCAAACACATTCATCAAAGCTAATTGAGTCAAATGAAAGTCAAACACATTCAAACAAAGCTTTTTGAATCAAATGAAAGTCAAAATGCATTCAACAAAGCTAATTGAGTTAAATGAAAGTCAAACACTTTCAACAAATCTTTTAGAATCAAATGAAAGTCAAACACATTCAAACAAAGCTTTTTGAATCAAATGAAAGTCAATTGCATTCCACAATGCTAATTGAGTCAAATGAAAGTCAAACACATTCAACAAAGCTAATTGAGTCAAAAGAAAGTATAACACATTCAAACAAAGCTTTTTGAATCAAATGAAAGTTAAATGTATTCAACAAAGCTAATTGAGTCAAATGAAAGTCAAACACTTTCAACAAAGCTTTTAGAATCAAATGAAAGTTAAATACATTCAAACAAAGCTTTTTGACTCAAACGAAAGTCAATTGCATTCCACAATGCTAATTAAGTCAAATGAAAGTCAAACACATTCAACAAAGCTTTTTGAGTCAACTGAAAGTCAAACACATTCAAACAAAGCTTTTTAAATCAAATGAAAGTCAAATGCATTCAACAAAGGTAATTGAGTCAAATGAAAATCAAACACTTTTAACAAAGCTTTGAGAATCAAATGAAAGTCAAATACATTCAAACAAAGCTTTTTGACTCAAATGAGAGTCAATTGCATTCCACAATGCTAATTGAGTCAAATGAAAGTTAAACACATTCAACAAAGCTAATTGAGTCAATAGAAAGTATAACACATTCAAACAAAGTTTTTTGAATCAAATGAAAGTTAAATACATTCAACAAAGCTAATTGAGTCAAATGAAAGTCAAACACTTTCAACAAAGCTTTTAAAATCAAATGAAAGTTAAATACATTCAAACAAAGCTTTTTAACTCAAATGAAAGTCAATTGCATTCCACAATGCTAATTGAGTCAAATGAAAGTCAAACACATTCAACAAAGCTAATTGAGTCAAAAGAAAGTATAACACATTCAAACAAAGCTTTTTGAATCAAATGAAAGTTAAATGTATTCAACAAAGCTAATTGAGTCAAATGAAAGTCAAACACTTTCAACAAAGCTTTTAGAATCAAATGAAAGTTAAATACATTCAAACAAAGCTTTTTGACTCAAACGAAAGTCAATTGCATTCCACAATGCTAATTAAGTCAAATGAAAGTCAAACACATTCAACAAAGCTAATTGAGTCAACTGAAAGTCAAACACATTCAAACAAAGCTTTTTGAATCAAATGAAAGTCAAATGCATTCAACAAAGCTAATTGAGTCAAATGAAAGTCAAACACTTTCAACATAACTTTGATAATCAAATGAAAGTCAAATACATTCAAACAAAGCTTTTTGAATCAAATGAAAGTCAATTGCGCTCCACAATGATAATTGAGTCTAATGAAAGTCAAACACATTCAACAAAGCTAATTGAGTCAAATGAAAGTAAAAAACATTCAACAAAGCTAATTGAGTCAAATGAAAGTCAAACACATTCAAAAAAAGCTTCTTGAATCAAATGAAAGTCAAACTCATTCAAAAAAGCTAATTGAGTTAAATGAAAGTCAAACACTTTCAACAAATCTTTTAGAATCAAATGAAAGTCAAATACATTCAAACAAAGCTTTTTGAATCAAATGAAAGTAAATTGCATTCCACATTGCTAATTAAGTCAAATGAAAATCAAACACATTCAACAAAGCTAATTGAGTCAATTGAAAGTCAAACATATTCAAACAAAGCTTTTTGAATCAAATGAAAGTCAAAAGCATTCAATTAAGCAAATTGAGTCAAATGAAAGACAAACACTTTCATCAAAGCTTTTAGAATCAAATGAGAGTCAAATACATTCAAACAAAGCTTTTTGACTCAAACGAAAGTCAATTCCATTCCACAATGCTAATTGAGTCAAATGAAAGTCAAACACATTCAACAAAGCTAATTGAGTCAAATGAAAGTCAAACACATTCACCAAAGCTAATTAAGTCAACAGAAAGTATAACACATTCAAACAAAGTTTTTTGAATCAAATGAAAGTTAAATGTATTCAACAAACCTAATTGAGTCAAATGTAAGTCAAACACTTTCAACAAAGCTTTTAGAATCAAATGAAAGTTAAATACATTCAAACAAAGCTTTTTGACTCAAATGAAAGTCAATTGCATTCCACAATGCTAATTAAGTCAAATGAAATTCAAACATATTCAACAAAGCTAATTGAGTCAACTGAAAGTCAAACACATTCAAACAAAACTTTTTGAATCAAATGAAAGTCAAATGCATTCAACAAAGCTAATTGAGTCAAATAAAAGTCAAACACTTTCAACAAAGCTTTTATAATCAAATGAAAGTCAAATACATTCAATCAAAGCTTTTTGACTCAAATGAAAGTCAATTGCGCTCCACAATGATAATTGAGTCAATTTAAAGTCAAACACATTCAAACAAAGCTAATTGAGTCAACTGAAAGTCAAACACATTCAAACAAAGCTTTTTGAATCAAATGAAAGTCAAGTGCATTCAACAAAGCTAATTGAGTCAAATGAAAGTCAAACACTTTCAACAAAGGTTTTAGAATCAAATGAAAGTCAAATACATTCAAACAAAGCTTTTTGAATCAAGTGAAAGTCAAACACATTCATCAAAGCTAATTGAGTCAAATGAAAGTCAAACACATTCAAACAAAGCTTTTTGAATCAAATGAAAGTCAAAATGCATTCAACAAAGCTAATTGAGTTAAATGAAAGTCAAACACTTTCAACAAATCTTTTAGAATCAAATGAAAGTCAAACACATTCAAACAAAGCTTTTTGAATCAAATGAAAGTCAATTGCATTCCACAATGCTAATTGAGTCAAATGAAAGTCAAACACATTCAACAAAGCTAATTGAGTCAATAGAAAGTATAACACATTCAAACAAAGTTTTTTGAATCAAATGAAAGTTAAATACATTCAACAAAGCTAATTGAGTCAAATGAAAGTCAAACACTTTCAACAAAGCTTTTAAAATCAAATGAAAGTTAAATACATTCAAACAAAGCTTTTTAACTCAAATGAAAGTCAATTGCATTCCACAATGCTAATTGAGTCAAATGAAAGTCAAACACATTCAACAAAGCTAATTGAGTCAAAAGAAAGTATAACACATTCAAACAAAGCTTTTTGAATCAAATGAAAGTTAAATGTATTCAACAAAGCTAATTGAGTCAAATGAAAGTCAAACACTTTCAACAAAGCTTTTAGAATCAAATGAAAGTTAAATACATTCAAACAAAGCTTTTTGACTCAAACGAAAGTCAATTGCATTCCACAATGCTAATTAAGTCAAATGAAAATCAAACACATTCAACAAAGCTAATTGAGTCAACTGAAAGTCAAACACATTCAAACAAAGCTTTTTGAATCAAATGAAAGTCAAATGCATTCAACAAAGCTAATTGAGTCAAATGAAAGTCAAACACTTTCAACATAACTTTGATAATCAAATGAGAGTCAAATACATTCAAACAAAGCTTTTTGAATCAAATGAAAGTCAATTGCGCTCCACAATGATAATTGAGTCTAATGAAAGTCAAACACATTCAACAAAGCTAATTGAGTCAAATGAAAGTAAAAAACATTCAACAAAGCTAATTGAGTCAAATGAAAGTCAAACACATTCAAAAAAAGCTTCTTGAATCAAATGAAAGTCAAACTCATTCAAAAAAGCTAATTGAGTTAAATGAAAGTCAAACACTTTCAACAAATCTTTTAGAATCAAATGAAAGTCAAATACATTCAAACAAAGCTTTTTGAATCAAATGAAAGTAAATTGCATTCCACATTGCTAATTAAGTCAAATGAAAATCAAACACATTCAACAAAGCTAATTGAGTCAATTGAAAGTCAAACATATTCAAACAAAGCTTTTTGAATCAAATGAAAGTCAAAAGCATTCAATTAAGCAAATTGAGTCAAATGAAAGACAAACACTTTCATCAAAGCTTTTAGAATCAAATGAGAGTCAAATACATTCAATTAAAGCTTTTTGACTCAAACGAAAGTCAATTCCATTCCACAATGCTAATTGAGTCAAATGAAAGTCAAACACATTCAACAAAGCTAATTGAGTCAAATGAAAGTAAAAAACATTCAACAAAGCTAATTGAGTCAAATGAAAGTCAAACACATTCAAAAAAAGCTTCTTGAATCAAATGAAAGTCAAACTCATTCAACAAAGCTAATTGAGTCAAATGAAAGTCAAACACTTTCAACAAATCTTTTAGAATCAAATGAAAATCAAATACATTCAAACAAAGCTTTTTGAATCAAATGAAAGTCAATTGCATTCCACAATGCTAATTGAGTCAAATGAAAGTCAAACACATTCAACAAAGCTAATTGAGTCAAAAGAAAGTATAACACATTCAAACAAAGCTTTTAGAATCAAATGAAAGTCAAACACATTCAAACAAAGCTTTTTGAATCAAATGAAAGTCAATTGCATTCCACAATGCTAATTGAGTCAAATGAAAGTCAAACACATTCAACAAAGCTAATTGAGTCAAAAGAAAGTATAACACATTCAAACAAAGCTTTTTGAATCAAATGAAAGTTAAATGTATTCAACAAAGCTAATTGAGTCAAATGAAAGTCAAACACTTTCAACAAAGCTTTTAGAATCAAATGAAAGTTAAATACATTCAAACAAAGCTTTTTGACTCAAATGAAAGTCAATTGCATTCCACAATGCTAATTAAGTCAAATGAAATTCAAACATATTCAACAAAGCTAATTGAGTCAACTGAAAGTCAAACACATTCAAACAAAACTTTTTAAATCAAATGAAAGTCAAATGCATTCAACAAAGCTAATTGAGTAAAATGAAAGTCAAACACTTTCAACAAAGCTTTTAGAATCAAATGAAAGTCAAATACATTCAAACAAAGCTTTTTGACTCAAATGAAAGTCAATTGCATTCCACAATGCTAATTGAGTGAAATGAAAGTCAAACACATTCAACAAAGCTAATTGAGTCAACAGAAAGTCAAACACATTGAAACAAAGGTTTTTGAATCAAATGAAAGTTAAATGCATTCAACAAAGCTGATTGACTCAAATGACAGTCAATTGCATTCCACAATGCTAATTAAGTCAAATGAAAGTCAAACACATTCAACGAAGCTATCGAGTCAACTGAAAGTCAAACACATTCTAACAAAGATTTTTGAATCAAATGAAAGTCAAATGCATTCAACAAAGCTAATTGAGTCAAATGAAAGTCAAACACTTTCAACAAAGCTTTTAGAATCAAATGAAAGTCAAAAACATTCAAACAAAGCTTTTTAACTCAAATGAAAGTCAATTGCATTCCACAATGCTAATTGAGTCAAATGAAAGTCAAACACATTCAACTAAGCTCATTGAGTCAAATGAAAATCAAACACATTCAAAAAATGCTTTTTGAATCAAATAAAAGTCAAATGTATTCAACAAAGCTAATTGAGTCAATTGAAAGTCAAACACTTTCAACAAATCTTTTAGAATCAAATGAAAGTCAAACACATTCAAACAAAGCTTTTTGAATCAAATGAAAGTCAATTGCATTCCACAATGCTAATTGAGTCAAATGAAAGTCAAACACATTCAACAAAGCTAATTGAGTCAAATGAAAGTAAAAAACATTCAACAAAGCTAATTGAGTCAAATGAAAGTCAAACACATTCAAAAAAAGCTTCTTGAATCAAATGAAAGTCAAACTCATTCAAAAAAGCTAATTGAGTTAAATGAAAGTCAAACACTTTCAACAAATCTTTTAGAATCAAATGAAAGTCAAATACATTCAAACAAAGCTTTTTGAATCAAATGAAAGGAAATTGCATTCCACATTGCTAATTAAGTCAAATGAAAATCAAACACATTCAACAAAGCTAATTGAGTCAACTGAAAGTCAAACACATTCAAACAAAGCTTTTTGAATCAAATGAAAGTCAAAAGCATTCAATTAAGCAAATTGAGTCAAATGAAAGAGAAACACTTTCAACAAAGCTTTTAGAATCAAATGAGAGTCAAATACATTCAAACAAAGCTTTTTGACTCAAATGAAAGTCAATTGCATTCCACAATGCTAATAAAGTCAAATGAAAGTTAAACACATTCAACAAAGCTAATTGAGTCAACTGAAAGTCAAACACATTCAAAAAAAGCTTCTTGAATCAAATGAAAGTCAAACTCATTCAACAAAGCTAATTGAGTCAAATGAAAGTTAAACACTTTAAACAAATCTTTTAGAATCAAATGAAAGTCAAATACATTTTACCAAAGCTTTTTGAATCAAATGAAAGTAAATTGCATTCCACATTGCCAATTAAGTCTAATGAAAGTCAAACACATTCAACAAAGCTAATTGAGTCAACTGTAAGTCAAACACATTTTAACAAAGCTTTTTGAATCAAATGAAAGTCAAATGCATTCAACAAAGCTAATTGAGTCAAATGAAAGTCAAACACTTTCAACAAAGCTTTTAGAATCAAATGAAAGTCAAAAACATTCAAACAAAGCTTTTTAACTCAAATGAAAGTCAATTGCATTCCACAATGATAATTGAGTCAAATGAAAGTCAAACACATTCAACAAAGCTAATTGAGTCAAATGAAAGTAAAAAACATTCAACAAAGCTAATTGAGTCAAATGAAAGTCAAACACATTCAAAAAAAGCTTTTTGAATCAAATGAAAGTCAAACTCATTCAACAAAGCTAATTGAGTCAAATGAAAGTCAAACACTTTCAACAAATCTTTTAGAATCAAATGAAAATCAAATACATTCAAACAAAGCTTTTTGAATCAAATGAAAGTAAATTGCATTCCACATTGCTAATTAAGTCAAATGAAAGTCAAATACATTCAACAAAGCTAATTGAGTCAATTGAAAGTCAAACACATTCAAACAAAGCTTTTTGAATCAAATGAAAGTCAAAAGCATTCAATTAAGCAAATTGAGTCAAATGAAAGACAAACACTTTCATCAAAGCTTTTAGAATGAAATGAGAGTCAAATACATTCAAACAAAGCTTTTTGACTCAAACGAAAGTCAATTGCATTCCACAATGCTAATTGAGTCAAATGAAAGTCAAACACATTCAACAAAGCTAATTAAGTCAAATGAAAGTCAAACACATTCACCAAAGCTAATTAAGTCAACAGAAAGTATAACACATTCAAACAAAGTTAAATGTATTCAAACAAAGTATAACACATTCAAACAAAGCTTTTTGAATCAAATGAAAGTTAAATGTATTCAACAAAGCTAATTGAGTCAAATGAAAGTCAAACAGTTTCAACAAAGCTTTTAGAATCAAATGAAAGTTAAATACATTCAAACAAAGCTTTTTGACTCAAACGAAAATCAATTGCATTCCACAATGCTAATTAAGTCAAATGAAAGTCAAACACATTCAACAAAGCTTTTTGAGTCAACTGAAGGTCAAACACATTCAAACAAAGCTTTTTAAATCAAATGAAAGTCAAATGCATTTAACAAAGGTAATTGAGTCAAATGAAAATCAAACACTTTTAACAAAGCTTTTAGAATCAAATGAAAGTCAAATACATTCAAACAAAGCTTTTTGACTCAAATGAAAGTCAATTGCATTCCACAATGCTATGTGAGTCAAATGAAAGTCAAACACACTCAACAAAGCTAATTGAGTCAACTGTAAGTCAAACACATTCTAACAAAGCTTTTTGAAACAAATGAAAGTCAAATGCATTCAACAAAGCTAATTGAGTCAAATGAAAGTCAAATCCTTACAACAAAGCTTTTAGAATCAAATGAAAGTCAAAAACATTCAAACAAAGCTTTTTGAATCAAATGAAAGTAAGTTGCATTCCACATTGCTAATTAAGTCAAATGAAAGTCAAACACATTCAACAAAGCTAATTGAGTCAACTGAAAGTCAAATACATTCAAACAATGCTTTTTGAATCAAATGAAAGTCAAAAGCATTCAATTAAGCTAATAGAGTCTAATGAAAGACAAACACTTTCAACTAAGCTTTTAGAATCAAATGAGAGTCAAATACATTCAAACGAAGCTTTTTGACTCAAATGAAAGTCAATTTCATTCCACAATGCTAATTGAGTCAAATGAAAGTTAAACACATTCAACAAAGCTAATTGAGTCAACATAAAGTATAACACATTCAAACAAAGTTTTTTGAATCAAATGAAAGTTAAATGCATTCAACAAAGCTAATTGAGTCAAATGAAAGTCAAACACTTTCAACAAAGCTTTTAAAATCAAATGAAAGTTAAATACATTCAAACAAAGCTTTTTAACTCAAATGAAAATCAATTGCATTCCACAATGCTAATTGAGTCAAATAAAAGTCAAACACATTCAACAAAGCTAATTGAGTCAAATGAAAATAAAAAACATTCAACAAAGCTAATTGAGTCAAATGAAAGTCAAACACATTCAAAAAAAGCTTCTTGAATCAAATGAAAGTCAAACTCATTCAACAAAGCTAATTAAGTTAAATGAAAGTCAAACACTTTCAACAAATCTTTTAGAATCAAATGAAAGTCAAATACATTCAAACAAAGCTTTTTGAATCAATGAAAGTAAATTGCATTCCAAATTGCTAATTAAGTCAAATAAAAATCAAACACATTCAACAAAGCTAATTGAGTCAACTGAAAGTCAAACACATTCAAACAAAGCTTTTTGAATCAAATGAAAGTCAAAAGCATTCAATTAAGCAAATTGAGTCAAATGAAAGAGAAACACTTTCAACAAAGCTTTTAGAATCAAATGAGAGTCAAATACATTCAAACAAAGCTTTTTAACTCAAATGAAAGTCAATTGCATTCCACAATGATAATTGAGTCAAATGAAAGTCAAACACATTCAACAAAGCTAATTGAGTAAAATGAAAGTCAAAAACATTCAACAAAGCTAATTGAGTCAAATGAAAGTCAAACACATTCAAAAAAAGCTTTATGAATCAAATGAAAGTCAAACTCATTCAACAAAGCTAATTGAGTCAAATGAAAGTCAAACACTTTCAACAAAGCTTTTAGAATAAAATGATGGTCAAATACATTCAAACAAAGCTTTTTGAATCAAATGAAAGTAAAATGCATTCCACATTGCTAATTAAGTCAAATGAAAGTCAAACACATTCAACAAAGCTAATTGAGTCAACTGAAAGTCAAACACATTCAAACAAAGCTTTTTGAATCCAATGAAAGTCAAAAGCATTTAATTAAGCTAATTGAGTCCAATGAAAGACAAACACTTTCAACAAAGCTTTTAGAATCAAATGAGAGTCAAATACATTCAAACAAAGCTTTTTGACTCAAATGAAAGCCAATTGCATTCCACAATGCTAATTGAGTCAAATGAAAGTCAAACACATTCAACAAAGCTAATTGAGTCAATTGAAAGTCAAACACATTCTAACAAAGCTTTTTGAATCAAATGAAAGTCAAATACATTCAACAAAACTAACTGAGTCAAATGAAAGTCAAACACTTTCAACAAAGCTTTTAGAATCAAATGATAGACAAAAACATTCAAACAAAGCTTTTTGAATCAAATAAAAGTCAAATGTACTCAACAAAGCTAATTGAGTCAAATGAAAGTCAATTGCATTCTACAATGCTAATTGAGTCAAATGAAAGTCAAACACATTCAACAAAGCTAATTGAGTCAAATGAAAGTAAAAAACATTCAACAAAGCTAATTGAGTCAAATGAAAGTCAATCACATTCAAAAAAAGCTTTTTAAATCAAATAAAAGTCAAACTCATTCAACAAAGCTAATTGAATCTAATGAAAGTAAAACACTTTCACCGAAGCTTTTAGAATCAAATGAAAGTCAAATACATTCAAACAAAGCTTTTTGAATCAAATGAAAGTAAATTGCATTCCACATTGCTAATTATGTCAAATGAAAGTCAAACACATTCAACAAAGCTAATTAAGTCAACTGAAAGTCAAACACATTCAACAAAGCTAATTGAGTCTAATGAAAGTCAAACACTTTCAACAAAGGTGTTAGAATCAATTGAAAGTCAAATACATTCAAACAAAGCTTTTTGACTCAAATGAAAGTCTATTGCATTACACTATGCTAATTGAGTCAAATGAAAGTCAAACACTTTCAATAAAGCCAATTGAGTCAAATGAAAGTCAAACACTTTCAACAAAGGTGTTAGAATCAATTGAAAGTAAAATACATTCAAACAAAGCTTTTTGACTCAAATGAAAGTCAATTGCAGTCCACTATGCTAATTGAGTCAAATGAAAGTCAAACACTTTAAACAAAGCTAATTGAGTCAAATAAAACTCAAACACATTCAAATAAATCTTTTTAAATCAATTGAAAGTAAAATGCATTCAAAAAAGCTAATTGAGTCAAATGAAAGTCAAACACTTTCAACAAATCTTTTAGAATCAAAATAAAGTCAAATACATTCAAACAAAGCTTTATAAATCAAATGAAAGTCAATTGCATTCCACAATGCTAATTGTGTCAAATGAATGTCAAACATATTCAACAAAGCTAATTGAGTTAAATGAAAGTCAAACACATTCAAACAAAGCTTTTTGAATCAAATGACAGTCAAAAGCAATCAACAAAGCTAATTGAGTCAAATGAAATTCAAACACTTTCAACAAAGCTTTTAAAATCAAATAAAGTTAAATAAATTCAAACAAAGCTTTTAGAATCAAATGAAAGTCAATTGCATTCCACAATGCTAATTGAGTCAAATGAAAGTCAAACACATTAAACAAAGCTAATTAAGTCAAATGAAAGTCAAACACATTCAAACAAAGCTTTTTGAATCAAATGAAAGTCTAATGCATTCAACAAAGCTAATTGAGGAAAATGAAAGTCAAACACTTTCAACAAAGCTTTTAGAATCAAATTAAAGTCATATACATTCAAACAAAGCTTTTTGAATCAAATGATAGTCAATTGCATTCCACAGTGCTAATTGAGTCAAAGGAAAGTCAAACACATTCAACAAAGCTAATTGAGTCAAAAGAAAGTCAAACACATTCAAACAAAGCTTTTGGAAACAAATGAAAGTCAAATGCATTCAATAAAGCTAATTGAGTCGAATGAAAGTCAAACACTTTCGACAAAGCTTTTAGAATAAAATGATGGTCAAATACATTCAAACAAAGCTTTTATAATTAAATGAAAGTCAAATACATTCAAACAAATCTTTTTGAATCAAGTGAAAGTCAATTGCATTCCACAATGCTAATTGAGTCAAATTAAAGTCAAACACATTCAAACAAAGCTTTTTAAATCAAATGAAAGTTAAATATATTCACTAAAGCTAATTGCATCAAATGAAAGTCAAACACTTTCAACAAAGCTTTTAGAATAATATGATGGTCAAATACATTCAAACAAAGCTTTTTGACTCAAATGAAAGTCAATTGCATTCCACAATGCTAGTTGAGTCAAATAAAAGTCAAACACATTCAACAAAGCTAATTGAGTCAACTGAAAGTCAAACACATTCAAATAAAGCTTTTTGAAACAAATGAAAGTCAAATGCATTCAACAAAGCTAATTGAGTCAAATGAAAGTCAAACACTTTCAACAAAGCTCTTAGAATCAAATTAAAGTCTATTACATTCAAAAAAAAGCTTTTTGAATTAAATGAAAGTCAATTGCCTTTCATAATGCTAATTGAGTGAAATGAAGTCAAACACATTCAACAAAGCTAATTGAGTCAACCAAAAGTCAAACACATTTAAGCAAAGCTTTTTGAATCAAAGGAAAGTCATATGCATTCAACAAAGCTAATTGAGTCAAATGAAAGTCAAACACTTTCAACAAAGCTTTTAGAATAAAATGAAAGTCAAATACATTCAAACAAAGCTTTTTGAATATAATGAAGGTCAATTGCATTCCACAATTGAGTCAAAAGAAAGTCAAACACATTCAAATAAAGCTTTTTGAAACAAATGAAAGTCAAAAGCATTCAACAAAACTAATTGAGTCAAATAAAAGTCAAACACTTTCAACAAAGCATTTAGAATCAAATGAAAGTCAAATACATTCAAACAAAGCTTTTTGAATCAAATGAAAGTCAATTCCATTCCACAATGCTAGTTTAGTCAAATGAAAGTCAAACACATTCAACAAAGCTAATTGTGTCAATTGAAAGTTAAACACATTCAAACAAAGATTTTTGAATCAAAAGAAAGTCAAATGCATTCAATAAAGCTAATTGAGTCAAATGAAAGTTAAACACTTTCAACAAAGCTTTTAGAATCAAATAAAAGTCAATTACATTCAAACAATGCTTTTTGAATCAAATGAAAGTCAATTGCATTCCACAATGCTAATTTAGTCAAATGAAATTCAAACACATTTAACAAAGCTAATTGAGTCAAATGAATGTCAAACACATTCAAGCAAAGCTTTTTGAATCAAATGAAAGTCAAATGCATTGAACAAAGCTAATTGAGTCAAATGAAAGTCAAACACTTTCAACAAAGCTTTAAGAATCAAATTAAAGTCAAATACATTCAAAAAAGCTTTTTGAATCAAATGAAAGTCAATTGCCTTTCACAATGTTAATTGAGTGAAATGAAAGTTAAACACATTCAACGAAGCTAATTGTGTCAACTGAAAGTCAAACACATTCAAACAAAGCTTTTTGAATCAAATGAAAGTCAAATGCATTCAACAAAGCTAATTGAGTCAAATAAAAGTCAAATACTTTCAACAAAGCTTTTAGAATCAAATGAAAGTCAAATACATTCAAACAAAGCTTTTTAAATTGAATGAAAGTCAATTGCCTTTCACAATGCTAATTGAGTGAAATGAAAGTCAAACACATTCAACAAAGCTAATTGTGTCAACTGAAAGTCAAACACATTCAAACAAAGCTTTTTGAATCAAAAGAAAGTCAAATGCATTCAACAAAGCTAATTAACTCAAATGAAAGTCAAACACTTTCAACAAAGCTTTTAGAATCAAATGAAAGTCAAATACATTTAAACAAAGCTTTTTGACTAAAATGAAAGTCAATTGTACTCCACAATGCTAGTTTAGTCAAATGAAACATTCAACAAAGCTAATTGAGTCAACTGAAAGTCAAACACATTCAAACAAAGCTTTTTGAATCAAATGAAAGTCAAATGCATTCAACCAAGCTAATTAAGTCAAATGAAAGTCAAACACTTTCAACAAAGCTTTTAGAATCAAATGAAAGTGAAATACATTCAAACAATGCTTTTTAACTTAAATGAAAGTCAATTGCGTTCCACAATGCTAGTTGATTCAAATGAAAGTCAAACACATTCAACAAAGCTAATTGATTCAAATGAAAGTCAAACACGTTCAAGCAAAGCTTTTTTAATCAAATGAAAATCAAATGCATTCAACAAAGCTAATTGAGTCAAATGAAAGTCAAACACTTTCAACAAAGCTTTTAGAATAAAATGAAAGTCAAATACATTCAAACAAAGCTTTTTGAATCAAATGAAAGTCAATTGCATTCCACAATGCTAATTGAGTCAAATGAAAGTCAAACACATTCAACAAAGCTAATTGAGTCAAATGAAAGTTAAGCACATTCAAACAAAGTTTTTTGAATCAAAAGAAAGTTAAATGCATTCAACGAAGCTAATTGAGTCAAATAAAAGTCAAACACTTTCAACAAAGGTTTTAGCATCAAATGAAAGTCAAATACATTCAAACAAAGCTTTTTGACTTAAATGAAAGTCAATTGCATTCCACAATGCTAGTTGAGTCAAATGAAAGTCAAATACATTCAACAAATCTAGTCAACTGAAAGCCAAACACATTCAAACAAAGCTTTTTGAATCAAATGAAAGTCAAATGCATTCAACAAAGCTAATTGAGTCAAATGAAAGTCAAACACTTTCAACAAAGCTTTTAGAATCAAATTAAAGTCAAATACGTTCAAAAAAGCTTTTTGAATCAAATGAAAGTCAATT
The DNA here is from genome assembly GCA_024500155.1 of Chenopodium formosanum. Lineage (NCBI taxonomy): Eukaryota > Viridiplantae > Streptophyta > Magnoliopsida > Caryophyllales > Amaranthaceae > Chenopodium > Chenopodium formosanum. The sequence goes on along the minus strand of CM044870.1, from coordinate 20,723,389 downwards.
GCCTTTCACAATGCTAATTGAGTGAAATGAAAGTCAAACACATTTAACAAATCAAATTGAGTCAACTGAAAGTCAAACACATTCAAACAAAGCTTTTTGAATCAAAAGAAAGTCAAATGCATTGAACAAAGCTAATTGAGTCAAATGACAGTCAAACACTTTCAACAAAGCTTTTAGAATAAAATGAAAGTCAAATACATTCAAACAAAGCTTTTTGAATCAAATGAAAGTTAATTGCATTCCACAATGCTAATTGAGTCAAGTGAAAGTCAAACACATTCGAACAAACCTAATTGAGTCAAATGAAAGTCAAACACTTTCAACAAAGCTTTTAGAATAAAATGAAAGTCAAATACATTCAAACAAAGCTTTTTGAATCAAATGAAAGTCAAATGCATTCAACCAAGCTAATTAAGTCAAATGCAAGTCAAACACTTTCAACAAAGCTTTTAGAATCAAATGAAAGTGAAATACATTCAAACAATGCTTTTTAACTTAAATGAAAGTCAATTGCGTTCCACAATGCTAGTTGATTCAAATGAAAGTCAAACACATTCAACAAAGCTAATTGATTCAAATGAAAGTCAAACACGTTCAAGCAAAGCTTTTTTAATCAAATGAAAATCAAATGCATTCAACAAAGCTAATTGAGTCAAATGAAAGTCAAACACTTTCAACAAAGCTTTTAGAATAAAATGAAAGTCAAATACATTCAAACAAAGCTTTTTGAATCAAATGAAAGTCAATTGCATTCCACAATGCTAATTGAGTCAAATGAAAGTCAAACACATTCAACAAAGCTAATTGAGTCAAATGAAAGTTAAGCACATTCAAACAAAGTTTTTTGAATCAAAAGAAAGTTAAATGCATTCAACGAAGCTAATTGAGTCAAATAAAAGTCAAACACTTTCAACAAAGGTTTTAGCATCAAATGAAAGTCAAATACATTCAAACAAAGCTTTTTGACTTAAATGAAAGTCAATTGCATTCCACAATGCTAGTTGAGTCAAATGAAAGTCAAATACATTCAACAAATCTAGTCAACTGAAAGCCAAACACATTCAAACAAAGCTTTTTGAATCAAATGAAAGTCAAATGCATTCAACAAAGCTAATTGAGTCAAATGAAAGTCAAACACTTTCAACAAAGCTTTTAGAATCAAATTAAAGTCAAATACGTTCAAAAAAGCTTTTTGAATCAAATGAAAGTCAATTGCCTTTCACAATGCTAATTGAGTGAAATGAAAGTCAAACACATTTAACAAATCAAATTGAGTCAACTGAAAGTCAAACACATTCAAACAAAGCTTTTTGAATCAAAAGAAAGTCAAATGCATTGAACAAAGCTAATTGAGTCAAATGACAGTCAAACACTTTCAACAAAGCTTTTAGAATAAAATGAAAGTCAAATACATTCAAACAAAGTTTTTTGAATCAAATGAAAGTTAATTGCATTCCACAATGCTAATTGAGTCAAGTGAAAGTCAAACACATTCGAACAAACCTAATTGAGTCAAATGAAAGTCAAACACTTTCAACAAAGCTTTTTGAATAAAATGAAAGTCAAATACATTCAAACAAAGCTTTTGAATCAAATGAAAGTCAATTGCATTCCACAATGTTAATTGAGTTAAATGAAAGTCAAACACATTCAACAAAGCTAATTGAGTCAAAAAATGCTTTTTTAATCAAAAGAAAGCCAAATGCATTCAACAAAGCTAATAGAGTCAAATGAAAGTCAAACACTTTCAACAAAGCTTTTAGAATAAAATGAAAGTTAAATACATTCAAATAAATCTTTTTGAATCAAATGAAAGTCAATTGCATTCCACAATGCTAATTAAGTCAAATGAAAGTCAAACACATTCAACAAAGCTAATTGAGTCAAATGAAAGTTAAACACATTCAAACAAAGCTTTTTGAATCAGAAGAAAGTCAAATGCATTCAACAAAGATAATTGAGTCGAATGAAAGTCAAACACTTTCAACAAAGCTTTTAGAATCAAATGAAAGTCAAATACATTCAAACAAAGCTTTTTGACTTAAATGAAAGTCAATTGCATTCCACAATGCTAGTTAAGTCAAATGAAAGTCAAACACATTCAATAAAGCTAATTGAGTCAAATGAATGTTAAACACATTCAAACAAAGCTTTTTGAATCAAAAGAAAGTCAAATGCATTCAAAAAAGCTAATTGAGTCTACTGAAAGTCAAACACTTTCAACAAAGCTTTTTGAATCAAATGAAAGTCAAATGCATTCAACAAAGCTAATTAAGTCAAATGAAAGTCAAACACTTTCAACAAAGCTCTTAGAATCAAATCAAAGTCAAATACATTCAAAAAAAGATGTTTGAATCAAATGAAAGTCAATTGCATTCCACAATGCTAATTGAGTCAAATGAAAGTCAAACACATTCAACAAAGCTAATTGAGTCAAATGAATGTTAAACACGTTCAAACAAAGCTTTTTGAATCAAAAGAAAGTCAAATGCATTCAAAAAAGCTAATTGAGTCAAATGAAAGTCAAACACTTTCAACAAAGCTTTTAGAATCAAATGAAAGTCAAATACATTCAAACAAAGCTTTTGAATCAAATAAAAGTCAATTGCATTCCACAATGCTAATTGAGTTAAATGAAAGTCAAACACATTCAATAAAGCTAATTGAGTCAAATGAAAGTCAAACACATTCAAGCAAAGCTTTTTGAGTCAAATGAAAGTCAAATGCATTTAACAAAGCTAATTGAGTGAAATGAAAGTCTAACACTTTCGACAAAGCTTTTAGAATAAAATGAAAGTCAAATACATTCAAACAAAACTTTTTGAATCAAATGAAAGTCAATTGCATTCCACAATGCTAATTGAGTCAAATGAAAGTCAAACACAGTTAACAAAGCTAATTGAGTTAAAAGAAAGTCAAACACATTCAAACAAAGCTTTTTGAAACAAATGAAAGTCAAAAGCATTCAACAAAGCTAATTGAGTCAAATGAAATTCAAATCCTTACAACAAAGCATTTAGAATAAAATGAAAGTCAAATACATTCAAACACAGCTTTTTGACTTAAATAAAAGTCAATTGCATTTCACAATGCTAATTGAGTCAAATGAAAGTCAAACACATTCAACAAAGCTAATTGAGTCAACTGAAAGTCAAACAAGTTCAAACAAAGCTTTTTGAATAAAAAGAAAGTCAAATGCATTCAACAAAGCTAATTGAGTCAAATGAAAGTCAAACACTTTCAACAAAGCTTTTAGAATCAAATGAAAGTCAAATACATTCAAACAAAGCTTTTAGACTCAAATGAAAGTCAATTGCATTCCACAATGCTAATTGAGTCAAATGTAAGTCAAACACATTCAACAAAGCTAATTGAGTCAACTAAAAGTCAAACACATTCAAACAAAGCTTTTTGAATCAAATGAAAGTCAAATGCATTCAACTAAGCTAATTGAGTCATATGAAAGTCAAAAAGTTTCAACAAAGGTTTTAGAATCAAATGAAAGTCAAATACTTTCAAACAAAGCATTTTGAATCAAGAGAAAGTCAATTGCATTCCACAATGCTAATTGAGTCAAATTAAAGTCAAACACATTCAAACAAAGCTTTTTAAATAAAATGAAAGTCAAATGCATTCAACAAAGCTAATTAAGTTAAATGAAAGTCAAACACTTTCAACAAAGCTTTTAGAATAAAATGAAAGTCAAATACATTTAAACAAAGATTTTTGACTCAAATGAAAGTCAATTGCATTCCACAATGCTAGTTGAGTCAAATTAAAGTCAAACACATTCAACAAAGCTAATTGAGTCTACTGAAAGTCAAACACATTCAAACAAAGCTTTTTGAATCAAATGATTATCAAATGCATTTAACCAAGCTAATTGAGTTAAATGAAAGTCAAACACTTTCAACAAAGCTTTTAGAATCAAATGAAAGTCAAACACATTCAAACAAAGCTTTTTGAATCAAATGAAAGTCAATTGCATTCCACAATGCTAATTGACTCAAATGAAAGTCAAACACATTCAACAAAGCTAATTGAGTCAAATGATAGCCAAACACATTCAAACAAAGCTTTTTGAATCAAATGAAAGTCAATTGCATTCCACAATGCTAATTGAGTTAAATGAAAGTCAAACACATTCAACAAAGCTAATTGAGTCAAATGAAAGTTAAACACATTCAAACAAAGCTTTTTGAATCAAAAGAAAGTCAAACGCATTCAACAAAGCTAATTGAGTCAAATGAAAGTCAAACACTTTCAACAAAGCTTTTAGAATCAAATGAAAGTCAAATACATTCAAACAAAGGTTTTTGACTTAAATGAAAGTCAATTGCATTCCACAATGCTAATTGAGTCAAATGAAAGTCAAATACATTCAACAAAGCTTTTTGAATCTAATGAAAGTCAATTGCATTCCACAATGCTAGTTGAGTCAAATGAGACATTCAATAAAGCTAATTGAGTCAAATGAAAGTTAAACACATTCAAACAAAGCTTTTTAAATCAAAAGAAAGTCAAATGCATTCAAGAAAGCTAATTGAGTCAAATGAAAGTCAAACACTTTCAACAAAGCATTTAGAATCAAATGAAAGTCAAATACATTTAAACAAAGCTTTTTGAATCAAAAGAAACTCAATTGCATTCCACAATGCTAATTGAGTCAAATGAAAGTCAAACACTTTCAATAAAGCCAATTGAGTCAAATGAAAGTCAAACACATTCAAGCAAAGCTTTTTGAATCAAATGAAATTCAAATGCATTCAACAAAGCTAATTGAGTCAAATGAATGTCAAACACTTTCAACAAAGCTTTTAGAATCAAATTAAAGTCAAATACATTCAAAAAAGCTTTTTGAATCAAATGAAAGTCAATTGCATTCCACAATGCTAATTGAGTCAAATGAAAGTCAAACACATTCAACAAATCTTTTTGAATCAAATGAAAGTTAAATGCATTAAACAAAGCTAATTGAGTTAAACGAATGTCAAAGACTTTCAACAAAGCTTTTAGAATCAAATGAAATTCAAATACATTCAAACAAAGCTTTTTGAATCAAATGAAAGTCAATTGCATTCCACAATGCTAATTGAGTCAAATGAAAGTCAAACACATTTAGCAAAGCTAATTGAGTCAAATGAAAGTCTAACACATTCAAACAAAGTTTTTTGAATCAAAAGAAAGTCAAATGCATTCAAGAAAGCTAATTGAGTCAAATGAAAGTCAAACACTTTCAACGAAGCATTTAGAATCAAATGAAAGTCAAATACATTCAAACAAAGCTTTTTGAATCAAATGAAAGTCAATTGCATTCCACAATGCTTATTGAGTCAAATGAAAGTCAAACACTTTCGATAAAGCCAATTGAGTCAAATGAAAGTCAAATACATTCAGGCAAAGCTTTTTGAATCAAATGAAATTCAAATGCATTCAACAAAGCTATTTGAGTCAAATGAAAGTCAAACACTTTCAACAAAGCTTTTACAATCAAATTAAAGTCAAATACATTCAAAAAGCTTTTTGAATCAAATGAAAGTCAATTGCCTTTCACAATGCTAATTGAGTGAAATGAAAGTCAAACACGTTTAACAAAGCTAATTGAGTCAACTGAAAGTCAAACACATTCAAACAAAGCTTTTTGAATCTAAAGAAAGTCAAATGCATTCAACAAAGCTAATTGAGTCAAATGAAAGTCAAACACTTTCAACAAAGCTTTTAGAATAAAATGAAAGTCAAATACATTCAAACAAAGCTTCTTGAATCAAATGAAAGTCAATTGCATTCCAACATGGTAATTGAGTCAAATGAAAGTCAAACACATTCAATAAAGCTAATTGAGTCAAATGAAAGTTAAGCACATTCAAACAAAGCTTTTTGAATCAAAAGAAAGTTATATGCATTCAACAAAGCTAATTGAGTCAAATAAAAGTCAAACACTTTCAACAAAGGTTTTAGCATCAAATGAAAGTCAAATACATTCAAACAAAGCTTTTTGACTTAAATGAAAGTCAATTGCATTCCACAATGCTAGTTGAGTCAAATGAAAGTGAAAAACATTCAACAATGCTAATTGAGTCAACTAAAAGTCAAACACATTCAAACAAAGCTTTTTGAATCAAATGAAAGTCAAATGCATTCAACCAAGCTAATTGAGTCAAATGAAAGTCAAAAACTTTGAACAAAGCTTTTAGAATCAAATAAAAGTCAAATATATTTAAACAAAGCTTTTTGAATCAAATGAAAGACAATTGCATTCCACAATGCTAATTGAGTCAAATGAAAGTCAAACACATCCAACAAAGCGAAAGTTAAACACATTCAAACAAAGCTTTTTGAATCAGAAGAAAGTCAAATGCATTCAATAAAGCTAATTGAGTCAAATGAAAGTCAAACACTTTCAACAAAGGTTTTAGAATCAAATGAAAGTCAAATACATTCAAACAAAGCTTTTTGAATCAAATGAAACTCAATTGCATTCCACAATGCTAATTGAGTCAAATGAAAGTCAAACACATTCAACAAATCTTTTTGAATCAAATGAAAGTCAAATGCATTAAACAAAGCTAATTGAGTTAAATGAAAGTCAAAGACTTTCAACAAAGCTTTTAGAATCAAATAAAATTCAAATACATTCAAACAAAGCTTTTTGAATTAAATGAAAGTCAATTGCATTCCACAATGCTAATTGAGTCAAATGAAAGTCAAACACATTTAGTAACGCTAATTGAGTCAAATGAAAGTCTAACACATTCAAACAAAGTTTTTTGAATCAAAAGAAAGTCAAATGCATTCAAGAAAGCTAATTGAGTCAAATGAAAGTCAAACACTTTCAACAAAGCATTTAGAATCAAATGAAAGTCAAATACATTCAAACAAAGCTTTTTGAATCAAATGAAAGTCAATTGCATTCCACAATGCTAATTGAGTCAAATGAAAGTCAAACACTTTCAATAAAGCCAATTGAGTCAAATGAAAGTCAAACACATTCAAGCAAAGCTTTTTGAATCAAATGAAATTCAAATGCATTCAACAAAGCAAATTGAGTCAAATGAAAGTCAAACACTTTCAACAAAGCTTTTAGAATCAAATTAAAGTCAAATACATTCAAAAAAGCTTTTTGAATCAAATGAAAGTCAATTACATTCCACAATGCTAATTGAGTCAAATCAAAGTCAAACACATTCAACAAATCATTTTAAATCAAATGAAAGTCAAATGCATTAAACAAAGCTAATTGAGTCAAATGAAAGTCAAAGACTTTCAACAAAGCTTTTAGAATCAAATGAAATTCAAATACATTCAAACAAAGCTTTTTGAATCAAATGAAAGTCAATTGCATTCCACAATGCTAATTGAGTTAAATGAAAGTCAAACACATTTAGCAAAGCTAATTGAGTCAAATGAAAGTCTAACACATTCAAACAAAGTTTTTTGAATCAAAAGAAAGTCAAATGCATTCAAGAAAGCTAATTGAGTCAAATGAAAGTCAAACACTTTAAACAAAGCATTTAGAATTAAATGAAAGTCAAATACATTCAAACAAAGCTTTTTAAATCAAATGAAAGTCAATTGCATTCCACAATGCTAATTGAGTCAAATGAAAGTCAAACACTTTCGATAAAGCCAATTGAGTCAAATGAAAGTCAAACACATTCAAGCAAAGCTTTTTGAACCAAATGAAATTCAACTGCATTCAACAAAGCTAATTGAGTCAAATGAAAGTCAAACACTTTCAACAAAGCTTTTAGAATCAAATTAAAGTCAAATACATTCAAAAAAGCTTTTTGAATCAAATGAAAGTCAATTGCCTTTCACAATGCTAACTGAGTGAAATGAAAGTCGAACACATTTAACAAAGCTAATTGAGTCAACTGAAAGTTAAACACAATCAAACAAAGCTTTTTGAATCAAAAGAAAGTCAAATGCATTCAACAAAGCTAATTGAGTCAAATGAAAGTCAAACACTTTCAACAAAGCTTTTAGAATAAAATGAAAGTCAAATACATTCAAACAAAGCTTCTTGAATCAAATGAAAGTCAATTGCATTCCACAATGCTAATTGAGTCAAATGAAAGTCAAACACATTCAACAAAGCTAATTGAGTCAAATGAAAGTTAAGCACATTCAAACAAAGCTTTTTGAATCAAAAGAAAGTTAAATGCATTCAACAAAGCTAATTGAGTCAAATAAAAGTCAAACACTTTCAACAAAGGTTTTAGCATCAAATGAAAGTCAAATACATTCAAACAAAGCTTTTTGGCTTAAATGAAAGTCAATTGCATTCCACAATGCTAGTTGAGTCAAATGAAAGTCAAACACATTCAACAATGCTAATTGAGTCAACTGAAAGTCAAACACATTCAAACAAAGCTTTTTGAATCAAATGAAAGTCAAATGCATTCAACCAAGCTAATTGAGTGAAATGAAAGTCAAACACTTTCAACAAAGCTTTTAGAATCAAATAAAAATCAAATACATTCAAACAAAGCTTTTTGAATCAAATGAAAGACAATTGCATTCCACAATGCTAATTGAGTCAAATGAAGGTCAAACACATTCAACAAAGCTAATTGAGTCAAATAAAAGTTAAACACATTCAAACAAAGCTTTTTGAATCAAAAGAAAGTCAAATGCATTCAATAAAGCTAATTGAATCAAATGAAAGTCAAACACTTTCAACAAAAGCTTTTAGAATCAAATGAAAGTCAAATACATTCAAACAAAGCTTTTTGACTTAAATTATAGTCAATTACATTCTACAATGCTAATTAAGTCAAATGAAAGTCAAACACATTCGACAAATCTTTTTGAATCAAATGAATGTCAAATGCATTAAACAAAGCTCATTGAGTCAAATGAAAGTCAAAATACATTCAAATGCATTCAACCAAGCTAATTGAGTCAAATGAAAGTCAAACACTTTCAACAAAGCTTTTAGAACCAAATGAAAGTCAAATACATTCAAACAAAGCTTTTTGAATCAAGTGAAAGTCAATTGCATTCCACAATGCTAATTGAGTCAAATTAATGTCAAAAACATTCAAATAAAGCTTTTTGAATCAAATGAAAGTCAGACACATTCAAACAAAGCTTTTTCAATCAAATGAAAGTCTAATGCATTCAACAAAGCTAATTAAGTCAAATTAAAGTCAAATACTGTCAACAAAGCTTTTAGAATCAAATGAAAGTCAAATACATTGAAACAAAGCTTTTTGAATCAAATGAAAGTCAATTGCATTCCACAATGCTATTTAAGTCAAAGGAAAGTCAAACACATTCAACAAAGCTAATTGAGTCAAATGAAAGTCAAACACATTCAAGCAAAGCTTTTTGAATCAAATGAAAGTCAAATGCATTTAACAAAGCTAATTGAGTCAAATGAAAGTCAAACAATTTCAACAAAGCTTTTAGAATCAAATGAAATGCAAATACATTCAAATAAAGCTTTTTGAATAAAATGAAAGTCAATTGCATTCCAAAATGCTAATTGAGTCAAATGAAAGTGAAACACATTCAACAAAGCTAATTGAGTCAAATGAATGTCAAACACTTTCAAACAGAACTTTTTGAATCAAATGACAGTCGAATGCAATCAACAAAGCTAATAGAGTCAAATGAAAGTCAAACACTTTAAATAAAGCTTTAAGAATCAAATGAATGTCAAAAACATTCAAAAAAGCTTTTTGAATCAAATGAAAGTAAATTGCATTCCACAATGCTAATTGAGTCAAATGAAAGTCAAGCACATTTAACAAAGCTAATTGAGTCAAATGAACGTCAAACACATTCAAACAAAGCTTTTTGACTCAAAAGAAAGTCAAATGAAAGTCAAACACTTTCAACAAATCTTTTAGAATCAATTAAAAGTCAAATACATTCAAACAAAGCTTTTTGACTCAAATGAAGTTCAATTGCATTCCACAATGCTAATTGAGTCAAATGAAATTCACACACATTCAACAAACCTTTTTGAATCAAATGAAAGTCAAATGCATTCAACATAGCTAATTGAGTCAAATGAAAGTCAAACACTTTCAACAAAGCTAATAAATTAAAATGAAAGTCAAACACATTCAACAAAGCTTTTAGAATCAAATGAAAGTCAAATACATTCAAACAAAGCTTTTTGAATCAAATGAAAGTAAATTGCATTCCACAATGCTAATTGAGTCAAATGAAAGTCAAACATATTCAACAAAGCTAATTGACTCAAACGAAAGTTAAATGAAAGTCAAACACTTTCAACAAAGCTTTTAGAATCAATTAAAAGTCAAATACATTCAAACAAAGCTTTTTGACTCAAATGAAGTTCAATTGCATTACATAATGCTAATTGAGTCAAATGAAAGTCACACACATTCAACAAAGCTTTTTGAATCAAATGAAAGTCAAATGCATTCAACATATCTAATTGAGTCAAATGAAAGTCAAACACTTTCAACAAAGCTAATTGAGTAAAATGAAAGCCAAACACATTCAACAAAGCTTTTATAATCAAATGAAAGTCAAATACATTCAAACAAAGCTTTTTGAATCAAATGAAAGTAAATTGCATTCCACAATGCTAATTGAGTCAAATGAAAATCAAACACATTCAACAAAGCTAATTGAGTCAAATGAATGTCAAACACATTCAAACAAAGCTTTTTGAATCAAATGACAGTCAAATGCAATAAACAAAGCTAATTGAGTCAAATGAAAGTCAAACACTTTCAATAAAGCTTTTAGAATTAAATGAATGTCAAATACATTCAAACAAAGCTATTTGAATTAAATGAAAGTCAATCGCATTCCACAATGCTAGTTGAGTCAAATGAAAGTCAAACACTTTCACCAAAGCTTTTAGAATCAAATGATAGTCAAATATATTCAAACAAAGGTTTTTGTCTCAAATGAAGTTCAATTGCATTCCACAATGCTAATTGAGTCAAATGAAAGTCAAACACATTCAACAAAGCTTTTTGAATCAAATGAATGTAAAATGCATTGAGCAAAGCAAATTGAGTCAAATGAAAGTCAAACACTTTCTGCAAAGCTTTTATAATAAAATGAAAGTCAAATACATTCAAACAAAGCTTTTTGAATCAAATGAAAGTCAATTTCATTCCACAATGCTAATTGAGTCAAATGAAAGTAAAACACGTTCAAACAAAGCTTTTTGAATCAAATGAAAGTTAAATACATTCAACAAAGCTAATTTAGTCAAATGAAAGTCAAACACTTTCAACAAAACTTTTAGAATCAAATGAAAGTCAAATATATTCAAACAAAGCTTTTTGAATCAAATCAAAGTCAATTGCATTCCACAAGGCTATTTGAGTCAAATGAAAGTCAAACACATTCAACAAAGCTAATTGAGTCAAATGAAAGTCAGACACATTCAAACAAAGCTTTTCGAATCAAATGAAAGTCAAATGCATTCAACAAATCTAATTAAGTCAAATGAAAGTAAAACACATTCAACAAAGCTTTTTAAATCATGAAAGTCAAATGCATTCAACAAAGCTAATTGAGTCAAATGAAAGTCAAACACTTTCAACAAAGCTTTTAAAATCAAATGAAAGTCAAATACATTCATACAATGCTTTTTTAATCAAATGAAAGTTAAATGCATTCAATTAAGCTAATTGAGTCAACTGAAAGTTAAACACATTCAAACAAAGCTTTTTGAATCAAATGAAAGTCAAATGCATTCAACCAACCTAATTGAGTCAAATGAAAGTCAAACACTTTCAACAAAGCTATTAGAATTAAATGAAAGTCAAATAAATTCAAACAAAGCTTTTTGAATCAATTCAAAGTCAATTGCATTCCACAATGCTAATTGAGTCAAATGAAAGTCAAACACATTAAACAAAGCTAATTGTGTCAAATGAAAGTCAGACACATTCAAACAAAGCTTTTCGAATCAATTGAAAGTCAAATGCATTCAACAAAGCTAATTGAGTCAAATGAAAGTCAAACACATTCGAACAAAGCTTTTTCAATCAAATGAAGTTCAATTGCATTCCACAATGCTAATTGAGTCAAATGAAAGTCAAACACATTCAACAAAGATTTTAGAATAAAATGAGAGTCAAATGCATTCAACAAAGCTAATTGAGTCAAATGAAAGTCAAACACATTCAACAAAGCTTTTAGAATCAAATGAAAGTCAAATGCATTCAACAAAGCTAATTGAGTTAAATGAAATTCAAACACTTTCAACAAAGCTAATTGAGTCGAATGAAAGTCAAATACATTCATACAAAGCTTTTTTAATCAAATGAAAGTTAAATGCATTTAACCAAGGTAATTGAGTCAACTAAAAGTTAAACACCTTCAAACAAAGCTTTTTGAATCAAATGAAAGTCAAATGCATTCAACCAAGCTAATTGAGTCAAACTAAAGTCAAACACTTTCAACAAAGCTTTTAGAATAAAATGAAAGTCAAACACATTCAAACAAAGGTTTTTAAATCAAATGAAAGTCAATTGCATTCCACAATGCTAATTGAGTCAAATGAAAGTCAAACACATTTTACAAAGCTAATTGAGTTAAATGAAAGTCAAACACATTCAAACAAAGCTTTTTAAATTAAATGAAAGTCAAATTCATTCAACAAAGCTAATTGAGTCAAATGAAAGTTAAACACTTTCAACAAAGCTTTTAGAATCAACTGAAAGTCAAATACATTGAAACAAAGCTTTTTGAATCAAATGAAAGTCAATTGCATTCCACAATGCTAATTGAGTCAAATGAAAGTCAAACACATTCAACAAAACTAATTCAGTCAAATAAAAGTCAAACACATTCAACCAAAGCTTTTTGAATCAAACGAATGTCAAATGCATTCAACAAAGCTAATTGAGAAAAATGAAAATCAAACACATTCAACAAGCTTTTATAATCAAATGAAAGTCAAATACATTCTAACAAAGCTTTTTGAATCAAATGTAAGTCAATTGCATTCCACAATGTTAATTGAGTCAAGTGAAAGTCAAACACATTCAACAAAGCTAATTGAGTCAAATGAATGTCAAACACATTCAAACAAAGCTTTTTGAATCAAATGACAGTTAAAAGCAATTAACAAAGCTAATTGAGTAAAATGAAAGTCAAGCAAATTCAACAAAGCTAATTGAGTCAAATGAACGTCAAACACATTCAAACAAAGCTTTTTGAATCATATAAATGTCAAATACATTTAAACAAAGCTAATTGAGTCAAATTAAATTCAAACACTTTCAACAAAGCTTTTAGAGTCAATTAAAAGTAAAATACATTCAAACAAAGCTTTTTAACTCAAATGAAGTTCAATTGCATTCCACAATGCTAATTGAGTCAAATGAAAGTCAAACATATTAAACAAAGCATTTTGAATCAAATGAAAGTCAAATGCATTCAACAAAGCTAATTGAGTCAAATGAAACTCAAATACTTTCAACAAAGCTTTTAGAATCAAATGATAGTCTAATACATTCAAACAAAGCTTTTTGAATCAAATGAAAGTCAATTGCATTCTACAATGGTAATTGAGTCAAATGAAAGTCAAACACATTCAAACAAAACTTTTTGAATCAAATGAAAGTCAAATGCATTCAACAAAGCTAATTGAGTCAAATGAAAGTCAAACACATTCAACAAAGCTTTTTGAATCAAATGAAAGTTGAATGCATTCAACAAAGCTAATTGAGTCAAATGAAAGTCAAATACTTTCAACAAAGCTTTTAGAATCAAATGAAAGTTAAATACATTCATTCAAAGCTTTTTTAATCAAATGAAAGTCAAATGCATTCAACCAAGCTAATTGAGTCAACTGAATGTCAAACACATTCAAACAAAGCTTTTTGAATCAAATTAAAGTCAAATGCATTCAACCAAGTTATTTGAGTCAAATGAAAGTCAAACACTTTCAACAAAGCTTTTAAAATCAAATAAAAGTCAAATACATTGAAACAAAGCTTTTTGAAATAAATGAAAGTCAATTGCATTCCACAATGCTAAGGGTCTCAAGACTTTTCACCACCGGGCCCTATAACCTCAAAATTCCACAAAAAGCGTGGATTATAGCCTTCAATTTTCGAATTTTTTGACCATTTTTAGCCCGGAAATAAATTGCCGAGATGTTTACCATGGTTCCTAATACCCTCTAGGAGTCCAATTGAGTGGGTGGAACAATCCAATATGCCTTTAAACACTCAATTTACCCGTTTAAAATCTACACCGATATCGTGACCTCAAGCCTACCACGGACATTTATTGCAACATATACGGGTCATATATGGTTCCAAACAATAAATTGACTGTTTAAAGGCATATTGGATGGTTCCACCCACTCAATTGGACTCCCGGAGGGTATTAGGAACCATGGTAAATATCTCAGCAATTTTTATTTCCGGGCGAAAAAAGGTTAAAAAATTCTAAAATTGAAGGCTATAATCCACGCTTTTTGAGGAATTTTGAGGTTTCGGGGCCCGGTGGCGAAAAGTCATGAGACCCTAGGGGATACATCTTAGGATCATATAATGACGTTTGGAACCATATATGACCCTTATATGTTGCCATAAATGTCCATGGTAGGCTTGAGTTAACGATATCGTTGCGAGTTTGGAACGGGTAAATTGACTGTTGAAATGTATATTGGATGGTTCTACCCACTCAATTGCACTCTCGGAGGGTATTAGGAACAATGGTAAACATCTCGGCAATTTTTATTTCCGGGCAAAAAAAGGTCGAAAAATTCCAAAATTGAAGGCTATAATCCACGCTTTTTGAGGAATTTTGAGGATACGGGGCCAGGTGGTGAAAAGTCTTGAGACCTTAGGGGATACATCTTAGGGTCATATAATGACTTTTACAACCATATGTGACCCTTATATATTGCCATAAATGTCCGTGGTAGGCTTGAGGTCACGATATCGGTACAAGTTTGGAACAGGTAAATTGATTGTTTAAAGGCATATTGGGTGGTTCCACCTACTCAATTGGACTTCCGCAGGGTATTAGGAACCATGGTAAACATCTCAGCAATTTTTAGATCGGGCGAAAAAAGGTCAAAAAATTCCAAAATTGAAGGCTAAATCCACGTTTTTTGAGGAATTTTGAGGTTACAGGGCCCGGTGGCGAAAAGTCTTGAGAGCCTAGGGGATACATATTAGGGTCATATAATGACGTTTGGAACCATATACGACCGTCATATGTTGCCATAAATGTCCGTGGTAGGCTTGAGGTCACGATATCGATGCAAGTTTGGAACGGGTAAATTGACTGTTTAAAGGCATATTGGATCGTTCCACCCACTAAATTGGACTCCTGGAGGGTATTAGGAACCATGGTAAACATCTCGGCAATTTTTATTTCCGGGCGAAAAAAGGTCAAAAAATTCCAAAATTGAAGGCTATAATCCACGCTTTTTGAGGAATTTTGAGGTTACGAGGCCCGGTGGCGAAAAGTCTTGAGACCCTAGGGGGATACATCTTAGGGTCATATAATGATGATTGGAACCATATATGACCCTTATATGTTGCCATAAATGTCCGTGGTAGGCTTGAGATCACGATATCGGTGCAAGTTTGGAACGGGTAAATTGACTGTTTAAAGGCATATTGGATGGTTCCACCCACTCAATTGGACTCTCGGAGGGTATTCAGAACCATGGTAAACATCATGGCAATTTTTTTTCTGGGCAAAAAGGTCAAAAAATTCTAAAATTGAAGGATATAATCCACGCTTTTTGAGGAATTTTGAGGTTACGGGGCCCGGTGGCGAAAAGTCTTGAGACCCTAGCGGATACATCTTATGGTCATATAATGACGTTTGGAACCATATATGACCCTTATATGTTGCCATAAATGTCCGTGGTAGGCTTGAGGTCACGATATCGGTGCAGGTTTGGAACGGGTAAATTGACTGTTTAAAGGCATATAGGATGGTTCCACGCACTCAATTGGACTCCCAGAGGGTATTAGGAACCACGGTTAACATCTCGGCAATTTTTATTTCCGGGCGAAAAAAGGTAACAAAATTCCAAAATTGAAGGCTATAATCCACGCTTTTTGAGGAATTTTGAGGTTACTTGGCTCGGTGGCAAAAAGTCTTGAGACCCTACGGGTTTCATCTTAGGGTCATATAATGACGTTTGGAACCATATATGACCCTTACATGTTGCCATAAATGTCTGTGGTAGGTTTGAGGTCAAGATATCGGTGCAAGTTTGGAACGGGTAAATTGACTGTTTAAAGGCATATTGGATGGTTCCAACCACTCAATTGGACACCTGGAGGGTATTAGGAACCATGGTAAACATCTCGTCAATTTTTAGTTCCAAGGAAAATAACGTCAAAAAATTCCAAAATTGAAGGCTATCCACGCTTTTTGAGGAATTTTGAGGTTACGGGGCCCGGTGGCGAAAAGTCTTGAGACCCTAAGGGATAAATATTAGGGTCATATAATCACGTTTGAAACCATATATGACCCTTATATGTTGCCATAAATGTCCGTGGTAGGCTTGTGGTCACGATATCGGTGCAAGTTTCGAACGGAAAAATTGACTGTTTAAAGGCATATTGAATGGTTCCAACCACTTAATTGGATTCCCAGAGGGTATTAGGAACTATGGTAAGCATCTCGGCTATTTTTATTTCCGTGCGAAAAAAGGTCAAAAAATTCCAAAATTGAAGACTGTATAATCCACACTTTTTGAGGAATTTTGAGGTTACGGGACCTGGTGGCGAAAAGTCTTGAGACCCTAGAAGATACATCTTAGGGTCATATAATGACGTTTGGAACCATATATGACCCTTATATGTTGCCATAAATTTCCGTGGTAGGGTTGAGATCACGTTATCGGTGCAAGTTTGGAACGGGTAAATTGACTGTTTAAATGATTATTGGATGGTTCCACCCACCCAATTAGGCTGCCGAAGGGTAGTAGGAAACATGGTAAACATCTCGGCTATTTTTATTTCCGGGCGAAAAAAGGTCAAAAAATTCCAAGATTGATGACTATAATCCACGCTTTTTGAGGAATTTTGAGGTTACGGGGCCCGGAGGCGAAAAGACTTGAGACCCTAGGGGATACATTTTAGGGTCATATAATGACGTTTGGAACCATATATGACCCTTATATGTTGCCATAAATGTCCGTGGTAAGCCTGAGGTCACGATATAAGTGCAACTTTGGAACGGGTAAATTGACTGATTAAAGGCCTATTGGATGGTTCCACCCACTCAATTGGACTCCCGTAGGGTATTAGGAACCATGGTAAACATCTCGACAATTTTTATTTCCGGGCGAAAAAAGGTCAAAAAATTCCAAAATTGAAGGCTATAATCCACGCTTTTTGAGGAATTTTAAGGTTACGGGACCCTGTGGCGAAAAGTCTTGAGACCCTAAGGGATACATATTAGGGTCATACAATGACGTTTGGAACCGTATATGACCCTGAGATGTTGCCATAAATGTTCGTGGTAGGCTTGAGGTCACGATATCGGTGCAAGTTTGGAACGGGTAAATTGACTGTTTTAAGGCATATTGGATGGTTCCACCTACTCAATTGGACTCTCGGAGGGTATTAGGAACCATGGTAAACATCTCTGCAATTTTTATTTCCGGGCGAAAAAAGGTCAAAAAATTCCAAAATTGGAGGTTATAATCCACGCTTTTTGAGGAATTTTGAGGTTACAGGTCCTGGTGGCGAAAAGTCTTGAGACCCTAGGGGATACATCTTAGGGTCATATAATCACGTTTGGAACCATATATGACCCTTATATATTGCCATAAATGTCCGTGGTAGGCTCGAGGTCACGATATCGGTGCAAGTTTGGAACGGGTAAATTGACATAAAGGCATATTGGATGGTTCCACCCTCTCAATTGGACTCCCGGAGGGTATTTGGAACCATGGTAGACATCTCTGCAATTTTTACTTCTGGTCGAAAAAAGTTCAAGAAATTCCAAAATTGAAGGCTAATCCACGCTTTTTGAGGAATTTTGAGGTTACGGGGTCTGGTAGCGAAAAGTCTTGAGACCCTAGGGGATAGATATTAGGGTCGTACAATGACATTTGGAACCGTATATGACCCTTATATGTTGCCATAAATGTCCGTGGTAGGCCTGAGGTCACGATATCGTTGCAAGTTTGGAAAGGGTAAATTGACTGTTTAAAGGCATATTGGATGGTTCCACCCACTCAATTGGAATCCCGGAGGGTATTAGGAACCATGGTAAACATCTCGGCAATTTTTATTTCCAGGCGAAAAAATTCCAAAATTGAAGGCTATAATCCAAGCTTTTTGTGGAATTTTGAGGTTACGGGGCCCGGTGGCGAAAAGTCTTGAGACTCTAGGGGATACATCTTAGGGTCATATAATAACGTTTGGAACCATATATGACCCTTATATGTTGCCATAAATGCCCGTGGTAGGCTTGAGGTTACGATATCGGTGCAAGTTTGGAACGGGTAAATTGACTGTTTAAGGCATAATGGATGGCTCCACCTAATCAATTGGATTCCCGGAAGGTATTAGTAACCTTGGTAAACATCTCGGCAATTTTTATTACCGGGCGAAAAAATTCCAAAATTGAAGGCTATAATCCACGCTTTTTGAGGAATTTTGAGGTTACGGGGTTCGTTGGCGAAAAGTTTTGAGACCCTAGGGGATACATCTTAGGGACATATAATCACGTTTGGAACCATATATGACCCTTATATATTGCCATAAATGTCCGTGGTAGGCTTGAGGTCACGATATCGGTGCAAGTTTGGACCGGGTAAATTGACATAAAGGCATATTGGATGGTTCCACCCTCTCAATTGGACTCCCGGAGGGTATTTGGAACCATGGTAGATATCTCTGCAATTTTTACTTCCGGGCGAAAAAAGGTCTAGAAATTTCAAAATTGAAGGCTATAATCCACGCTTTTTGAGGAATTTTAAGGTTACGGGGCCTGGTAGAGAAAAGTCTTGAGACCCTAGGGGATAGATATTAGGGTTGTACAATGACATTTGGAACCGTATATGACCCTTATATGTTGCCATAAATGTCCGTGGTAGGCCTGAGGTCACGATATCGTTGCAAGTTTGGAAAGGGTAAATTGACTGTTTAAAGGCATATTGGATGGTTCCACCCACTCAATTGGATTTCCGGAGGGTATTAGGAACCATGGTAAACATCTCGGCAATTTTTATTTCCGGGCGAAAAAATTCCAAAATTGAAGGCTATAATCCACGCTTTTTGAGGAATTTTAAGGTTCGGGGCCCGGTGGCGAAAAGTCTTGAGACTCTAGGGGATACATCTTAGGGTCATATAATCACGTTTGGAACCATATATGACCCTTATATGTTGCCATAAATGTTCGTGGTAGGCTTGAGGTCATGATATCGGTGCAAGTTTGAACAGGTAAATTGACTGTTTTAAGGCATTTTGGATATTTCTACCCACTCAATAGGACTCCCGGAGAGTATTAGGAACCATGGTAAACATCTCGGTAGTTTTTATTTCCGGGCAAAAAAATTTCAAAATTGAAGGCTATCCACGCTTTTTGAGGAATTTTGAGGTCAGGGGCCCGGTGGCGAAAAGTCTTGAGACCCTATGGGATACATCTTAGGGTCATATAATTACGTTTGGAACCATATATGACCTTTATATGTTGCTGTAAATGTCCGTGGTAGGCATGTGGTCACGATATCGGTGCAAGTTTAGAACGGGGAAATTGATTGTTTAAAGATATATTAGATGGTTCCACCTACTCAATTGGACTCCGGGAGGGTATTAGGAACCATGGTAAACATCTCGTCAATTTTTATTTCCGGGCAAAAAAAGGTCAAAAAATTCCAAAATTGAAGGCTATAATCCACGCTTTTTGAGGAATTTTAAGGTTACGGGACCCGGTGGCGAAAAGTCTTGAGACCCTATGGGATACATATTAGGGTCATACAATGACGTTTGGAACCGTATATGACCCTTAGATGTTGCCATAAATGTCCGTGGTAGGCCTGAGTTCACGATATCGGTGCAAGTTTAGAACGGGTAAATTGACTGTTTAAAGGCATATTGGATGGTTCCACCTACTCAATTGGACTCTCGGAGGGTATTAGAAACCATGGTAAACATCTCTGCAATTTTTATTTCGGGGCGAAAAAAGGTCAAAAAATTCCAAAATTGGAGGTTATAATCCACGCTTTTTGAGGAATTTTGAGGTTACAGGTCCCGGTGGCGAAAAGTCTTGAGATCCTTGGGGATACATCTTAGGGTCATATAGTGACTTTTGGAACCATATATGACCCTTATATGTTGCCATAAATGTCCGTGGTAGGCTTGAGGTCACGATATCGGTGCAAGTTTGGAACGGGTAAATTGACTGTTTAAGGCATAATGGATGGTTCCACCTACTCAATTGGAGTCCCGGAGGGTATTAGGAACCTTGGTAAACATCTCGGCAATATTTATTTCCGAGCGAAAAAATTCCAAAATTAAAGGCTATAATCCACGCTTTTTGAGGAATTTTGAGGTTACGGGGTCCGTTGGCGAAAAGTCTTGAGACCCTAGGGGATACATCTTAGGGTCATATAATAACGTTTGGAACCATATATTACCCTTATATATTGCCATAATTGTCCGTGGTAGGCTTGAGGTCACGATATCGGTGCAAGTTTGGAACGGGTAAATTGACTGTTTAAAGGCATATTGGATGGTTCCACCCTCTCAATTGGACTCCCGGAGGGTATTAAGAACCATGGTAGACATATCTGCAATTTTTATTTATGGGCGAAAAAAGGTCAAGAAATTCCAACATTAAAGGTTATAAACCACGCTTTTTGAGGAATTTTGAGGTTACGGGGCCTGGTAGCGAAAAGTCTTGAGACCCTAGGGGATAGATATTACGGTCGTACAATAACATTTGGAACCGTATATGACCCTTATATGTTGCCATAAATGTCCGTGGCAGGCCTGAGCTCACGATATCGTTGCAAGTTTGGAAAGGGTAAATTGACTGTTTAAAGGCATATTGGATGGTTCCACCCACTCAATTGGATTCACAGAGGGTATTAGGAACCATGGTAAACATCTCGGCAATTTTTATTTCCGGGCGAAAAAATTCCAAAATTGAAGGCTATAATCCACGCTTTTTGAGGAATTTTGAGGTTACGGGGCTCGGTGGCAAAAAGTCTTGAGACCCTACGGGTTTCATCTTAGGGTCATATAATGACGTTTGGAACCATATATGACCCTTACATGTTGCCATAAATGTCTGTGGTAGGTTTGAGATCAAGATATCGGTGCAAGTTTGGAACGGGTAAATTGACTGTTTAAAGGCATATTGGATGGTTCCACCCACTCAATTGGACTCCTGGAGGGTATTAGGAACCATGGTAAACATCTCGGCAACTTTTATTTCCGAGCGAAACAAGATCAAAAAATTCCAAAATTGAAGGCTATCCACGCTTTTTGAGGAATTTTGAGGTTACGGGGCCTGGTAGCGAAAAGTCTTGAGACCCTAGGGGATAGATATTACGGTCGTACAATAACATTTGGAACCGTATATGACCCTTATATGTTGCCATAAATGTCCGTGGCAGGCCTGAGCTCACGATATCGTTGCAAGTTTGGAAAGGGTAAATTGACTGTTTAAAGGCGTATTGGATGGTTTCACCCACTCAATTGGATTCACGGAGGGTATTAGGAACCATGGTAAACATCTCGGCAATTTTTATTTCCGGGCGAAAAAATTCCAAAATTGGAGGCTATAATCCACGCTTTTTGAGGAATTTTGAGGTTACTTGGCTCGGTGGCAAAAAGTCTTGAGACCCTACGGGTTTCATCTTAGGGTCATATAATGACGTTTGGAACCATATATGACCCTTACATGTTGCCATAAATGTCTGTGGTAGGTTTGAGGTCAAGATATCGGTGCAAGTTTGGAACGGGTAAATTGACTGTTTAAAGGCATATTGGATGGTTCCAACCACTCAATTGGACACCTGGAGGGTATTAGGAACCATGGTAAACATCTCGGCAATTTTTATTTCCGGGCGAAAAAAGGTCAAAAAATTCCAAAATTGAAGACTATAATCCAGGCTTTTTGAGGAATTTTAAGGTTACAGGACCCGGAGGCGAAAAGTCTTGAGACTCTAGGGGATACATATTAGGGTCATATAATGACGTTTGGAACAGTATATGACCCTTATATGTTGCCATAAATGTCTGTGGTAGGCCTGAGGTCACGATATCGTTGCAAGTTTGGAAAGGGAAAATTGACTGTTTAAAGGCATATTGGATGGTTCCACCCACTCAATTGGATTCCCGGAGGGTATTAGGAACCATTGTAAACATCTCGGCAATTTTTATTTCCGGGCGAAAAAATTCCAAAATTGAAGGATATAATCCACGCTTTTTGAGGAATTTTGAGGTTACGGGGCCCGGTGGCGAAAAGTCTTGAGACCCTAGGGGTTACATCTTAGGGTCATATAATGACGTTTGGAACCATATATGACCCTTACATGTTGCCATAAATGTTCGTGGTAGGCCTGAGGTCACGATATCGGTGCAATTTTTGAACGGGTAAATTGACTGTTTAAAGGCATATTGGATGGTTCCACCCACTCAATTGGGCTCCCGGAGGGTAGTAGGAACCACGGTAAATACCTCGGCAATTTTAATTTCCAGGCGAAAAAAGGTCAAAAAATTCCAAAATTGAAGGCTATAATCCATGCTTTTTGAGGAATTTTGAGGTTACGGGGCCTGGTGGCGAAAAGTTTTGAGACCATAGGGGATACATCTTAGGGTCATATAATGACGTTTGGAACCATATATGATCCTTATATGTTACCATAAATGTCTGTGGTAGGCTTGAGGTCACGATATCGGTGCAAGTTTGGAACCGGTAAATTGACTGTTTAAAGGCATATTGGATGGTTCCACCCACTCAATTGTACTCCCAGAGGGTATTTGGAACCATGGTAAACATCTCGTCAACTTTTATTTCCGGGAAAAAAAGGTCAAAAAATTCCAAAATTGAAGGCTATAATCCACGCTTTTTGAGGAATTTTGAGGATACGGGGCCCGGTGGAGAAAAGTCTTGAGACCCTAGGGGATACATCTTAGAGTCATATAATGACGTTTGGAACCATATATGACCCTTATATGTTGCCATAAATGTCCGTGGTAGGCTTGAGGTCACGATATCGGTACAAGTTTTGAACGGGTAAATTGACTGTTTAAAGGCATATTGGATGGTTCCACCTACTCAATTGGACTCTCGGAGGGTATTAGGAACCATGGTAAACATCTCTGCAATTTTTATTTCGGGGCGAAAAAAGGTCAAAAAATTCCAAAATTGGAGGTTATAATCCACGCTTTTTGAGGAATTTTGAGGTTACAGGTCCCGGTGGCGAAAAGTCTTGAGACCCTTGGGGATACATCTTAGGGTCATATAGTGACTTTTGGAACCATATATGACCCTTATATGTTGCCATAAATGTCCGTGGTAGGCTTGAGGTCACGATATCGGTGCAAGTTTGGAACGGGTAAATTGACTGTTTAAGGCATAATGGATGGTTCCACCTACTCAATTGGAGTCCCGGAGGGTATTAGGAACCTTGGTAAACATCTCGGCAATATTTATTTCCGAGCGAAAAAATTCCAAAATTAAAGGCTATAATCCACGCTTTTTGAGGAATTTTGAGGTTACGGGGTCCGTTGGCGAAAAGACTTGAGACCCTAGGGGATACATCTTAGGGTCATATAATAACGTTTGGAACCATATATTACCCTTATATATTGCCATAATTGTCCGTGGTAGGCTTGAGGTCACGATATCGGTGCAAGTTTGGAACGGGTAAATTGACTGTTTAAAGGCATATTGGATGGTTCCACCCTCTTAATTGGACTCCCGGAGGATATTAAGAACCATGGTAGACATCTCTGCAATTTTTATTTACGGGCGAAAAAAGGTCAAGAAATTCCAACATTGAAGGTTATAATCCACGCTTTTTGAGGAATTTTGAGGTTACGGGGCCTGGTAGCGAAAAGTCTTGAGACCCTAGGGGATAGATATTACGGTCGTACAATAACATTTGGAACCGTATATGACCCTTATATGTTGCCATAAATGTCCGTGGCAGGCCTGAGCTCACGATATCGTTGCAAGTTTGGAAAGGGTAAATTGACTGTTTAAAGGCATATTGGATGGTTCCACCCACTCAATTGGATTCACGGAGGGTATTAGGAACCATGGTAAACATCTCGGCAATTTTTATTTCCGGGCGAAAAAATTCCAAAATTGAAGGCTATAATCCACGCTTTTTGAGGAATTTTGAGGTTACGGGG
This sequence comes from Chenopodium formosanum, assembly GCA_024500155.1. Classification (NCBI taxonomy): domain Eukaryota; kingdom Viridiplantae; phylum Streptophyta; class Magnoliopsida; order Caryophyllales; family Amaranthaceae; genus Chenopodium; species Chenopodium formosanum. The sequence goes on along the minus strand of CM044870.1, from coordinate 20,699,075 downwards.
CTCGGTGGCAAAAAGTCTTGAGACCCTACGGGTTTCATCTTAGGGTCATATAATGACGTTTGGAACCATATATGACCCTTACATGTCGCCATAAATGTCTGTGGTAGGTTTGAGGTCAAGATATCGGTGCAAGTTTGGAACGGGTAAATTGACTGTTTAAAGGCATATTGGATGGTTCCAACCACTCAATTTGACTCCTGGAGGGTATTAGGAACCATGGTAAACATCTCGGCAATTTTTATTTCCGAGCGAAAAAAGGTCAAAAAATTCCAAAATTGAAGACTTTAATCCAGGCATTTTGAGGAATTTTAAGGTTACGGGACCCGGAGGCGAAAAGTCTTGAGACTCTAGGGGATACATATTAGGGTCATATAATGACGTTTGGAACAGTATATGACCCTTATATGTTGCCATAAATGTCTGTGGTAGGCCTGAGGTCACGATATCGTTGCAAGTTTGGAAAGGGTAAATTGACTGTTTAAAGGCATATTGGATGGTTCCACCCACTCAATTGGATTCCCGGAGGGTATTAGGAACCATGGTAAACATCTCGGCAATTTTTATTTCCGGGCGAAAAAATTCCAAAATTGAAGGATATAATCCACGCTTTTTGAGGAATTTTGAGGTTACGGGGCCCGGTGGCGAAAAGTCTTGAGACCCTAGGGGTTACATCTTAGGGTCATATAATGACGTTTGGAACCATATATGACCCTTACATGTTGCCATAAATGTTCGTGGTAGGCCTGAGGTCACGATATCGGTGCAATTTTTGAACGGGTAAATTGACTGTTTAAAGGCATATTGGATGGTTCCACCCACTCAATTGGGCTCCTGGAGGGTAGTAGGAACCACGGTAAATACCTCGGCAATTTTAATTTCCAGGCGAAAAAAGGTCAAAAAATTGCAAAATTGAAGGCTATAATCCATGCTTTTTGAGGAATTTTGAGGTTACGGGGCCTGGTGGCGAAAAGTTTTGAGACCATAGGGGATACATCATAGGGTCATATAATGACGTTTGGAACCATATATGATCCTTATATGTTACCATAAATGTCTGTGGTAGGCTTGAGGTCACGATATCGGTGCAAGTTAGAACCGGTAAATTGACTGTTAAAAGGCATATTGGATGGTTCCACCCACTCAATTGTACTCCCGGAGGGTATTTGGAACCATGGTAAACATCTCGTCAACTTTTATTTCCGGGAAAAAAAGGTCAAAAAATTCCAAAATTGAAGGCTATAATCCACGCTTTTTGAGGAATTTTGAGGATACGGGGCCCGGTGGAGAAAAGTCTTGAGACCCTAGGGGATACATCTTAGAGTCATATAATGACGTTTGGAACCATATATGACCCTTATATGTTGCCATAAATGTCCGTGGTAGGCTTGAGGTCACGATATCGGTGCAAGTTTTGAACGGGTAAATTGACTGTTTAAAGGCATATTAGATGGTTCCACCCGTTCAATTGGACTCCCGGAGGGTATTGGGAACCATGGTAAACATTTCGGCAATTTTTAGTTTCGGGCGAAAAAACGTTAAAAAATTACAAAATTGAAGGCTATAAATCCACGCTATTTGAGGAATTTTGAGGCTACGGGGCACGGTGGCGAAAAGTCTTGAGTCCCTAGGGGATACATCTTAGAGTCATATAATGATGTTTGGAACCATATATGACCCTTATATGTTGCCATAAATGTCTGTGGTAGGCTTGAGGTCACGATATTAGTGCAAGTTTGGAACGGGTAAATTGATTGTTTAAAGGTATTTTGGATGGTTCCTCCCAGTCAATAGGACTCTCGGAGGGTATTAGGAACCATGTTAAACATCTCTGCAATTTTTATTTTCCGGCGAAAAAAGGTCAAAAAATTCCAAAATTGAAGGCTATAATCCACGCTTTTTGAGGAATTTTGAGGTTACAGGACCCGGTGGCGAAAAGTCTTGAGACCCTAGTGGAATCATCTTAGGGTCATATAATGACGTTTGGAACCATATATATAACCCTTAAATGTTGCCATAAATGTCCGTGGTAGGATTGAGGTCACGATATTGGTGCAAGTCTGGAACGGGTAAATTGACTATTTAATGGCATATTGGATGGTTCCACTCACTCAATTGGACATCCGGAGGGCATTAGGAACCATGGTAAACATCTCGGGAATTTTTATTTCCGGGCGAAAAACGGTAAAAAAATTCCAAAATTGAAGGTTATAATCCACGCTTTTTGAGGAATTTTGAGGTTACGGGGCCCGGTGGCGAAAAGTCTTGAGACCCTAGGGGATACATCTTAGGGTCATATAATGACGTTTGGAAACATATATGACCCTTATATGTTGCCATAAATGTCCGTGGTAGGCTTGAGGTCACAATAACGGTGCAAGTTTGGAACGGGTAAATTGACTGTTTAAAGGCATATTGGATGGTTCCACCCACTTAATTGGACTCCCGGAGGGTATTAGGAACCATGGTAAACATCTTGGCAATTTTTATATCTGGGCGAAAAAATTCCAAAATTGAATGCTATAATCAACGCTTTTTTAGGAAATTTGAGGTTACGGGGCCCGGTGGCGAAAAGTCTTGAGACCCTAGGGGAATCATCTTAGGGTCATATAATGACGTTTGGAACCATATATAACCCTTATATGTTGCCATAAATGTCCGTGGTAGGATTGAGGTCACGATATTTGTGCAAGTCTGGGACGGGTAAATTGACTTTTTAAAGGCATATTGGATGGTTTCACCCACTTAATTGGACTCCCGGAGGGTATTAGGAAACATGGTAAACATCTCGGCAATTTTTATTTCCGGGCGAAAAAAGGTCAAAAAATTCCTAAATTGAAGATATCCACATTTTTGAGGAATTTTTAGGTTACGGGGCCTGGTGGCGAAAAGTCTTGAGACCATAGGGGATACATCTTAGGGTCATATAATGACGTTTGGAACCATATATGATCCTTATATCTTTCCATAAATGTCCGTAGTAGGCTTGAGGTCACGATATCGGTGCAAGTTTGGAACCGGTAAATTGACTGTTTAAAGGCATATTGGATGGTTCCACCCACTCAATTGTACTCCCGGAGGGTATTTGGAACCATGGTAAACATCTCGTCAACTTTTATTTCCGGGAGAAAAAAGGTCAAAAAATTCCAAAATTGAAGGCTATAATCCACGCTTTTTGAGGAATTTTGAGAATAAGGGGCCCGGTGGCGAAAAGTTTTGAGACCCTAGGGGATACATCTTAGAGTCATATAATGACGTTTGAAACCATATATGACCCTTATATGTTGCCATAAATTTCCGTGGTAGGCTTGAGGTCACGATATTAGTGCAAGTTTGGAACGGGTAAATTGACTGTTTAAAGGCATATTAGATGGTTCCACCCACTCAATTGGACTCCCGGAAGGTATTAGGAACCATGGTAAACATCTCGGCAATTTTTTTTTTCGGGCGAAAAAATTCCAAAATTGAAGGCTATATAATCCACGCTTTTTTAGGAATTTTTAGGTTACGGGGCCTGGTGGCGAAAAGTCTTGAGACCCTAGGGGATACATCTTAGGGTCATATAATGACGTTTGGAACCATATATGACCCTTATATGTTGCCATAAATGTCCGTGGTAGGCTTGAGGTCACGATATCGGTGCAACTTTGGAACGGGTAAATTGACTGTTTAAAGGCATATTGGATGGTTCCACCCACTCAATTGGACTCCAGGAGGGTATTAGGAACCATGGTAAACATAAAGGCAATTTTTATTTCCGAGCGAAAAACGGTCAAAAAATTCCAAAATTGAAGGCTATCCACGCTTTTTGAGGAATTTGGAGGTTACGGGGCTTGGTGGCAAAAAGTCTTGAGACCCTAGGGGATACATCTTAGGGTCATATTATGTCGTTTGGAACCATATATGACCCTTATATGTTGCCATAAAAATTTCCGTGGTAGGCTTCAGGTCACGATATCGGTGCAACTTTGGAACGGCTAAATTGACTGTTTAAAGGCATATTGGATGGTTCCACCCACTCAATTGGACTCCAGGAGGGTATTAGGAACCATGGTAAACATCTAGGAAATTTTTATTTCTGGGCGAAAAACGGTCAAAAAATTCTAAAATTAAAGGCTATAATCCACGCTTTTTGAGGAATTTGGAGGTTACAGGGCCCGGTGGCGAAAAGTCTTGAGAACCTAGGGGATACATCTTAGGGTCATATAATGACTATTGGAACCATATATGACCCTTATATGTTTCCATAAATGTCCGTGGAAGGCTTGAGGTCACGATATCGGTGCAAGTTTGGAACGGGTAAATTGACTGTTTAAAGGCATATTGGATGGTTCCACCCACTCAATTGGACTCCCGGAGGGTATTAGGAACCATGGTAAACATCTCGGCATTTTTTATTTCCGGGAGAGAAAAGGTCTAAAAATTCCAAAATTAAAGGCTATAATCCACTGTTTTTGAGGAATTTTGAGGTAGCGAGGCCCGGTAGCGAAAAGTCTTGAGACCCTAGGGGATACATCTTAGTGTCAGATAATGACGTTTGGAACCATATATGACCCTTATATGTTGCGATAAATGTCCGTGGTAGGCTTGAGGTCACGATATCGGTGCAAGTTTGGAACGGATAAATTGACAGTTTAAAGGCATATTGGGTGGTTCCACCCACTCAATTGGACTCCCGGAGGGTATTAAGAACTATGTTAAACAACTCGGCAATTTTTATTTTCGGGCGAAAAAAGGTCAAAAAATTCCAAAATTGAACGCTATAATCCACGGTTTTTGAGGAATTTTGAGGTTACGGGGCCCGGTGGCGAAAAGTCTTGAGCCCCCAGGGGATACATCTTAGGGTCATATATTGACGTTTGGAACCATATATGACCCTTATATGTTGCCATAAATGTCTGTGGTAGGCTTGAGGTCACGATATCGGTGCAAGTTTTGAACGGGTAAATTGACTGTTTAAAGGCATATTGGATGGTTCCCCCCACTCAATTGGACTCTCGGAGGGTTTTTGGAACCATGGTAAACCTCTCGGCAATTTTTATTTTCGGGTGAAAAAATTCCAAAATTGAAGGATATAATCCACGCTTTTTTTAGGAATTTTAAGGGTACGGGGCCCGGTGGAGAAAAGTCTTGAGACCCCAGGGGATACATCTTAAGGTCATATAATGATGTTTGGAACCATATATGACCCTTATATGTTGCCATAAATGTCCGTGGTAGGAACGAGGTCACGATATCAGTGCAAGTTTGGAACGGGTAAATTGAATGTTTAAAGGCATATTGGATGGTTCCACCCACTCAATTGGACTCCCGGAGGGTATTAGGAACCATGGTAAACATCTCGGAAATTTTTATTTTCGGGCGAAAAAAGGTCAAAAATTCCAAATTTGAAGGCTATATATTCCACGCTTTTTGAGGAATTTTAAGGTTACGGGGCCCGGTGGCGAAAGGTCTTGAGACACTAGGGGATACATCTTAGGGTCGTACAATGACATTTGGAACCATATATGACCCTTATATGTTGCCATAAATATCCGTGGTAGGCTTGAGGTCACGATATCAGTGCAAGTTTGGAACGGGTAAATTGACTGTTTAAAGGCATATTGGATGGTTCCACACACTCAATTGGACTCCAGGAGGGTATTAGGAACCATGGTAAACATAAAGGCAATTTTTATTTCCGAGCGATAAACGGTCAAAAAATTCCAAAATTGAAGGCTATCCACGCTTTTTGAGGAATTTGGAGGTTACGGGGCTTGGTGGCAAAAAGTCTTGAGACCCTAGGGGATACATCTTAGGGTCATATTATGTCGTTTGGAACCATATATGACCCTTATATGTTGCCATAAATGTCCGTGGTAGGCTTCAGGTCACGATATCTGTGCAACTTTGGAACGACTAAATTGACTGTTTAAAGGCATATTGGATGGTTCCACCCACTCAATTGGACTCCAGGAGGGTATTAGGAACCATGGTAAACATCTAGGAAATTTTTATTTCTGGGCGAAAAACGGTCTAAAAATTCTAAAATTAAAGGCTATAATCCACGCTTTTTGAGGAATTTGGAGGTTACAGGGCCCGGTGGCGAAAAGTCTTGAGAACCTAGGGGATACATCTTAGGGTCATATAATGACTATTGGAACCATATATGACCCTTATATGTTGCCATAAATGTCCGTGGAAGGCTTGAGGTCACGATATCGGTGCAAGTTTGGAACGGGTAAATTGACTGTTTAAAGGCATATTGGATGGTTCCACCCACTCAATTGGACTCCCGGAGGGTATTAGGAACCATGGTAAACATCTCGGCATTTTTTATTTCCGGGAGAGAAAAGGTCTAAAAATTCCAAAATTAAAGGCTATGATCCACTGTTTTTGAGGAATTTTGAGGTAGCGAGGCCCGGTAGCGAAAAGTCTTGAGACCCTAGGGGATACATCTTAGTGTCAGATAATGACGTTTGGAACCATATATGACCCTTATATGTTGCGATAAATGTCCGTGGTAGGCTTGAGGTCACGATATCGGTGCAAGTTTTGAACGGGTAAATTGACTGTTTAAAGGCATATTAGATGGTTCCACCCGTTCAATTGGACTCCCGGAGGGTATTGGGAACCATGGTAAACATTTCGGCAATTTTTAGTTTCGGGCGAAAAAACGTTAAAAAATTAAAAAATTGAAGGCTATAAATCTACGCTATTTGAGGAATTTTGAGGCTACGGGGCACGGTGGCGAAAAGTCTTGAGTCCCTAGGGGATACATCTTATTGTCATATAATGATGTTTGGAACCATATATGACCCTTATATGTTGCCATAAATGTCTGTGGTAGGCTTGAGGTCACGATATTAGTGCAAGTTTGGAACGGGTAAATTGATTGTTTAAAGGTATTTTGGATGGTTCCTCCCAGTCAATAGGACTCTCGGAGGGTATTAGGAACCATGTTAAACATCTCTGCAATTTTTATTTTCGGGCGAAAAAAGGTCAAAAAATTCCAAAATTGAAGGCTATAATCCACGCTTTTTGAGGAATTTTGAGGTTACAGGACCCGGTGGCGAAAAGTCTTGAGACCCTAGTGGAATCATCTTAGGGTCATATAATGACGTTTGGAACCATATATATAACCCTTAAATGTTGCCATAAATGTCCGTGGTAGGATTGAGGTCACGATATTGGTGCAAGTCTGGAACGGGTAAATTGACTATTTAATGGCATATTGGATGGTTCCACTCACTCAATTGGACATCCGGAGGGCATTAGGAACCATGGTAAACATCTCGGGAATTTTTATTTCCGGGCGAAAAACGGTAAAAAAATTCCAAAATTGAAGGTTATAATCCACGCTTTTTGAGGAATTTTGAGGTTACGGGGCCCGGTGGCGAAAAGTCTTGAGACCCTAGGGGATACATCTTAGGGTCATATAATGACGTTTGGAAACATATATGACCCTTATATGTTGCCATAAATGTCCGTGGTAGGCTTGAGGTCACAATATCGGTGCAAGTTTGGAACGGGTAAATTGACTGTTTAAAGGCATATTGGATGGTTCCACCCACTTAATTGGACTCCCGGAGGGTATTAGGAACCATGGTAAACATCTTGGCAATTTTTATATCTGGGCGAAAAAATTCCAAAATTGAATGCTATAATCAACGCTTTTTTAGGAAATTTGAGGTTACGGGGCCCGGTGGCGAAAAGTCTTGAGACCCTAGGGGAATCATCTTAGGGTCATATAATGACGTTTGGAACCATATATAACCCTTATATGTTGCCATAAATGTCCGTGGTAGGATTGAGGTCACGATATTTGTGCAAGTCTGGGACGGGTAAATTGACTTTTTAAAGGCATATTGGATGGTTTCACCCACTTAATTGGACTCCCGGAGGGTATTAGGAAACATGGTAAACATCTCGGCAATTTTTATTTCCGGGCGAAAAAAGGTCAAAAAATTCCTAAATTGAAGATATCCACATTTTTGAGGAATTTTTAGGTTACGGGGCCTGGTGGCGAAAAGTCTTGAGACCATAGGGGATACATCTTAGGGTCATATAATGACGTTTGGAACCATATATGATCCTTATATCTTTCCATAAATGTCCGTAGTAGGCTTGAGGTCACGATATCGGTGCAAGTTTGGAACCGGTAAATTGACTGTTTAAAGGCATATTGGATGGTTCCACCCACTCAATTGTACTCCCGGAGGGTATTTGGAACCATGGTAAACATCTCGTCAACTTTTATTTCCGGGAGAAAAAAGGTCAAAAAATTCCAAAATTGAAGGCTATAATCCACGCTTTTTGAGGAATTTTGAGAATAAGGGGCCCGGTGGCGAAAAGTTTTGAGACCCTAGGGGATACATCTTAGAGTCATATAATGACGTTTGGAACCATATATGACCCTTATATGTTGCCATAAATTTCCGTGGTAGGCTTGAGGTCACGATATTAGTGCAAGTTTGGAACGGGTAAATTGACTGTTTAAAGGCATATTAGATGGTTCCACCCACTCAATTGGACTCCCGGAAGGTATTAGGAACCATGGTAAACATCTCGGCAATTTTTTTTTTTCGGGCGAAAAAATTCCAAAATTGAAGGCTATATAATCCACGCTTTTTGAGGAATTTTTAGGTTACGGGGCCTGGTGGTGAAAAGTCTTGAGACCCTAGGGGATACATCTTAGGGTCATATAATGACGTTTGGAACCATATATGACCCTTATATGTTGCCATAAATGTCCGTGGTAGGCTTGAGGTCACGATATCGGTGCAACTTTGGAACGGCTAAATTGACTGTTTAAAGGCATATTGGATGGTTCCACCCACTCAATTGGACTCCAGGAGGGTATTAGGAACCATGGTAAACATATAGGCAATTTTTATTTCCGAGCGAAAAACGGTCAAAAAATTCCAAAATTGAAGGCTATCCACGCTTTTTGAGGAATTTGGAGGTTACGGGGCTTGGTGGCAAAAAGTCTTGAGACCCTAGGGGATACATCTTAGGGTCATATTATGTCGTTTGGAACCATATATGACCCTTATATGTTGCCATAAATGTCCGTGGTAGGCTTCAGGTCACGATATCGGTGCAACTTTGGAACGGCTAAATTGACTGTTTAAAGGCATATTGGATGGTTCCACCCACTCAATTGGACTCCAGGAGGGTATTAGGAACCATGGTAAACATCTAGGAAATTTTTATTTCCGGGCGAAAAACGGTCAAAAAATTCTAAAATTAAAGGCTATAATCCACGCTTTTTGAGGAATTTGGAGGTTACAGGGCCCGGTGGCAAAAAGTCTTGAGAACCTAGGGGATACATCTTAGGGTCATATAATGACTATTGGAACCATATATGACCCTTATATGTTGCCATAAATGTCCGTGGAAGGCTTGAGGTCACGATATCGGTGCAAGTTTGGAACGGGTAAATTGACTGTTTAAAGGCATATTGGATGGTTCCACCCACTCAATTGGACTCCCGGAGGGTATTAGGAACCATGGTAAACATCTCGGCAATTTTTATTTCCGGGAGCGAAAAGGTCTAAAAATTCCAAAATTAAAGGCTATAATCCACTGTTTTTGAGGAATTTTGAGGTTGCGAGGCCCGGTAGCGAAAAGTCTTGAGACCCTAGGGGATACATCTTAGTGTCAGATAATGACGTTTGGAACCATATATGACCCTTATATGTTGCGATAAATGTCCGTGGTAGGCTTGAGGTCACGATATCGGTGCAAGTTTGGAACGGATAAATTGACAGTTTAAAGGCATATTGGGTGGTTCCACCCACTCAATTGGACTCCCGGAGGGTATTAAGAACTATGTTAAACAACTCGGCAATTTTTATTTTCGGGCGAAAAAAGGTCAAAAAATTCCAAAATTGAACGCTATAATCCACGGTTTTTGAGGAATTTTGAGGTTACGGGGCCCGGTGGCGAAAAGTCTTGAGCCCCCAGGGGATACATCTTAGGGTCATATATTGACGTTTGGAACCATATATGACCCTTATATGTTGCCATAAATGTCTGTGGTAGTCTTGAGGTCACGATATCGGTGCAAGTTTTGAACGGGTAAATTGACTGTTTAAAGGCATATTGGATGGTTCCCCCCACTCAATTGGACTCTCGGAGGGTTTTTGGAACCATGGTAAACCTCTCGGCAATTTTTATTTTCGGGTGAAAAAATTCCAAAATTGAAGGATATAATCCACGCTTTTTTTAGGAATTTTAAGGGTACGGGGCCCGGTGGAGAAAAGTCTTGAGACCCCAGGGGATACATCTTAAGGTCATATAATGAAGTTTGGAACCATATATGACCCTTATATGTTGCCATAAATGTCCGTGGTAGGAACGAGGTCACGATAACAGTGCAAGTTTGGAACGGGTAAATTGAATGTTTAAAGGCTATATATTCCACGATTTTTGAGGAATTTTAAGGTTACAGGGCCCGGTGGCGAAAGGTCTTGAGACACTAGGGGATACATCTTAGGGTTGTACAATGACATTTGGAACCATATATGACCCTTATATGTTGCCATAAATATCCGTGGTAGACTTGAGGTCACGATATCAGTGCAAGTTTGGAACGGGTAAATTGACTGTTTAAAGGCATATTGGATGGTTCCACCCACTCAATTGGACTCCTGGAGGGTATTAGGAACCATGGTAAACATCTAGGCAATTTTTATTTCCGAGCAAAAAAAGGTCAAAAAATTCCAAAATTGAAGGCTATAATCCACGCTTTTTGAAGAATTTGGAGGTTACGGGGCCCGGTGGCAAAAAGTCTTGAGACCCTAGGGGATACATCTTAGGGTCATATAATGTCGTTTGGAACCATATATGACCCTTATATGTTGCCATAAATGTCCGTGGTAGGCTTGAGGTCACGATATCGGTGCAACTTTGGAACGGCTAAATTGACTGTTTAAAGGCATATTGGATGGTTCCACCCACTCAATTGGACTCAAGGAGGGTATTAGGAACCATGGTAAACATCTAGGCAATTTTTATTTTCGGGCGAAAAAAGGTCAAAAAATTCCAAAATTGAACGCTATAATCCACGGTTTTTGAGGAATTTTGAGGTTACGGGGCTTGGTGACGAAAAGTCTTGAGACCCCAGGGGATACATCTTAGGGTCATATAATGACGTTTGGAACCATATATGACCCTTATATGTTGCCATAAATGTCTGTGGTAGGCTTGAGGTCACGATATCGGTGCAAGTTTTGAACGGGTAAATTGACTGTTTAAAGGCATATTGGATGCTTCCCCCCACTCAATTGGACTCTCGGAGGGTTTTTGGAACCATGGTAAACCTCTCGGTAATTTTTATTTTAGGGTGAAAAAATTCCAAAATTGAAGGCTATAATCCACGCTTTTTTTTAGGAATTTTAAGGTTACGGGGTCCGGTGGAGAAAAGTCTTGAGACCCCAGGGGATACATCTTAAGGTCATATAATGAAGTTTGGAACCATATATGACCCTTATATGTTGCCATAAATGTCCGTGGTAGGAATGAGGTCACGATATCAATGCAAGTTTGGAGCGGGTAAATTGACTGTTTAAAGGCATATTGGATGGTTCCACCCACTCAATTGGACTCCCGGAGGGTATTAGGAACCATGGTAAACATATCGGAAATTTTTATTTCCGGGCGAAAAAAGGTCAAAAATTCCAAATTTGAATGCTATATTCCACGCTTTTGAGGAATTTTAAGGTTACGGGGCCCGGTGGCGAAAGGTCTTGAGACACCAGGGGATACATCTTAGGGTCGTACAATGACATTTGGAACCATATATGACCCTTATATGTTGCCATAAATGTCCGTGGTAGGCTTGAGGTCACGATATCGGTGCAAGTTTGGAACGGGTAAATTGACTGTTTAAAAGCATATTGGATGGTTCCACCCACTCAATTGGACTCCCGGAGGGTATTTGGAACCATGGTAAACATCTCGGCAATTTTTATTTCCGGACGAAAAAAAGGTCAAAAAATTCAAAAATTGAAGGCTATAATCCACGCTTTTTGAGGAATTTTGAGGTTACGGAGCCCGGTGGCGAAAAGTCTTGAGACCCTAGGGAATACATCTTAGGGTCATATAATGACATTTGGAACCATATCTGACCCTTAGATGTTACCATAAATGTCCGTGGTAGGCTTGAGGTCACGATATCGGTGCAAGTTTGGAACGGGTAAATTGACCGTTTAAAGGCATATTGGATGGTTCCACCTACTCAATTTTACTCCAAGACGGTATTTGGAACCATGGTAAACATCTCGGCAATTTTCATTTCCGGGCGAAAAAAGGTCAAAAAATTCCAAAATTGAAGGCTATATCCACGCTTTTTGAGGAATTTTGAGGTTACGAGGCCCGGTGGCGAAAAGTCTTGAGACCCTAGGGGATAAATCTTAGGGTCATATAATGACGTTTAGAACCATATATGACCCTTATATTTTGCCATAAATGTCCGTGGTAGGCTTGAGGTCACGATATCGGTGCAAGCTTGGAACGGGTAAATTAACTGTTTAAAGGCATATTGGATGGTTCCACCATTCAATTGGACTCCTGGAGGATGTTAGGAACCACGGTAGATATCTCGGCAATTATTATTTCCGGGTGAAAAAAGGTCAAAAAATTCCAAAATTGAAGGCTATAATCCTCGCTTTTTGAGGAATTTTAGGTAACAGGGCCCCGTGGAGAAAAGTCTTGAGACCCTAGGGGATATATCTTAGGGTCATATAATGACGTTTAGAACCATATATGACCCTTATATGTTGCCATAAATGTCCGTGGTAGGCTTGAAGTCACGATATTGGTGCAACTTTGGAACGGGTAAGGTGACTGTTTAAAGGCATATTGAATGGTTCCACACACTCAATTGGACTCCCGGAGGGTATTAGGAATCATGGTAAACATCTCGGAAATTTTTATTTCCGGGCGAAAAAAGGGCAAAAAATTCCAAAATTGAAGTCTATAATCCACGCTTTTTAAGGAATTTTGAGGTTGCAGGGCCCGTTGGCGAAAAGTCTTGAGACCCTAGGGGATACATCTTAGGGTCATATATTGATGTTTGTAACTATATATGACCCTTATATGTTGCCATAAATGTCCGTGGTAGGCTTGAGGTTACGATATCGGTGCAAGTTTGGAACGGGTAAATTGACTGTTTAAAGGCATATTGGATTTTTCAACCCACTCAATTAGACTCCCAGAGGGTATTAGGAACCATGGCAAACCTTTCGGCAATTTTTTTTTCCGGATGAAAAAAGGTCGAAAAATTCCAAAATTGAAGGCTATAATCCACGCTTTTTGAGGAATTTTGACGTCACGGGGACCGGTTGCGAAAAGTCTTGATACCCTAGGGGATACATCTTAGGGTCATATAATGACGTTTGGAACCATTTATGACCCTTATATGTTGCCATAAATGTCCGTGGTAGGCTTGAGGTCACGATATCGGTGCAAGTTTGGAACGGGTAATTGACTGTGTAAAGGCATATTGAATGGTTCCAACCACTCAATTGGACTCCCGGAGAGTATTAGAAACCATGGTAAACATCTCGGCAATTTTTATTTCCGGGCGAAAAAAGGTCAAAAAATTCCAAAATTGAAGATTATAATCCACGCTTTTTGAGGAATTTTTAGGTTACGGGGCCTGGTGGCGAAAAGTCTTGAGACCATAGGGGATACATCTTAGGGTCATATAATGACGTTTGGAACCATATATGATCCTTATATCTTTCCATAAATGTCCGTGGTAGGCTTGAGGTCACGATATCGGTGCAAGTTTGGAACCGGTAAATAGACTGTTTAAAGGCATATTGGATGGTTCCACCCACTCAATTGTACTCCCGGAGGGTATTTGGAACCTTGGTAAACATCTCGTCAACTTTTATTTCCGGGAGAAAAAAGGTCAAAAAATTCCAAAATTGAAGGCTATAATCCATGCTTTTTGAGGAATTTTGAGGATAAGGGGCCCGGTGGCGAAAAGTTTTGAGACCCTAGGGGATACATCTTAGAGTCATATAATGACGTTTGGAACCATATATGACCCTTATATGTTGCCATAAATGTCCGTGGTAGGCTTGAGGTCACGATATTAGTGCAAGTTTGGAACGGGTAAATTGACTGTTTAAAGGCATATTAGATGGTTCCACCCATTCAATTGGACTCCCGGAGGGTATTGGGAACCATGGTAAACATTTCGGCAATTTTTAGTTTTGGGCGAAAAAAGGTTAAAAAATTCCAAACTTGAAGGCTATAATCCACGCTATTTGAGGATTTTTGAGGCTACGGGGCACGGTGGCAAAAAGTCTTGAGACCCTAGGAGATACATCTTAGAGTCATATAATGATGTTTGGAACCATATATGACTCTTATATGTTGCCATAAATGTCTGTGGTAGGATTGAGGTCACGATATCGGTGCAAGTTTGGAAGGGGTAAATTGACTATTTAAAAACATATTGGATGGTTCCACCCACTCAATTGGACTCGCGGAGGGCATTAGGAACCATGGTAAACATCTCGGCAGTTTTTAATTCCGGGCGAAAAATGGTCAAAAATTCCAAAATTAAAGGCTATAATCCACGCTTTTTGAGGAATTTTAAGGTTACGGGGCTCGGTGGCGAAAAGTCTTGAGACCCTAGGGGATACATCTTAGGTTTGTATAATGACGTTTGGAACCATATATGACCCTTATACGTTGCCATAATTGTCCGTGGTAGGCTTGAGGTCACGATATAAGTGCAAGTTTGGAACGGGTAAATTGACTGTTTAAAGGCATATTGGATGGTTCCACCCACTCAGTTGGACTCCCGGAAGGTATTAGGAACCATGGTAAACATCTAAGCAATTTTTTTTTTCGGGCGAAAAAATTCCAAAATTGAAGGCTATATAATCCACGCTTTTTTTAGGAATTTTAAGGTTACGGGGCCCGGTGGCGAAAGGTCTTGAGACACTAGGGGATACATCTTAGGGTCGTACAATGACATTTGGAACCATATATGACCCTTATATGTTGCCATAAATGTCCGTGGTAGGCTTGAGGTCACGATATCAGTGCAAGTTTGGAACGGGTAAATTGACTGTTTAAAGGCATATTGGATGGTTCCACCCACTCAATTGGACTCCCGGAGGGTATAAGGAACCATGGTAGACATCTAGGCAATTTTTATTTCCGGGCGAAAAAAGGTCAAAAAATTCCAAAATTGAAGGCTATAATCCACGCTTTTCGAGGAATTTGGAGGTTACGGGGCCCGGTGGCAAAAAGTCTTGAGACCCTAGGGGATACATCTTAGGGTCATATAATGTCGTTTGGAACCATATATGACCCTTATATGTTGCCATAAATGTCCGTGGTAGGCTTGAGGTCACGATATCGGTGCAACTTTGGAACGGCTAAATTGAATGTTTAAAGGCATATTGGATGGTTCCACCCACTCAATTGGACTCCAGGAGGGTATTAGGAACCATGGTAAACATCTAGGCATTTTTTATTTCCAGGCGAAAAACGGTCAAAAAATTCTAAAATTGAAGGCTATAATCCACGCTTTTTGAGGAATTTGGAGGTTACATGGCCCGGTGGCGAAAAGTCTTGAGAACCTAGGGGATACATCTTAGGGTCATATAATGACGTTTGGAACCATATATGACCCTTATATGTTGCCATAAATGTCCGTGGTAGGCTTGAGGTCACGATATCGGTGCAAGTTTGGAACGGGTAAATTGACTGTTTAAAGGCATATCGGATGGTTCCACCCACTCAATTGGACTCCCGGAGGGTATAAGGAACCATGGTAGACATCTAGGCAATTTTTATTTCCGGGCGAAAAAAGGTCAAAAAATTCCAAAATTGAAGGCTATAATCCACGCTTTTCGAGGAATTTTGAGGTTGCAGGGCCCGGTGGCGAAAAGTTTTGGGACCCTAGGGGATACATCTTAGCGTCATATAATGACGTTTGGAACCATTAATGACCCTTATATATTTCCATAAATGTCCGTGGTAGGCTTGAGGTCACCATATCGGTGCAAGTTTGGAACGGGTAAATTAAATGTTTAAAGGCATATTGGATTGTTCCACCCACTCAATTGGACTCCCAGAGGGTATTAGGAACCATGGTAAACCTTTCAACAATTTTTATTTCCGGGCGAGAAAAGGTCAAAAAATTCCAAAACTGAAGGCTATATATCCACGCTTTTTGAGGAATTTTTAGGTTACGGGGCCCGGTGGCGAAAAGTCTTGAGTCCTAAGGGGATACATCTTAGGGTCCTATAATGACGTTTGGAACCATATATGCCCCTTATATGTTGCCATAAATGTCCGTGGTAGGCTTGAGGTCACGATATCTGTGCAAGTTTGGAACGGGTAAATTGACTGTTTAAAGGCATATTGGATGGTTCCACCCACTCAATTGAACACCCGGAGGGTATTAGGAACCATGGTAAACATCTCGGTAATTTTTATTTCCGGGCGAAAAAAGGTCAAAAAATTCCAAAATTGAAGGCTATAATCCACGCTTTTTAAGGAATTTTGAGGTCACGGGGACCGGTGGCGAAAAGTCTTGAGACACTAGGGGATACATCTTAGGGTCGTACAATGACGTTTGGAACTATATATGACCCTTATATGTTGCAATAAATGTCCAAGGTAGGCTTGAGGTCACGAGATCGGTGCAAGTTTGGAACGGGTAAATTGACTGTTTAAAGGTATATTGGATGGTTCCGCCCACTCAATTGGACTCCCGGAGGATATTAGGAACCATGGTAAACATCTCGGCAATTTTTATTTCCGGGAGAAAAAAGGTTAAAAAATTCAAAAACAGAAGGCATATATCCACGCTTTTTGAGGAATTTTTAGGTTACGGGGCCCGGTGGCGAAAAGTCTTGAGACCCTAGGGGATACATCTTAGGGTCATATAATGACGTTTGGAACCATATATGACCCTTATATGTTGCCATAAATGTCCGTGGTAGGCTTGAGGTCACTATATAAGTGCAAGTTTGGAAAAGGGTAAATTGACTGTTTAAAGGCATATTGGATGGTTCCACCAACTAAATTGGACTGCCAGAGGGTATTTGGAACCATGATAAACATCTCGGCAATTTTTATTTCCGGACGAAAAAAGGTCAAAAAATTCAAAAATTGAAAGCCATAATCCTCGCTTTTTGAGGAATTTTGAGGTTACGGAGCCCGGTGGCGAAAAGTCTTGAGACCTTAGGTAATACATCTTAGGGTCATATAATGACATTTGGAACCATATCTGACCCTTAGATGTTACCATAAATGTCCGTGGTTGGCTTGAGGTCACGATATCAGTGCAAGTTTGAAACGGGTAAATTGACCGTTTAAAGGCATATTGGATGGTTCCACCTACTCAATTTGACTCCAAGACGGTATTTGGAACCATGGTAAACATCTCAGCAATTTTTATTTCCGGGCGAAAAAAGGTCAAAAAATTCCAAAATTTAAGGCTATATCCACGCTTTTTGAGGAATTTTGAGGTTACGAGGCTCGGTGGCGAAAAGTCTTGAGACCCTAGGGGATACATCTTAGAGTCATATAATGACGTTTAGAACCATATATGACCCTTATATATTGCCATAAATGTCCGTGGTAGGCTTGAGGTCACGATATCGGTGCAAGCTTGGAACGCGTAAATTAACTGTTTAAAGGCATATTGGATGGTTCCACTATTCAATTGGACTCCTGGAGGATGTTAGGAACCACGGTAGATATCTCGGCAATTTTCATTTCCGGGTGAAAAAAGGTCAAAAATTTCCAAAATTGAAGTCTATAATCCTCGCTTTTTGAGGAATTTTAGGTAACGGGGCCTGGTGGCGAAAAGTCTTGAGACCCTAGGGGATACATCTTAGGGTCATATAATGACGTTTAGAACCATATATGACCCTTATATGTTGCCATAAATGTCCGTGGTAGGCTTGAAGTCACGATATTGGTGCAAGTTTGGAACGGGTAAGGTGACTGTTTAAAGGCATATTGAATGGTTCCACACACTCAATTGGACTCCCGGAGGGTATTAGGAATCATGGTAAACATCTCGGCAATTTTTATTTCCGGGCGAAAAAAGGGCAAAAAATTCCAAAATTGAAGGCTATAATCCACGCTTTTTGAGGAATTTAGTGGTTGCAGGACCCGGTGGCGAAAAGTCTTGAGACCCTAGGGGATACATCTTAGGGTCATATAATGATGTTTGTAACTATATATGCCCATATATGTTGCCATAAATGTCCGTGGTAGGCTTGAGGTTACGATATCGGTGCAAGTTTGGAACGGGTAAATTGACTGTTTAAAGGCATATTGGATTGTTCAACCCACTCAATTTGACTCCCGGAGGGTATTAGGAACCATGGTAAACCTTTCGGCAATTTTTATTTCCGGACGAAAAAAGGTCAAAAAATTCCAAAACTGAAGGCTATATATCCACGCTTTTTGAGGAATTTTTAGGTTACGGGGCCCGGTGGCGAAAAGTCTTGAGACCCAAGGGGATACATCTTAGGGTCCTATAATGACGTTTGGAACCATATATGCCCCTTATATGTTGCCATAAATGTCCGTGGTAGGCTTGAGGTCACGATATCTGTGCAAGTTTGGAACGGGTTAATTGACTGTTTAAAGGCATATTGGATGGTTCCACCCACTCAATTGGACACCCGGAGGGTATTAGGAACCATGGTAAACATCTCGGCAATTTTTATTTCCGGGCGAAAAAAGGTCAAAAAATTCCAAAATTGAAGGCTAAAATCCACGTTTTTTGAGGAATTTTGAGGTCACGGGGACCGGTGGCGAAAAGTCTTGAGACACTAGGGGATACATCTTAGGGTCGTACAATGACGTTTGGAACTATATATGACCCTTATATGTTGCAATAAATGTCCAAGGTAGGCTTGAGGTCACGATATCGGTGCAAGTTTGGAACGGGTAAATTGACTGTTTAAAGGTATATTGGATGGTTCCGCCCACTCAATTGGACTCCCGGAGGATATTAGGAACCATGGTAAACATCTCGGCAATTTTTATTTCCGGGAGAAAAAAGGTTAAAAAAATTCCAAAACTGAAGGCATATAATCCACGCTTTTTGAGGACTTTTTAGGTTACGGGGCCCGATGGCGAAAATGCTTGAGACCCTAGGGGATACATCTTAGGGTCATATAATGACGTATGGAACCATATATGACTCTTATATGTTGCCATAAATGTCCGTGGTAGGCTTGAGGTCACTATATCGTTGCAAGTTTGGAACGGGTAAATTGACTGTTTAAAGGCATATTGGATGGTTCCACCCACTAAATTGGACTGCCAGAGGGTATTTGGAACCATGGTAAACATCTCGGCAATTTTTATTTCTGGACGAAAAAAGGTCAAAAAATTCAAAAGATGAAAGCTATAATCCACGCTTTTTGAGGAATTTTGAGGTTACGGAGCCCGGTGGGGAAAAGTCTTGAGACCCTAGGGAATACATTTTAGGGTCATATAATGACATTTGGAACCATATCGGACCCTTAGATGTTACCATAAATGTCCGTGGTAGGCTTGAGGTCACGATATCGGTGCAAATTTGGAACGGGTAAATTGGCCGTTTAAAGGCATATTGGATGGTTCCACCTACTCAATTGGACTCCCAGAGGGTATTAGAAACCATGGTAAATATCTCGGCAATTTTTATTTCCGGGCGAAAAAAGGTCAAATATTCCAAAATTGAAGGTTATAATCCACGCTTTTTGAGGAATTTTGAGGTTTCGGGTCCAGGTGGCGAAAAGTCTAGAGACTCTCGGGGATACATCTTAGGGTCATATAATGACGTTTGGAACCATATATGACTCTTATATGTTACCATAAATGTCCGTGGTAGGCTTGAGGTCACGATATCGGTGCAAGTTTGGAACGGGTAAATTGACTGTTTAAAGGCATATCGGAATGTTCTACCCATTCAATTGGACTCCCGGAGGGTATTAGGAACCACGGTAAACATCTCGGCAGTTTTAATTTCCGGACGAAAAAAGGTCAAAAAAATTCCAAAATTGAATTCTATAATCCACGTTTTTTGAGGATTTTTGAGGTCACGGGGACCGGTGGCGAAAAGTCTTGAGACCCTAGGGGATACATCTTAGGGTCATATAATGACGTTTGGAACCATATATGACCCTTATATGTTGCCATAAATGTTCGTGGTAGGCTTAAGGTCACGATATCGTTGCAAGTTTCGAACGGGTAAATTGACTGTTTAAAGGCATATTGGATGGTTCCACCCACTTAATTAGACTTCCGGAGGGTATTAGGAACCATGGTAAACATCTCGGAAAAATTTTTATTTCGGACGAAAAAAGGTCAAAAAATTCCAAAATTGAATTCTATAATCCACGTTTTTTGAGGAATTTTGAGGTTACGGGGCCCGATGGCGAAAATTCTTGAGACCCAAGGGGATACATCTTAGGGTCATATAATGACGTTTGGAACCATTTATGATCCTTATATGTTGCCATAAATGTCCATGGTAGGCTTGAGGTCTTGATATCGGTGCAAGTTTGGAACGGGTAAATTGACAGTTTAAAGGCATATTGAATGGTTCCACCCACACAATTGGACTCCCAGAGGGTATTAGAAACCATGGTAAATATCTCGGCAATTTTTATTTCCGGGCGAAAAAAGGTCAAATATTCCAAAATTGAAGGTTATAATCCACGCTTTTTGAGGAATTTTGAGGTTTCGGGTCCAGGTGGCGAAAAGTCTAGAGACTCTCGGGGATACATCTTAGGGTCATATAATGACGTTTGGAACCATATATGACTCTTATATGTTACCATAAATGTCCGTGGTAGGCTTGAGGTCACGATATCGGTGCAAGTTTGGAACGGGTAAATTGACTGTTTAAAGGCATATCGGAATGTTCTACCCATTCAATTGGACTCCCGGAGGGTATTAGGAACCACGGTAAACATCTCGGCAGTTTTAATTTCCGGACGAAAAAAGGTCAAAAAAATTCCAAAATTGAATTCTATAATCCACGTTTTTTGAGGATTTTTGAGGTCACGGGGACCGGTGGCGAAAAGTCTTGAGACCCTAGGGATACATCTTAGGGTCATATAATGACGTTTGGAACCATATATGACCCTTATATGTTGCCATAAATGTTCGTGGTAGGCTTAAGGTCACGATATCGGTGCAAGTTTGGAACGGGTAAATTGACTGTTTAAAGGCATATTGGATGGTTCCACCCACTTAATTAGACTTCCGGAGGGTATTAGGAACCATGGTAAACATCTCGGAAAATTTTTTATTTCCGGACGAAAAAAGGTCAAAAAATTCCAAAATTGAATTCTATAATCCTCGTTTTTTGAGGAATTTTGAGGTTACGGGGCCCGGTGGCGAAAATTCTTGAGACCCAAGGGGATACATCTTAGGGTCATATAATGACGTTTGGAACCATATATGACCCTTATATGTTGCCATAAATGTCCGTGGTACGGTTGAGCTCACGATATCGGTGTAAGTTCGGAATTGGTAAATTGACTGTTTGAAGGCATATTGGATTGTTCCACCCACTCAATTGGACTCCCAGAGGGTATTAGG